>JAQJVK010000001.1:194464476-195188771 GCA_035578135.1 Flexamia atlantica | reverse complement strand
CTGGGGGCCCCAAAACGAAAAGTTATAGTGGTCCCGAGCTTAGGTCTTACCATGAGACCTACGGTAATAGCTTCTTCCCTATAGGGGAAATTCGCTAAAAGGGCCCAAATTAAATGTTTAATTGTCAGGGACTCAGGAAAAGTACTGTAATTTCTTAAAGTTTGCTAGAAAACAAAAAATAACATAAAATAACTGCCATTTAAGTAGCATTGGGATCTAAAACGTCTGCTTTGTTTACATTAAAATGTGTGAGCTGATGTTTGTTTCAAAGCCATATGGTGGATACAGACATATGGCTTTTTTAAAGGCCAGATAACTAAATATGTCAAATAAATGAACGATAGCGAATACAGATTTTTACTGATGATTTTTACGAAATTTTTACTCAAACTTAAACAGCTGGTCATTTCCCCATATGGTTAAATTGGCCAGCTGTTTTGAAGTTTTGAACATTGTATTTTTATGCCAAGCATAGGCTATTATTTTTTTATATAGCCTTTTGCTCCTCAAAGCCACTAGGAGAGTATTTTTGCACGCTTTCTTTTGAATGTATATTGATTTTACTTGATGCGAGACTTTAAATTATTTATTTTTGCACTTGAAATTCGCTGAGTATGCAGGTCTGCTGCAACGGGTGTATTTCGACTTTTTTTGTTTTTGATGGGAAAAATAAAGAAAACTACCCTTTTAATCCAAAAAAACATAAAACATGTTATCACTATTACAGGCATATTATACGTCAAAAAAACTTTGGGTCAGTTTTCCCACATTTCAGGTTTTAGCAGATACTGCCTTTTCCTTAGAAGGGCAGACTAGGCTTCCTAAGAAAGAAAGCAGCAAGTGTAGGTCCTAAGAATAATAAACGGTATCAGGAAACTGACACATACTTTCTCCCTTCAAGTCATTTAAAACCAGAAAACATATTTAGTGAAATAAAACAAATTAACAAATAATTGTCCCATAAAAGTCCCCCCCCCCTAACTTTTTCCTACATTTGTTCAAATATCAAATCCACACCACCGCCAAACATTATTGGTTAGTTAATACTTCATTTTGAGGGGGTACCCAATTTTGGCCGCCATCTTGGATCCGCCATATTGGATCCAAAATAATTTTTTCAAATGTAAAAGTGGTGTTGTGACCCATCATTTCAAACTAGATTTTTTCACTGATTACAATGCCGCAATCCGTTTTTTAATATCTCAATCGGTTCTCAAGATATGGGTACTTTAAATTTATTTATTTTCAACCAATTTAAACATTACAAATTGAAAAAATAGGCCCATAACCACAAAATAATGCTAGATAGTGACGAATAACCACCATGAGTCATTGTTGAGCAATTTACGCTTAACTTTCACCAATGTAAATTTCTAGGCCGCCATCTTGGATTCGTCATTTTGAAATGAGGTAAGTTATTTCAAATAGGAAGTTGGAATTGTAACCCATCATTTCAAAGTAGTTTTTTGTGCCGAATTCAATGCTGCAACCAGTTTTTAATGATTTGTTTAGTTTTCAAGATATTGACATGTTTCTGATAAAAATTTTGAAAAATATGAATGTTTCAAAAAATAAGTTTTTTAGCTGAAAACGGGTTGTGGCATTGAATTCGGCGCAAAAAAACTAGTTTGAAATGATCGGTCACAACCCAACTTCGTATTTGAAATAACTTACCTCATTTCAAAATGGCGAATCAAAGATGGCGGCCAAAAAATTTATATTAGTGAAAGTTAAGTGTAAATCGCTCAACAATGACTGATGGTGGTTATTCGTCATTATCTAGTATTATTTTGTGGTTATGGGCCTATTTTTTTTCAATTTGTAATGTTTAAATTGGTTGAAAAAAATAAATTTAAAGTACCCATATCTTTAGAACCAATTGAGATATTAAAAAACGGATTGCGGCATTGTAATCAGTGAAAAAATCTAGTTCGAAATGATGGGTCACAACACCACTTTTACATTTGAAAAAATTATTTTGGATCCAATATGGCGGATCCAAGATGGCGGCCAAAATTGGGTACCCACTCAAAATGAAGTAATAACTACCCAATAATGTTTGGGGGTGGTGTGGAAATGATATTTGAAAAAATGTAGGAAAAAGTTAGGGGGGGGACTATTATGGGGCACCCGGTATATACCAAATGTTATCAAAATCGGTTAGTAAATAACGGAGATATTGGTTTTTAAATATTTGCCATAAGAAATAACATTGGACAACGTACTGCGTTTACCGCCGAACTAAAATATCAATTATCTCCGCAACCAGTTGACGTAAACTAATGATTCAAAATACTAGATTATTTAGTTTTTCAAGTCAAATTTAATGGTTGCAAGTATATTTTCTGTTGAGGACACAGATTTTGTGATATTTGAAAAATATGAATTTTTTAACACTTAAACCCCCATAACTTCTGAACCTGAATTTTTACAGACATGCGGGGGTCTGTAAAAGGTTAGGTTAGGTTACATTATGTTAGGTTAAGGTTAGGTTAGGTTACATTATGTTAAGTTATATTAGGATTCGTTTAAAATTCTATCGTAAAGTAAAGATAAGGTTGGGAAAGTGAAAACATGACAAAAAATATATCACTCTAACAATAACAAATACAAACTCTGCCATCAAATCATATCTTATTTAAACCTAAGCTATCCTATCCTAACCTAACCTAACCAAACCTAACCTAACCTAACCAATCCTAACCTAAGCAAACCCTTACTTATCTAAACCAACTTAATATAGCACAGCCTGAGCTTAGCTTCGAAAAATTGCGTGAAATCATAACAAATTAACAAATACCCCCGTTGCAGCAGACCTGCATACTCAGCGAATTTCAAGTGCAAAAGAACATATTTCAATCCAACATAGCAAGATTTGACATGTTTTTGTAAGCTCCATAAGAATAACATGGGGAATGAGTATGCAGGTTTGCTGCTACAGGTATGTTTAAACTGGTTGGTTTTAATTCAATAATTAGTAGATCTGAACTAGAAGAAGCCATTTACTTACCAAGTTTTATCAAGATATGTTGAGAAATAAGCGAAATATAGAATTTTACTTATTTCCCATAAGGTTAACATTGAGACAACGTACTGTGTTTACCACTTTCAATATCTCGGTAACCAATGTACATAGAGCAGTGATTCAAACTACAAAATTGTTTGTTTTTCTGAGCTGAATTCAATAGTGCCAACAAAAATTTGATTAATTTTATTTTTCTATGTAAAAAACTCAAAAAAACCCATTTTTGGGGGGGTTTATCCCCCTTTACCCCCCCTTCCCGTGGTCCGATCGGGCTGGTTTTCGAACTCATCCGAATAATTACTACTTTACACGCCTATGCCAAATTTCATTCTGATCTGACCATTTTTGTGAGCGCTATCGTGCTTACAGACACATATATATATATATATATATATATATATATAGATATATATATATAGATATATATATATAGATATATATAGATATATATATAGATATATATATATAGATATATATATATACAAATTTGAACGAATGGTGTTTTTGGTATCTGGGGGCACCAAAACGAAAAGTTATGATGGTCCCGCACTTAGGTTTTACCATGAGACCTACGGTAATAGCTTCTTCCCTATAGGGGAAATTCTCTAAAAATAACTCATTTTGTACAAATCTACAGCTTTTACGACACTTTTCTTGCTGTAATTCCTTTAATGTGCAATGGATCTCAAAAATTCTTGCATATTCTTGTTCAGCTCGTTCTCCCGGTTAATTTGAGTACCCACATGACCCATTTCTGGGGTGAAAAGTTTTTTCCGGTTTTCCGATTTTCCGACATTTTTCGCGGAAAAAATTATCATTTTCAGAATAAGCACGTTATTTCCTACATTTTGAAAAAAAAATTTCAATTTCGGGAGGGAGTACTGTAAAGTGAACATTTACCGTCATGTTGCAACTCCATGAACTTTATCCTTAGTTGAATCAATGGCTATAAACTAAACCTAACTTAATTTAATCTAAACGTAACATATCTTAACCTAACCTAATTAACTAAACCTGACCTTAATCAACCGAAACTAATATAAAAATTCTTACTCCAACCTATTTCAATGAAATCAAACTTAGTTGAATCAATGGCTATAAACTAAACCTAACTTAATTTAATCTAAACGTAACATATCCTAACCTAACCTAATTAACTAAACCTGACCTTAATCAACCGAAACTAATATAAAAATTCTTACTCCAACCTATTTCAATGAAATCTATATAAAATATAACCCAACCTAGTCAAAACTTAGGCCTAGGCCTAAGTGGTTTTACAATTCTCCGATTTTGTTTTGCTTTATCTCCGTTACTGTACGTTAGATCCTAAATACCTTACATACTCTTATCAGTTCCAAAATTAGCGCGTTATTTCGAGCATTTTGAAAAAAAAAATTTCAATTTTGAGACCAGTATTGGAAAATGCATATTTACCTGAACAAGAATAGCCTGTGCAAGAATTTTCAAGAACCAATGGATATTAATGGAGATGCGGCTTAGAAAAGCTGAAAAAAAGTTGTTCAAACATGCCATGCAGGTACTCAAATCAACCTTAGAATTGTAATCATGTATTTTTGTGCCTATGAATCATAATCATTCGTCTGTGAGACTACTCAAGATTAAAAATTTGGAAAAAAACATTTCAAATTAAAACCTCTATGTAAAACCTCTTATGGGTGTAAAGCAAATTTAATAAACTTTTGTGTGACACCATATTTTAAGTCTTAATTTACTTAACAACGATTTTACACATTTTTTCCTAAAATGCTGCAAGGTATATTTTTTATCTTGTGATGTAATTTTAAAAAGCCATAATAAATGGATTTTTATTAAGAGAAGTTTTGTCCCCACATCATTGTAAAGTCAATTATAGTTCTGGACAGCCTTACTGGCGGGTGAGAGAGTGCGCTGTATTCGGATTTGGACTGAGACATCTGTGTTGTGTAGGCAATCAATCATATGATCACATGTTTAAATAAAGATGCACTTACAATATGAAAGTTTATGTTGCAAGCTCATATGCAATAAATAATAAATCTAAACAAACAAGGTCTTGATGAAATCTATTTCAAACTTACATGTAATATGACGGTGGGTAAAAGTTCTTGCAGAGCTTGCCGCAAGTCTAAGAAGAGGTTTTATTCTCATTAGTACTGGCAATACTTAATATTATGTTTCGCATTGCGCAAGACAACTTTCGGCAAAAGATTGCAAGACAAATTTCGTAATGTTGATGTGCCTTAAAAACATAAACATTGTTTTGACAGATCGACACAATCATGCATTTTATTAGATGATTTGTAGAGTTTCCACATTTTGCCACCCACCAGTAAGGCTGTCCAGAACTATAGCTTAGAATTTACTAGACAGGCCTTGACATTCAATTCCATTGAAAAGAATATATGTTTGCAGAAGTTTGAAAACATAGAAAAATTATTGATTTTCCACACATATTTCTAATGACACTTAAATAGTAATCATTCGTCTGGGAGCCCAGGTACTAAGTTAAAAAATTTACAAAAAATACATTTTAAACAAAGTTGCAATGTTTCTTCAGGGTTCCCACTCAACCGTGAAACCTTAAAAACTGTGAATAAGCCGTGAATTCGGCAAACCATGAAAAAACCTGGAAAGAGCCGTGAATTTCGTCATCAGACCTTTAAAATCAGCCAATTTTAAAATAGCCAATATTTTTATTAAATTTTAGAGAAATATTTGTATCAATTTATTAGAGACATTAAAAATGATTCACAGTCCCAAGACGAAGACAGCAATTGTGTACTTTAAGACGTAGATTGTACGTACAGGGCTAGACGGTAGGGCCTGCTAAACTGAGATTGAGATTCCACTGTGGCTATGGAAGGAGGGGTGGAGACTGGGGAGGTAATGGCGGAATGCGATCGGTTGCCTTGGAGGGGGGAGGGAAGGACGGAAAGGTCAAGAGAGAGAAGACTAGATAGCTGAAGACACACGCTCATTGGTTTAGGTTCCCTACGGGCATGCCAATCATTGTAATTCATAAAGCAATAATTTACAATAATTAAAAAATCTGTTCACAATAACTTTGAGTTAACAATCATTGTATAATGTTTACTTAACTATTTTACAACAGTTTTTTAATAGTGAGAGGATTTTAAAACAAAACAATTTAATAACAGTTTACAAATCATTTACAACAGTTGTACAATCATTACCAAAATTATTATCATTCTTAAAATTCTATCAGTTGAAAAATAATTAAAAAACAATTTTATAACAATTTGTGAGATGATTTAAAATTTCAGCTTTTCATTAACAAAACAACAGTTTAAAAATTATTATTTCCTGCGTTAAAACGGCCTGATTGTCAACTCCACCACTAGGCAGCGCTGGCGTAGCTTACAGCTTGCATCTGTCGCCGCCATTCGCCATTTTAAGTGTTTGTCTCTGTCCTCTGTGTTTCTTTTTCAGTGAATAAATTGTTTTAGTTCTCTCTATTGTGGTTTCAAATTAAGGTAAGTCCGTTATTGAAATACAATTATTTACTCTAGTTAGATTTTGTGGCTCTTCGCGATATGTGCATAAATTATTTCCATCGTGTTTATAGGAGGTAGGTATATATAACCTAAAGTATTAACCCAGCCTTTCTTTGAATTCAGCAGGGCTAAGGGCTTGGAAACCTATATTTACATTTTATGTATATTTAACTAAAGACAGATCTAGTTACTTGATGTGTCATTGACAATAAATTATTTGGTTATTCAAAACTAATTGGTATGGTATCTAGGCCTATGTTTTAATGACAGGTTTTGGATGACTGATGTTTTGAGTGTTTCATATTTGATCCTCTGCCTTTAAAAAACATGTTCTGTTTAGCGGTTAGGTATATTTCCTACTTATTTCGGGTACGTTAATCATCTTCTCAGTATGATTTTACATGAAGTTTGCTTTCCAATAAGCTTTCGTAGAGAGCAGGCCTATTGAAATAATCTATAAATGCGATGGGGTTGCCCAATAGGCTATTGAGTGCTGCTTGACAGACTGTAGCGTATATCTAAGTTTGACTATCGGTATATGGTATGATAATGTGGATGTTAATAATAATCCACCGAAAGATGTTTTTGGTGGATTTGGTAAGAAACTGGTCATTGTTTGTCAAGATGCGCTGGATTTGCCTATTAAGGACCAAGGCAACCAGTTATTCACCGGTGACTGTGGCTGAACGGTTTTCTTAGAAACCAGGATCTGATGTTGATATAAGTTACAACTCGTCTGCTAATCAGTAAGAACAAATGGCAGAAAATCAAACATGAAACTAAGTTAGTACCCTTCTTAAATTTGATATTGACTAAAATTACCATTTTTCTTTTTAAGCCTAGACACCTTGTATATAATTACTTACTGAATTGCAGTATAATGCAGCCTACGGTGTCAGTAAATTTTTCCCGTGGAACCGGTTTCAAGTCAATGACGACTCATCTTCAGCCACTAAAACTTGGTATTTCACACTTCTGTGGTCGTCAAAATTTCAAACATACCAAGTTTTAGTGGCTGAAGATGAGTCGTCATTGACTTGAAACCGGTTCCACGGGAAAAATTTACTGACACCGTAGGCTGCATTATACTGCAATTCAGTAAGTAATTAAAATTACCAACAAATAATTGATTTTATAGTTTTAGGGGCATAACTTATCAAAGTCTAACCAGTTGCTTTATATTATTTGTTATTAGTAACAGAAAGTAAATATTAATTTAATACAGTATTAGCGTTATTTTTCTCATAAATAATGTGATTGGCAATTTATTTATTTGGTAAATATGCAGTTTCCAGTACTGGTCTCAAAAAAGAATTTTTTTTCAAAATTTATGGAAATTTGATGCTGATTCCGGATATGAAAGTTTTTTTCCGGCGGCCACGGCCGGAAAAAACCAAACAAATTTTAGTCTCGAAGGTTGGTCATTTGGGTACTCTAATTAACCGGGCGAGCTGAAAAAGAATATGCAAAAATATTCAAGATCTGGTGTATATTAACAGAGTTGTGACCGGAAATCACGGAAAATTGTCTACAATGGTCTATTTAGAGTTAGGTTTAGGTCATACATTGGTAGTTTAGGTAAGTTAAAACATATTGGGTTGATAAGTGGTGGACAAGGTAAAGTTTTGATAGGCTAGGTTAGGTGATGTGTTTGGTTAGGTTAGGTTATGTTTTGTCAGGTTATTTTAGGTTAAGTATAGCAATTCAGGTTTGATATTACAGTACACCTTGGATTAACCAGACCCCCGCATTATCCGGATCCCGGATTATCCGGAACGGTCTACCCGAGGAATTAAAAAATTAGAATCACGGCAAAAAATGATTTTAGCGAGTTTACGGGTGAAATAAGCCTTCTAAAAGTAAAATGCAAATGTGGAATAACAATAATTGAAGGAATATTGTACTCAACGGTAGGGCTACATCACAGTATTTTCGTGAACGTAGTTTTCGGGATTGCTACTTGGGTCGCTAGTAGTTAGCAACAAAGACGTAGCCTACGGCAATTTTGCGAGTTTGTTTATGCTGAAATTTGATGTGTTAGGCCTACATTATTTTTTAAGAAGAGTTGCTGTAATAAGTTTTGTCATGATTATTTAATCTTAAAAATTAAATATTTTAATCCGACATTTTATTCCAAACCCAAACTGTAAGTACGGTAAAAGTTAATATTACATTCGTATGATTAATAATAAAGTTTAGTTCTTAAATTTGTTTCAGAATTAAACCCCCGCAAAATTTGAAAGACTAACATGTTGTACAGACTTGACACGCCGCCGTTTGCAGCATCAAAGCAGGGGCTACATATGGTACGCAATCACTGTTTAGGCGATATTGTAATGACCTCGAATTATCCGGATTTTTTGCTATCCGGATCGGTGTTCCGCCACATTAATCCAGATAATCCAAGGTGTACTGTAGTTTGATAATGTGTGGTAAGGCCTATGTTCTGATAGTCGTGTCACAATCCCATGAACTTTATCCTTAGCTAAATCAATGGCTATAAACTAAACCTAAATTAACTTAATCTAATATAATGCAACATACCGTAACCTAACCAAACTTAACTAAACCTAACCTTAATCAACCTAAACTATCATAAAAATTCTTGATCCAATCTATTTCAATGATATCCATATAAATATAATCTAAACTAAGTTAAACTTTAGTCTAACCATAAAATATGTTTTTATGTCAACGTATTGCCTCAATTTTGCAGTTCGAGTACAGAATACCATCTGCAAATCCACAAAGACAGAGACCAATAATGAAGACCCAAGCTGAAGACCAATAGAAGGTTTATTTGACTGCTTTTCGTCATGTCGTAAGTGGAATATCAAGTATTTATATGCAGTCAGATTTTCTTTTGTTTACAAATATTTAAACTACAAAGACAAACTGTACTTATATTTTTATTCGTGAGCGAAGCCATGGGTACAGCTAGTAGCATTGGCAGAGTTTTGGGAGGGCCTGGGGCCCCTCCAAAAATTGGAAAAATAAAGCCTTGCTTAGTAGCTTAGTAATTAGGCCCTATTTAGAAGTATGTTGAAATTATTACTCAATCAAATAACCTAAAGCTATTTTACTATCATACTTTACTTTTTACGGTAAAAATAATTTATTCTTTTAATCCAATAGCCGATAGAATATATATATATATATATATATATATATATATATATATATATATATATATTATTTTAATGTTCACTTCTAGGGCTACTATTGTAATTAAAGAGAGAAAGAAATTCCTTAAGTACCCTTTTTTTAACATTCTATTATACAGTGTATAATAAAATGTTAAAAAAAGGGTACTTAAGGAATTTCTTTCTCTCTTTAAATATATATATATATATCTTATATATAAATATCTTTACCTACATTATTGTCACTGAGTATCTATAGGCCTACCAGTCACGTACAGAAACTTATTAGTTCTTTATCTGATAAAATGTAAATATTTTTGTTTATTGCATTGTCTCTGTAGACCACTTAGATAAATTATTTTAAAAAGTGTATGTTTTTTTACAAAGGCCTAATCAGAATGCTCACATATAATTACGTTTAAAAAAAGAATAAACTTTTAAGTTATTGAAAACCGTAATTTGGACTATAATAAAATCGTATTTGCCGCTGCTATTACCAACCGTAATTTGGAAAAACGTAAAGTTTAATGTCTTAAATTAATTAGGGTCAATCCATTTCAAATCAACCAATTTAAAAATAAAAAGTTGCTGACAATTTATCGATATTTTCATATTTTTACCCGTGGTTATGCTATGTTCGAAGAGTTAAAAACAACTATTAATTTATTTTTTAGGTGCATAGTTTTTTTTGAGCAGCCATTTTGTATTGGTGCGACAGCTGATTTTGCATTTTGCAGAGGTGTACGTTAAACTCTGTAGTTTTTTTATTATTGAAGATATTCAGATGAAAGAAAAACCATTTGAAAGAGAATAAAATGACCAATAATCTTTGTCCAGTACATGTTTTGGCTTAGGTGATAGCAAATATGCATGAAAAATAAGTATGAGTAAAATTTCTACAAACGCAAATCTACACTTCCAGTGCCTAAATTCAATGTGTGAAAATTAAGACTCGCCTTCAATTTTTTTCTATAGACAGTCTTCACAATATTTTCTTCTGACCAAGTCACAAGCTTGAGATATGTATTCCTTTTTTAAACATATTTTTAAAATGAGCAGTTTATCCACAATCGTGTATTTTGAACTTGGCATATATCTCAGAAGGGACACATTCTGAAAATCTAAAATTTTCAGAAAACATTCTTTTGACGGGTTGAATCAAGTGGTTAAAATTTCATTTCTTAGAATTTCTCATATTTTAAGCTATGATTATCTTTATAGTGACAATAAATAGTATACAAAACAAAATCTAAGAACATATACATTTTTTTTTAATGTTGTAATATTTATCGTAAAACATAATTGAAGGGGTCCCCCGTAAAACGTTCTATCCCCCGTAAAACGTTCTAAACGACAAAAACCTAGATTCGAGTAATCAAGCGTTGAAAATTGAATTCTGAAATTTTCGGTTTTTTCAAGGTTAGAACTTACAATCATGTATAATTTTTTAATACCCAATTTGTAATATCATAATGTAGCCTTGGACTAAATTTTTACTTGCCATTAAGCTTTTTTAAACATTTTTTGTGTTTTTTTGGGGGTTATAACGTTCTAAATGACTGGCGTTTGAAACATTTTCTGACGGACTGCACCTTCTGCTTTGGTAGAAATCATCAGGGAGTGTAGGAATACCAACATAAACGAAAATAAAACTGAATATAAAACAATTTTATTGGTCTCAAAGTTCAAAAACGTAACGTTGTTACATAACGTTATAAGTCATTTTACTAAAAGTTATCCAAAGGAGGCACCTAAAACGTTATTCTACTCACCTCTTTTTTGCTAATTTTCCAGGCCTTGGCTGCTTAGTTTTTGTAATTTAGGGTAATCTAGCTGTTCTATATATCTTCCTGGTTTTATCCTTCCACTTTCTAATATTTACTTCACCTGTTTTAATTTTACTTACACGATTTTGGTCGCTGGGCGACAACGCAACGAGCGGTGGGGAATTTATCTTTCGGCGAATAGAACGTTTTTCCCCAGAATGTCCGTGCAGTCCCGCGAAGCACGCCAACTTTGACAGACGAAATCAGGGCTGCCAACTCAAATATCTTCAAAACAAAATATACCACGGTGTAGCTCGTGTCCTAGAGAACCTTTTTCACTGAATATCTCCGATTTGGAAATTTTGTCACTTAGAACGTTTTACGGGGGACCCCTTCAATTACTATAAGCTGGTTGAAAACATCAAATTACATTATAAAAACACTGTTTAAAAGGTTCAATGTGATGTACAAGTTGTGTCAAATGTGATTAAGAAATTTTGATAAAAAGTTTGCTGATTGATATGCTCATCAATAACAAAATGATTACTTCCATAGTGTGATGGGTCCTCTAAATAAACAAAAACACAGATAAGATCAGATTTTTTGTTGAGGGGAATCTAATTGTGGGCATTGAATATACCCTATAAGAAGGACATACCTTACTGCCAGAATTCAGACCAATTTTTTTCTGTGAGTACAACTTTTTGACTTTACCACCAGAGTTCTCCGGTCCCTTTTTTCCTTGCGCACTGTGCAAGAGAGAAGGGGGAGAAGAGCCGGAGGTGTGAGAGAGAGCGCGCCGAGGGTGTGAGAGAGAATGCGCCAAGGGTGCGAGAGAGAGCGCGCCAAGGGTGCGAGAGAGAGCGCGCCAGGGGTGTGAGAGAGAGCACGCCGGAGGTATGAGAGAGAGCGCGCCGAGGGTGCGAGAGAGAGCGGGGATGTTGAGAGAGGGCGGGGAAAGAGATAGAAAATCTATCTGATGGAGTAGAGTCAGGGAGGAAGCAAAAGACCGAACGAGCAAGAGAATTTCTAAGAACAAATTCGTCCCCCGAACCACATGTTCAGCTTGGAAACAACTGTTGGAAACAACAGCTTGGAACCCCAATAGTAGTTTATGCAACGATTGTATAATGAATGCCTTTAAGCCACGAGTGAGATGTAAGTTAGAACACGAGCGAAGCGAGTGTTCTAAATAACTCATTTCATATGAGTTTTCTAAAGTGACTCCAGTACTCTAAAGTCGTCATTAGAGTACTGCTTGGTTTTTGGTGTTTTAATGTATATCATTATAATGTTTATTGTAATACCATAATTGGTGCTTATTGCAATGGTCGTAGATAAAATATTGTTTTGAACCAACAGTTAAGAGCAATGGTTTGGTCTTAAGTCTTTCCGTTTGGCGGATATGATAATTATTATTACTATCTCGCTTTAGTCTAATTTGTAAATACCAAATTTGTAAAGGTCTTGGTGGGCAGGTAAAATAGTAATTTTTCAAGGAATTATTACAAATATGCGGTTACTAAAACTTTTTTGTGAGCTCGGCCATACTTTTATTTTAGACCAATTTTTATGTCAGGGAAAATGTAATTTTCAATAATTTTTCAATTTAGGGAATACTAAAAGTTAATAGTTTTCAAGAAGTTTAGGAAGAACCAAAAAGAATTAATTGTACCTTTAGACTTCCCCTCCCTCCCCCCGCTCAAGAGCGATAGACGGGAACTTTGGATATGTTCACCTCCTAACCAGTCTAAACAAAGCTGCACGGTCTAAAAATGAGTTTAAAAAATTAGTGTTGGTAAATCTGGCATTGGGAGTGTGGGACACATGGTGTAGTTATATATATATAAATAACTTATAATTAATAACATAAATTCATTCGTAAGCATTTCATTAACAGTACCGAGACAAAATTATTTGTTTCAGGTGGGAAGAAGTGTCACTCACTGATCCAGCAGAAGCCCAAGATGATTGAAATTATTCTTGTAATGTTAATTTGCAATAAAACTTATGGTCAACAACAGAAAAAGAGTATTAATTTTGGCCAAAATGGTTTTTTAATGTTAAGGGCATTTAATTGTTTTAAACAGCATAACTGTAACTTGTTTTGAACAGTACCTGAGGCTGGCCTAAGGAATTTTAGTATAATATGCAATGATCAATATAATCAGCCATTAAATATATTTTAACGACTAACAAACCTTTTTATACCTATCTATTAAACCATTTCATATGACTTTCCTACTTATGACAATCAGTTTTAAATGAATTATACAGGGTGTATCAATTTTAAATGAATTATACAGGGTGTCTGTAAAGTCCATCACCAAACACCATAACTTGGTTTATTGGGTCAAAATAAGCAAAAACGTTCATATGAAGGTATGACCTAAAATGCATATCTACACAGATGGAGATAAAAAATATTTTGTGAAAAATACAAAATGGCGGATATCTGGGTAAATATGCATTTTAGGACATACCTTTATATGAACTTTTTTGCTTATTTTGACCCAATAAACCAAGTTATGGTGTTTGGTGATGGACTTTACAGTCACCCTGTATGTAACATTGCAATTATTACAAAAATTCATTTAACCTTTGCATATTAGTTTGCAATTGTTTGAAAATCACTTTTAAAATTGACTAGATACACATAATTACTACATGAATACTTGAATACTTGAGAATAGCAATAATTAAAACATTATATAATAACCATTTTGATATGAGTTTACAATGATTTAAAAATCAATTTTAAAATTGACTAGATACACGTAGCAATAATTAAAAAATTATGTAATAACCATTTTGATATGAGTTTACAATGATTTGAAAATCACTTTTAAAATTGACCAGTTACCAAGTTAACAGCTTGTAAAATAATTTTTTTATTGTTTTATAATCATTACAAATGATTTATCTATGATTTTAAAATAATTTTTTCCCCCTCAAAATGCCCATTGGGTTTGCGCGGCAAATAAATATGGGAATTTCTTTCTTCCTTAATTAATTTGTTTTCTTATTCTTTACATTCCTTCTATTATACGATTCATCGGTTTTCAACTACCGATTAATGCATCGATGTCTCCGCTGCTTGTTTCTAATCATTTTCTGTTTTTTGTATCATCGTTCAAGATGTTTGTGACAATAAACTCTTTAAAAATTACGCCAGAACGAACGTCTTTGTTGCGTATTTTGTTTTCTATATGCGAAAATCCAAACGACGTCCTACAACAACATATGACGGCTAATATTTTTTTGTCTAATTTTTAGTATAAATCGATTGAGACAAAAATGAAATTTTTATCTCTTGTCGTTCAAGAGAAATTCTATGATCAAACTATAGACTGGTGTAGGTATATTTTTTCGTTCTCCAAGGTCAACTAAATATAGCAGAAACTCCGAATTCCATCTAATTGGAGATAATATTTTTTCACCTGTCAACGCCCTTTCCTTATCACTCAGGATTAATGTTTGTGTACGTTTTTCGTGGGAAGGACACGCTCTTCCGGTTTAACGTGACCAAAATTAGATCACTAAAATTATCTTCTCGATCAGACTTCTCGTATCATAAGCTCGGCTAGAAATTCAACCTTATTCAAAGCTGTTTAGTGTTTGTACGACTATTTCATTGCGTCAAAAGGAGCACCGGTCCTTTTAAGTTGTTATACGAGGATACAATATTAAGCAGTAAGCGTACGATAATTTTGAGTCGGCAAGGGGACGGCTGGTTGTCTGACTGAGACCATTGACTTTGAGACGTACAGTGAAAATCGCTTCGAAGTTTGACATCGCGATCGCGACCATCCTTGTTCGTCTCGTTATAATATTGCGTGTACGCCGTAAGTCAGGAGCTTGGCGCGAATCATTTATTGTTGAACATTTTTAGTTTCGGGTTTCTTTCGGGTAGTGTGTCGGGTATCGTCAACCCGATTTCTTTCGGGTAGTAGGTACCCGCCCGACCCGACGTGTAATAAAAACCCGCCGAATTAAGCCTGAGACGTGTCGAACCCGCCCGACCACTCGGGTTCACGTAATTAACCGAAGCTACCCGAATTTTCGGGTACCCGCAGACCTGTACTTATCACTCACTACCCATTGCACTGTTTGAATGACAACAAGGCCCTAACTTCGGCCGCTGGAAAACATGCCTGCAGGCGACCAACGTTGTGCCATTAACTAACATTTACGGACAATAGAACAACGATTTATCCGGAGGCGTATTAACCAGGCGGCGCGCCTAACCGGTGTCCAAAACTGGCAACAAGAATTATTTTTAATCACGTTTTTACTTTCAACTTTCGCAAAAAAAACTATTTCACAAAAAAAATGTAATTGAAGTGTATTTAATAACTTGCAATTAATTTTTAAACAAACACGACATTATTTTAATACGTGTTATATAGATCATATTTCGAGTTTTCGATGATTAGAGAGTTGATAATCACGAACTTCAACTCGGTCAAGACGCAATAAATGAACTATCGAATGGTTGGCAACATACTCAAGCGCAGACTATCACATTGTATTCCATTACACGGCTGTTTGTTGTCTTAGAACGCAGTGCGTGATTGGCTCGTTGCTATGACGACACACGGTTGTGCTATGACGACAGTGCGCACTGGACTCTGCGCATTGTGTGGGCGGTTAGAAAGCAGAAAGACAGGAAGAAATGAAGGAAGGAAGAGAGGATGGCGTTAAAAATTAAAAAATATTTAAGTTGCGTGCGTGTTCCGCAATCGATAGTACAATGTTTTCTGTTTTCTTAAGTAATCAATAATGTTAAAATCACATCGTAGGCTATTTTGTGAAATAGTTGTAATTTATTTAATTGCATTGTATTTAAAATTATTTTTCCGTCATGTATAGTTTGTTTTACCTAAAATATTACACAGTTTAATTCTATTGGTACAGAAATTACTTCTCCGTTGTGCTGGCGCCGCTGCCGGCGGCGCTATGCGTCTGCCGAGTTTTCCCTCGTTACCCCGCCCCCCCCCCCCACCTGTTATTCTCTGTGAAACTGTGCGGGTGGCAAAATGTTTTCCTATATTTAGACCGTAAATTTTGTAATTTTCGGACCTTAAAAACCGTGAAAGAGCCGTGAATTTTAAAATTCAGTTTGAGTGGGAACCCTGTCTTCTATAAATGTAAAGAAAAATTACCTACCTATGTGATAACTCATTTGGGAGTCTCTTCAGAACTGCCTGTTCATCAAATGGCCTGATACCAGTAGCTTCGAAGCTCTTACTGGCTATTGCTGTTATCTTTGTTGATAAACTTACAAGGAGTCTATTCATTAGCTTTGGAAACTGTTCTTTTGGAAGGGTAGGAAAGCTTTTCCCCTCCTTAAGTTTCCATTCTGTGAGGATTTGTCTCCACTGCCGTTTAATGGGGCCAAAAAACCCAACGTCTAGGGGCTGTGTCAGGTGTGTACTATTCTTTGGTAAGCATACAAAGAAAATATCATTTTTTATGCATTTAGTGATGACATTAGTACAGAAATGTTAACTAAGGTTAGTAGTAGTCTAGGCAGGAGGATAGAACCGGAAACAAGATGGCGGCCGTTTCCCGCCAAAATGTGACGTCACCGGAAACAAGATGGCGGCGTCGTTTCCCGCCAAAACGGTGGACATAACCTCACTTTTGGTTCCCGCTAAAACACATAACCTCACTTTTGTTTCCCGCCAAAATGGTGGACATAACCTATACCCATAGAGTATAACCTCACAGTACATAGAGTGCTATAATATTATGTATGTTGGGTTTTGCGTGCCAAAATGGAAAAATCTATACTCATAGAGTATAACCCCATAGTATATAGAGTGTTATAATATTATGTCATGTTACGCTTATAAGTAAGATTAAATTGTGTCAAGGAAGGTAGTGTCTCGCGTAACAGTTTGTGGTTGTCGCGGCCAACAGTGTTGCCAACAGCGTAGAGTAAAAAGCATATACTATAACAGGTATACACTATACTATAGTACATATAACATACTACGTCACGCTACCCCTATTACATACGTATTTACATACGTACATACTACGTCACGCTACCGTATATTATATATTTATATATGTATAATGGTATATTATAATGGTTTATGTCATACTACCTCCTATCATTGATTGGTATACTATAATAACGGTGTATATTACGTTAGAATATAATATACATATAATACTATATACAGGTAAGATAAAACAGAGTAATGTGTACTAATGGATGTATTACAATACCTTGCTCGTTCCCTCGCTCGTTCTTTTCCCGCCTCCTGTAACAAGAAGAACAAAATCAAGGTGACAGCTGTCGCGCATGCGCGGGAGGGTAAGAAAGAATGAAATCCGCGGTCTTTCGCGCCGAAATTCCTAACCTCACTTTTTTCCCGCTGGTGGTGGCGGCCGTTGCCCGCCAAAATGTGACACCTGGTTGACGTCACAAGGGTCCGCTCCCGTCCCCCGCCCCCCTGTACCGTAACCAGTGTTGGCAACTGTAGACAGTGAAAACATTCATATTTATATAAATAACACTATATGTTATGTCACATTATCCCCCTATAGTGTTACTATATAAAGTGCAGTTAATCACATAGAGTATAAAAAGACATATGTATACTATATGATATGCCGGGTATGTTGCATTAGTTCTTTGTAATGTTATAATATTATATGAAATTCTACTTAAAATTAAATAACTTTGGAATGGGCGAGTTAATGTAGCTAATATTTGGTATTTGGGTACTTCTTAACCTCTTCTACCTTTTCCAAAACCTTACACCCCCCTCTTACTCCACCCTCCCCTCTTTTTGTTCTTTTTCTTCTCAAATATGGCTAAAAATATATAAAATCGTCGATATCTCAAAAACGGTTGGTCCTAGAGCAATTTTGGGCCCAAAAATCGGCCCTCTGGGCATCTGACCTCATGGGGAATATGACCATACCAAAAAAACTTAACATTTGTAATGTGTTTTGCATCCACCAAAAATGTAGGGGCAATTATCATGTAAAAATTTAAAGTTTAATAACTCAAAAACTGCTAGTCCGAATGCAATAAAATTTGGTACTTAGGTACCTCTTAACCTCTTCTACCTTTTCCAAAACCTTACACCCCCCTCTTACTCCACCCTCCCCCTCTTTTTGTTCTTCTCCTTCTCAAATATGGCTAAAAATATATAAAATCGTCGATATCTCGAAAACGGTTGGTCCTAGAGCAATTTTGGGCCCAAAAATCGACCCTCCGGGCATCTGACCTCATGGGGAATATGACCATACCAAAAAAACTTAACATTTTTAATGTGTTTTGCATCCACCAAAAATGTAGGGGTAAATACCATGTAAAAACTTAAAGTTTAATAACTCAAAAACTGCTGGTCCGAATGCAATAAAATTTGGTACTTAGGTACCTCTTAACCTCTTCTACCTTTTCCATAAACTTATAACCCCCTCTTACTCCACCCTCCCCCTCTTTTTGTTCTTCTCCTTCTCAAATATGGCTAAAAATATATAAAATTGTCGATATCTCGAAAACGGTTGGTCCTAGAGCAATTTTGGGCCCAAAAATCGACCCTTCGGGCATCCGACCTAATGGGGAATATGACCATACCAAAAAAACTTAACATTTGTAATGTGTTTTGCATCTACCAAAAATGTAGGGGCAATTATCATGTAAAAATTAAAAATTTCATAACTCAGGAACTACTTGACCGAATTTAATGAAACTTGGTATGAGGATACTTGTTAACTTCTGCTACAATTTGAAACATACTTATACATTGTATTGTGGGTGAGTATTTAGATAATTGAAGGGGCTACATTTAAAAATTTAATATCTTAAGAACTAGGTGATGGATATTGATGTAACTTGGTGTATAGGTACATGTCAACTTATGCTAAGGCTTAAACTGGGTGTTGCAGATTGCATCACAGAAATTGAAGGGGCAAAAAATAAAACACTATATCTCAGAAACTAATTATTGGGTTTTATTTAAAACTTGTATATGGGTATATTTGAGTCTCTCCTACCTTAGTCTGTACCTTTTTTTATCATATATTGAGGTATTAAGTCATTAATATAAATATTAATGGGAAAATTAACATTTATTGTCCATAAAGGAAATGGTAATTTAATAATGAACTTTGCTCTTGTAGCTTTTAATGGTTGTTCTTTTGATTTAAGTAGTTAGCTTACATGCATTGATATGCACATCTGTATTTTTCACTCATGTAGTCAACCTTCTTGTATTAACATATACAGTTGTTCTTTTGGATTGTGTAGTTAGCCCCTTGTATTAACATGTACAGTTGTTTTATTTACTGGAATAGTTAGCCTATTAACATGTATAGTTGTTCTTTTGGATTGTGTAGTTAGCCTCCTTGTATTAACATGTTTAGTTGTTTTTTGACTTGTGTAGTTACTGATTTCTGCACGGTATGTACTACCTTATATATCTGCTCTAGACTTCTGTTCAGTGTAGACATTGTGTGCTCTGCTCTTGATATTGAGATAACATACTTACTTTTGAGTTGCATAAATTTAAGTATACTTTTTAGTCTGAATCATCTAAGGTTGGTGTATTTGCTTGATTTTATTAATAGTAGTATTTGATTTTACTAACTTTAAATTAAAATAATGCAGTATGTTTCTAAGAAGTGTTCTCCAACTAAGGAACCAATTATTTTTATTGGCGAAGAACAGACTTATAATAGAAAATTTAGACTTTATGGACTTTGTACTACTTTTAAGTTTACTAAGCCTCCTAAAGGTGTATCTGAATTTGACTGGATCCGTAAAGGGCTTGATAAAATTGTTGAAAGGGAGAAAGCTAAAGCTTCTCCTACAGACTATCTCGGCTTTAAACTAATGTCTATCAATTTGAAAAGTAAGGAACCGGGGTATACTAACATGAGGTTAGCTTCTGAAGTAACTAGTAACGACATTTAGCAGATTTTCGGGGGAATACTTCAAAGTAACTCTGAAAATATTACTTCATCAGAAACTTTTAGAATAGATGTTTCAAGGGTAAATGTCCCTGTTGGAAAAGGTAGAGTAAGGCCTGGTCTCTATAACAGTTTTGATGAAGAATGTAATGCTAGAAAAGGGATTGTAGTAATTAATAACAAAGATAACCTATGTCTCCCTAGAGCTTTAGTGGTAGGCAAGGCTTATGCTAAAAATGATCCTCAATACAAGGCTATTCGTCAGGATGATGGTATGAGGCAAACACTTAGAGCTAAGAAATTTATGGCTAAGATTTGTGTAGAAATCCCTGAGTGTGGGGCAGGTATCCCTGAATTGGAAAAGTTCCAGGCTTTGTTGAAAGATTTTAAAATCACTGTATATAACTATGACAACAAAGGCCGTGATGTTTATTTTGAAGGTAATGTTGAGAACCCAAAATTCAAAATTAATTTGCTCCTCCATAATGGTCATTACAATGTCATCAACTCATTGACTGCCGCATTTGTCTGCCATTATTTTTGTGAAGCCTGTCATGTTCCCTATGACCATAAGGGTGAGCATAGATGCTCTAACATTTGCCCCTACTGCCAAACCATCTCGCCTCCCTGTAAGGAGGAGCATGGGAGAATAACTTGCCCGAAATGTAATCTGACAATGAGAAACCAGCAGTGTTTCATTGCCCACCAAATCGACCGTTGTACTAATGTTAAAAAGTGTTTGGATGTGCGCAAACGCACATACAAACGCATATTCAAACACATATGTAATCGCAAACACACACATATGCAAACGCAAATGCAAACATAAACACACATGCAAACGCATATGCGAACGCAAACATGCAAACGCAAATGCAAACATGCAAACGCACACTGAAGAGAGCACCGTTTCAGTGCTCTTTTCAGAAAAGGAATATCTAAAGCCATCCCACAATAACTTTAGCTCAACACTTCTAAGTCAACAAATTTTTAGGGCCCACGTTTCCACACCACGGTAAGCCTTTATGGCTATGCCGTAGGGGCCTCGGCGCGCTCTTTTTGTTAACCCAGAGCATCCCCTGTAGGCCTAACCTCTGGGGTGAGGATAGAACTGCTACAAGCTCTATCTCTCACACTAATAGATTTTTTTGGTCCTCTGTTGGTCTGTTCATTATGTATGAGGTATTTAGCCATTTACTTGGACTATGTCCTTTCATTTTGGCTAATAACCCCTCCATTTACTTAGACAAACAGAGGATTTTTATATTTTTTGACTCAAACAATTGATTTTACATTCTATAAACCTAACACAGCTTAGTAAGAGAGCTACTCATTATCTTTGAAATCTAACAATATCCCACCGGGCATATTAATTGAATGACCCAGAATTTTTAAAGTTCTGAGCCAGACTATTAACTTTGCCCTACATTCACACGCCATTCAGGTTTACGGGTTTTTACACCGCGCCAGGGACCTTCATTCAAGGTTTACGGGCTTTTACACCACGCCTGGGACCTCCATACACACCAGACGTCAAGTCCTTGTCTGTGGCAGACGCAAGAAATCATTTTCTACGGTAACTAAGCCAACTTGCCATCCACATATGGACTCACCAGGGGTTAGCCCAACCAAAATGTGGGTGTCTATCCACAGAACAGAAGCTTTCAAGACACAGCCTTACTAGCTTCTCACATACACACTCACATTCACACAGTGGGTTTTTTTATATTACTCATGATCTAATACATGTTCAATAATATTTACAAAGTTATGAGAGGTAAGGATACAATTATATGCAGAGTCATAGTGCATACCATATCTGCACATTACTTCCTTAGCTCTGTTCAAGATATTTATACTATTAGGTACATTTTCTCTAAAAAACACATCTCAAACCCTTCTTCCTTTTTTTTCAAAGCATATTTAAAGTTTCTTTTTTCAGTACGAATACATTTGTATTCGCACACTCCATACATGTCAAGAAGAGTATCTTTAACAAGTACACAAAATACATGCTTTAACTCGTCATCCTCAGGCACCACCGCAATGCGTGGTGTCTGTTCAGACAGAGATTTTCTCAAAGTTTCATTAATAGTTTCTAGCTCAACTTTACTAGCTTCTAGCTGGTTATTTACAAGAGCTAGCTGTTGGTAATTTTCAATAGCCTTTACAAATAGCTAAGATAGTTGAGTGTTTCCATTTTTCAAAGTTTGGATTTCAGAAACTAATTTGTACTCACCATGTTTTCTAATAGGAGGTAAAACCTCTTTTGTTACCCATTTTTAAATTCCTTTGCCTCAGGCTTTTTTGATGATAAAACCAATGAATATAAACCGCTTTCATTAATAAAAATTGATGTTTTTTCATTATAAGTCAGACCCAAAAGTAAGCGTATCATCTTTATCAACATTTTTTCTAATTGCTTGATTTGTATCTAAATATTCTAGTATTTTAGCTACTTCTTTTGCTTTAAACCATGGGCTATTTTCACAATCAAAGAGGACAGTAACTGGTCGGTTATTAAACACATAAGCAGTAAGACTAGACATTTTCAAGTATAAAAGTTAGGTTATGCAATATCAAAGAGCAAAGTAACACAGGGGCGTATTACCGGCACAGGAGCAAGTAAGAGAATGAGTTGAGGGAAAAAGTTTTAAGACCTCAAATCTCTCAGCCAATCAGACCCGTCTGGGGGACGGGTCTGACTTTCAGCTGACAAAACAAGAATGAGACTCCAAAACAACTTAGCCCTAGTTAAAAGTCAGTTACCTAATCCTGCCCTGGCCTTGGTTGAAAGTTAACCACCTCCTGGCTCCGCCCGCTGTTAAGTGAGGAAGCCAAAGGGAGAGCAGCGGTAGCCTCTACAGTGATGAGTTTTTTTTAGTTTTCGTATAAGGGACAATTAAAGCTATAAAAACAATTGTATACAATTGAGTGGTAGGATGATTGAGTGGTAGGATTAGGTAGTGAGTTTTTGTAATTTATAACCAAACGGCACTGTATCGTTGTCTTCAACTATTTTCCTCTTGGGTCCAGTGATTTTAAATATTTTTGTTTCACTGATAGTTACAATGTCTCTGTCTTTAGTCCTCCTAATTCTTCTTTCCTCAATTTCCAATGTTTGCTTTGCTTCACTTAAAACCATTTCTTTCAACTTTTCAAAGTTTAGGGTCTTGGAAGTTTTACAATTTAATGTGAGTCCTTTTATTTTACAGACTGAGACAAGGGCTTGCTTGTTAGTTGACCAGACTACGTAGGCATAGGTTTTAGGTCCCCCAGACACAAACTCTACAATATACGAACCTGGACCGTACTCTGCTAGTTCATCTGTCATTTCACCCAGGTAATCCCCTGTAGGCACTCTGTATAATCCAGACCGGAAGTAGTAGACCACACTGTCAGTGTCGTAGTAGCACACCTGACACCCCAAAGCATCCAGATGTTCGTACAATTTTAACCTCGCTTGGGCTGTGGTAAAGGCTGCTACTACAACATTGACATTGCTGAGGGGCTCCCCAATCTCTTCATTATACTGCCAATTTACAATGACTACTTCTTCATTTACAATTTGGACTCGGTTAACTTCAATTTCCGGACTAATAATCATGTCGAACAGAATTTTGGATTCCCTGATGATTGTTGCTTTAGTCTGGTTCTCCCGCTGCCCAAATTTTCCCCAAAATGAATTTAGCATCAATTTGGCTAGTGATCGCAAACCCCCTTCTTAGCGATTTTATCCTTTTCCAGTTGAATCCCTTCATGTTGAAAATAGTCTGCAATGTACTTGTCTTTGTACTTCTTCTCAGTCTTACACCATTCTGGGTACCCCGATGCTTCCTGTTTCATCTTTAAAAATTTATTGATGAATTCAGTAAACAGGCCTCCCTTCTCATACGTAGCTACCTCATACTCCCACAACTCATACACATCAAGAATACCATATCCCTTTTCAATTGCTTTTCTCAGCTCATCCATAGTCCAGGTCCCAACTAAAGCCCTCTCTTCACTTTCATGTTCACAAATGCCCTGATTTTGACTTTCACCACAGGTCCTACACAAAACAAACATCAATTTATCATTCATTTTTGCTGGGAGTACAGGGTGGTAAAGATCCCTGGGGGGCAGGACTTTACATTTCAGCAAACCATCTACTTCCATACCTCTCTGTCTACACTCCCTATCACCAACATAGATTGTAGGGTGACCAATTGGATACTTTCCGTACTTACAAACATAAGGGTATAGAGAACATACATCCACATACTGTATGGACTCTCCCCCTTCACATTTGTAGTATGTTTTAGAATTTCCAGACCTACCCCCAAAGAATGATTGCCTGGGGTCAAGGGGAAGGGTGTTGAGGATGGGCAAACTGTCAAGATGTTTAAGTTTGTTTTCTTTTTTCAAGGCCCTAAACTCACACTCCCACATTTGTATTACTTCGTACTCACTGATCTTTACCATTTTTTTCAAAGTCCTATCATACCTCAGATGAAGTGAGTCAGAGGGATCCTCCTTCAGAGGAGCCTCTCTGTTGTAGGAGAAGCATTTTGGACAGCCGTGCCAATAACACCCTTGAAATTCATACACATTCTCCCCGTCAAACCCATCAACTTTCATTCCATTGATTTTTACTTCTTTCTCTCTGCCTGCATGCTCTATCCTCACGTCTCGCTTTTCCTCTTTCCACGACAACCACTGAAGGGCCACTTTTGATTGATTGTCGGTCAGTCTGTACCCGTCTTTTGGTATCAAGCCAATTGTGTTTGGTTTTAGAAAGTTTCGGCGGAAGGCCAGGTTACATACACTAGCAATGGTCACAGCCTCAAGGAAGGGATCAACATTGCACTCTTGGAGGAATATTGATCTAAATTTAAGACAAGCTTGGGCTAGGATTTCCACATCTGAGATGCAGTACTCCAGGATTTCTTTTTGAAAGTCGAATACATGGTTTTCTGCTACTCTTTCATCATACCATTTCTCAAAGTCATTGTGATTTTTTTCAAACATGATCTCGGGGCAGTAGTACTGTTTGTCAGGCATAGGGCCCACATAGTTCTGGTTTGCTAGGGTGTTGAACAAATGGGGGAAGTAGCCCTTCTTCCTCTCGGGAGGTAGGTCAAAGGCTTTAGGGAGAGCAGAGAGGGCCATGGGGAAATAGCTTAGTGAGTCCACAAACCTCACATTGTCCAATTCCATCAAAATAATTTTAGTTCCCCTCATGACTAGTTCAGGAGTGAATTTTGTTTCCTCAAGCGCATACTTTAGTAAAAACTGAAAATCATAGCCTTGGCCATTGTGGGCGATCACACAAACATGTTTAAATTGTCTACGTACCTGCATCACATAGTTCATAAATTGTTGAACCGGATTAGAGTTGAAGACTCTTGTACGGTTCTGGCAAGCCATACAAAATTTTCCATCGATACACTGGTAGCAAAACTGTTGAGAAACACACAAGTTTACTTTATGGACATGTTTATCAGGGTCTGAGGACATAGCCTCATCCTGCCTTGTTTCCAAGTCAAAGAAAATGAAAACATAGTCTTTAGTTTTAGGCTTTCCCATGTTACATTTTATAAAACACTGATGGTTAGGATCTACATACGTTCCACAAGGCTTACAGTATACTTCTCCACACTTGTGAGGGGTTGATCTCTCTTTCACCCAGATGAGTTTCCCACAATCCAAACACTTTTTAACATTAGTACAACGGTCGATTTGGTGGGCAATGAAACACTGCTGGTTTCTCATAGTCAGATTACATTTCGGGCAAGTTATTCCCCCATGCTCCTCCTTACAGGGAGGCGAGATGGTTTGGCAGTAGGGGCAAATGTTAGAGCATCTATGCTCACCCTTATGGTCATAGGGAACATGACAGGCTTCACAAAAATAATGGCAGACAAATGCGGCAGTCAATGAGTTGATGACATTGTAATGACCATTATGGAGGAGCAAATTAATTTTGAATTTTGGGTTCTCGACATTACCTTCAAAATAAACATCACGGCCTTTGTTATAGTTATATACAGTGATTTTAAAATCTTTCAACAAAGCCTGGAACTTTTCCAATTCAGGGATACCTGCCCCACACTCAGGGATTTCTACACAAATCTTAGCCATAAATTTCTTAGCTCTAAGTGTTTGCCTCATACCATCATCCTGACGAATAGCCTTGTATTGAGGATCATTTTTAGCATAAGCCTTGCCTACCACTAAAGCTCTAGGGAGACATAGGTTATCTTTGTTATTAATTACTACAATCCCTTTTCTAGCATTACATTCTTCATCAAAACTGTTATAGAGACCAGGCCTTACTCTACCTTTTCCAACAGGGACATTTACCCTTGAAACATCTATTCTAAAAGTTTCTGATGAAGTAATATTTTCAGAGTTACTTTGAAGTATTCCCCCGAAAATCTGCCAAATGTCGTTACTAGTTACTTCAGAAGCTAACCTCATTTTAGTATACCCCGGTTCCTTACTTTTCAAATTGATAGACATTAGTTTAAAGCCGAGATAGTCTGTAGGAGAAGCTTTAGCTTTCTCCCTTTCAACAATTTTATCAAGCCCTTTACGGATCCAGTCAAATTCAGATACACCTTTAGGAGACTTAGTAAACTTAAAAGTAGTACAAAGTCCATAAAGTCTAAATTTTCTATTATAAGTCTGTTCTTCGCCAATAAAAATAATTGGTTCCTTAGTTGGAGAACAGTTCTTAGAAACATACTGCATTATTTTAATTTAAAGTTAGTAAAATCAAATACTACTATTAATAAAATCAAGCAAATACACCAACCTTAGATGATTCAGACTAAAAAGTATACTTAAATTTATGCAACTCAAAAGTAAGTATGTTATCTCAATATCAAGAGCAGAGCACACAATGTCTACACTGAACAGAAGTCTAGAGCAGATATATAAGGTAGTACATACCGTGCAGAAATCAGTAAATACACAAGTCAAAAAACAACTAAACATGTTAATACAAGTAGGCTAACTACACAATCCAAAAGAACAACTATACATGTTAATAGGCTAACTATTCCAGTAAATAAAACAACTGTACATGTTAATACAAGGGGCTAACTACACAATCCAAAAGAACAACTGTATATGCTAATACAAGAAGGTTGATTACATGAGTGAAAAATACAGATGTGCATATCAATGCATGTAAGCTAACTACTTAAATCAAAAGAACAACCATTAAAAGCTACAAGAGCAAAGTTCATTATTAAATATCCATTTCCTTTATGGACAATAAATGTTAATTTTCCCATTAATATTTATATTAATGACTTAATACCTCAATATATGATAAAAAAAGGTACAGACTAAGGTAGTAGAGACTCAAATATACCCATATACAAGTTTTAAATAAAACCCAATAATTAGTTTCTGAGATATAGTGTTTTTTGCCCCTTCAATTTCTGTGATGCAATCTGCAACACCCAGTTTAAGCCTTAGCATAAGTTGACATGTACCTATACACCAAGTTACATCAATATCCATCACCTAGTTCTTAAGATATCAAATTTTTAAATGTAGCCCCTTCAATTATCTAAATACTCACCCACAATACAATGTATAAGTATGTTTCAAATTGTAGCAGAAGTTAACAAGTATCCTCATACCAAGTTTCATTAAATTCGGTCAAGTAGTTCCTGAGTTATGAAATTTTTAATTTTTACATGATAATTGCCCCTACATTTTTGGTAGATGCAAAACACATTACAAATGTTAAGTTTTTTTGGTAAGGTCATATTCCCCATAAGGTCGGATGTTCGAAGGATCGTTTTTGGGCCCAAAATTGCTCTAGGACCAACCGTTTTCGAGATATCGACAATTTTATATATTTTTAGCCATATTTGAGAAGGAGAAGAACAAAAAGAGGGGGAGGGTGGAGTAAGAGGGGGGTATAAGTTTATGGAAAAGGTAGAAGAGGTTAAGAGGTACCTAAGTACCAAATTTTATTGCATTCGGACTAGCAGTTTTTGAGTTATTAAACTTTAAGTTTTTACATGGTATTTACCCCTACATTTTTGGTGGATGCAAAACACATTACAAATGTTAAGTTTTTTTGGTATGGTCATATTCCCCATGAGGTCAGATGCCCGGAGGGTCGATTTTTGGGCCCAAAATTGCTCTAGGACCAACCGTTTTTGAGATATCGACGATTTTATATATTTTTAGCCATATTTGAGAAGGAGAAGAACAAAAAGAGGGGGAGGGTGGAGTAAGAGGGGGGTGTAAGGTTTTGGAAAAGGTAGAAGAGGTTAAGAGGTACCTAAGTACCAAATTTTATTGCATTCGGACTAGCAGTTTTTGAGTTATTAAACTTTAAATTTTTACATGATAATTGCCCCTACATTTTTGGTGGATGCAAAACACATTACAAATGTTAAGTTTTTTTGGTATGGTCATATTCCCCATGAGGTCAGATGCCCAGAGGGCCGATTTTTGGGCCCAAAATTGCTCTAGGACCAACCGTTTTTGAGATATCGACGATTTTATATATTTTTAGCCATATTTGAGAAGAAAAAGAACAAAAAGAGGGGAGGGTGAAGTAAGAGGGGGGTGTAAGGTTTTGGAAAAGGTAGAAGAGGTTAAGAAGTACCCAAATACCAAATATTAGCTACATTAACTCGCCCATTCCAAAGTTATTTAATTTTAAGTAGAATTTCATATAATATTATAACATTACAAAGAACTAATGTAACATACCCGGCATATCATATAGTATACATATGTCTTTTTATACTCTATGTGATTAACTGCACTTTATATAGTAACACTATAGGGGGATAATGTGACATAACATATAGTGTTATTTATATAAATATGAATGTTTTCACTGTCTACAGTTGCCAACACTGGTTACGGTACAGGGGGGCGGGGGACGGGAGCGGACCCTTGTGACGTCAACCAGGTGTCACATTTTGGCGGGCAACGGCCGCCACCACCAGCGGGAAAAAAGTGAGGTTAGGAATTTCGGCGCGAAAGACCGCGGATTTCATTCTTTCTTACCCTCCCGCGCATGCGCGACAGCTGTCACCTTGATTTTGTTCTTCTTGTTACAGGAGGCAGGAAAAGAACGAGCGAGGGAAAGAGCAAGGTATTGTAATACATCCATTAGTACATATTACTCTGTTTTATCTTACCTGTATATAGTATTATATGTATATTATATTCTAACGTAATATACACCGTTATTATAGTATACCAATCAATGATAGGAGGTAGTATGACATAAACCATTATAATATACCATTATACATATATAAATGTATAATATACGGTAGCGTGACGTAGTATGTACGTATGTAAATACGTATGTGATAGGGGTAGCGTGACGTAGTATGTTATATGTACTATAGTATAGTGTATACCTGTTATAGTATATGCTTTTTACTCTATGCTGTTGGCAACACTGTTGGCCGCGACAACCACAAACTGTTACGCGAGACACTACCTTCCTTGACACAATTTAATCTTACTTATAAGCGTAACATGACATAATATTATAACACTCTATATACTATGGGGTTATACTCTATGAGTATAGATTTTTCCATTTTGGCGCGCAAAACCCAACATACATAATATTATAGCACTCTATGTACTGTGAGGTTATACTCTATGGGTATAGGTTATGTCCACCATTTTGGCGGGAAACAAAAGTGAGGTTATGTGTTTTAGCGGGAACCAAAAGTGAGGTTATGTCCACCGTTTTGGCGGGAAACGACGCCGCCATCTTGTTTCCGGTGACGTCACATTTTGGCGGGAAACGGCCGCCATCTTGTTTCCGGTTCTATCCTCCTGCCTAGACTACTAAGGTTGTTGCCAATAAGGAGTTTTTTACCCTCTCTCTTCTTAGCCCAGGGCATGATGACGGTTTCGAACCAGTCATTGACGCAATGTTCATCAAACCACCCAACTTTCAGTTGCGTTGTATTGGGTGTCTTTCGGCCCCACCCATAACCCATGAGTTCCACATATGCTGCGCCTTGTAGACTACATAAAGAGGAAGTAACTCCCCTTGGTCACTTATGGTAAACATTACTGAAAATGCAGACTTGGTAAAATTTATTATCCTCTTGGGTCTCTTCACTTTTCTTCGGAAGATCATTTTCTTACTCTTAGGATCATCACAAAAGATGGTCTCGTCGTAATTTAATATGTTGCCAGGAGGTACTTCATCAATAATCCCTCCAAGGTTTGTGAAGTAATCTCTTATGATATCATGAGAAACAGCCGCACGACTTCTTTTGATGTTTGAACACATTCTCAGTTTTATCGCTTCATTTTGATTTATGAAGGCTGAGACCCAATCATCACCAGGAATAATCCCATCCTTAAAACATTTAACAGTCCTTCCTGTTGACTCGAGATATGACTTGATGATTATTTTTATTTGATTAGTATCCAAAGGAAAGCCCCAGTCAGCAACTGTGGCAAAGTTTTCTGCAAAATGGGTTTCTTCTTCTGACATGAAAACTGTTGGATGTCCTGGTTTACGTACCGGTACATTCACAGAGATTGGTGTTGTTTCTTGTCTGGTCACTGGTGTATTTAGGTTTGACGTACCAATACTAGGACCAGGTATGGATTGGTCATTTGATTTAGATTTACAGGGACCAGCATTTACAGAACATAATTTAGCTTACCTATAAAGACATCCGTAAGAAATCTTGTATTTCTTTGAAGCTGCTTGTACTGATAACTTTTTTTTTGCCTAACTAATGTAATGACCTTCAAAGTTGCTTCAGTGTAGTTCCTGTAGCTTCTGGAACCAGGCTTTCTTTTATATGTCCTCACCATTTTTACAGTCACAAAAGATTGAAATACTACAAAAACACTAGCGTACTACCTCTACGGTACAGTCAGGGGTGGATTTACATATGGGCTTAAAGGGCTATAGCCCAGGGCGGCAGAATTAGGGGGGGCGGCAAATTAGAGAGAAAAGTCACAACCCGGCCTGCTGAAATCGTAGAATTAGCCTAGGGTAGGGCCCGGAACAGGTCAAAACGGGCCAAAAGGGAGCACAACGAGGTAAAAAAGCACACGCGGGAGTAAAAAAAAAATTCACCACTTTTCTCAAGCCGGAAATCCCGCCGCCGGGCCTACTCCCCCTGTGTAGCCCAGGGGCGGCAAATTTCCAAATCCGCCTCTGGGTACAGTCTACACTACACTAACAGTAGTAACTAGTTCTTCACACTACTGTTGCACAATACTTCAACAATTCACTCTGTACAAGCACAAACCTGAAAGCATAAATTAATATTAAATATCTTACTACTAAGTACATTCAAAGCCAAGTGAGAGAACATAAACCAACAAATAATGCAGAGTCAAAGAAGCCTCGGTGAGTAAAAACTTGGGACACTTTTTTTAAATTTTTTAAGTTGTTATAACCTTAAACAATTATATATGTTTGACATCCCAGATATATAGGCTAAACTTTGGGACAGATCAAATTAAACTGGAAATAACCGGTTAGGCCACAGAGACGGAAGTTCGGGAACTTTTTTCACCCAAAAAAAAAACACCTTCACGTTTTTTTTTTTATTTATTAATGGGAACTTATAATTAAAATACTAATTTGATAATCATGTTCTCTATGCTATGAGGAATCTATTTATGTATGAAACATTATGTTTGCAATTATAAATAAATTTAAAAAAATTAATAAACAGAAAAATGAAAGTTGTATCATAGTAGCCCCGGAAATCAAAGTAACCCCAGGTTGACGGTAATAATATTTTGTGTGGAGGCATATTTTAAGTCTTGATTAATTTTACAACATTTTTTCAGATTACAGAAAAAAGCACAAATACAATTCATAGTCATTCGTTTCACAGACTACTCTTGAAAAAACAGCACGAACACCAATCGTAATCATTCGTCTCCCAGATTTCGACGCAAATTAAAATATTCCTAACCTAAAAACTGCTGACCTTCACACACTGGAAACTGCGCAGGACTGTTAGGGGACCAAAAGAGACAAGGAGAGGGAAGGATGGCATTCTGACTAATCTACAACTACCTGATCAGCTGATTTCGGCAATGTTGCGTCGCCTGTCAGACTAATGATTACAATTCTAGAGTAAACGGAAATTGTATGCTGAACAACATCTTGTAAGAATTTTCATGACCTGACATACGATAGCCGAGATTTAAAGCCAAAAAACATGAGAAAATTATAAACCGACTTTGTTTAGGTTATATGAGGATAGATTTGTCTGTATAACTGGCGCCGAATCTTAAGGCCCATACCGTCCATAAGCCCAATGCTAAAATTAACATTAGTCTCATGGACATTGTGGGCCTTAAGATTCAGCACCAGTTAATTAGATAGAGATTGGTTATGTTAGTTTAGGTTGCATTAGGTTTGGTTAGGGGAAGACGGGGTAATAAGAGACAAAAAAAAATATTAGAAGTATTATGTGATTGATTGATTTCAAATTATCATATGTTGTTATACTAAAAAAACAAAAAATTATGGTAGTATATTTTAAAGTATTACCTAAAGTTTTCATATGGAAAAAAATTATTGAATATTTAGCTTACCTCACTGTCTCTTATTACCCTATCTATATATTAATACGCAAGCGGTTTTCTTTTCACAGTCCAACCGCAATAACGGCTGGACCGATTTTAACGTTTGAGGTATCAAATTAAAGGGAATTTTATGTAGATTTGCCAACAAGTCTCCGAATTTTAAAAAATGGCGTCACTAAAGTACAGTAAAGGGCTGAAGTTTCGGAACAGTGGCGCTATTCATCGACATTTGAGCAAGCTCAGTTTACTTTGTTTACAAACGGAACATATGGGCAAGCTCTGAAAGAGTTCTACAGGTAAACCACAGATTGCAGCACTTATTATTATGAATTATTATTGATTATTTTTTCGAAAAGAGCATTTTTTATTTTTCACAGCTACTTTGGCTTTATTTTCAACAGTTTTCTTTTTTAAAAGTTTATTATGTAATTTAGGTTATGTTATGAAGTTTTTAAAGCTCTTAAACGTTGCAGTTACCAGTTTTACAATGTAGTTTACGATATCTCATAGTGTTTTTTTTTTAAGTTATATTAACCTGAGCAAATCTATTTTTGGATTTGGTGCACTTATAATGCCACCGATAAGAAGAAGACGAACATTGACCGGTCGGAGGAGTCGGAAAGGACGGAAAGAACACGATCGCAACCGCTCACCCTCCCGATGTAACATTTTATGCTCCTCAGACCAATGAACTAAAAATATTTTCATTGAGGTGGGTTGCATTTCAAGAATGAAAAGACTGGTAGAGTAATGCGTCATTTCCGCGTTTTTGCCACAAAGGAAATGTTGCCTATAAAGACAGCCGTTCCCTAAAATATCAGTTTTTTTGGCGATAATTATCAATAAGGTGCAGTGGCATTTCCTAAACACAGGAAGTAATTGCTCACGGCGCCAGTGTTTGCTCTCGGTCAGCTACATGTTGCTCGCTGTAAGCAGAGCGTAATCTTTTGCCGATGTTCAAATATACATAAAAAAAAGGACATGGAGAAATGAAGGTGTTCCCTAAAAAATCGTTTACGTTTACCAGAAACTCCTGCGGTAGATCAAATTAACTTTAAAAATTTCAGTAGTTAAGCCATAATTTTGTCAATGAAGTTAGCCCTTTTATTAAACTTTAAAAGTATATAAGTAGGCTGATTATTCTTCATTCTTTTACCATATGATTTTTGCTCGATTTCGAGCTACGTGTTATCTAGTTGGGGTGTTAAGAGACAGGGCTCTTGCTTCCCATATTCAACTAGAGGGGGTAATAAGAAACAAGTTAAAATAATTCTAAAAATTTTAATTTTTGTCACCCCTAATTACATACATTGGTTCCCAAGATTTTAACGTTTAAAAATCAAAACATAAAAGTTGGACCTTGAAAATCGTTATTAAATGAAAAGCACTAGAACCATGGGGTGGAGTTTTTTAAGTCTATATATAATATACATTACCCTAACACATCACAATAAAAAATAATATAGACAGCACTTGTTGAGGAAAATATGCAAAACTTGCTATAAAACGTGTCAAAATCGACCACTAAGATAAAATGGCCTTTTGCTAAATAAATTTGGGCTTACTGAATGGACACTTAATGAATGATACATTATTGAATCATGGGAAATAACATATAAATACCCCCGTTGCAGCAGACCTGTATACTCAGCGAATTTCGAATGCAAAACAACATATTTCAATCCAACATAGCGAGATTTGACATGTTTTTGAAAGCTCCATAAGAATAACATGGGAAATGAGTATGCAGGTTTGCTGCTACGGGTATATTAAAACTAGGTGGTTTTAATTCAATATTTAGTAGATCTGAACTAGAAGAAGCCATTTATCAAGTTTTATCAAGATACGTTGAGAAATAAGCGAGATATAGAATTTTACCTATTCCCCATAAGGTTAACATTGGGACAACATACTGTGTCTACCACTTTTAATATCTCGGTAACCAATGGACATAGAGCAGTAATTCAATATACTAAATTGTTTGTTTTTTTGAGCTGAACTCAATGGTGCTAACAAAAATTGGATTATTTTAATTTTTCTATATAAAAAACTATAAAACCCCATTTTTGGGGGGGTTTACCCCCCTTTACCCCTCCTTCCGGTAGTCTGATCGGGCTGGTTTTCGAACTCGTCCGAATAATTGCTACTTTACATGGCTGTGCCAAATTTCATTCAGATTGGACCATTTTTACGGCTGCTATCGTGCTTAAAGACATATTAGATACATTAGATACATTAGTTGAAATGGCGACCTACCCAGGTAGGTATTTTAAGCCAAGTATGAATATACATATATATATATATATATATATATATATATATATATGAATGAAAATGAACGAATAGTGTTTTTTGCTTCTGGGGGCCCCAAAGTGAAAAGTTATCATGGTCTCGGGCTTAGGTCTTACCATGAGTACTACCGTAACAGCTTCTTCCCTATAGGGGAAATTCGCTAAAATCAGTTTAAGGCCTGAAATAAATTGAATCAATCGTAAAAATAGATTAAAATGAATATTTATAAGGGCGATTCTCTAGAAAGTGGATTATTTCATGCCAATAAATGGCAAAAAAAATTTTAGCGAATTTCCCCTATAGGGAAGAAGCTATTACCGTAGGTCTCATGGTAAGACCTAAGCCCGAGACCATGATAACTTTTCGTTTTGGGGCCACCAGAAGCAAAAAACACCATTCGTTCGAATTTATATATATCTATCTATCTATCTATCCATCTATCTATCTATCTATCTATCTATCTATCTATCTATCTATCTATCTATCTATCTATCTATCTATCTATCTATATATCTATCTATCTATCTATCTATCTATCTATCTATCTATCTATCTATCTATCTATCTATCTATCTATCTATCTATCTATCTATATATATATGTGTCTGTGAGCACGATAGCGGCCGTAAATATGGTCCGATCTTAATGAAATTTGGTACAGACATGTAAAGTGGTAAACGATTGGACAAGTTCGTAAACCAGTCCGATCGGACCATCGGAAGGGGGGTAAAGGGGGATAAACCCCCCCAAAAATGGGTTTTTTTGGGTTTTTACATAGAAAAATCAAATTAATCAAATTTTTGTTGGCACCATTGGATTCGCCTCAAAAAAACAAACAATTTAGTATTTTGAATCATTGCTCTATGTCCATTGGTTACCGAGATATTGAAAGTGGTAAACACAGTACGTTGTCCCAATGTTAACCTTATGGGGAATAAGTAAAATTCTATATCTCGCTCATTTCTCAACATATCTTAATTAAACTTGGTTTGTGGCTTCATCTAGATGAGATCTAATGTATTTTAGTCTAAAATCCCCAATATTTCAATTTTTATGGCAGCAAACCTGCATACTCATTTCCCATGTTATCCTTATGGGAAATAAAAAAAATCCTATATCTTCCTTATTTCTTAACGCATCTTGATAAAACTTTGTATTTGGCTTCATCTAGTTGAAATATACTGGATTATGGCCTAAAATACCCTATTTTTACATTTTCATGGCAGCAAACCTCGGTACATACTCATTCTCCATGTTAACCTTATGGGTAGTAAAAAAAGTTGTGTAGTTTGCTCATTTCTCAAAATATCCTGATAAGAACTGGCACGGCGCTTCATACAGTTAATATCTACTTGATTATGGCTTAAAATACCCAAATCATCAAATTCCTGAGGCAGCAAACCTGTGTACTCTCTTTCCCAATGTTAACCTTATGAGAGGTAAATGCAATTGGATAGCTTTCTTATTCCTCAACATATCTTGATAAAACATGTTATGTGGCTTCATATAGTTTAGATGTATTGGATTGTAGCCTATGATACCTCATTATCAAATTTCTGAAGCAGCGAACCTGCACTTTTCCATACTAATCTTATGGAGAATAATTTTTTTTTGAATAGCAATTGTGGGCATTTGGCAAGTCACAGGATGAGGGAATACCCCCGTTGCAGCAGACCTGCATACTCAGGGAATTTCAGATGCAACACAACAAACGGTATTTCAATCCAACTTAGCGAGATATTACATGTTTTGTAATCTCCATAAGAATAACATGGGGAATGATTATGCAGGTTTGCTGCAACAGGTATGTTAAAACTGGTTGGTTTTAATTCATTATTTAGTAGATCTTAAACAGAAGAAGCCATATACCAAGTTTTGTCAAGAAATTTTTAAAAATAAGTAAGATATAGAATTTTTTTATTTTCCATAAGGATAACATGGGGAATGATTATGCAGGTTTGCTGCCACAAACATCGAAATTTCGGGGATTTTTGACTTAAATATATTAGATCTCATCTAGATGAAGCCACAAACCAAGTTTTATCCAGATATGTTGAGAAATAAGCGAGATATAGAATTTTACTTATTCCCCATAAGGTTAACATTGGGACAACGTACTGTGTTTACCACTTTCAATATCTCGGTAACCAGTTGACATAGAGCAATGATTCAAAACACTAAATTGTTTGTTTTTTTGAGCTGAATTCAATGGTGCCAACAAAGATTCGTTAAATTTTATTTTTATATGTAAAAAACTCAAAAAACCCATTTTTGGGGGTGTTTATCCCCCTTTACCCCCCCTTCCAGTGGTCCGATCGGGCTGGTTCACGAACTCGTCCATTCGATTACCACTTTACATGTCTGTTCCAAATTTCATTAAGATCGGACCATATTTACGGCCGCTATCGTGCTGACAGACACACATATATATATATATATATAGATAGATAGATAGATAGATATATAAAAATTCAAACGAATGGTGTTTTTTGCTTCTGGTGGCCCTAAAACGAAAAGTTATCATGGTCTCGGGCTTAGGTCTTACCATAAGACCTACGGTAATAGCTTCTTCCCTATAGGGGAAATTCGCTAATTCCCTATAGGGGAAATTCGCTAAAAGGGCTCAAATTAAATGTTTTAATGTCAGGGACTCAGGAAAAGTACTGTAATTTCTTAAAGTTTGCTAGAAAAGAAAAAATAACATAAAATAACTACCATTTAAGTAGCATTGGGATCTAAAACGTCTGCTTTGTTTATATTAAATCATATGAGCTATAGTTTGATTCAAAGCCATATGGTGGATACAGACATATGGCTTATTTAAAGGCCAGATAACTAAATATGTCAAATAAATGTACTATAGTGAATACAGACTTTTACTGATGATGTTTATGAAATTTTTACTTAAACTTAAACAGCTGGTCATTTTCCCATTTGATTAAATTGTAAAAGCCAGCTGCAATTATATATATATATCTTCCTTATTAGCGAATTTCCCCTTTAGGGAAGAAGCTATTACCGTAGGTCTCATGGTAAGACCTAAGCCCCAGACCATGATAACTTTTCGTTTTGCAACCCCCAGAAGCAAAAAACACCATTAGTTCGAATTTTTAGATGTATATATATATATATATATATATCTATATATATATGTGTCTGTTAGCACGATAGCGGCCGTAAAAATGGTCCGATCTTGATGAAATTTGGTAGAGACATGTAAATTGGTAATCGATTTGACGAGTTCGTGAACCAGCCCGATCGGATCACCGGAAGGGGGGGTAAAGGGGGATAAACCCCCTCAAAAATGGGTTTTTTGAGCTTTTTACATAGAAAAATGAAATTTATCAACTTTTTGTTGGCACCATTGAATTCAGCTCAAAAAAACAAACAATTTAGTACTTTGAATCACTGCTCTATGTCCATTGGTTACCGAGATATTGAAAGTGGTAAACACAGTACGTTGTCCCAATGTTAACCTTATGGGAAATAAGTAAAATTCAATATCTCGTTTATTTCTCAACATATCTTGATAAAACCAAGATAATAAGTAAAATTCTATATCACACTTATTTCTCAACATATCTGGATAAAACTTGGTTTGTGGCTTCATCTAGATGAGATCTAATGTTTAATAGTCTAAAATCACCAATATTTCCACTTTCCTGGCAGCAAACCTGCATCCTCATTCCCCATGTTATTCTTTTGGAGCTTTCAAAAACATGTCAAATCTCGCTATATTAGATTGAAATATGTTGTTTTGCACTGGAAATTCGCTGAGTATGCAGGTCTGCTGCAACGGGGGTATTTTGTTTTGATATCTGGCTGTATGAGGGTTTATTTTGATTCGTTATATGTTTAGGAAGTGTGCCACTTGTGTTACCTGGTTTTGTGTTTTCTTGAAGACCTAGGCCTAAGTCGTCTTTTAGTAGTTGTGATAGAAGATCATCAACTTAATTTTTATTAATGTATTTTTCTGCATTTATTTTGTTTCTAAGGTCTTTTATTTTCTCATTTAGTAATTTTTTAAGATGACTATTGTCTTGGTTAGGAGGTTCAGTTGCAGGTTTTGTCACTGATGTACTCGGTGTTTCATTTTGTGGTTGAGTTCTGGGATGAGGAGTTTGCCTTGGTTTTGTTAATTTATTTGATTTGGGTTTGGTGTTGAAGGGGGTGTCTCGGTTATTGACGCTGATGTTGAGGCCTTCTGCTTCGCTGAGGGGAGAATGTTTGTTGTATATGGTAAAATTTCTATTGTTTAGATTTAAAGTATGACCAATTGATGGTGACAGAACTTGTTGTTGCATCGCTTGGTGGAATGTTGCTTGGGCATAAGATTTTTTGATTGCTGTGTATGGTTTTTGAATAGTAGCTGTAGGAAATTTTTGACCGGCCGTTATGCAGTCTTCCTTGAAAATTGACATCCTTTCCATTATATTTTTTTGTCTTACATATTCCGGACATGCCTTGCGGTTGCTACTATGTGCTCCCTCACAATTGACACATTTTTTTCTTTTGAACACTGGCTCCCGTGGAACTTCTGTCCACAATCTCTGCATATTTTGTCTTTTTGGCAGGGAGCCCTGGCTGTATGGCCATATTTAAAACAGATATAACATTGTTTAACCGGTATAAAAGGATCCACCGGCATTCTCACATAATTGAGGTATATATATTCCGGTAGCTATCAGCTTCAAATGTTATACTCATGAAGTGAGTGTTGCTGACCTCATTATTTTTGAAGCGAGTAATTTTCTTCACATGCACAATGGGATATGGGCTGGAAGTCTCATTCAGGACTTCTTCTTCCGTTATGTCAGGTTCTATATATACCACTCCAGTTGTTTCTACCCTATTGGCTGGGACGAAAACAATGAATTGATTCAGATGGGGGGAGGTAACTAAATCATTTGCAGAGTTTGCATCTTTGCAAGTAACTGTGACGTTTTTGCCAGAGCGTGTTTTATAGTCAGTTTTGTTATGGTGCATTTTGATAATTTTACGTACAGAGTGAGGATTTATCTTTTTGCCATCTTTGTTTTCCTATTACTTTAAACTAGAGATCGCCAGTGGCCGAAAATTCGACCAATTTTCAAATGACAAATAGGGATAGCTAATTTTATAAATAATCCCCGCATAAACCAATGCGTTTCTAAATACATTTCATATAGTACATATTTTCCATGAAACACATAATATAACCAAACTGGGGGCCCAAAAACAAAAGAGAAAGACTCAGTCCTTGACTAATTATTTTATTTCATTCCTGGCTTATGGCATGGATTTTAGTAATTAGTATTTTATTAAGATAATGACTATTTTATTAAGATTTCATGTTTTTTTTAGAATAATTATTGAATCAGAGGAAAGTAAAACTTCAGTCATCAAATCAATTTATCCTGTAGGCTACACCCCTTACCACAGTTCTCTCCCTCCCTCCATTAATTCCTCACTCTCTACTTCCAACCTTCTCTCCACTTTTCCCTCCTTTTCTCCTTCATTCTTTTCTTACCATATCTCCTCCCTTCTTTTTTACCATTTGGAACTTTTTTTCTCTTTCCCTCTCTTCCTACTATTATCACTAAAATGTAATATATATTTTACCCATTATCCACCAATAAAAACACAATTTGAATATAATGTGTCCATTTATACTCCAGTTGCCAAGCCCGGTGACGGGATTTTCGGGCCCCTGTGCAATTGAGAAACCCGCCTTTTTTTTCTCATCTCGATTCTGGACCCCATTTTTACTAATCTCGCGTGGATCCGGGCCCCCTGTGAGTCCAGGCCCCTGTGCATTTGCCCCCCCCCCCCTGTCGCCGGCCCTGCCGGTTGCATGTCAGTTAGTACATTGGATGGTAGAAACTTCTAACTTAATGTACTTTTTTCTTCCCTTTTTATAAGAAAATCTTTATTTCTTAATCTTATTTAAGCAAGTAAATTTTATTTTTCCATATATATGTAAAATGGAACATATTTGAGTATGATATCCCTAATCTTCTCTAAGTAGTCCTGATTTCAACCAAATTCTATATTTTCACTCCATGCCCCAATAAACTGTGGCTTAATGTTTCTACTCCAAATCTTTACTCTACGAAAAATAGCATGTGATAACAGCTACATATGATGCTAACTTTGTTTACATTATTTGGTTGTTATAATATCACCAAAACAGCAACCCATAAGGCTAATGTTAATTTTTGTGAAATTTTAAATTCAATTTTCTACATTTCTAAAATACTAATATAAATTTCAATGGGATTCTGCACATCTACAGGAAAATACAATTTTATCGGTGTGCTTAGATTTTTGCTACGTTGCACACAGGCTGAGAAAAAAGGAGTACAAAAACCTTATGGAAGAAATGCTTGCCTATTAATATAAAGATGAGCAATGAATGTATATTTATATATTTATAAATCCTATCTCAAAAACGGCTCTAACGATTTTGATAAAATTTTGCATGTAGGTGTAGCTTTTATTTTTAAGTTCACCTACGTGGTTGAATTTGTTGTAGAAACGCAAATTTTTTAGAAAAATTAAATTTAAAATTGATAATTTTTAACATTGGGTCATATGATTTGCCAATAACAACAAAAAAGTAAACAAAAGAATCATCCAGCTGTTCATGACAAAGCCACTTAAAACTTTTATAGCACGTTGCCAGTACAGTAGAATAGAACAGGGATAATACAATTGAGTACAGATTGCTCATGGAGTATTATCCCCATCTAAAAATCCCAAATAGGAGAACAGCTGTGTTTTAGGTTAAAGTTCGCAAATACAATTTAGGAAATAGCAGGGCTTGTAACAGGTTATTGTTTTATTTTTTTGTTATTTTTTTTGCTCTTGGTTATTTTTTGTTATTTTATTTGAAATTAGGTTATTTTTGTTATTTTTTATGGAATTTTTGTTATTTTTTTTATTTTTTCAACCTTAAGAACTGCTACAAGCCCTGTTTACAGTATTCATCTGTCAGACGATCTCGTTTCAGCATCGCGGCAGACAAATCTCATCATCCTAAAATGCGTGAAAACTAAGTCTCGTTGCGTGAAAACCAAGCCTCGCCGTCAAATCTAGGCAGATTTGTGATTAGTCTGTTGAGATTTTCTTTTTTACCAAGGTTAAGAATGTATTATCCCCAGTATAACGCCGGTTTTCTAATTTTTAGCAGCATTTTTTATGTACAAAAGGTTATTTTTTGGTTATTTTTTTTCTTATTTGAGTTATTTTTTATTTTTTTCAACCTCAAGAACTGTTACAAGCCCTGAAATAGAGATAAGCAAATTCTCAAAGATCTACAAAGAACAAGTTTATTTCATTAGGACAAGGTTCATATAAGAAAAAACGTGATATTATTCAACTCAATCCGCCTCAAACTTCAGTTTGTACTTCAAAATTTAGATGCTCACAAAATTTATCATCATTTATGGAATTTATTATTACTAGAGGCTTGAAGGGGCTAATAGCCCCTAAGCATAATCCTTCTTTACTCTAGTACAAAATACCTTCTTAGAAAATAGGCTTTTGGATCCACAAAATTGCAATTTCAGTCTTTTCCCCGAGTCCCTGAGATGGAGACCTTCAGTTTTAGCCCCCTCCCCCCCCATCATCCTGCAACTTTCCAAACGCCCACAATTTCTTCGCAAAAATTTCGCTTACGTAATTATATATATATATATGTATATATATATATATATGTATGGATCATGTGGTATTAAATCTGCATCGTTATAACACAAACTAAACAAACGTACTTAACTTTTTATAATTTTAAATTATGAAAAACTCAAACCCTTAATTATTATAAAATCAGAAAATCTTAAATTTAAAATATTTTTTGTTATAGTACATTGAACGTGCATAGTTAGCTGCATTTTGAAACAAATCCCACATGTCAACATCTACCATATGGCTTTGAATCAAGCATTAGCACCACATGTTTAATGTAAACAAAGCAGACGTTTTTCAATCTTTTCAATCCCGATGCATTTTAAATAGAAAATATTTTTCGTTACTTCTCATTTTCTGGTATATTTGGACATAATCTGCTATTTTTCCCGACCCCCTGGGGCCGAGACCTTTCATTTGAGCCATCTCCTGTCATCCTTCGAGCTCGCAAACTCTCACAACTTTGATTTTAACCCTTGAGCGGGCGCTTCACCGGCAAAACACGAGCGGGCGCATGCGGAGTTTTACACCGTAACACTAGATTGCACAAATTTAACCCATTTTACTTGTTTTATAACGAAATATAGTATTTAAATGTTGACAAACTTCATTAGGAATTACATTTCATGGTCGATTCAATCAATTGTTCAACTTAATAGGTGTAATATTTCAATTAAACATAGTAAGTAATTTTCTTGTATAAAATGTGTATTAATTATTATTAACATTTTGGACTTTTCCTTTCACTTCTTTTTTTCGAAAGCAAAAGGAAAAGTCCAAAAAAATAATAAATACCCCCGCTGCAGCAGACCTGCATACTCAGCGAATTTCAAATGCAAAACAACATATGTTAATCCAACAAAGCAAGATTTGACATGTTTTTTGTAAGCTCCATGAGAATAACATGGGGAATGAGTATGCAGGTTTGCTGCTACAGGGATGTTTAAACTGGTTGGTTTTAATTCAATATTTAGTAGATCTGAACTAGAAGAAGCCATTTACCAAGTTTTATCAAGATATGTTGAGAAATAAGCGAGATATAGAATTTTACTTATTTCCCATAAGGTTAACATTGGGACAACGTACTGTGTTTACCACTTTCAATATCTCGGTAACCAATGGACATAGAGCAGTGATTCAAAATACTAAATTGTTTGTTTTTTTGAGCTGAATTCAATGGTGCCAACAAATATTTTACGAATTTCATTTTTCTATGTGAAAAACTCAAAAAACCCATTTTTGGGGGGTTTACCCCCCTTTACCCCCCCTTCCGGTGGTCCAATCGGGCTGGTTCACGAACTCGTCCGAGTGATTACCACTTTACACGTCTGTACCAAATTTCATTAAGATCGGACCATATTTACGGCCGCTATCGTGTTAACAGACATATATATATCTACTATATATTTGTCAAATACCACTCAGTGGAAACATCGTACAGCCCAAACTACTTGACCTAGAACTTTGAAACTTTGCATGTATGCTCCTCTTAGGGCGTAGACATCCGCTAAGAACGGATTTTACAAAATTCGTAGTATAAAGGGGTTTTTGGCCGAAGTTTTCAAAATTTCCCATTTAAAAGTATGTTGGACGATTTTTGTTTACATTTTTAATGTTCATAAAACAATCAGCTGGTAGTTAGCTTCGGAAATGAATACGTTGATACAGATGATAATAAATTGATTTCTTTGATCATGGCTTCATTGATTTTTGTTGATTTGTTTCAAGGATATAATTATGTACTATATAAAAGTTACATTTAGTTTAGATAAAATCCACCATTAATTAGTTAAGTGGCACCATCTATATTTCGGTAGCGGGAGTTACGCAGTTTTAAACGTGAAGAGCATACTGCCTTTTGTGGCTGAGACTAAATCCCGGTAAGATGGAAAGAGAAAAGAACAGTGGTTTTTCAGTCACAAATAGAATGTGCTGAAATGATATGATTCTTTGATCTACTTATTTAAAAATTTATAAATTATACAAATCCCTGATTGTAAGTTATATTTATACTATCTTTTTTACTGCCAAAACTACTTAACCTAGAACCTTGAAAATTTGCATGGACGTTCCTTACAGAGTGTTGACATTCACCAAGAACGGATTTTTTTAATTCGAGGTTTTTAGAGGTTTTTCGTGGAGCTGAAGCTTTGAAAATGCCCCATGTTAATGTAATGGATGATCTTTTGTTTAAATTTCAAATTTTATTCAATCAAGCATATTAGCTTCACAAACGGATACGTTGTTACAGCTAATTTATAATTTGATTCCTTTTATCATGGTTTTGTGGTTGTTTTGACGATTTTGTTAGGTTATTCGTACAATATAAAAGTTACATTTGGTTAAGTTTCGTACCTTATACGTTTAATCATAAGCTCATTATGTGGTACCATCTTTTTAGGCAGCGGGAGCTATAGTTATTTCCTTAGGCCGGCCTTTATGTTTTTAATTACAATCATGCCAGTTACAATAATTTGGCAATATTCCTTTTTCATCTAATTCGGCGGTGTCCCGGCTTTTCACGGAAAAATAAATGCTGCAATCAGTGGTTGATCTTAAACTTTTGCTACCCGTCCATATTTTAAGTTAAAAACTTAGTGAATCGAGTTTGAAATACTGCCCACGGATAAAACCATAACTGTTTCGAACATTCAGCCCTTTACTGTACTTAATTGATGCCCTACTAGGCAATCCAGGGACGTAATGGTAAATCTACAAGGAAGTACCTTAAAATCGACACATTTGGTGTTAAAATCGGTTCGGCCGTTTTCGAGTTATAACGGTGAAAAGAAAACTTTCACTATCTACTGTGGTATCCTACATCCTACTGTGGTATCTACATTTTATCCTACATTCCGCCATAAAACAAACATATCTCTACATGACATATTCCTTGATATAAATATTTTCTATTCAGTCCTCTAGATTCTTCATATCAAGGTTAGACGATAATTTTTATCGTGAGCGAAGCCACGGGTTCTGCTAGTATATATATATATATATATATATATTATTTTAATGTTCACTTCTAGGGCTACTATTGTAATTAAAGAGAGAAAGAAATTCCTTAAGTACCCTTGGAATTTTAAAATGTTAAAAAAAGGGTACTTAAGGAATTTCTTTCTCTCTTTAATATATATATATATATATATATATATATATATATATACATATATATATGTATATAAAAATTTGAACGAATGGTGTTTTTTGCTTCTGGGGACCCCAAAATGAAAAGTTAACATGGTCTCGGACTTAGGTCTTACCATGAGTACTACCGTAATAGCTTATTCCTTTAAGGAAATTCACTAAAAATTACAAGTCCATTGTTATTATGAATTTTAAAAATAGGTATCAGTGTTTGTGTAACAGGAGAGGGCTCTCCGCAAACTGAGACGGCATCTCTGAATTGCATATAACGAGGTACCAAGGGGGGGGGGGGGGTGGGGGTATAAATACTTTTAGGAAATTGCTGGAATGAAGGGCATAAATTATAGAGCCGGACACAACCGCCGACACCCATTATGTCTGTTTATTTTAACATAAAAAACACGTGCGGAGGAAAACTCCGCGTGCGCCCGCTCGAGGGTTAAAGAATCGCTTACAGAATTAATAATATAGATAGATAGAAGATAGATTATTTGTGACGTAAGATCACAAATTTGCATATATCACAAAATTGATCATATAATTTGCTTTTTCTGTGATATTGTAATCTGTGATATCGGCAGTGTCGAGCAATTCATGAAGGCACCGTTGGGATATACAACATTCGTCACAGAGCTTGGGCACTGAAACAAGCAATGAGAGTATCGATTAGAAAACAAAGACAGGATAAATTCAATGAACAAAACTTAAACCTCAGTAAATCAAATTACAAAGCTAATTGTCATTGTGGGGAGCAATATGAACATGTATATTTGAAAATGTCCCTGCTTTACCCCAAGCGAAGCTCGGTCCCCAGATATTGAATAATTATTTCAAAGGGTCCTTTGTTTTGTTTATTGTAATATCTCAGTCTCCTTGTGTTTTGTTTTTTTGCATTGTTAGTTGAGTTTTCATTTTCCATATGTAAGGTACTAATGGAATTGTATTCATCACTGTGTGTCCTTTTACGTCCTTTATTGTCTTGCCCTAAAGATTGTTCTGTGCCTTGGCACAGAGAAGTAATGTACAGAGGTCAAAACAATGTTGTTACGACTGAAAAGTGCTTGTGTTTAGATGGAATGTATCTAAACAGTAGTAGTTCGCAGAGACTCCCACAGAGAGCACCACAGTCTCCCTTATCATTATCACGTCCCGTTGTTAACAGCACTCCACAGCAAACAGCTGTTGATAAACTGAGCACAACGTTCTTTAATTCATGGCTGAACTCAATTCATTTCACTTTCCGAATTCACCTTACAGTCCACATGGGATATTGTTATTATGTTATGGCTTGCACTTGTTTATTGCATCCAAAGCATGTGATCACAAAATTACCAGTTGATTTTTATGCAGGGTTCGGAAAAAAGTCTGGAATAAATAAAATAGCTTCTACATAATTTTGTTACACTAAAATCTTTGAGGAACTGTAACTTCTAATTAATTGAATTACCTTTTTGATATACGGTTTGAGCTGTTATGATCTACTAATTAAGACCTTTAAAATGAGGCACAACCCGAGGTATGCTTAGATTTAAAATTTCAAGACCTCCAGGGGGACGTCCCTTAGCAATGCAAAAAAATAACAAAACATGTGAAAATATTTCTATTTATGACTGATACACAACTGCTAAGTTTCATTACACTAAATAAAATAATATAGAAGCTTTTTTATATATTCCAGTCTTTTGCCGAACCCTGTATAATTTGGCTCGTAGAATTTAAATTTTCATTTGAAATGTACACATTGATTATAGAAATTCTATACTGAAATGTGAACGTGGAATAGAGTATAGAGGTGGATAGACCGCTCAATAGTTAAGTTGGTTAACTAAAACACGCTGACTGCCATTGTATGTTATAATTAAATCATATTTAAGATAAAACATTAAAAAAACATATATGATTATTATTTCTAGGCAAATTGCCTATTTAAAAAGAATAGCCGTGAATTAAACTTTCCTTTTATTTAAAAGATTTTAATATGTCTAATTAATTGCAAGTTTTGAACTGATGAGTGGGTGTGAACAAATAAACCTTCATTTGACTACCTAATAAACTAATGTAAACATATTAATGTAGTTATAAACAAGTGACTATTGTTATGCTGCACTGCAATTGAATGTAAGCAACTGCAAAAAGATGGAAAATACGACGGAAAGTAATTAATGTACTATAAATTAATCATACTCATCAATTCATTTTTCTGTTATTCAAATCATACAGTATGAACATAGGTCCTAAAGTGCTTTGTTTTCCATCTGTGTGCCTGTTTGTGATTTTTACATATTCAACACTTTGTGAAATATTGGTTACTTGGTCACTTGGTTGTGATTTTTCAAACTTCAAACTTGGTGTATGGATGACCACTATTAAGAACTATTTGTTTTAAGAAGTATCAAATTTTAATTTGTACCATGTCAAAATGGCGACTGCTTTTTGTTTTCAAAGGTATATCTTAAAAACCGTAAATTTTAGCAAAATTATACAGGAGACAAAAACGTTTCTAAACTTTATCCAATTAACGCTTATATTAAGATCATAATGATCGGACCACAAATAATTGTGAAATTTATAATTCTCCGAATAAAAACATGCAAATTTCAGACTGTATGTCTAAAAACAATGTTTTTATTCAGAAAAGTTAAAATTTCTCCGTTATTAGTAGTCCGATCATCATAAAAATAATCTTAATGTCAGCGTTAATTACATTAATATTTGCAACTTTTTTGTCTCTTGTATAATTTTTGTAAAACTTAAAGTTTTTAAAATTTAATTTTTTTTTACATTTACGCGATTTTCATATTGATATTTACCATTTAAATTTTTTACCTGACCGTATTAAACTTGTAGTAGATAAGATGAACAACTAAATGTGCATCAACTTAAAGATTAGAATGTGAAGCTATTACAAAAAAATTATCATAAAAATCGTAATAAGTTAAATATAATTATATAATTAATTTCAATATAATAAGATTTTATTTTTCAAACGAGTTTTGTAATTTGAAGAAAAAAATCAATTTATACCAATTTAAAGAAAAAAATCCAAAAAATCTATTAACAAAAGAGTTGAAAAAATCTTTATTTAAGAGTCGATGACATTTAAAGAATATTTTAAAAGAATATTTTTGCATAAAATATGCCAAAACGGGACAAATGGTCGTCCCGAGCGATTTCTTCGAGTCAACGGGACACGTTGCTAAAAAACGAAAACGGGACTGTCCCGTTCAAAATGGGACGTGTGGTCACCTTACTATCCAATAAATAAGTTACCGTGGTTGACAGAAAAGCTCTCTGTCTGTAGGTACCTAGGTCAAGACCAAATGGTGTTTGTATATATGACAACTGGCGTCAAGATAAGATAAGGGCTTCTCCAGTTAAGATAGCGACTGTAGAACAGATTCTGCGACGCTCACGCTACACTACGGCACAAGTGGGAACTAATCCGTACCCGTTACAGCATTTCCATAAGATCTTTAACTCTGTATGTTTACTTCTCTGTGCTTCTCTGTGGTCTTGGTTAGTGCTTATGTTACTGTTTTCCTCTGTTGTTACTTCTACTGTTTCCATATTTTCAAGTCCTATTATTGATGCTACAGAAAGTTCTGTTTCCATTTGCTATTTTCTTTGTCTTTCCTCATCATGCTCATTTGAGGAGGCTGAACCTGACGACATTTTGTCAGGTTCAGCCTAGTGTGAATCAAATGTGTTTTAAATTAAGTGTGTAAAGATTAAATCAAGAAGAGAAAATAAAATAAAATCAAACTCATACAAGAACAGAAATACAGATAACACTTACCCAATTTAAAACATAGTAGATTAGTTTTAAGAAAAGTAAAGATAGGTTAGTTACAGGCAACCACAGGTAAATCTAAGTCTCACGGATCTTCAATAAACCACTCAGTATGCCGTCTTAACCTCGAATGATCAGAAGGCTACTGAACATGTTCTTTTAAGGAAATAGTATTGCCAAACTTTAGGACAAAATATCCCTGAGATTCCTTCTGCCAACTAAATTTCCCTCTTCTTTTATCTGACACCAACAGTTTGCCAGAGGAATGATGAGTAAAATCAAGGGACAAAAGTATATGTTTTATAAAATGGTTAAATAGGTAGAAACAATTTGTCTGAATAGAATGTGACATTACATATGTAATATGTAACAAAATAAAAATATTTAGTAAATTTTAAAACCACTTAAAATGTATCATAATCAGCATACTTTATCGAATTTTAAGGTGGGGACATGCCAGAGGAATGAAAAACAGCGGTTTTTGTATTTTTTTACTAATTAATGTTAAATTACTCAGGAATATGGAATTCACCACGTATTTATTTACTATTTATTCAATCAGAACATGCTATTTGATTTAATATAAATTTATTTCTAAATGTTTTGTTCTGGTTGGGACATGAAATAACCCACTTTCTAGAGAATCACCCATATCCGTATCTTAGCAACACTACATTATTTTGCCTAAAACAGACATTAGGCCTAGTCTTAGAGAGAACACAAAGTGAAATGTTTTATAGCTTGTAGATGAGTTTGCTTTAATAAAACTAGTTTGAAATGATTTCTTCACTTTGTTATAGACCAATATAATTTTACTTAATTGGCCGTGTGAAATGCTGAACCAGAATCTCTTATTACCTCTTAAAATTTTCAAAAAGGGGTAATAAGAAACATGTTCAAAATTGACTTTAAATTACATCTTGCAACAATTAATTTAAAAAATTGCTGAGTATTCTACATATTTTTGGTCACAAAATTACATGAATCTGATTTATAAAATTCCATCTCAAATTTGACAATGAAATTTCATTCAGGAAAAGTCACAAAGGGCATAGCCCCCTTAGATAAGATAGTCAAAATGGCCCCAGTGGAATTTCATAGTGGAAAAATTTCAGGATGTTTCTCATCCCAAAAAATAAAGATCCCCCAGTTTTTAGGTCAAAATGTGCAAAAGTACCCTCAAAATTAAATTAAACGTAAATATACGTGTTTTCTTCATAACTTCCTTATTAGTTGACGAAAAATTGTTTTCTTTTTTTTTTAAAGAAAGGTAATTTTAAGTCCTACAACATTATGTGAGCAAAAGAATTTTTAGGAAAAAACTGTAATTTTGAGAAACGTTTCTTATTTTAAAAATTCATAAAAACATAACAAAAAATATGGATTCCTTGACAAAAATAAATATGGTGCTGAAACTGTTTTTCTATGACTATGACAATTTTCAGATTTTTAAAATTGGTAGAACACATTACAAAAAAATAAAATCTGATATTTTGCTTGTTTTTGGCCGCTTTTTCTCATTTTTTCTTACATCTATATTTCTTACGCAGTAGTTTACTTCTTTAGTGACCTAAATATACAAAAAAATGTTTAAAATAATAAGTTCAGAGAGTCGCGTCTGTAATACAACATAGGATGTAAATTAATTAAATGTGTATTGCCAATAGTCTTACAGGTCGCCTTGTAACTTACCACTTTCTAATCACAATCTGTGCAGCAGACCTGCTCACTTAGCAAACAAATTCTTAAATTATTAATTAAGACAAAGTCTCGCCTCAAATTAATGTATTTAAAATAAATAGATAGAGCAACTAAAATATTTAAAAAAACATGTAACAAAATACATTTATGTATTTTTTTATTTTAAATTGCAAGAGGCTTGAATTTTCAAGCCTCTTACAATTTGGAGTGGTCTTGTAACTATTAAAAAGTCAGTGCTCATTGAGAGAATAGGCAATGTTACCGAACTACGTCTTAGTGTCATAATCTAAAGGCAAGCCCTTTATTCATATTGAACAAAAGTGAAATAGATCTTTAGAAAAGTATGTGTATTTTATTTGTAATTTATTGATTATTTGTTGAAGTCTATTCAATTGTCCCCAAGACAGTTTTGCAATTTTGAGGTAAGTACCTTGAAAGTTTATTTTCTATTTGTTAATACATCCATAGACAAATTAATTTTTTTATATTACTTTTTTATAATTGTCAAATCTAAATGATAAGCCATAAAACTAATTTATTGCTGGTATTTAATTCTATAGAATCCAAAACATTTAAAATGTAGTTAGCACAATAAGTATTAATTTTTAAAACTTTAATACCCAATACCAATATCTGACACAGACTTAAAGAAAATTCTCATATATTTCCTCATTTCCTCCACTTGACGATTGTTAAAATTGATGACACTTGTCATAATGAAAATGTGTCAAGGCTGTTCTGAGTAAATAAACGTAAAAAATGAAACCTTTATTCCCATAACAAATCCATTCTTATAAACAACAAACTACAAGCAACAAGTAACTACAGCCAGCAAGCGAACTGTTTTGTCACTTGGCGATGAATAATATTTTATTTGAAATCCCATAACTACTAGAATAATGTTTTAACATATTTCAGTTGGGTACGGAACTAAAAATGAAACCCTTTATATATACACTGTTAGGGTCAATTTTATTAACTTGATAAGCTGATTTTACTTTCAGCTTTTTCACCGATGTTTTGTTGGTCATTATTTTGAATTGTGAATTATACCTTGTCTGACAAAAGAATTTAGGACAAAGCCTTTTGTATTGACCTGCTGATTGTAGTAGATTTAATAAAAATAATTTTGATTAGATAAACTTCATAATTATTACACTGAGTAATGAAAAATCTTCACCTTTGTCAAAGTAATAAAGGTAACAGCTGATTTAAGTTCTCTAAATCGACGGTAAAATCGGCCTTTTCGAGTACCTTGAAATGTAGAACTGAAAAAAGCAGGTGGTGGTTTTTTTTGGTTCTCTAACCTCAAGGATTAAATAATTAATACTTCATCGTCGTGGAGGTACAATTGTTTTTCCAAGCTCGGCTGCACCTTACTTGTTAAACACAATTGCGTACGGTACCCAAAACCCATACTTTTGTTTCTAGTAATGAAAACTACTGTTTTATTCCCGTGTAAATACGTATTACTTTTAAAATATTATAAAACCACGTCCACATGTTGGTTTAGTGCCCTTGCCGCTGTACTCGATCAAGCGACTCGAGTCTTAGTTAACTATTAATGGTTATATAAGCGACTCGGACGACCAATTCTTATAACAATATGTGAATATTCCTTAACTAATGAATAATAACCATCGCTTACATGTAAGCCCGCCCTGACAAAACAAGAGACAAATGACTTGTATCGCAATAGCGGAGATACCCTTATTCATCGACAATCTGTGGAGGCTCCTCATATTAGTATCTAGAGGCTGCGTTTTAGTCAGTTTGAATGCAGCAATTCAAACAGGCATGAACTAAATCCTTGCTAAGAAAACAGTTAAGCCTACAATTAATGGCATGCAATTGTATTTCTTTTTTAACTTGTAACATCATTTTAGGTGTTTTTACCACCGTCATTAATTAAAACTCAATTAATCAAAGCTATAGGAAAATTGAGAAAATTTCAATGACTAAAACATGAATTTCGTCGTTGTCTGAGAATTTAATGATTTTCATTATTTTAAAAGAAATGAATTTTTGTTCATATTTCCCGTGCATTTTACATTGCTGATTTTTACTTGCGTAACATTTAAAAAAAGAGAAAAAGTCCAAACAAAGTCCCTATTACATTAATTCTGAATAAGGTAAAGATGATGTTTGTAATTATTTACTACAAATTACTTACTAAATAATTTTACACCGGTGATTGCTGAAGACAGCGATGAAGATTAAGAAGTAATTAAATAAAGAAAGAAATGTTTTTAGAGAACTGAATGTAATAACCTGTAAGTAAAAGTGTTGTCGTTTTATTTTTATCTATTTTATTTTTACCCTAAAATAATATTTTGTATCGTTATCAAGCACCAGATAAGACGCCAATCAGCAGTATGAGGTATTTTTAGGAAGCAGCATAGTTGCATTTATTAACCAACTGACAAAAAGGAGACATACAATTTAACAATTAAGATCTGTTAAAATACAAAGGGACAAATATTTAGGTATTTTGTAACATATTAATTCAACAGCTTTAAGTAGCATTGCCTGCATTTCAAACAGATTCATGTAAAAGCGTAGGCCTACAATACCTGCAACATTTTTATACACAAAATCAAATGAATATAATTATTAAAGGATATCAAATTAAGACTTAAGTTTAAAAAAATTAAACTTATTATTTTTATACGTTACTACATAGATAACTCTATAGGTCGTAATGTCGTAATATATAAAAAAAAGCAAATAGAAAATTGGCAAAATGTGCCTGAAATGTTTTTAATTTTTTTTATTGTTTCACTTAAAAAATTAAAAATCATGGTGGTAAATAAATTATTTTTGTTTTTATTTTAGCAGCTTACCAAAAATTTTAGCAACAGTAGGTATTTTCCCAGGAATGTATATTTTTTTCCATGCTGTGAGAGTTATAAGTTAGGGCGTCATGTAAGACTATGGGCAATACATATTTAATTAATTTACATCCTATGTTGTATTACAGACGCGACTCTCTGAACTTATTATTTTAAACTTTTTTTGTATATTTAGGTCACTAAAGAAGTAAACTACTGCGTAAGAAATATAGATGTAAGAAAAAATGAGAAAAAGCGGCCAAAAACAAGCAAAATATCAGATTTTATTTTTTTGTAATGTGTTCTACCAATTTTAAAAATCTGAAAATTGTCATAGTCATAGAAAAACAGTTTCAGCACCATATTTATTTTTGTCAAGGAATCCATATTTTTTGTTATGTTTTTATGAATTTTTAAAATAAGAAACGTTTCTCAAAATTACAGTTTTTTCCTAAAAATTCTTTTGCTCACATAATGTTGTAGGACTTAAAATTACCTTTCTTTAAAAAAAAAGAAAACAATTTTTCGTCAACTAATAAGGAAGTTATGAAGAAAACACGTATATTTACGTTTAATTTAATTTTGAGGGTACTTTTGCACATTTTGACCTAAAAACTGGGGATCTTTATTTTTTGGGATGAGAAACATTCTGAAATTTTTTCACTATGAAATTCCACTGGGGCCATTTTGACTATCTTATCCGGCTATGCCCTTTGCTCAGTAAGTTCGGACGTAAGGTATTTTTCAAAGCTTAAGAAATACTTTGTCTTTTTGCAATGTTGGAACAATACATTAAGGTAAGGAAGAAAACATGACAAAAATGTCTATGGTTATTTTTTTATAATTTTAAAATATTATTTAAAGGTATTTTCTAGCTTCGTCTCTTATTACCCCTGTCTCTTATTACCCCGGCTTCCCCTAGGTTAAGTTAGGTTATAAGTTGCATTTTTTCAGGTTACATTAGGATTGGTAAAAAATGTTCATTTAGGTAAGGATAAGGTTGGTAAAGTAAGAATTAGACTTTATAATAATCCTAATCTAACAATCCTACCCTAAACAATAATAATAATAATAATAATAATAATAATATTTATTGCTAAACAATTGTACAATTGCATTGCATACATAATTTTTAACTTATACATCTTCCTAACCAAACCTAACATAGTCTAACATAACCTAACTAGTCCTAGCATAGTCCAACCTAACCAAACCTAACCTTAAGTCCCACAGTTTAGCGTAACTCGCCTAAAACTAACCTATCTTCAGCAAATCTGAGTCTTTTTCAACACTTTTCTGGCTGAAACTTCGTTAATCCGCATCTGATCTTGAAAAAATTTGCACATTCTTCTTAAGCTCAATCTCCCGACTAACCCTCGATATTAGGGTGGGCCGAAAAAAGTAAATTTTATCCTATCAAAAACATGTATGTCTTAAAAGTTGTGTAGTAGGCCTTTTTTCTTTTTTTTAACAGAGGGCCATAGCTTCTCTTGACCATGGTATTGCACCGCAGCTAAATTAGCTTATTGTGCACCCTCATTCACAGGTCCTCACTCTCTGTCAAATCCCAGGTCCTTAACGAACCCTGAGATCTTCTTGACGATGTTCATCTGTTCCCCTCCTGGGTCACTCATTGGTAGGCCCAGGAATCTCATGCACAGACCTTATAGGGCTGGGCACTCTAAAATCACGTGGAAGGCTGATTCCTCCTCCTCACCGCACTTCCTACACATTAAGCTACAGGGTTCCCACTCAACCGTGAAACCTTAAAAACCGTGAATAAGCCGTGAATTTGGCAAACCATGAAAAAACCTGGAAAGAGCCGTGAATTTCGTCATCAGACCTTTAAAATCAGCCAATTTTAAAATAGCCAATATTTTTATTAAATTTTACGGAAATATTTGTATTAATTTATTAGAGACATTAAAAATGATTCACAGTCCCAAGACAAAGACAGCAATTGTGTACTTTAAGACGTAGATTGTACGTACAGGGCTAGACGGTAGGGCCTGCTAAACTGAGATTGAGATTCCACTGTGGCTATGGAAGGAGGGGTGGAGACTGGGGAGGTAATGGCGGAACGCAATCGGTTGCCTTGGAGGGGGGAGGGAAGGATGGAAAGGTCAAGAGAGACCTAGATAGCTGAAGACGCACGCTCATTGGTTTAGGTTTGCGCGGCAAATAAATATGTGAATTTCTTTCTTCCTTAATTAATTTGTTTTCTTATTCTTTACATTCCTTCTATTGTACGATTCATCGGTTTTCAACTACTGATTAATGCATGGATGTCTCCGCTGCTTGTTTCTAATCATTTTCTGTTTCTTGTATCATCGTTCAAGATGTTTATGACAATAAATAAACTCTTTAAAAACTACGCCAAAACGAACGTCATTTTGTTTTCTACATGCGAAAATCCAAACGACGTCCTACAGCAACATATGACGGCAAATATTTTTTGTCTAATTTTTAGTATAAATCGATTGAGACAAAAATGAAATTTTTATCTCTTGTCGTTCAAGAGAAATTCTATGATCAAACTATAGACTGGTGTAGGTGTATTTTGTCGTTCTCCAAGGTCAACTAAATATAGCAGAAACTCCGAATTCCATCTAATTGGAGATAATATTTTTTCACCTGTCAACGCCCATTCCTTACCACTCAGGATTAATGTTTGTGTACGTTTTTCATGGGAAGAACACGCTCTTCCGGTTTAACGTGACCAAAATTAGATCACTAAAATTATCTTCTCGATAAGACTTCTCGTATCATAAGCTCGGCTAGAAATTCAACCTTATTCAAAGCTGTTTAGTGTTTATACGACTATTTCATTGCGTCAAAAGGAGCACCGGTCCTTTTAAGTTGTTATACGAGGATACAATATTAAGCAGTAAGCGTACGATAATTTTGAGTCGGCAAGGGGACGGCTGGTTGTCTGACTGAGACCATTGACTTTGAGACATATAGTGAAAATCGCTTCGAAGTTTGACATCGCGATCGCAACCATCCTTGTTCTTCTCGTTATAGTATTGCGTAAGTCAGAAGCTTGGCGCGAATCATTTATTGTTGAACATTTTTAGTTTCGGGTTTCTTTCGGGTAGTGTGTCGGGTATCGTCAACCCGATTTCTTTCGGGTAGTAGGTACCCGCCCGACCCGACGTGTAATAAAAACCCGCCGAATTAAGCCTGAGACGTGTCGAACCCGCCCGACCACTCGGGTTCACGTAATTACCCGAAGCTACCCGAATTTTCGGGTACCTGTACTTATCACTCACTACCCATTGCACTGTTTGAATGACAACAAGGCCCTAACTTCGGCCGCTGGAAAACATGCCTGCAGGCGACCAACGTTGTGCCATTAACTAACATTTACGGACAATAGAACAACGATTTATCCGGAGGCGTATTAACCAGGCGGCGCGCCTAACCGGTGTCCAAAACTGGCAACAAGAATTATTTTTAATCACGTTTTTACTTTCAACTTTCGCAAAAAAACTATTTCACCAAAAAAATGTAATTGAAGTGTATTTAATAACTTGCAATTAATTTTTAAACAAACACGACATTATTTTAATACGTGTTATATAGATCATATTTCGAGTTTTCGATGATTAGAGAGTTGATAATCACGAATTTCAACTCGGTCAAGACGCAATAAATGAACTATCGAATATTCATCGAAAGGTTGGCAACATACGCAAGCGTAGACTATCATATTGTCTTCCATTACACGGCTGTTTTTTGTCTTAGAACGCAGTGCGTGATTGGCTCGTTGCTATGACGACACACGGTTGTGCTATGACGACAGTGCGCACTGGACTCTGCGCATTGTGTGGGCGGTTAGAAAGCAGAAAGACAGGAAGAAAGGCAGGAAGGAAGAGAGGATGGCGTTAAAAATTAAAAAATATTTAAGTTGTGTGCGTGTTCCGCAATCGCCAATACAATGTTTTCTGTTTTCTTAAGTAATCAATAATGTTAAAATCACATCGTATTTTGTGAAATAGTTGTAATTTATTTAATTGCATTGTATTTAAAATTATTTTTCCGTCATGTATATTTTGTTTTACCTAAAATATTACACAGTTTAATTCTATTGGTACAGAAATTACTTCTCCGTTGTGCTGGCGCCGCCGCCGCCGGCACTATGCGTCTGCCGAGTTTTCCCTCGCTACCCCCCCCCCCCACCTGTTATTCTCTGTGAAACTGTGCGGGCGGCAAAATGTTTTCCTATATTTAGACCGTAAATTTTGTAATTTTCGGACCTTAAAAACCGTGAAAGAGCCGTGAATTTTAAAATTCAGTTTGAGTGGGAACCCTGAGCTATCCACAGGGATTCCCATCTTGTGCAGGTGACCGTGGAATTCCCAGTGGCCACTTATAAAGCCGACCACTTTCTGCAGGGTCCTTCTGTTCAGTCTCAGAGCTTCCGCTGCCATCACACCAGATAGTGCCCGTAGTATCCTCTTAGACTGAATGTTTCCTTCTACTTGTTCCCAGCTCCTATTGCAATGCTCCCATGGAGGGGGACCCAAAGAACTCCGACAACATTGAATTTGAGTTGCTGAAGCAAGAAGATCTTGGCAAACATTAACATGCAGGCGAATGACAAATGTGTTCTGGGTTCCCGATGGGGGGGAAGGGGGGGGCGAGAGCCTTCGTGCTTTGGCCGGAGCTCCAGATTGAAGAGGACACTGAAGGGAGCGGAAGGGGCCCCGAAGTCGCAAAATGCCAGGGGTGGCAAGGCAATGGGTCAATGTGCCTCCCCCAGCCCCTTTCAAGTCCACGGACTCCAGGACTGACACCTTGCAGGTGGTGCCCAAAGCCACTGCAGATGGGCTGTCGTCGCACAGTGGAGTATTTGGCTTGTAAAACCGGTCAAAAGTCAAATTTTGAAACTGCAAAAAAAACTATTTATGGCTGTTTTCTATAGATAAGCAACCGGGCTTTCCGGACTAGCCACTGTTAACACCACGCACCACCCGTAGCCAGTGTACTTTCAATGCAGTCCTGCTTGGTCGCTAAAGTTCACCCTGTTAAGCTTATTCGATATCATTTTTAATAAGTTGAGTTTTGGACAATACAGTAGAGTCCCGCTATTCCGAATCCTACTAATCCGAAAATCCGCCTATTCCGAACATCCTTTATCTTCAAAAACAATATTGTTAGTGAAAATTGCAAAGCACAAATCCTATGTATTTTATAATCACTCTGCTTAATTGCAGCCTTAAGTGACGATCGCAAAGCATATTGGGTGTATTTAGCAATCATACTGCCTAATCGTGGCCATTAGTGACAATCGTAAAGCATATATAGGGTGTAATGGGCAGTTATACAGCATAGTCATGGCCGTAAGTGACGATAGCCAAGCACATTTGGTGTAACGACAATCAAACAATCAAACTGTATATCACGGCTGCAGAATTGAGAATAGTTTTTATCTATACTCTGTCTCAACCAGAAAAGACGACAACTATCAGCCGCGATCAACGAACACCAACCTTTACATCGACTTTCTTTGACAATCCACTTCGGTACCTCACTGAAAATTACGATCGCGATGTTCTAATTCCATCGGAAATGGCGATTACTAAGCTAGATATCAGACGGAAATTACAATCCCTATATTTATCTTTGCATTATATAAAAATCGTACAACAGTATCCTAAATATCTATTGATTTTATTCATTATCCGCTTATTCCGAATTTCCCGCTAATCCGAACCGGGGTCGGTCCCAATTTGTTCGTAATAGTGGGACTCAACTGTATAAACAATTGAACCAAGTATGTACAATGAATCAAGTAAGTATAATCTATATAATATGTTTTGGTCATTTTATAGCAGTTTCTACAATGTTCAACTGACATGAAAGGTGGAATATCTACTAACATTAATTAATTGGCATCTCAAAATCTTTGACAAGCTTTTAGTGAATTTCCCTTATAGGGAAGAAGCTATTACCTTAGGTCTCATGGTAAAACATAAGCCTGAGACCATCATAACTTATTGTTTTGAGGTCCCCAGATGCCAAAAATACCATTAGTTAAATTTCATAAATATATATCAAGGTGTCTACCAATCGGGAATTCGGGAAAAATTCTGGGATTTTTTAAGGTCGGGGAATAATCGTGAAAAAGTAATGAATTTTGGACTCAGGTCGGGAAAAATCTAAATATAAAAATACCCCCGTCACAGCAGACCTGCGTACTCAGCGAATTTCCATAGGATTTATTTTGTATATGTGAGCATTTAACTTATTTGAAGGAAAGTATTGTTTGAATACGTTAAGTAAATTATTGAGTATTCAATAGACATTTTGATTACAACAAACTTTATTATAGATGACAAAAACTGTTTAAAAGAGAGAGATTTGGGATCTTCCTATTCTTCTAGGCTTCATCTAACTTGCCACTTTTAATAATCCATTGTTGGACACATGCAAAATTTGAATTTAACAACAACAAAAAAAGAACAAAATCAATGCCATCTGTTTTTGGTACAAACAAAAAAAAATACTACATAAAATTAACTCAACATACCCCCGCCCGTGAACCACACTGGGGTTCACTGAAAAAATGAGAAACAAACTAAAATCTGATGGGAGTTATGATGACATTTGGGATTAATCTTCTGTTGGGAAGGGTGACACCTTGGTGACAGCCCGAGTGAGAGATCCTTTGTTGGTGCGAAGGTGTACAACTCGTACAAGACCGTCAGGTCCAGGGGATGTAGCTGTGACACGACCTATCCTCCAGCTGAGGGGTGGAGAATTCTCTTCGTGGATTAAGACAAGGTCGCCTTCTTTGATGTTTTCTTCAGGGGATTTCCACTTTCCTCGTTGCTGTAGAGAATGGAGATAGTCTTGTTTCCACCGCTTCCAAAAATGCTGAGACATAGCTTGAACGAGCTGCCATCTTGAGAGTCGATTGGTGGGTACTCCTTCCCATGTTGGCTCTGGAAGAGCGAGAAGAGGGCTTCCGACAAGAAAATGTCCAGGTGAGAGGTAGTCGACCTCCGAAGGGTCAGAGGACAGCGCTGTAATCGGCCTAGAATTGAGGATCGCTTCTATCTTCGTAGACAAGGTAAGAAACTCTTCAAAGTTAAGAAGTTGATTCCCAACAACCCGGCGGAAGTGATGTTTTATGCTCCGCACCATTCTCTCCCATAAACCTCCCTGGTGAGGTGCTGAGGGGGGTATAAAATTAAACTTGATCTGGTTTTCATTACAAAACTTATTAATGGCTTGTTTAGTATCATTCTGTCTTAAGAGTGACTGAATTCGTTGTAGTTCTGATGCAGCACCAACGTAATTAGTCCCACAATCTGAGAAAATATTAGAGCATAGGCCTCTACGTGAAACAAAACGGGGCAACGCCGCAATAAAGGCTTCAGTAGACAAACTACTAACTACTTCCAGATGAACAGCTTTAACAGCCAGACAAATGAAAACACAAATATACATCTTCACAGGACTTGTTCTTCGTAAGTTATTAGGTTTTACCATAAATGGTCCCAAAAAATCAGTTCCACAATTGTGAAAAACCTTAGAGGGAGTGACTCTAACTGCAGGTAGATCACCCATTTTCTGAGAGGCTAATTTAGGTTGACATCGAAAGCAGCGAATACATTTAAACACTCTTTTTCTGATTGCACTTCGAGCGGAGAGAATCCAAAACTTTTGAGAAATAATTCCTTGGAGATAGTGTGGTCCTGCATGTAAGTGTTTAACATAATAATAATTAATGATCAAATTTGTTACATGGTGCGACTTAGGCAAGATAATTGGGTGTTTTGCAGCGTAAGATGCTTGAGAGTGCCTAATGCGTCCTCCTACACGAATCAATCCACTCTCGTCTAAGAAGGGAGAGAGTGACGCCAATTGTGGAGAACAAGATTTGCCCTTTTTCAATCGAAAAATATTTTCGGAAAAGAGTGTTTGTTGAATCAATTTACAAATAGTTACTGTTGCTTTATCAAGCTCTTCAACTTTTAAAAATCCTGATTCTTTCGTTTGATTTGATAGGTTGTATCTGAATCGTAAAATGTAGGCGATGACTCGCTGGAGGGTTGACCATGAGGAAAACTTTACAAGAAAATCAGGTTCTTGGGTGGTTACCATTATTGGTAGGGGTTCGGCTTTGAGTTCCGGTAATTTCTCCTTTTCGACAGGGATAAAGCGAGGAATAGGCCATGACTCCTGCTCCAAAGATAACCAATCGGGACCGTTCCACCATAAACGGTTGTCTTTCATTGATGAGGGAAGAGTTCCTCTACTGGCAATGTCAGCAGGATTACAGTGTGTTGAGACATGTTTCCAAATATGAGTAGGAGTGAGCTCTTGTATTTCTGTGACTCGATTTGCGACATAAACCTTTAGGCGAAAGGGTACAGTTTTTATCCATGAAGGAACTACAGATGAGTCACACCAAGCATGTACTTCATTCACTAGGTAATTTTGCGAAAGTATGGACTTGGAATAGTTCAAGAGTTTAGACAAAAGGTGGGTGGAGTGTCTGGTATGTTTAGTTGGTAAGAGAAGCTGTCTGAGGTTGGGGACCATTTTATGCCTAAAACTTTGAAATAAGGTTGATCAGAGGAGTTAAAGTACATGGGTGTCTCTTTATAAGAATCTGGCAGAGTTTCCATGAGTTGAGAGCTGTTACTAGTCCATTTTCTAAGATCGAAACATCCTTTGGAAAGAAGTTGTTCCACCTCATCTTTCAATAGCAGCGCTTGATCTGTGTTATTGGCACCTAAGATTAAATCGTCTACATACACTTGTTTCTTTAGAGCTTCAGCTGCTAGTGGGAAGTTTGTGCCGTCATCATTGATGAGTTGGTGTAAAGTTCTTATGGCTAAGTATGGAGAGCAGTTGAAACCAAATACAACCGTAGTTAATCGATAGACTGAGAGAGGCATATCTTTCTTTTCCCTCCAGAACAACAGTTGATAGTTCCTGTCATCTGGATGGATCATGATTTGACGAAACATTTGTTTTATATCGCATGAGAAAACAATCGGTGAAAACCTAAATTTCATCAGAACATCATTCAGATCATTATGTAGTCTAGGCCCTGTATAGAGAATGTCATTAAGACAGACACCTGAGGAGCTATGAGCACTGGCATCGCAAACAACTCGAAGTTTTTTTGATGAGGATTCTGCTTTGACTACTGCATGGTGAGGCAAATAAAATTGTTTATGATCATTTTTAGGAGGAGGGTCAACTGGTTCCATGTGTCCAGATAACAATAGGTCATGTATGGCTTTACTGTACTCAGCTTTTACTTCAGGCTGACTTTCTAATTTTCGTTCAAGCGATAAAAATCTATTGCGAGCACAAGTTGATGAGTCACCAAGAGGTGGGTGATTGTCTTTAATAGGAAGCCTAACAACATATCGACCTTCAGAAGTTCTAGAGACAGTGCTTAAAAAATGATTCTCACAAATTTCTTGTTCAGATGTTACATGAAGTTTGTGTGGGGGTTCCTCTAGGGTCCAAAATTTCTGTAGAGAATTATGCAGGTCAATATCCTGTGTGCTCAGAAGAGAAACATTGCCATTGTCATGAGAGGCTGTTTTATTGGAATTGACAGCAGAAAGGGTTGGGGCAGAGCCTATGATAAGATATCCAAATACAGAATTCATAGCAGCAGGGAGGTTCTTATTGATGATAATGCGTTCTCCAGTAACTACTTTGGTGAACAGGTCAGCACCGATAAGCATATCTATCTTACTGGGAATATGAAATGTTGGGTCAGCAAGGACAACATGTTTGAAGTAGTCTTTAACATTTACAGGGACTGCAGTGTGGGGTAAGTTCGATGTGATTCGATCCAATATAATAACTGGATGTTTAGTCGCAATAACTAAGTCCACTAAGTGATGAGATGTCAACATTCGACAGTCCTTTAGATCTTACTTCTTCTGAGGATAGGCCATCTAGCTTGGAGTTAAAAAGAAAGTTTCGTTTTACCTTAAGTAGACTAGCAACATTTTCGGTTATGCAACTTACCATAGATGCAGAGTTAATAATGGCTCGGGCTACTACTGTGTTACCAGATTTCAAGTGTACTAAAGCAGTAGCTAACAATATAGTGGTGCCGGAGTTTGAGGAAACAGCTACAAAAGGAGGCTCAGAGTGATCAGAAACTGACAATGAAGCTTTGTTCATTTCGTTGTGGTTTGGAGAATTACTTGTGGACTTAAGGTCAGACCTATCATTACTAGGCCTACTAGTTTGATGTAAGAGAGAGTGATGTTTTAGCTTGCAGTCAAAACATGTTTTATTTGACTTACAATCCTTAACAGAGTGAGATGTTCCTAAGCAGTTCAAACAAAGATGGTTTTTCTTCACAAAATTGTACCTTTCTTGAACAGACAAATCTTTAAATTCTGAACAGCGATAAATGTTGTGATCCGTTTTACTACAAAATACGCATGTGGCTTTCACATCACGAGAAGCGAGTAGGCTGGTGTGGTTTAGGCTTAATGGGGGCTTATGTAGGCCTACCTGAGTGGGGTGAGGGCTAGGCCTCTTACTATGTTGAGGGTAACCTACATTGCTTGGGGTGGTTTTATGAGAGTTAGAGAAGTTAGCGGCTTCGAGACAGGAGCATTCATTTTCTAAGAATGTCATTATTTCTTCTACAGTGGGTAAGTTTTGAGAGTTTGTGCGAGAGCCTTCAAATTTTTTGCGAATATCTGCATGTAGCTTTCTTAATAACATGGCTGAGAGTAAGATATTTTCTTTAGCTATGTCATGATTTAATGCAATAAGGGCTTGAGCATTTTCATTATACAAAGATATGAATGAGCGAATGTTCTTGAGAGAGATGTCGGTTAGGTTAGGTAAGTCTATTATGTTGTTGAGATGTAGGCTAATAATTTTCCTACTGTTTTGATAACGTTTCTGGAGGAGATCCCATGCTACATCATAATTTTCAGCGGTGATAGGCAAGTTTTTTACTAGATTAAAAGGTTCTGCCTGAAGGGTAGAAAGCAGATATTGAAATCGCTCGACTTTGGAAATGTTTTCATTTTCGTGTACCGATACTTGGAATAGGCTGACATAGGACAACCATTGTTCTGGTGAACCATTGAATGTTTTGAGAGATAGAGGAGGGAGCTTTAGTGAGTGGCTATCTATGTTAGAAGAAGAGGTGCTAGGCCTATGAGATAGGCTACTCGTTTGTGGGCGGTCAGTAGATTGGGTGCTATCTGTGTTCAAGTCAGTGTTTGGGACAGGCCTAGGACTAGGTAATTTTGGATCTTGAAACAAACCTAAGTGTTTCTTAACAAGGGTTTGGATCCCTACATACAGGTCAGAGATAGAATCTTGCAGTTGAGAGAGAGTATCTTCATCATAATCATCGGGTAGATCCTCACTACTAAATAATTTTTCGAGAGAAGTTTCAAATTCTAGGTACTTTTTGTGGGTTTCAGTGTTAAGCAATTCCAACTTATTAATCTGTTCTGGGGACAAGTTACTACCTTCAGATACTGTATCTAAGGCCTCCAATGTTGGTTTTAATCTTAGATAGACGATTTGAGATGGTACTAAACTGTCTTGAAATAGTAACAAACTTCATTCTGTACGGTATAGAAGGACTTGTTATAAAACGAAAAGGCTAAGTTATAATACCCTACTTTGGGAAAGTGATTCAAATTAGAGAAGGTGTAAGACAAAATAAACAGTATTTATTACTTACGATTATATTTTAAGTTGCAAATCTTTAATTTGTTTGAGCTAGTTAAGTTTTGAGGTTACTTTACTTTGTTTACGTGAGTTTCGGTAGTTTTCGTCTGCAATACGAAATTGACTTAACAGATGGCATTGTTACAATAGCGCTTAGTGGTGGATTTGAGAACTACAAAGTAAGTTATTTTGTTTTCATTTAAAATAACAAATTCACAAAATTAATAAAGTCTGAGTAAAATTGAAGTATATAAATGTTTATTCGATATTCCAAAGTTCTTGTCTTCTGACTTCTTGTTTTGAATGATGATGTTAAGAATGGATACTGTTTTACCTCTGAGTGCGTAGACTGTAAAATCCAAAAGAGCTTTCATTCAATCATCCGGCGCAGGGGGAACATAATTGAGTATTCAATAGACATTTTGATTACAACAAACTTTATTATAGATGACAAAAACTGTTTAAAAGAGAGAGATTTGGGATCTTCCTATTCTTCTAGGCTTCATCTAACTTGCCACTTTTAATAATCCATTGTCGGACACATGCAAAATTTGAATTTAACAACAACAAAAAAAGAACAAAATCAATGCCATCTGTTTTTGGTACAAACAAAAAAAAATACTATATAAAATTAACTCAACATAAATAATATACTAAAAACGTATATTTAGTCATTCATGAGCTTTAAACATGAGGAAAATTAACAAAGAGACCACATTGGTTTTCATTTGTAACACATACAGTTTTGTATTTTATATAATTCTTAATCTGTTAATTAAAAAAAAATCTTGTTATAGTAATAAATGTCAACATACATATAATCAATGAATTCAAAACAAACAAATAGTCATAGTCATAGTCACTTTATTGAGCATTTAGACAAGTACATGCATATGCCAAGTCAATACAAATACAAATAAATACATAAAAATAACGGTTCTTCTATGACAAAAAATTTACATATAACATAAGGGTCTTATCACACATAAAATCGTTTACACTATAGTAAGCCTTGCCAACTAGCAGCTTTTTCAAGTCTCTCCTAAATTTAATAGGGTTTGAAATAACTTAATCTCACAAAAAAAATAAATTCAATCATATGGTCAGTTTTATAATTAAACACCCCTGTTATAGCAGACCTGTATCTCCAGCCAATTTCAATATAAAATATTATCAATCCTCATCATTTTAAATATACCATTATATTATGCTACATTTTCAGGCAGTTTAGATCAAGACATCCCCCCTCCAAATGCTCGTACTTTTTTTTTCAAATTTAAAAATAATTTGTATTTTTTGATATAGTAGGTCTATATATTTTCTGCAAAATCTTGATCAATGAACTCTAACTATTCAAAATAAACACAAATAAAATATTCATCGCATGAAAATTTAATCATATGTTCAGAATTGTATTTTTTAGCGAATTTCCCTCTATAGGGAAGTAGCTATTACTGTAGGCGGCATGGTAAGACTTAAGCACGGGACCACCGTAACTTTTCATTTTTATGCCACCAGACCCCAAAAACACCGTTCGTTCATTTTCATATATATATATATATATATATATCTGTCCGTTGTCCGTATGCGCGATAACTTTTGTAAAAAAGGTCCGATCGCGATGAAATTTGGGACATACATCTAGAGTGACATTTATTACTTCGAGTTCGAAAACCAGCTCGATGAGTTAGCTCTAAGGAGGATTTTTTGACAAAATAAAATTTATTTTTAGGATTTATTATCTTTATAGTATTTTCTTGTAAATTTAAGTGTCAAAATTGGATTCAGCTTAAAAAATGAAAAATTTAGCATTTTTAATAATTATTCTACGTCAATCCGTTGCTGAGATATTGAAAATGCTAAACAGAGTACGGTGTCCAATATTAATTTTAACCTCCAAAAAGTTCTACCCTGATTTAAGAGATTTTTTTTTAAATACAATTCTGAACATATGATTAAATTTTCAGGTGATGAATATTTTATTTGTGTTTATTTTGAATAGTTAGAGTCATTAGAGTTCATTGATCAAGATTTTGCAGAAAATATATTACAGAAGAGTCCCACAAACCCGGACTAATGTGGACCGAACGGTGTCTGGGTTTGTGAAAATTCCGAGTTATCGTGAGATGAGTAAAAATGAGTAAAAAAAGAATATTTTCTGTTATTTCTATAAGAAATCATTTATTTATTGCATAGTAAAAAATATGTAAACTATATTAGTTACAAACAAAAACTTAAAGAAAAACTAAAATTGTTTTAAATGTGTCACACTGTGCTCTGGCCTTGAATCTCAATGCACTTTATTGCTCTGGCAGGCTTTCCGAGTTATCCAGAATTCCGGGTTATCGAAGTCCGGGTTTGTGGGACTCTACTGTATACTATATCTAAAAATACAAATTATTTTTAAATTTAATAAAGAAAGTATGAGCATTTGGAGGGGGGATGTCTTGGTCTAAACAGCCTGAAAATGTAGCATAATATATGGTTTGTTTACAATGATGAGGATTGATAATGTGTTTTATTGAAATTGGCTGGAGATGCAGGTCTGCTACAACAGGGGTGTTTAATTATAAAACTGACCATGTGCATAGAGTAATAATGAACTTCGTAAAGAGTTGTCACTTCCATGTTAACTCGTTGGTAAGGGAACAGAGGCGCTGACTGATAAAAGTGCTACGAACTAAAAAGATCGATGCGATATATCGATCGTCGTCGTCGTCTGCTTTGTTTATATTTTCGTTTTTTTGTTTTGTTTGCTAGACTTTGTATTTTAATGGCTTTACCTATTTGTTTCGATTAAATTGATTAAGTACTTTCGCCACTAGTGCAAGTCGTTTCACGAAATACTCTACTGAGTGATTCATATTTTGCTTAAAGCGATTGATAGAAAATAAATACGTAGATGTTTATATAAAAGCACTTAATAAAAATTAATTTAGTTAATTTTTATTAAGTGCTTTTATGTAAAAATCTACGTATTTATTTTCAATCAATCGCTTGAAGCACAATATGAATCACACAGTTCAGCATTTCGCGAAACAACTTGCACTAGTGGTAAACGTAGTTTAAGCTTACCACTTGGCTCCATTTGGGTGTCAGACCGGTGACATGTGATTGAATTCATTTGTTTCATGAGATTAAGTTATCTGTTTGTTTTGAGTGTTTTGAAATCATTGATTATATATTTGTTGATATTTATATGCTATAACAAGATTACTTTTTTTCAATCAAAAGACTAAGAAATATATAAAATACAAAAGTGTATGTGTTACAAATGAAAACCAATGTGGTCTCCTTGTTAATTTTCCTCATGTTTAAAGCTCACAAATGATTAAATATACGTTTTTAGTATATTATTTACTTAACGTATTCAAAGAATACTTTCCTTCAAATAAGTTGAATACTCACATAGGCCTATACAAATAAATCCTATGGAAATTCGCTGAGTACGCAGGTCTGCTGCGACAGGGGTTTGTTAATCTGTTAAATCAGGGTAACTATACTTTTTGGAGGGTAAAAATAAAAATAATATTGGACAACATACTGTGTTTAGCACTTTCAATATCTCAGCAACGGATTGAGGTAGAATAATAATTCAAAATGCTAAATTGTTCATTTTTTTAAGCTGAATCCACTGAAATTTACAAGAAAATAATATAAAGATGTTAAATCCTAAAAATAAATTTTATTTTGTCAAAAAACCCTCCTTAGAGTTAACTTATCGCGCTGGTTTTCGAACTCAAAGTAATAAATGTCACTCTAGACGTATGTCCCAAATTTCATCGCGATCGGACCTTTTTTACGAAAGTTACCGCGCCTTCGGACACGTGTATATATATGAAAATGAACGAACAGTGTTTTTGGGGTCTGGGGGCTTCAAAATGAAAAGTTACGGTGGTCCCGTGCTTAAGTCTTACATGCCGCCTACGGTAATAGCTACTTCCCTATAGGGGGAAATTCGCTAAAAAATGATTAAAGGGACAAAAACGGCAAAATAAAGTCTCAACAATTAGTAGTAACTCAATTTCTCAATTTCATAAAATATCACAGTCGTATTTTTTGCTAAATTCTCAGTTAGAATTTTTCAAATAATTCGAAACTACATAGCCTTCAAAACAAGGTGTTGGAGGATGGAGGCCTCTATCGGCCGTTGCCATAGAAACATAGTCGACGCGGCGTCGGCGCGGGCGGCCACCTGCGCAGATTGTGTCTTGATCATGCTATGCGTGATACTTGATACTTGATGGTGTCCCACTAGCATCGCTCCTGCGACGTGGTCGTCAAATGGAAAAACATTAGGCCTCATTGAACATATCTTCAACTTTGTAGTAGGCTGCTTCACACAGATATTCTTTGAACATACTTTTAAATTTCTTGAAGTTAGGCTCTTGAATAATATTAGTAGGCAGCCTATTGAAGATTTTAACACTACTATAAAAAGGGCTCTTGCTGGCCAAAGTAGAATTAATTTGAGGAACATGAACATGGTTGGCTCTTCTTGTATTGTATTGATGGACCAGATTATTAGTGACAAATATTTCAGGATTTCTTTTCACCAGTGTAGCTGATTCCAAGATAAAAAGTGACGGCAAAGTCAGGATTCCCAATTCCCTAAATAGGGGCTTGCAGTGGGCAAGACGTTGAGCGCCACACATTCTCCTAACGACACGTTTTTGGAGGAGAAAAATCCTTTTAGCCATGGTACTCCCCAGAATACTATTCCGTAAGATATTATACTATGAAAACAACCATAATAGACTTTCATTAAAATGTCGGTCTGAACCAATTTCTGGAGCCTAGTAATTAGATAAATGACAGATGTTAGTCTTGGAGCTAAGGCATTGATATGTTCATCCCACTTTAGATTATCAGTAATATGGAGACCAAGGTACTTTACTTTATCACAGGGAGCGAGTGAGGCCCCATCCGAAGTCAGTTGGGGAGCTGGTTCAGGTTTCTTCCTGTTATAAAATTCCAAGAGTTTAGTTTGCCAGAATTTAAAATTAAGTAATTCTCATTACACCAGGTAACCATTTCATTAAGACCAGATTGGGTATAATCATGACTGCAAATTAAGTGGCAAACATCGTCGGCAAATAGCCATACATTTCCAGATGTTATGGAATTCGGCAAATCGTTGATATAGAGCAAGTACAGTAAGGGCCCAAAGTTAGATCCTTGCGGGACCCCCACATTCAGGGCAGGAGATGGAGCCGATCTAAATGTACGGAAGGTATTGTCGTTTCCCAGATACTTGAGTGAAACAACGAAATGGCGGTCTCTTAGTTAAGAAAAAATCCAAGATAAAGGTCTTCCGGCTATTCCCAGGGAGAGAAGTTTACGCAGTAAAACACTGTGGTTTAGAAGGTCAAACCCCTTAGTCATGTCGTAGAAAAGACATAAAAGGTTCTCCGAAAGATCCAGTTGGTCGTAGACACACTTCAGTAGTGCAAAGACAGCATCACTCGTGGACATATGTTTGCGGAACCCAAATTGATTCTCAGTCAGAATATTGCTCAATTCAATAAATCTAAGAAATCGCTTAAAAAAAAATCATTTCAAATACTTTCCCTATAAAGGGCTGCACAGATATTGGACGGTAATTACTAACAATGCTGCCTGTCGTCTTCTGTTCTAGCTTCGCAAGGAATTGTCTCACTAATTATGAATTGTTTAAACCAATTAGGCCTATAGTTTTGTACGTAAAAGGCCTGAATAACACAAATTTTGATAGTGCAACAAAAACATTTCAGCTGAACTCTTTTTAGCTAAGACTAGGTATACTTTAGTGAGTTCACAGTTTTTGCCACTCGCCTAATCTCGTGCTTCCGATTACAGAAACTTAAGGATTAAAACATAATAAATATATTTTCAAATTAAAATATTTATAATTTGTATGTTTAGAATATATATACAGCCAAAGCTTAATTAATGATTACTATTTTCAGCTCTTGGACAGCATCAAATCATTTTGAAAACATGAACTCATTTGATCCAGATCATGCTCTTGCTATCATTCTTCAAGCTAAATTTAATGAAGAAGCAAAGAAGAAGAAAGAAAAAGAGAAGGTAGGCTAAAAGTCAATGGTTAAAAAAATTATATCTGGGATTTTTAGATTTGGTAAGGCCTCTTTACTCTTGTTTGTTGTCAAAATTTTGTTATTAGGTAACACATTTGTGATGCAGAATGTGAAAAGGGACCTCAAGTCAGAACTTTCCAGTTTTAAGTTATTAACGTCCTGAAATTCAGCAATAAATTTTGACAAATTTTAGATATAATTCATAGTGCTACGATTTTTTGTCTTTGGATTATTGGCATTTGATTTTCAACAAAAATTTTAGGAAATTTTAGGGTATTTTAGGAAATCAAGGCCCAAAACTTCAAACGTTCACTGAATTGTTATTAATGTTTAAGAAATGAATCAGGTATCAAAATAAAGCTGAAAACTAGATTTAAATCTAAACCAAAATTACTTGATACACTTATAATTCCATTGTTAAAATTAATAGGAAAGTGAGAAGTTGGAAAAGGGACCTCAAGTCGGAAGGCAGAATACCGAGGAATAAAGGAGAAATACACTGTCAGGATGGTGACTTTTGGGCAATGTTCCTTAACAATGATTAACTTGAAGTAGTTCACTTAGGCACTGATAGTTGTCAGGAAAGACTAGTTTTGTGATTCCCCAGACTACTTAGTCAGTGCAAGCCTGCGCATTAGGGAAAAGGGACCTAAAGTCGCCCAACATGTTATTTCCCATTTAACCCTTTCGGTGCTAGAAAAATGTTTGTTTTTTTCCGAAAACTGCTAGAGATTTTTACTCATTTCGTCCGAAAACTGCTAGGGTTGCTGCGGGGGCGAAGCCTAGTGCGCGGGGGAAAAAATCGGTAAAAAAATATTTTGTCATCTCAAAAGTGCTAAGGAACGATATATCGTGCCTCGATCGTATGAGGAATCAAAAGAAATCATCCCTGTTTCGAAAGAACAACCGAGTCAACCGATATGCCCATTTAAACACACGCGATCGGTAGTCGCGCCGGAACGATATATCGTCGCTTAGCGCTCCTCGGATGAAACACGCACAATGATATATCATTCCATCGCACTTTTCGGGAAAAATATGCACAACGATATATCGTTGCATAGCATTGAAAGGGTTAAGCGGCTTGAGGTCCCTTTTCGTATGCATGACATAGACTGCTAAATCGACTATTTTTAAATATTTCTTGGATTCTTATACCTAAAATAACCATATGAATTTATTCAGGAAAGATTGAGGAATCATATCCATTCGAAACCTAAAAATCAATATTTTTGGCCAATTCTACTAAAATGCCCATACTGTAAAATTTATTCCAGCGACTTGAGGTCCCCTTTCACTTTTGCATTACTTGCAGCTAGCCACGTGGTCACTTACTGCTATAGTTTGATTACTAAAGCTTTGTGCGGCGAGAGGGGTGGAAATTTGAGGGGAAATAGTGACGTGTAGAATATTTTTTTATGGTCGTCATGACAACAACCAGTTTTGCCACTCTGGCTAATGTAAACAATGCTTCTGTCAGATGTTGTGATCCGTCTACATCTCAAACATACATAACCTCATTCCTTGAACATTTAATACGCTGTTGCTTTATTGTGTATTTTAGATATATTTTCACTTATACTGTTTCCCTTAGAGCATAGTTTTATCTAATATCAAAAACCAATGCAAAGTTCAAGTACAAAGAGCAATATAACTGTGGTTTCCTAGTTGCTTTATGAAACTCCACCCTGCTACGAAATCGTCGGGAAAAGACGAGGAGATGGCAAACAATGGAATAAGTTTGCAACGTATTTACCTGTTTTGGAGTGTATAATTAATTTGTGGACTTAACTGTTTCTGCTCAAGTGGATAATCGTTCTGCAGAAGTCATAAAAATTTACCGAAAAACAACCCCGAGGATTTGGATGGGAAACAATTGCGGTACAGTCAAAGAAAACGTCATTCGTTTTGGAATCGTAAACCTATCTTGACCTTCTCCGTCAAAATCGGAACAGCGTTGGAAAAGAGATGAATGGACAAGTTCGTCAGAGATCGTATTATTCGAGTTTATTCTAAACGTGTCTAATTGCTTAGGAGAGAAGTTAGTTAGTGTATAGCCTAATAGGATAAAAATTAATTTGGTTTTGTACTAAAAAACACTTATCCCAATTTATTCGAGTCGCTGCGACGAATTCACCATAATTCTATAATACTGTAGTAGACTACCGTGCGAGATATTTGCAAAAAATCTGGTCTTCCGGATAACAGACATGACGATAAAATTAGCAACGTCATTCAAGCATTTACGAAAAATCCGAGGGTACATGGGGTCGCTAAGAAAATATCAGGAGTTATCAGATTGAGGGAAAAATAAAGGGACTATTGCAAAAGTTACAGTAGTAAGAGTGGAAGTCAAGATGACGATGATAAGCACGGCACCCTAGAAAAAAATGCAATGGAGGACAGTTATTAAATGTAACAATAGAACGATAATGTACTAAAACTTATGTGAATGAAAATTTTGTTAAGAGGACTACTCAAGAAAGTGCCACAAGAGTTTCTTGTTATGTATACGATAAACGTACTGTTATATTAGGTCGTGTATTTGAATACAAAAAATTATTTTAAAATGTATTTCCTCATGTAATTTTTGAAATTAAACTGTTGATCTTGCAAATAAAGCAATTTTAGTATTATTTGATATCCTGGAATTTTTTTATTTTATTTTAAATAAAATAGGCTTATAACATATATTTTTTAGGAAATTTTTTTTAAGGAATAGTAGTTTGTTTTCATAATGCCATAAACCTGAAAGCAGGTTTATTTTTTTACTTTGTTTATTTTGTTTTTTAGAACGTGTTTTGGAAATAGACCGCTGCATTAAACATAGATTATTTTAAGATTTAAAGTTAATAATGCTATAGGCTAAATGCCAAAACGTATACAAAAAATCAAACTGTTATTCAAAAAATTTGAAAATTTAATTTTTATTCACTAATGACTACGCCGATTTTGAGTTGTGCGTCGGCGTCGGTTGAATCGGCATTTGAGGGCGTTCATCGCGTAGGCAACACTGGTGACAGCCAGAACTGCATCATCAGTTAGGTCGTCTGCATCTGATTTTACCTCCCCTATCGCCGCACAAAGCTTCAGTAATCAAACTATAGAAATATTTGTGGAAATAAACAAAACCAAATGAATTAAAAGAAAGAAAGGAAATAAAAAAATTGCATTTAGATGTTAAACTTTATTCCCACATTTCATCCTGTTAAAATAAATAATTTACTGATTATTGTAAGTTGATTGAACGAACGATCTTGGACTTTAAAAATAAACTCACAAAAACACACCAAATCTTGTACTTAATATCAAGGTCAAACAATCCTTTTAAGTAGCTACGTGAATTAGATATATATAAAAAATTATGAAATTATTAGTCTCCAAATTCTTTGTGATTGTAACTCATACTCTCACAAATATTTTTTTTAATATCAGGGGCAGCTGTTTTTTTTTTTTTTTTTGAGTAAATGGATAATGATTGGAAACTAACGATGGACGAAAAACAAATTAAATATTTACTTTATATAGTACATGTCAATTGAAAAGAAATATTAGAAACCAAAACATAAAACTAAATGAAATCATAAAACATCTGTAACGACAAATCCATCAGTGAACGTAACTACCATCTGCTTGTAACACAGAAAATGTAAACAAAATATCATCCACTTGACATTATATGGGGAAATTAAAAACAAACTTGGTCGAAATCAAATAACGTTTGTTTTTTAGAAGCTTACTGTTTAATGTCAAAAAGACTTAGGCTAGTTTTAATTAGTCTTTAAACCTTCTCATATGTGCATACAATACAGAAAATAAGTTTCAGCCATACCAGTTCTCTTGTTTTTGTGTGAAAAGTGGTCTAATGTGTGATGTTGAGCGTTAACAATAGTACCTGTCTCAAAAAGAATGATTAAGAATGAAAGAGTGACAGAAATTGAGATAAGGCTTGATTCGGATTCTCTGGCCTTCAAGACGTAAAAATAACCAATAATTTCATTACTCTAAGCAATGTACAGACAAAACTCTAAATTTATTTATATATAAATAAAATTAGAGTTTTGTCTGTACATTGCTTAGAATAATGAAGTTATTGGTTATATATATGTCTATAAGCACGATAACTCACACAAAAATAGTCCGATTTTAATGAAATTTGGCATGGCCGTGTAAAGTAGTAATTATTCGGACGAGTTCGCAAATCAGCCCATTCGGACCACCGGAAAGGGGGTAAAGGGGGATAAACCCCCCAAAAAATAATCCAATTTTTTTTAGTTTGTTACATAAAATAATCAAATTTTTGTTAGCACCATTGAATTCAGCTCGAATAAACAGACAATTTAGTATTTTGAATCACTGCTCTATGTCCATTGTTTACTGAGATATTGAAAGTGGTAAACACAGTATGTTGCCCCAATGTTATCCTTATAGGAAACTAGCAGTTGCCCGTGGCTTTGCTCACGATAAAAACAACAACAACAACATTTTGAGTTTATGATTGAACAGATAAGGTACAAAAACTAATTATGACTTGAATTTATCTGACTAAACTAGATTTAATTTTTATGTAGTGCATATTACCTAAAAAAATCAACAAAACAACATAAAACCATTATGAAAGGAACCAAATTAAATATAAATCACCTGTAAAAACGTATCCATACGTGAAGCTTGAACCATCTGCTTGATTTAATGCACATTGAAAATTCAAACAAAGGTTCATCCATTATATTTGTGTAGGGAAATTTCAAAACTTCAATCCCACCAAAAATCCCTTATAATTTCGAATTTTGAAAAACCCGATCTAATAGCTTGTAAAGAAAAAAAGGATTTTTCTAATTTAAAGTAATAACTAGAGGACCCACGCTGCTCCGCAGCAGTAAATTTTGGCACTAAGACACAAAATCAACTCAAATCAAATAATTCTTCAATTACAAAATTAATATTACATGCAATGGATCAAGGCCACACTACACTACAGGCCGGAGTCCTTTTGTGGTGACGTCACATTATCAGACGGAATCGCAGACGATTTTGTAATGTACTCTTATGGCGATTCACTGTCGCGCTCTTAAAACTATCGTGCCCTAAGTAATTCGTTTAAGTTTTCGTTTAGAAACCATTATTTTTTCGAATCTGCATTAATCAATGAATAACCAAATGCGGTCGAAATTAATTTTAAAGATAAACAAGACTTTATTTCATAAACGTAAAACCCGGAAAACATTACAGGCAAGTAATTTGTTTACTTTTCATCAGATGATTTATTGGAAATTTGACAGTTTTGTTTCTAATTGTTTTCATTTTGAGTTCTAATGTCATAATTTTTTGGTAAATGTTTACGATTTTCATATGATTTTAGTTGTTATTTCCAACACAGCGCTAGGAGTTCGGCCGGTGTTGTGACGTGGCATCAGGGAGGAGGGGGGGAGACTCCGGCCTGTAGTGTAGTGTGGCCTTGAATGGATCTTTACAACTTCAATGTGACTTGCCCGACACTTGCCTCAGTTGAAAAAGAGGTGCATGTAGCTGGGCCCGGTTATGTTGGAATTTCAGAAAACCAATTAAACCACGATTTATCACCAAGTTGGTAATAATTTGTTCCACAAAGGAAAACGTAGGACTTTCATGAGATATTCTGTACTTAAGTTTTCGGGACAGCAACGTGTCAGCCCGGCACATACGACTTTACAAACTAACTATATACCATGCTAAAATACCCTCGTTGCAGACCTGCATACTCAGCGAATTTCATATGCAAGAGAACATAGTTCAAGCCAACACAGCGAGATTTGATGTGTTTTTGTAAGCTCCATAACATTAACATAGGGAATGAGTATACATCAGGTTTTCTGCCATGAAAATGGAAATATCGGGGATTTTAGCCTATTGTACATTAGATCTCATCTAGATGAAGACATAAACCAATTTTTATCAAGATGAATATGTTGACAAATAAGCAAGATAAAGAATTTTACTTATTACCCATAAGGTTAACATTGGGACAACGTACTGTGTTTACCACTTTCAATATCTCGGTAACCAATGGACATAGACCAGTGATTCAAAATCCTAAATTGTTCTTTTTTTATCTGAATTCAATGGTGCCAACACAAATTGGATAAATTTTGTTTTTCTATGTAAATATTCAAAAACCCACTTTTGGCGGGGGGTTATCCCCCTTTACCCCTCTTCCAGTGGTCCGATCGGGCTGGTTCACAAATTCGTCCAATTGATTACCACTTTACACGTCTGTACAAAATTTCATTACGATCAGACCATAAACGGACTCAGAAAAAGTAAACCTAATTTATATATATAAAAGATTTGTGTTGTTCGGAATTCAGCAGAGTGCTCCAGGTACATCCGATCATAATAATCAATAGCTCAAATGAAAGCTGGTATTTCACTGAAGGTTCTTAGCATATAGAAGGTTCTAAAACATATAGAATTACTTAATTAGAACTGGGGAAATATATCTTCAATTGAACTCATAATTCGGGAAATAATCAAATTTATATTTTTTGGTCAAGTAATACAGTATACTAATGAATGCCGATCCTTGATGGCAAATCTGTGCGTGCATACCTTTAATTTAAGACCTTATTTATGAAAATCGGTCGAGTAGAAGAGCCAAACAGACTCGGAATAGAAAAACAAAACTATTTTTGTGTTGTTCGGAATTTAGCAGCGTGCTTCAGGTACGTCCGATCTTAACAATCAATAGCTGAAATGAAAGGTGGTATTTCGCTGAAGGTTCTTAGACCAAAACATACAGATTTACGTAATTGGAACTGGGGAAATATAACTTAAATTGAATTCAAAATCCCGGAAATAATAAAATTAATGTTTTTTGGTCGTTTAATACAGTAGATAAACGAATGCCGATGCCTGATGGCAAATCTGTGCGTGCATACCTTTAATTTAAGACCTCAATTATGAAGATCGGTCGAGTAGAAGAGCCAAACGAACTTGGAAAAGGAAAACCATATTTAACTCCCATAAGAAATGTACAGGGAGGAAGTTGCTTTAGTGCATAACTCGAGTAATACGGCAGATAAATGAATGCGGATGCTTGATGGCAAATCTGCGCTTGCATACCTTTAATTTAAGACCTCAATTATGAAAATCGGTTGAGTAGAAGAGCCGGACGGACTCGGAAAAGAAAAACAAAATTTTTTTAATATATAGATATTTCCTTAAGGGAAAATATTATTCTTACAAAAAATGTGTTCCCCGGTTGGGGTTAATTTATTGACAAAAATGCTAGCAAGAGTCGCATTGGAAGTCAAAAATACCTTGCTGAGCCTATTACATGAAAAATGCCCAGAGGTCCTGGCGGATCAGAAGGATGTCTGGTTCAACACTGTTTATGGTTCACAGAAATAGGTTAAGTTATACTTGAATGATGAACATTATTAATATATGCAAAAAAGTACCAACAGATTTACTAATTGTAGATTACTGCAAATGAAAACTGATTTTATTAAATTTCCAACATTTCTTAATAAATACTGTAAGTAAACTTTGATGAAAATGCTTAAAAACCAGTCTATTTTTTAAAAATATGATCAACCTGAATTAATTTTAAAAAGGTTGTTGTGACTCAAAAGTTATTGTGTATTGTAAGCTATGAGCAGCTGAATTGACTGTGAATTAAACTCATTACAAATCTAAGCATAAAAAGGTTAATAAATAGGCACAAATCTAGGTAACATGCGTATATTATATTCAGATAGGCTATATAAATATACTGACAAATTACTTGACTGATGGTTGAGTTATAAGACAAATCATTGTTGAAACATAAGGCAGCCTAATCCTGGTGTAAATATTTGGTGGTGGTGGTGACTGAATATTGATTGTAAAATATAAAGAAAAGAAACGGTTGGTCCAAACTAGAAGGTTTACTGCAAAAGGAAGTTGATTTTTTAAGTTTTCGTATTTATTCGTGATTTATTATTGAGGCTGCCAAGCGACCCAAAAAATATGAATTATTGTAGTAACTGGCCAGTTATCGACTATTCGGCAAAAGAGATTTGTGTTTTGGGTGTGAAACACCCGGCAGCCTTTGAGTTGGGGAAGTTGGCTACTGAGCCAGACTGTTCATTGTTGATAATTTATTTTTAATTAATTATGGCGTTAATGGCTGCTTATCCTCACAGCCTGTTCCTATTTTCCCTTCTAGTATTGTCAGGATCCACCAATGTTAATGAATTTAAATTGCTTTATTCAGCCACCTAACCTAACTTATAGGCCTACTTTAGAAGTTCAGTATGAAGGAATAATCTGGATTACAAGTCTTTTAACCAGTTAGTTCTCTAAATGAATATCACAGCCTTTTATCGTACGTTAAACATGCTAGCCTACTAAGAATTAATATCACAGTCTAACACCCCCATTGCAGCAGACCTTCATACTCAGCGAATTTCAAATGCAAAACAACATATTTCAATCCAACATAGCGAGTTTTGATATGTTTTTGTAAGCTCCATAAGAATAGCATGGGGACTGAGTATGCAGGTTTGCTGCTACAGGTATATTAAAACTGGGTGGTTTTAATTCAATATTTAGTAGATCAGAACTAAAAGAAGCCATTTACCAAGTTTTATCAAGATATGTTGAGAAATAAGCGAGATATAGAATTTTACTTATTTCCCATAAGGTTAACATTGAGACAACATACTGTGTTTACCACTTTCAATATCTCGGTAACCAATGGACATAGAGCAGTGATTCAAAATACTAAATTGTTTGTTTTTTTTTGAGCTGAATTCAATAATGCTAGCAAATACCCCCGTTGCAGCAGTCCTGCATACTCAGTGAATTTCAAGAGCATAAATAAATAATATAAATGAAGTCTTGCATCAAGTAAAATCAATATACATTCAAAAGAAAGCGTGCAAAAATACTCTCCTAGTGGCTTTTAGGAGCAAAAGGCTACAAAAAAATAACAGCCTTAACTTGGCATGAAAATGCAATGTTCAAAACTTCAAAACAGCTAGCTGGCTTTTCCAATTTAATCATATGGGGAAATGACCAGCTGTTTAAGTTTGATTAAAAAATTTCATAAACATCATCAGTAAACATTTGTATTCGATATAGTACGTTTATTTGACATCCTATACTCTTATACGAGCAGTGTTATCTTGTATGTATGCTTGCTTGCTTGCACAACGATCTCAAAAACGGCTCCGAGGATTTTCTTCAAAGTCTGGAAATAAGTAATTTATGACTCAAAAACGTCTTTTATGCAGATTACTTGGCCAGAGAAAATCTAATATCGTAATAAATCGAATTTTAAAGCTGTAAAATTTTAACATTGGCCTTATGGGTTGCCGTGATAGCAACGAAAATAAACAAGGGAAGTGTAAACAAATGAAGTAATCATAACAGCTATTTGGAATCTACAGCCATTAAGGGAAAATACAGCAAGTGGGATGAAGAGTCCATGGAGCAATAAAAAAGGCTTCTATTCATCAATTTTATGACATTGAAATATTTTATAGTAACTGGATGAACTGGTAAACATGAAATAACACCGAGCAAGGCTCGGTCCACCAGGTACTATTTAGGTATCTGGCCTTTAAATAAGCCATATGTCTGAATCCACCATATGGCTTTGAATCAAACATCAGCTCACATGTTTTAATGTAAACAAAGCAGACGTTTTAGATCCCAATGCTACTTAAATGACAGTTATTTTATGTTATCTTTTGTTTTCTAGCAAACTTTAAGAAATTACAGTACTTTACCTGAGTCCCTGACATTAAAACATTTAATTTGAGCCCTTTTCCCTCATCCTGTGACTTGCCAAATGCCTACAATTGCTATTCAAAAATAAATTATTCTCCATAAGATTAAAATGGTAAAATGCAGGTTTGCTGCCACAGAAATTTGAAAATGAGGTATCACAGGCTACAATCCAATATATCTAAACTATATGAAGCCACATAACATGTTTTATCAAGATATGTTGAGGAATAAGAAAGCTATCCAGTTTTATTTACCTCTCATAAGGTTAACATTGGGGAAGAGCGTACACAGGTTTGCTGCCTCAGGAATTTGATGATATATTTGGGTATTTTAAGCCATAATCAAGTAGATATTAACTGTATTAAGCCCCATGCCAGTTCTTATCAGGATATTTTGAGAAATGAGCAAACTTCACAACTTGTTTTATTACCCATAAGATTAACATGAGAATGAGTATGCAGGTTTGCTGCCATGAAAATGTAAAAATAGGGTATTTTAGGCCATAATCCAGTATATTTCAACTAGATGAAGCCACATACAAAGTTTTATCAAGATACGTTAAGAAATAAGGAAGATATAGGATTTTTTTTATTTCCCATAAGGATAGCATGGGAAATGAGTATGTAGGTTTGCTGCCATGAAAATGGAAATATCGGGGATTTTAGACTAAAATGCATTAGATCTCATCTAAATGAAGCCACAAACCAAGTTTTATTAAGATATGTTGTGAAATAAGCGAGATATAGAATTTTACTTATTTCCCATAAGGTTAACATAGGGACAACGTACTGTGTTTACCACTTTCAATATCTCGGTAACCAATGGACATAGAGCAATGATTTAAAGTACTAAATTGTTTGTTTTTTCGAGCTGAATTCAATGGTGCAAACATAATTGGATTATTTTTATTTGTCTATGTGAAAAACCCAAAAAACCCATTTTTGGGGGGGTTTCCCCCCTTTACCCCCCCCTTCCAGTGGTCCGATCGGGCTGGTTTTCAAACTCATCCGAGTACTTTACACACCTGTGCCAAATTTCATTTCGATCGGACCATTTTTGCGAGTGCTATCGTGCTTACAGACACATAGATAAATATAGATATGGAAATGTAAGTGTTAACAAATTCAAAATTTAGAATCAAATAAATAAACGGTATCAGGAAACTGACACATACTTTCTCCCTTCAAGTCATTTAAAACCAGAAAACATATTTAGTGAAATAAAACAAACTAACAATTAATTATCACACAAATATATACCAAATGTTATCAAAATCGGTTAGTAAATAACGGAGATATTGGTTTTTAAATATTTGCCATAAGAATAACATTGGACAACGTACTGCGTTTACCGCCGAACTAAAATATCAATTATCTCCGCAACCAGTTGACGTAAACTAATGATTCAAAATACTGGATTATTTAGTTTTTCATGTCAAATTTAATGGTTGCAAGTATATTTTCTTTAGAGGTCACAGATTTTGTGAAATTTGAAAAATAGGAATTATTTAACACTTAAACCCCCATAAGTACTGAACCTGAATTTTTACAGACATGCGGGTGGTGTCATTTTGTTTGTCATCTTAAGCACTAAAAACCATGAAATGTTTATAAAAATCGTTAGAGCCGTTTTTGAGAAATTTGGATTTTTGTAAATTTGTATGGGTTTTTATCGGGTAAATACCCTTAAAAATCAAAAATTCAAAAAAATGAAAAATACGCTTGGAGATACCACGGCTTTATACCTACCGGCCCAAATATAAGGGGTTTCCTCATAATAAGTTACCTGTCAGACATTAAATGAAAAAGTTAGCTTGGAAAACTTAAAGCTGGATAATCGGTACCTATAAACAATGGTATATTTGGCTTTATGCCAAATTTCATGAAAATCGGACCACTGGTGTCGTCTCTAGCTTTGTTTACATCCACACATACACACAAACACACACATACATCCACACACACACACACACACACACACACACACACACACACACACACACACACACACACACACACACACCACGCAAAAACCACTTTTTTGGATTCAGGGAGCACTAAAACAAATATATCCACTGACAGCTCAAATTCGAAAATTTTGACGAAAACAATACTTTCTCCATATACTATGTATAGGGGGGAGAAAGTAAAAACATCATAAAATACAGGGTGTTACATTAGAAAAAACAAGGTTTTCCGCCATTTTGGAAAATTAAATGAAATTTCAAAAATTGAAATACGTACCTAAAAGCAGCAAAAAAATGGGTTTCCTCTTAAGAGGTTTAAGTCATACTTTAATTAAAATGGTAGCTATTGGAAAACTTAGGCTGGAAACCCGGTATAGTGAAGATTAGCCATATAACTAACATTTTTAAACAACATATTTGAGATTATCATGAAGTTAAATTTTTGTTTGGTTAGCATGACTTGATTACAACTAACTACGATTATGACAACTTATAAACATTTCGACATTACTCCCATTATTGGAGATGGAAACTGTCTATTCAGAAGCGTTTCCTATTGTTTATATGGACACGAAAAAAATCACTATCACCGAGAAAATCACCGAGGTTGACCAAAAGAGATTTGATGGCCAAATCTCTAAGAAATAATCATGAAATCTACCGAAGAATACACAATTGAGAGATTTTCTGGCCTCAATAAAAAAATTGTGTTTTCCGAATTCTTGAAAATTTTGCATGTTTGGGAGAAGCTCGATCTCCCCCTTGGTTCGCGCCTTCTTACTTCCTTGGTTCATGTTGTAATTGATTTCAGTTAAGTATTTCAGTGGTTATTAAATGTGTATAGTTGTGTTTCTAATTACAGAACAAATAGCATAAAATTTGTTTAATTTTTTAGAGGTTATATTATGCCAGTGTCTATGTAATGGAAAATAATGGTACAAGTATTATTTTTTTTGCGGCGCTTTGCGCTGCACGGGGTTAGTCTAGTAACATTTACTTTAAAAACAGAAAAAAGTCAATGGAAATAAGTAAAATCCTATATCTCGCTTATTTCTCAACATATCTCAATAAAACTTGGTTTGTGGCTTCATCTAGATAACATCTAATGTTTATCAGTATACAATCAAAAAGATATGTCAATTTTTGTGGTAGCATACCTGCATACTCATTCCCCATATTATCCTTATAGGAAATAACAAAAATTAAATATCTTCCTTATTTCCTAACATATCTATACTTATTTAATACACGACCGGTTTTTTTGTTACAAAGACTCCTCCTAAACTACTGAATTGATTTTCATGTTTTTGGTGTCATTGGAAAGAGCTTGGCATGAAGTTTTGCAGGAAATTAAATTTAAAAAGGTGTGACTAAAGGAAAGAACCCTAGACGCACTTAAAGTTTCATATTAGCCAATAACATTTAACATGGGAATAGAAATTTCAAATAAAGCAGCTGATTGGAGCAAACAAAGTTTTTCAGCAAAGCCATATGTTGTTAATGGAATTGAAACCATTGCATGTAGAGCTGGAGGAATTTCAGTTGATGGAATATGTAAATAAATAAACTATTATCCTAATACATACTTAAGGACAGAATTCAGTTTTAAAAACGTTTATTTTGAATCACATGTGTGAAGATCTTAATATTTACATATGTTTATATTCCAAATAAAAAAAATTAAAAAAATTCTTAAGTATAAATTCTATCAATATAAATAGAAATTAAAAGAAAAAGAAGCAGACTTAACATTCATTATGAGTATAAATTTTTTGAACCATTTTAGTTCGGTTTAAGACTAAGACAGGTCGTACGCTACTTAGGGCCGCTTTCCCCAATTAAGGTTTAAAGTAAACGTAAATTTAATTTAAACCATATGAATATTCTAATTTTTAAATTATAAACCATATTATCAGGAAAATTCAAATGTTACTAAACTTAAGTTTCAGAAGTTCAAATAAAACTAGATTTGGGGAAAGCAGCTCTTAGTACCATATACCCTACTGAATTTCAGAAAGTTTTACAAAAATACATTTAAAACTGAATAATACATTTTTTACCCATTTAAGAACATTAGTGTTGTCTAAACAAATTTGCAGTCGATTTTCAAATATCAATTTGTTTTGGTTAATTTTCTTTCATATGGTGCTTGGGGTATTTCAAAAATAATTAATTTATGTGTATTTCATCTTGATGAACTTGGTTGAGTATAAGCTTCAATTGGAGTTTATGGTGAATGATAATGTGAAGCGTTTGTGAGCAATTATCTACAATTATCCTAAAGAATTTACATGAAAATGTAAATTAATTTAGTTCAACTATGAAATGCTAACCTTGAATGATGTAAACATGTAAATAATATAATTTTAACAATTCTTTTTGTGTTTAGTGATGTTCTATAGTAAAAAGAACCCAGTTTCCAGTAATTCCTGTTTAGGTAACTAGGTATAGGTATAGGTCAGGGTCAGTCCATTACATATGGACTACTGTATATGTGGCGGCAGGTCAAGCCAACTCCTTTGAGGTGCTCATAATATTGGTAGAAAACACTAAAGAAACATGGACATCTCTTTAAATATGAATGAGTATTCACAAGAAATTTAATTAAAAAAGCTTTTGTAAAAAATTTCAGTACAACACAAAATTCAACCATAAAATTAATAAAATAGTTCTAGAATACTATACCATGATTATTTTTATGTTGAAATCAATACATAACAATTGCTCGATTTCGAGTAACAGGTTTACTAGTCTTGATAAAACTGAATATATGGCTTCTTCTAGTTCAGATCTACTAAATTTTGGATTAAAATCGCCCAGTTTTAAGATACCTTTTGCAGCAAACCTGCATAATCATTCCACCTGTTATTCTTATAGAGCTTACAAAAACATGTCATATCTTCAATTAACATGCCTCTAAAAAAAATCTTCGTATTTTTTTCAATTTAAAGATTTTAAACTGCTGCTATTTTGAAATGTACCACTTGATCATGATGATTATTTTTTCATAAACTAACCTTGACTAGTTAACTATATAAAGGTATGCTATAACACCCTTATAGCACCTTTGTGGGTGGATAGATTCAATCCTTCCAGGTATGATGGATTGAAATATATTCTTCTGTATTTGAAATTCGCTGAGTATGCAGGGCTGCTGCAACAGGGGTATTAATTGATGAACGAACGAAATGAAGTGAATCTATGTATTAGCGGAGTTAAAGACTTGTTTTCCGTCACTGTATGACTACGTGACTTCGTGACTGTGTACATAATGTGAGTGTACGTAATGTGATAACTCAAAAGCAGTTGCACTGATTATTTTCAAATTTTGCACAGACGTTCAATAGCTCACCGAAAAGATGCCATTAAATTTTGAAGAGAAACCCTTGAGCCGCTTTATAGCAATTTGATTTCAAGCATTAGAAAAAAAATACCATAAATTAGTAATGGCGAAAAATTGTGTTTATTAAACAACGCGATGCAAATGAAGATCGTTAATTTGAAATACAAAAGAAACTTGTAATTAAATATGCGGTAAATATATCTTCCATAAAAGGTACATCACATGCTGGGTGGTTAACGATTCTTCAGTTACTTCGAAAAAAGTTTCATGATTATTACTAGTCGAAAACCCAAAATTCATACACAGAAAATCCTGAGGAAACTTTCCTGCCAGAGAGCAGCAGCAGCTGATTCCCACCTAAGCTCTCTGGCGGGTTTCTTATGTACGATTTAGTAAAAGTTATTGGAAGAACGTTTCCTCAGAATCTTTTCGTATGAATTTCGGGTTTTCGACTAGTAGTAATAATAATGAAACTTTTTTAGAAGTAGTTGAAGAATCGTTAACCACCCAGCACGTGATGTACCTTTTACGGAAAATATATTTACGGCATTTTTAATCGCTAGTTTTTTTATATTTCAAATTATCATCATTTGCATTCCGTTGTTTAATAAACACAATTTTTTGCAAATGTTAATTTTTTGCAATGGATTTGGTTTGTTATTGTTTGTGAGATTATCCAATTACGCGATAAAAGAGCGTACTCCTAGTTACTTCTAATATTGTAAAATTCCATGTACTCCCAGTAGTTGGACTCTTAGATACTTTGCTCCTCCGAAGTCTTTCAATTGTCGAACTATTGAGGTTCTATTGTAGAATTAATTTTTTAAAACTAAAATGGGCACCATTCGAATTAGTAAAAAATAGAAAACAGATACTCCAAAATTGGTCCTCTGAAACATTGGTTATGTACCAAGTTTGCAATGCAAATAGTCTGAAAATTATGTGAAAAATACATTCAGACAGTTAGCAGCTAAACAGTCCAAAGTTTTAAGATTTTTCTTTAATTTTGTCTTTTTGAATGTAGAATCTGATTCTACATAGCTTGCTACTTATTTTTTAAGGAATTTGAACAGGAGAACCTGCCAATGCCAGTAAGCCAAGGTGGAACCAAATCGTCTCTCGTGGATCCAGAGTGGGAGGTGACCGACCCCTGTCCTGATGTCCATGGTCTGTTTTTGGCTTTCAATGATCGTTTTTTCTGGGGCCGCCTGATTGGGATTGAAGTAAAGTGGAGCCCTCAAATGACTTCGTAAGTTTATTTTCTTTTCAATCTTAACTTATATTTGAAGACACACCAGAATCATGCTTCTCTGTACTAGTTAGGTGGGTATGTTGTATATGGCCAACAGTTCTGCAGTCTATAATTGAAAGATTTATTTTTGTAGGAAGTGTACTCCATACAAGTTAGGTATATAATTTGAAAGAGGCCTATAACTTGTTTTATTGCTCCATGCAATCTTTATCCCACACACTGTATTTGTCCTTCATGGCTGTAGTTTGTAAACAGTTGTTATGATTACTTTATTTTCTTACATGTTGTTGTTTATTTAGTTGCTAGCATGGCAACTAATAAGGCCAAATGTAAAATTTTTCGACTCTAAAATTCAATTTATTTATTAGAATTTCTCGGGCCAAGTAACCTACATAAAATTTTTTTTTGAGTCAGAAATTAGACTTTTAAGGAAATCCTTGGAGCTGTATTTAAGATAATTGAGCAAGCAAGAGAACTGTTATATGTTCATTGATCATTTAAGAGTATAGGATTAATTTATTTTTTTTGGCGTGAAGAATTTAGTTAACCAAATGGGATTTTTTTCGTTTTTAAAATAAAACAATCTTATAATTCAAAATCACATTATTAGCCCATTAAAGGCTAATATCAAAAGTCTACCTTATGCAAATTTACTTACAGTATGTAAAAAATGAAAGACAATAAAAATTATAGGTTTTTAAATTCATTTTTAATATATGACACAACATATTTATATCAGAAGAAAATAAATTATAGTATTCAACAGTGAGCGCAGAAAAAAAATTATGGTCGAGCAAAGCGTTGTATAAATAAACATTAAATTCTTTTCGATTATATACAATCGGATAGTTTTAAATCACAATATTAGCCCATTGTTATCGTCTCCTTTACAACGAACCAATGAGAACAAAGGAAGGAGCCCGGTACAGTAAGGCTCAAAATCAAAAATGTCCAACTTTGTCGTTTGTGGTCAGAAATGAAGCCGTCCGGGTTTGTTACCTGACGCTCCCAATGAATCGGGACAGTTTCAAAACAGACCTGATTCATCCCCGTCCGACTTTGATGTTTCTGTGTGGAAATGAAACAGTCCAGGTTTGTTGCCTGATGCTCCCGACGAATCAGGACATTTTCAAAACAGTCTGAGTTTGATGCTGTCTGACTTTGTTGCTGTGCGACTTTGACGTTTTCGGTTTTTTAAACTGTCCAGATTTGTCGTTTTCCGACTTTGGTATTGTTCAGTTGTGTGGAGTTCAGTTCCTTGTTTGCCCTTTCAAGTGAAAGTTATTGTTTGGATATAAGTACTGCTAGAACATATAAAATACGCTTGTTACATGTTTTTAGCGAATTTGCCCTAAAGGGCAGAAGCTGTTACCATAGGTCTCATGGACCTAAACCAAGACCATAATAACTTTTCATTTTGAGGCCCCAAGGAGCAAAAAACACAATTCGTTTGAATTTATATATATATATGTCTGATAACCCAATAGCGGCCGTAAGTATTGTCCGATGTTAATGAAATTTAGTAAACAGGCTTGTAAAGTGAAAATAACTTGGACGAGTTTGTAAACCATCTCGATCGGACCACCAAAAAGTGAGATAAACCCTGCCCAACTAAAGGTTTTTGATGTTTTTATGTTTTGATGCCATAGAACTAATCGCATGTTCGTAGTCTGGGATAGCTCTTCCAACTTTGGCTTTCTATAAAAAACAATTATATTAATAAAAACAAATTACACTGTTCGATAGAAAATTTAATTTACTTTAATAATGCCTCCGGCGAACACCATAGGTGTCCAAGTATGGCGGCGATTTCAGTTCAAAGCAGCACATAGCATTTTTCCCTATCCCGCCCCATTTGTGGTGGGGGTAGACCCACATGGCAAAGTTTGGTGATAGAAGTGCTCCTGATTATTTCAAAGTTTAATATGAAAATAGTGTTATTTAAAAAAAACATTTTAGTAGCTTTTGTTAAGTGTAAGTTGCTTATTTAAATTCTGTGTTTACATTTTGGAGGTGCAAAAGGGATTATCTAAAAAGTGTGAAAAACTGATTTAAAATCCTGAAAATCACAAAAGATCAGGTAAGGGACGGGTCAGTTATCAGAAGAGATAAGGAAGGTCAGTTGAACTTTGGTCATTCCACAGCCGCTTCCTAATTAGCTCCCTGATCTTGGGACTGCACAACGTTATCAGTCATCACACCTCTAAAGTTTGTTTACTTCCTGGTTTTTAAATACTGAACCCTCACTTTTATGTAAATACTTCAAATTTTTGTCAATAAAATGGCTAATAAAAAGAAGTTTTTTTGTGGAGAATGCTCTAAGGAAATTTAAAGAGCTAAGTCTATTTTATGTAGGGGTACTTGTTGTAAATGGTTTCATTTCAAATGTACTACCTTAACAAATGATGATTTTGATAAAATCTACAAGTCAAAATCAAAATGGTTTTGTAAATGCTGTCAGTCCACTGATGTTACTGAAGGAACTGATTTAGAAACAAGTAAGGTAGAAATGGATGTGAATCACGAACTGGAAACACATGTTGAAATAATTAACACTCTAACGGAAGATCTTAGACAGGCACAGGAAGAAATACAAAAACTAAAAAATCATAACACACAACTCGAAACTTTGGTATTACAAAGAGAAGAAACCATAATAATTTTAGAAAAGAAAATTAGTGATCAAAATTCTGTTATTATGGAACCAGTTTGGCCACGGCTACCACAACAAGATAGAGGAAAATTACATCAGAGTTTGCCGCTGGTTCACTCAACACCAGGCAGGAAGTGTACAGCTGTTGAAAAAAGATCTGAGCTTTATTCTTTTGTTGCAAGCAGAAAAAAATGTAAAAAAAACACCTATTCTAGAATTTCAAATAGCAACTCAAAATCGCTATTATGTCCTTGCAACTAATGAAGAGGATAAAAATGCCACTGATAATCCTGTAACAGATACTACTAGACATGACATGAGTCTTGCTAAGAGTAAGATACTTATCTGCGCCTATAGCCACGGTCGAAACCTGGCTTGGCATCTGAACAATTCAGAAACAAAACATGAAACTACGGGTTTTGTTAGGCCTGGTGGAAGAACAAAGGAGATTTTAAATAAGAAAAATATTGAAGGACAAAATCTTAGCAAAAACGATGTTTTAGTAATTATGTGTGGGTCTAACGATGTAGCGTGTAATGAGGCAGAAGAATTTGTTGCTAATTTAACAGAAACGCTAGAAAATACAAAAGACACCAATGTTTTACTGGTAGAATTGCCAAAAAGATTTGACTTGACTGAATGGTCATGTGTAAATAAAGCAGTAGCTGTAACCAATGGACACTTACATGAATCAAGTCGGAAATACTCCCATGCTACAGTGGTTGGAGCAAGTAAAGCTGAAAGACATTTACACACTCGTCATGGCCAACACTTCAACGTCCGAGGGAAGCAGTGGTTAGCTAAACTGATAGCCGAAAAAGTGGAGCAATTCATGACTGACGCCTCAGTTCCAGTACCCGAGGAGAGGAGACATAGCGCGGAAGAAAATCCATCATCCCCGGTGAAAGATGTGTCGGAAAACTCCCAGGCCTTACAACTGGACATACATCCATGAACCACAGTAATGACAGGTCTTTAGTTATCTTTCATATAAGGGTCATATCTCTGTCCGAAGGGTCAGTGGACAACGCTGTAATAGGCCTAGAATTGAGGTTCGCTTCTATCTTTGTAGACAAGGTGAGAAACTCTTCGAAGTTGAGAAGTTGATTCCCAACAACCCGACGGAAGTGATGTTTTATGCTCCGCACCATTCTCTCCCATAAACCTCCCTGGTGAGGTGCTGGTGGGGGTATAAAGTTAAACTTGATCTGGTTTTCATTACAAAATTTATTAATGGCTTGTTTAGTATCATTCTGTCTTAAGAATGACTGAATTCGTTGTAGTTCTGATGCAGCCCCAATGTAATTAGTCCCACAAAATATTAGAGCATAGGCCTCTACGTGAAACAAAACGGGACAACGCCGCAATAAAGGCTTCAGTAGACAAACTACTAACTACCTCCAGATGAACAGCTTTAACAGTCAGACAAATGAAAACATAAATATACATCTTCACAGGACTAGTTCTTCGTAAGTTATTGGGTTTTACCATAAATGGTCCCAAAAAATCACTTCCACAATTGTGAAAAACCTTAGAGGGAGTGACTCTAACTGCAGGTAGATCACCCATTTTCTGAGAGGCTAATTTAGGTTGACATCGAAAGCAGCGAATACATTTAAACTCACTTTTTCTGATTGCACTTCGAGCGGAGAGAATCCAAAACTTTTGAGAAACAATTCCTTGGAGATAGTGTGGTCCTGCATGCAAGTGTTTAACAAGATAATAATCAATGATCAAATTTGTTATATGGTGCGACTTAGGCAAGATAATTGGGTGTTTTGCAGCGTAAGACACTTGAGAGTGCCTAATGCGGCCTCCCACTTGAATCAATCCACTCTCGTCTAAGAAGGGAGAGAGTGACGCCAATTGTGGAGAACAAGATTTGCCCTTTTTCAATCGGATCTTCGGAAAAGACTGACTGTTGAATCAACTTGCAAATAGTTACTGTTGCTTTATCAAGCTCATCAACTTTTAAAAATCCTGATTCTTTAGTTTGATTTGATACGTTGTATCTGAATCGTAAAATGTAGGCGATGACTCGCTGGAGGGTTGACCACGAGGAAAACTTTACAAGAAAATCAGGTTCTTGGGTGGTTACCATTATTGGTAGGGGTTCGGCCTTGAGTTCCGGTAGTTGCTCCTTTTCAAGAGGGATAAAGCGAGGAATAGGCCATGACTCCTGCTCCAAAGATAACCACATCGGGACCGTTCCACCATAAACAGTTGTCTTTCATTGATGAGGGAAGAGTTCCTCTTCTGGCAATGTCGGCAGGATTGCAGTGTGTTGAGACATGTTTCCAAATATAAGAAGGAGTGAGCTCTTGTATTTCTGTGACTCGATTTGCGACATAAACCTTTAGGCAAAAGGGTACAGTTTTTATCCATGAAAGAACTACAGATGAGTCACTCCAAGCATGTACTTCATTCACTAAGTAATTTTGCGAAAGTATGGAGTTGGAATAGTTCAAGAGTTTAGACAAAAGGTGGGCTCCGCAGAGCTCAAGTCTGGGAATGGATATTTTCTTAAGAGGAGCGACTCGCCCTTTAGCAATTAGGAGATGTATGTTTATCTGTCCAGAAGAGCTTACACAGAGCAAATAGACACAGGCTCCATAACCTGTTTTTGATCCATCACAAAATCTGTGTAAACTTATATGAATAGCATCAGCTAAGGAAACGTACCGAGGTTAGCTAAGTTCACTTAAGAAAGGGAGTTGTTGTAGGAACTTTGACCACTTTTCATTGAGGTCTGGGGGTATAGGGGCATCCCATGACAAACCAAGAACCCACAAAACTTGGATCAATGTTTTCAACCAAAGGGTGACAGGAGTTAACCATCCATTTGGGTCAAAGATTTTGCTTACGGTTCCAAGAATACCTCGTTTGGTGGTTGGAGTGTCTAGTATGCTTAGTTGGTAGGAGAAGCTGTCTGAGGTTGGGGACCATTTTATGCCTAAAGCTTTGAAATAAGGTTGATCAGAGGAGTTAAAGTACATGGGTGTCTCTTTATAAGAATCTGGCAGAGTTTCCATGAGTTGAGAGCTGTTACTAGTCCAGTTCCTAAGATCGAAACATCCTTTGGAAAGAAGTTGTTCCACCTCATCTTTCAATAGCAACGCCTGATCTGTGTTATTGGCACCTAAGATTAAATCGTCTACATACACTTGTTTCTTTAGAGCTTCAGCTGCTAGTGGTAAGTTTGTGCCTTCATCATTGATGAGTTGGTGTAAAGTTCTTATGGCTAAGTATGGAGAGCAGTTGAAACCAAATACAACCGTAGTTAATCGATAGACTGAGAGAGGCATATCTTTCTTTTCCCTCCAGAACAAGAGTTGATAGTTCCTGTCATCTGGATGGATCATGATTTGACACGTACATCACCGAGGAGTTCCTGATATTGATATAAATATGAGTCAAAAGCATGTCGCGCATTGGCAGAAAAAATCTAATTACGAAAAAAATTCAAAATATCTAACATTGTCCCTTATGGCTTACCATGAAGGTAGTTATAATTTTGTTTAATACATTCTTTACCCTTTCTTTAAATGCGTTAGAGGGGATTGTCTATAGTCAAGCGAATATATATATGGAGCTCCTAATAAAAATTTAATAATAATTCAGATTACCAAAAAAGGTATGTAAGTAAAAATAACTAATCACTGTTAGTTGGTCAGTTAGTTATTATTGAAATCAAATGTGTTGAAAACTTAACCAAACAAGTGGAATTGAAAATGATTGCTTCTTATACATAAAATGGAGGAAATACACAACAAGATGATAAAACCACATCACAATAAAACTACATGATAAATAAAACATTGCTAATCCATATCGTACTACGATTGCAAAAAACTAAATAGAATTGATCCATTATTTAAGTACACGATCATTCTTACAAGATTATTACATTTCTTAAAACTACCCTACATTGATAAAAACAACTGATAAAAAACTTTGTTTTCCCTATAACCTCTTAAAAAAATATGCACGAACAAAAAATATCAAGATTTAAACAACACATTATGTACGGGAATATAACTCATATACTCTTCATCTGACCTCCGTTATATCAAAACTTTCAAGTTCTTTCAAGAATACTCGTAAATACTATGCTGAATAGTAAAATAATAAAATAAAATACCTAATTATTAACTCTTGAACCAATAATTTTTCATTATATACAAAGACGAAAATATACAAAATATATACAATTATATACAAAATTATATACAAAAATTTGTCGAATTTACCACAAAAACCAAAGCAAACATCAAAAAAGCTTTAATTTCATTTTGAGACATAAAGAGATTGAAAAAGTACATACAATCAATTTTCTTGGGGTCTTAGAAGATAAAAATTAAAGTTTGAAGAAGAAATTAATAAAATTAGGATAATTTAAGTAATATATCGCAACAAATTAATTTAAGGTTAAGACAGTTTTTAAATTTTTCAGAAGAACTTACTGTTGACCATTCTTCAATTGCATCTATCATTACACCGACATCCACATTTGGGGTATGACAATAACAATGTCTAAGGTTCAAAGAATATTTAAACTATATAAAATCACCTTAAGAACTATATTGAACATAAATGAAAAAAAACTCATTTAGACACATAACGATTGAAAACAAATCTGAACATTTTGGTCTACATTCACAAAACATTAAAATTTGTGAAATTCAATAAATTTATTTTTCAAAATTTGGAAAATTATATTTTTTTTACAAATCAAATCTAAAAAAACAATACAATTATACAAGAATTACCACAAAAAATTTTACAAAAAACGTCATTCACTATACTAAGGCAAAGAAATTAAATTTCCTGAAAATTAAAAAATCTAAGAAATCAAAACAAAATTAAAATATTATCTTATCGAGAAAACAATATTACTTCGAAGAATACTTTTATAATGATTGATATGCAAAATTAACTGAAAATAACTAAATAAATTATAAACTCGCCTGTAGTGCACTAACTACAAAATAAATAAAAAATGCAATGCTGATAAAAACCTTGTCCTAGCAAAAAATATTATCATTATTACTAGACAACATATTGCACAACATAATGAAATTCACTAAAGGAGTTAGTTATCCTCTACTACAAAAAAGGTTATTTATTTACAAATGTTGCACTAATTATCTCTAGTATTCATTGTGACCCTGGATTGGAATATAAAACAAAAAATAAATTTTTAAATTACCTTATCCAAACACTAGTATTTTAGAGACAATATATTTTGTTCCTAAGACCTTGTAAGTATGCAGCCACATTAATCAGTATATCGTTACATTGTGGCAAGTCAATTGATTCACTAAAATGCTGTCATAGTCATAATAATGAAAAGCTATCATGATGCTAATCATGATGCTAATATGGTTAAAACTTGATAAAACTGGAGTATGCTGGCCAGCACTGTTTCACTGTCACTGACTAAAACAAAACTCCAAAAACTGAGTTTTGTTCTGGTGACAGTGAAATAGTGCTGGCCAGCATACTCCAGTTTTATCACGTTTTAACCATTTTAGCATCATAACAGCTTTTTATTATTATGACTATGACAACATTTTAGTGAATTAATTGACTTGCCACAATGTAACTATATATTGATTAACCTCTTGAATCCCGAATAATTGAGGTAATGCTACTGTGCTCAACCCGGGTATTTTTTACCATTTTGCATGCTTATTTTAAAAAATTGTAACGTATTGAAAAACTTAGTTAACATACATAAATATACTTTTTTTGTGATCAGAATAATCTACAGAATATTAAAATTACAAAAAAATGTAAAAACTATACCATCACTTATCGGCAAATCTGGTCTCGAGGTTATGTAAACATCATCCACTTTTGGGCGAGCCATAAATGTCCGTCACCACCCTGAATACTAATTATCTTCATCACAATCGTCGTTATAATTAACCACAGATATATCACTTAACCTATCATTGTCTAAATATTAATTAATTTCTAAGAGGATGCGACATTCTGGCACGGTAATCCATTGTTTACAGGCAAACTACGCCATTGCAACACGCACGTAGCATAAACAAAACATCATCTGTTTTCTAAACACCGTTGCAGTGATGCTCGGAAATCTAGAGCAAAACAAAATATACCACGAGAATCGGCGTTTCTTCCCGATTAGAATGGTACCAGACAAGGCATATTATTCTTCATCCAGCTGTCGTAGTTAGCGCGGCAAATTCAAACTGCACACGGCCGCACATACGCGCCCGTGGGCTACCGGCGGGGCTACCGCGCGGACGCATATATGCGCCCGTGGGATTCAAGAGGTTAATGTGGCTGCATACTTACAAGGTCTTAGGAACAAAATATATCGTCTCTAAAATACTAGTGACCGGATAAGTTAATTTAAATTTTAATCATTTGTAATATATCTATCTCTCCCACTTTAATTGCCCTCTCTAATGGGAAGGCCTCGTGGAATACGAGGATTTACCAGCTCCGTTAGCATTTTTTCCATGTAAAACTTTTTTAGTTTTTCGAGATGCACCGGCCATAGTTCGTCGTCCCTTTCCACTCTGCAGTGAGCAATACCCTTGGGCGTCCAGACAACAAAAACACAATACTAACGCTTTGATATTTGTAACTGGCCTTGTACCTGGCACCAGTAATTGTGTTTTTATTTAGACAAATTCTTTCCTCTTCATCCAGGGTGCAGAATTTTATTTTCTTTGATGTTATTCCCTCTTCAGGGGTCAAGGAAGCAGAGTTGTACGGACACTTTATTTCTAAGAGACCATCTTCACCGATAAGTCCATCGGGGCTTGCGCCTAAAAATGGATGGTCCTCAGAAATAATTAAACCACATTGTTCAACTTTAATGCCAAGTAGGTTTTCTGCATCTCTTCGCGCCAATGGTTCTTTTTCGATGCCATACCTCGTACCTTTGTTTCCACTGAAGGAAGAGTAAAGAAGATTCTTCACTAGAGTTGCGGACTTGGTCGTTGGTTTTCTTTTTATTACAGCCTTGTGAATTTTACAAGATGGTTAGTAGAGAAGCATTGCCTTAAAGTAAACAGAACTGCTAGTAGTTCACACCACGTAGTTCCCTACCGCGCCGCCAGGATTGTACGGATCACCGGCACTTTTCACGCGCAACAGCAAAACATGCAATTGTATTTCTTGTCTTCGGACGGTGTTTACCAATAAAAGTGATATACTTCGATTTATTTGTTCAGTTAAAGAGTGGTTTTAGGGAAAGCATATAAGGGTTTTTGAAATTTCTATAAGTAAACCATGGGAAAAATAGTCAAAGTTCATGAATTTCAAGATTAATTTTCATCTTTAAAAAAATTTATTTATGTAAATTCCGTGTAGCGTTGCCCTAGAACCACTCCTCAACTAACATTTTACGCAAAAAGTATTCGTTTAATATCGATGGTTCTTTCGTATCACGAGAAGCAGAAACCCATGTTTTTGGGCAAATTTTTAGTGCCGAACGGCCCCCTTAAGACAGATACCTGAGGAGCTACGAGCACTGGCATCGTAAACAACTCAAAGTTTTGTGGATGAGGATTCTGCTTTGACTACTGCACGGTGAGGCAAATAAAATTGTTTATGATCATTTTTAGGAGGAGGATCAACTGATTCCATGTGTCCAGATAACAATAGGTCATGTATGGCTTTACCGTACTCAGCTTTTACTTCAGGCTGACTTTCTAATTTGCGTTCAAGCGATAAAAAGCTATTGCGAGCACAAGTTGATGAGTCACCAAGAGGTGGGTGATTATCTTTAATGGGAAGCCTAACAACGTATCGACCTTCAGAAGTTCTAGAGACAGTGCTCAAAAAATTATTCTCACAAATTTCTTGTTCAGATGTTACATGTAGTTTGTGTGGGGGTTCCTGTAGGGTGCAAAATGTCTGTAGAGAATTATGCAGGTCAATATCCTGTGTGCTCAAAAGAGAAACATTGCCATTGTCATGAGGGCTGTTTTATTGGAAATAACAGCAGAGAGGGTTGGGGCAGAGCCTATGATAAGATATCCAAATACAGAATTCATAGCAGCAGGAAGGTTCTTATTGATGATAATGCATTCTCCAGTAACTACTTTGGTGAACAGATCAGCACCGATAAGCATATCTATCTTACTGGAAACATGAAATGTTGGTCAGCAAGGACGACATGTTTGAAGTAGTCTTTAACATTTACAGGGACTGCAGTGTGGGGTAAGTTTGATGTGATTCGATCCAATATAATAACTGGATGTTTAGTCGCAATAACGTCTCCACTAAGTGATGAGATGTCAACATTCGACAGTCCTTTAGATCTTACTTCTTCTGAGGATAGGCCATCTAGCTTGGAGTTAAAAAGAAAGTTTCGTTTTACCTTAAGTAGACTAGCAACATTTTCGGTTATGCAACTTACCATAGATGCATAGATGGCTCGGGCTACTACTGTGTTACCGTTATCAGATTTCAAGTGTACTAAAGCAGTAGCTAACAATATAGTGGTGCCGGAGTTTGAGGAAACAGCTACAAAAGGAGGCTCAGAGTGATCAGAAACTGACAATGAAGCTTTGTTCATTTCGTTGTGGTTCGGAGAATTACTTGTGGGTTTAAGGTCAGACCTACCATTACTAGGCCTACTAGTTTGATGTAAGAGAGAGTGATGTTTTAGCTTGCAGTCAAAACATGTTTTATTTGACTTACAATCCTTAAAAGAGTGAGATGTTCCTAAGCAGTTCAAACAAAGATGGTTTTTCTTCACAAAATTGTACCTTTCTTGTACAGGCAAATCTTTAAATTCTGAACAGCGATAAATGTTGTGATCTGTTTTACTACAAAATACGCATGTGGCTTTCACATCACGAGAAGTGAGCAGGCTGGTGCGGTTTTGACTTAATGGGGGCTTATGTAGGCCTATCTGAGTGGGGTGAGTCCTAGGCCTCTTACTATGTTGAGGGTAACCTACATTGCTTGGGGTGGTTTTATGAGAGTTAGAGAAGTTAGCGGCTTCGAGACAGGAGCATTCATTTTCTAAGAATGTCATTTCTTCTACAGTGGGTAAGTTTTGAGAGTTTATGCGAAAGCTTTCAAATTTTCTGCGAATATCTGCATGTAGCTTTCTTAATAACATGGATGAGAGTAAGATATTGCCTTTAGCTATGTCATGATTTAAGGCAATAAGGGCTTGAGCATTTTCATTATACAAAGATATGAATGAGCGAATGTTCTTGAGAGAGATGTCGATTAGGTTAGGTAAGTCTATTATATTGTTGAGATGTAGGCTAATAATTTTCCTACTGTTTTGAGTTTCCTAGTTTCCTGTTTTCCTAGTTTTCCTAACGTTTCTGGAGAAGATCCCATGCTACATCATAATTTTCAGCGGTGATAGGCAGGTTTTTTACTAGATTAAAAGGTTCTGCTTGAAGGGTAGAAAGCAGATATTAAAATCGCTCGACTTTGGAAATGTTTTCAATTTCGTGTACCGATACTTGGAATAGGCTGACATAGGATAACCATTGTTCTGGTGAACCATTGAATGTTTTGAGAGATAGAGGAGGGAGCTTTAATGAGTGGCTATCTGTGTTAGAAGAAGAGGTGCTATGCCTATGAGATAGGCTACTTGTTTGTGGGCGGTCAGTAGATTGCTATCTGTAGTCAAGTCAGTGTTTGGAACAGGCCTAGGACTAGGTGATTTTGGGTCTTGAGACAAACCTAAATGTTTCTTAACAAGGGTTTGGATCCCTACATACAGGTCAGAGATAGAATCTTGCAGTTGAGAGAGAGTATCTTCATCATAATCATCGGGTAGATCCTCACTACTAAATAATTTTTCGAGAGAAGTTTCAAATTCTAGGTACTTTTTGTGGGTTTCAGTGTTAAGCAATTCCAACTTATTAATCTGTTCTGGGGGCAAGTTACTACCTTCAGATACTGTATCTAAAGCCTCAATGTTGGTTTTAATCTTAGATAGACGATTTGAGATGGTACTAAACTGTCTTGAAATAGTAACAAATTTCATTCTGTACGACGGTAATTAATTGTTGAAGGACTTGCTTATAAAATGAAAAGGCTAGGTTATATTACCCTACTTTGGGAATGATTCAAATTGAAGAAGGTGTAAGACAAAATAAACAGTATTTATTACTTACGATCATATATTGAGTTGCAAATCTTTAATTTGTTTTAGCTAGTTTTGGTTTTGAGGTTACTTTATTTTGTTTACGTGAGTTTCGTTAGTTTTCGTCTGCAATACAAATGACTACACAGATGGCATTGTTACAATAGCGCTTAATGGTGGATTTGAGAACTACAAAGTATTTTGTTTTCATTTAAAATAACAAATTCACAAAATTAATAAAGTCTGAGTAAAATTGAAGTACATAAATGTTTATTCGATATTCAAAAGTTCTTGCCTTCTGACTTCTTGTTTTGAATGATGATGTTAAAGAATGGATACCGTTTTACCTCTGAGTGCGTAGACTGTAAAAATCCAAAAGAGCTTTCATTCAACGATCCGGCTCGAAGGACCATATTGAGTATTTATTTAGTAGACTTGTTTTTAATACAATTAAACTATTAGAAATTACAAAAGATAAATTAAAGAGAGAGCAGGGATCTTCAGTATGTTGTTGAGGCTTCATCTCACTCGCCACTGCGTCAAAAGTCATTGTTGGTCATATGCACAAATTTTGAATTTAAAAGAACAACAAAAGGGAACAAAATCAATGCCATCTGGTTTTTAGTAGACAAACAAGAAATACTGTATAAAATTAATTCAACAACATATGATAGTAAAATTTGCATTATAAAATAGGCTGAAGGAAAAACTATAAAAAAGCGTGATGGACCAGCAACTAACAATATTACTACTTTCAGATACTGTATCTAAAGCCTCAATGTTGGTTTTAATCTTAGATAGACGATTTGAGATGGTACTAAACTGTCTTGAAATAGTAACAAATTTTTTTTTATTAGTAATCAACTTGTATATTACTATTGTTAGTTGCTGGTCCATCACGCTTTTTTATAGTTTTTCCTTCAGCCTATTTTATAATGCAAATTTTACTATCATATGTTGTTGAATTAATTTTATACAGTTTTCTTGTTTTCTTGTTGTGTTGTCTTGTATGTATTGTCTAACATTGATGGCTCAAGACATGACATGAATTTTTTCCAGTGATTAACAACTTCAGCTTCGTTTCTCCTCCGAGTTGAGTTTAGCTACGTTTGAACCAAGGTCCAAATAAATAAAAGTTTCCTCATACAAAAATTTAAGCAGATCGTGATGCCATCAGCAGACCAAAAGAATGCGCTAGTCTGTAGCCTCAGGCTGGCAAAACATAGTATCTTGGCCAATCAAAGAGTATTTATTACCATGGTGTAAAGAAAAATGAAAGGTGTGTGCACACACAGTCAGCTGGTATGACGTAGTTGAGCTCAAGAAACTGGTGGACCTAAAGGTATGACGACAGAACTAAGACTGTACACATGAATATGTTGATGGAATTGAATTAACTGATTAGTATTTTAATTGTCACAAGCGCTAGTTGCGTTAGCCCAGCTACGTCAGACCAGCTGACTCTGCACACTCCTTTCTTTTTTCCTTACACCATGGTTATTACTACACCTTCGATTTAGGCTTTACTTTTACCCAATTGTAATAGGCTAGGGCTAGGATACAACCGGAAAAATGGTGTCCTGGTGTTGGATAACAAAAGGAAAACAAGTGGTTTATAGTAGTTAGGTAGTCCGTGAATAATTTGTATAATAACTGAAAACTGCTTCTTAAATCCTTTTTACCCCGAAGTACAGGCTTATTAGGAACATACATTTTTCAGTCTAGTGCTTTTAATCCAAAGTTTTGTGTTATTCAGTAGTCATATTAAAAAGGATTGTAGTGTTTGTAATGTTCTGAATTTTTTAAATTCATGAATCAAAAGTTTGGTACAGACCTGTGATGCAGTTTGTTTTGTATTGGACAGATTAAGATATTCAACATTTTTAGATTTAAAATTTTGTAATCAGCAGATTCTACAACTTTAGCTATTTAACAGACAATAGTATATTACATTACTAGGCCGGGAAGTATACTGTTTTGCCTGACGAGCATCATCGCTCGCGCGGGATTTTCATGCGAGTACGGCAAAACTTCCCGGCCGTGTAACGTACGATATTTTTCATCATACTACGCAGAAACAGAGGAACAACAAACAGAGGAACATTTGCTACGGATGCAGTGCAGCCACTACATTCCTCTAAAAAGAAACCAATAAACCACCAATAAAGAATCATTAAACATCAGTTTGCTGCAATCAGCTAATTGTTTACTTCCGTTCTTTCCGGCCTAGGTCGGATAAGAGTTTATCCGGCCGGCCGGCCGGTAAGCCCGGCTTTAGGTAACTTTTGAGCCAACAAAAAGGAACGAAAACATATGTTTCTGTGTTAGTGTGATGAAAAGGTTTTTTTTTATTCTTTGTATTGAGGGGCCTCGCTCCCAAACTTTACCCTGGGCCTCAAAGTCTGTCGGCAGCCCAGCTGTAAGCATGAGAAATATGTTTTGATATAGGTTAAATAAATAAATAAATAAATTTTTATCGTAGAAACAATTGAGATCATCAATTATATTACAATAGTCATGTTACAGATACAATATTACAGATATTACACATATCTGTAATATGCGCTCAAACAATGTTACAGATACTGAAAGTTACCAAAGTCAATATCAAAAAATTCATCAGTACTGTAAATACAATGACTTGATAAAATTACATTAAGACTTTTTTTAAATTTAAGGATTGGTAGTTGTTTAACAGACAAGGGAAGTGCATTGTAAAACTTGACAGACTGATAATAAAAGCACTTTTGAGTTTTTGTATAATTACATTTAAAATATCCTATACTATCTCTATTTCTGGTGGTATAATTATGAGTAGAGCCTAATACTTCATATTGATTACAATTTTCTTTCATGAACATTAAAGTTTGAAAAATAAATATAGCAGGAACTGTCATTATACCTAACTGCTTAAAGCTTAATCTACAGTGAGCACGTTCAAGAAGACCACACATTAATCTTATACATTTTTTTTGCAACATGAAAAGCCTATTACTGGATGACTGATGTCCCCATAGAAGTGTACCATAGCTCAAATGACTGTGTATTTGTGCGAAATAAACGGTTTTTAAAACTTGAAAACTTACACATAACCTAAGCTACGTAATAAGTACACACCTTTCCATACTTTTGATTCAATGCTTCTAATATGATCCTCCCACTTCAAATTGTTGTCTAAAATAAAACCTAAAAAGTTAACATTGCTCTGGTCCTCATTCGGACTGTATCTATAAGTAATATTCAAATTTTTTACTTTATCATTATTTATGCAAAGTAGGTTAGCCGTACACCAATCATTTATAATATCTGATGTAAATTTAACTGTTGAATCCAAAGCATTCATACTAGTAGAATTAAAACATACACTCAAATCATCTGCAAATAGATAAATATGTACAGTAGGTGAGGAGATATTTATTGGCAAGTCATTAATGTAGATAATGAAGAGAAGTGGTCTCAAAATGGACCCTTGGGGTACACCATGATCTACAGATAAAAATTCAGACTGATTTCCACCACATATCACTTTCTGGAATGTTTCACTTAGGTAAGATTGTATAAGCAGAATCGCTTCATCACTAAAACCATAAAATCTCAATTTATCTAGGAGATGTTTATGAGACACGGTATCAAATGCCCTAGACATATCATACAGTTTCACACTAACATTATCCTTATCTTCTAGCCTTATCATACATTCCTTGACAAAAGAAACAGCTGCCCTAACTGTACCCAGACCAGATCTGTAGCCAAACTGTGAACTGCTAAAAAGATTGTTTTCCTCGAAATAGTTTAAAATTTGTTTATTAATTATGGCCTCAAACACCTTAGACACCACAGGAATTATAGATATTGGTCTATAATTGTCCAAAATAGATTTATTACCTTTTTTAAAAACCGGTATTACCTTTAAATACTTAAAATCTCTTGGAAACGTACAGTCAACAATACATGAATTGATAAGATGAGTCAAAGCATCCTTCAAATAATCTGAACCACATTTGAGGATAACAGAACTTAAATTATAACACAACATCTACTGTTACTCATTTTAGATATAACTTCTCCAACCTCATTAACTTCTACCAGATTAAAATTAAAAATTAAGTCAGGTTTAGGTAACTTATTTAGATAAAATCCTGAGTTTCTTTGAGGCTGTACCCTAGAGACCTTAATGAGAATCTCTTCTACTTTGTCAATAAAAAAATTATTAAAATCCGTAGCACTAATACTATTCTTGGAAGAATTACTATTAAAAGACCTAGTACTATTCACTTTCTTTACAATGTCCCACATTGCCTTAGACTTATTCCTTGAGTTTTCAATAATACTATCATTATTTTTGATCCGAGTCTCTTTAACTAAAGCTAACAATCTTTTTTTACAATTTTTATAAATTTTATTTATGTCATTTAAGCCAGTACTTATATAAAAATCATAGAATAGTTCACATTCTGCCTTAAGTTCATCAATCTCCCTATTTCTAACTTTTGTTGGTTTGGGTTTAGTAAGATTTCCAGAAATGTACTTGAGAGGAAAAACTTTGCTACTTAATAAACAGAGTTCAGACATAAAAAATTTTACCTTATCCTCTGCACTAAATATAGATCGATACATGTAGTTCCAGTTGACATATGAGAGCTCCTGCACAAATTGTACCAAATTTTCTTCTTTCATTACTCTAATTTGGGTTTTGTTATTCACTGAACCCAAAGATTGTTCTGCATGAACTAGAGATTTTAAAGAAACAATCCAATGGTCAGACACTACAGCCTTAACAACAAAACTCTCAATACATCTGCCATAAGAAGTGAATACGTTATCCAAGCAACTACCACCTCCATTTTTTGGTCGAGTTATTTCCTGGACAATAGGTACTAAATTAAAAGAGCTAAAAACATTAATTAACAATGCTAGATTCAAGTTATCCTTAGTTAAAAAATCAACATTTAAATCGGCACAAAAGATAATATTTGCATTGAAAGTACTTAAATGCTCCAAAATTAAATTCAAGTTGTCAATAAATAAGTTAAAATCCTTACATACTACAGTAGGCCTGTACAAAGCAACAACAATTGTATTTAAACTTGATAGAAATGAAGCACTAACTTCTAACACCATTTCAACCGACATGTTATTAGTTTTTTGAATAGGCATATTCTTAATAGAATCCTTAACCATGATAAGACAACCACCGTGTTTTCTTGTCAGCAGGGACGGATTTCCCACTAGGCACACTAGGCTATAGCCTAGGGGCGGCACGCTCCAGGGGGCGGCATGGCTTGACGGGTGTCGCCGCCGCGCCGCCCGCCTATGCGACGAATGGCGCTCGCTTTACTATCTTGCTTGTAAACCAAAACATAATTTGTTTTGTTATTTAATATTTCCAGATTCTACATCAAACGGGCCATTTACCTTGCTATGTAATTGTTTTTAGGCGTATTGATATCATAAAAATGAATAACAGGGTTTCATTTATGTTAATTTTCATTTTAATTTAAAGTTTCTTACTGGAAGAACAGTTCCTCGTTTCTTATGAATAATATCACACACTGATTCAAATACATATATTTTTTCTTTTAGTGCTATGTTAGGCAAGGTTGTATTTTGTGTTCATTTTGACATAGTTTAAGTGAGTTAATATTTTTTATCAGAAATAATGCATGTATATTAAGATTTACTACACTTATAGGGCTATCATGTATTATAGTTTCCAGGTTCTATATCAAACAGGCATTTTACCTGGCCAATTTATTTAATTATTTAGTTTTTAGGAATACTGATTCTTATAAAAATAATACAGGGTTTCATTTTCGTTTTCATTTTAACTTTCATACTGCATCTCGTTTCTTAAGGACAGTATCATACACTGAAGCATGTATTTTTTTGGTATAATGGCAGGCTAGGCTGATTTTTGTGTTCAATTAGACTGATGTAAATGAAAAAGAATTTAATCAGAAAACAATGCAAGTGTGCTAAGTCTTACGTTTCCTAAACGTGATGTATGCTTTTTTTAGCTTAATAATGATTATTTTTTTTACGGGTTGTTTAGGCGGGTTTGATTTTGGGTACAATGGATGCAGTTTTGGACGAGATAATTACTTACCAAGATGTTAATGCATGCATATATAATGATTTCACAGATTTTAATTTTTTTAGGGAGCATAATGCTTCTGAAAATAATTTTAATATCCTCAGTTTAAATATCCGTAGTTATAATAAAAATTTTGATGAATTGTTAGTTATTTTAGATAGTTTTGAGAAACAGTTTGATATTATAGTTTTAACTGAGACTTGGTTGGATGAATCTAGCGCGAATGTGAGTATGAATGGGTACAATGTATTCCTGAATAAAGCAAGTCAGAATCAGAATGATGGCGTGATAGTGTTTGTGAGGAAGTGTTTTGTTGTTTGCTCTGAGGAAGTGAGAATGTTTGGTGCGACGTGTGTAAGGGTGGATGTAACGTTTGGCGGTGTGGGGCTTTCTTTGTTATCGGTATGCAGGAGTCCGTCATGTGACTTATCGCTCTTTATCGATGACCTGGAATCCTTTTTAGATAGCAGGCCCAGGGGCAGGACGTACTGGCTGATTGGAGATATTAATTGCTGCATTTTACCTCAGACATTAGACGCTTTATCTCAACGGTACCTTGATGTTTTATATGGAGCAGGTTTCATTAGTTGCATTAACGTCCCCACCAGAGTTACGGAAAACACAGAAAGTTGTATAGATCACATTTTTACAGATTCTAAAAATACAAATTTAATTAAATCTGCTATTATAAAATGTGGATTAACAGATCACTTTTTTACTATTGCACAAATTCAAAGTGACGTTAACAAACCTTGTAATAATTCAGTTCCTGTAACTAAAGAAAATATAGTTTTAGACCTAGAAGTGGCCGGTCGTCTTATCTCTGGCACGGATTGGTCGGAGGTTACAAATTCTTCTGACACTAACGTAGCATGTGAATTATTTACTCTCAAGATACAAAATATAATAGAGAATTCTTCTCAAATAAAAACCTATTCTTCAAAGCATTTTAAAATAAAGCCATGGATATCTGGAGGTATTGTCCGGTCAATCCGTGTCAGGGATGGGATGAGCAGGCGACTGAAAACTGAGCCTTTTAATGTTTCTCTTAAGTTACGCTTCAAACGGTATAGAAATATATTAAGTAAAGTAATTAGCACAGCAAAAAATAAATACTATCGTGACAAAATTTTAGATTCCAGGAATGATCTAAATCGTAAATTGTGGAGAAATATTGATGGGGACGAAAAAAGTAAAAGATGATTTCCCTTTAAATCAGTTTTTAAATAATAAGGATTGCGTTGAGGTTGAGGATATTAGAGCTGTTGCTAATAAACTGAACGAATACTATGTTAATGTTGGAGCCAACTTAGCCAGTGCCATCCCCCCTGTGACTGATATTATTGTGAGGGATGAAGACTTTATGGTGGACTCCAACTTCCAGCTGGAGCCAATTTCCGAACAACACCTAGCGAATTTGGTGAATAAAATTAAAGGAGGATCGGCACCCGGGGTAGATGGAATTCCTGCTAGGTTGATTAAGGATAACTTTCATTTTTTTAAATATCCTCTTCTTCATATTATCAATTTAAGTTTGACTTCCGGGGTTTTTCCTAATTCATTTAAAATGGGGAAAGTAATTCCAATTTATAAAGGTGGGGAAAAGGACCAATGTGTAAGCTTTAGACCTATTACGTTAGCAAGCGTGCTGTCAAAATTATTAGAAAAATGTGTAAGATTTCAACTTGAAAATTATCTATTAATGCATAATATTTTATTTGAAAATCAATTTGGCTTTAGAAAAGACAAAAACCTCAACGACGATCTTTTCCTTCTCACTAAAAATATTCATGATGTAATTGGACGTAATAAAAAACCACTTTTGGTTTTCATTGATCTTGCTAAAGCTTTTGACACTGTCGACAGAGGAATTCTTTTAAGAAAATTAAACTTAATTGGAGTTAAAGGGGTAGCGCTGGACTGGTTTAAAAGCTATTTTAGTGATCGTTCCCAGGTGGTATCGATTTTGGGGCAATCCAGTGTCCCATTAAATATTGAATACGGAGTTTTACAGGGCAGCACGTTAAGGCCTCTCTTATTCCTTATCTATATAAATAATTTGGGAAGGGTAAATTTAGACAAAGGGAACTTATTTTTATATGCCGATGACTCTGCTTTGCTTTTTGAGGGTGACAGCTGGGAGGAAGTGTACCGTGTGGCGGAGCGAGGCCTTCGCACCGTCAAGCAGTGGTTTGATCAAAGTCGGCTCTCTGTAAACATTTCTAAAACCAAATATATGCCTGTTTCCTCGAGAGCCGACCACGATCCGATGAACCTGCATCTACGCTTGCACACGTGCGGGGGTGTGAACTTGAATGGCTGCGTGTTGTGTGAGTGTATCGAGAGAGTGACTGAATATAAATATTTAGGTGTCTTTTTTGATAACCGTCTGAAATGGAATAGTCATGTTATGTATCTCAGGAACAAGTTGCGTAAATTCTGTTTTATTTTTTCACGTATAAATAAATTACTTCCTCCAGATTTATTAAAAACTGTTTATTATGCTTACGTCCAATCGTTGTTGCAGTATGGAATTTTAGCATGGGGCGGTTGTTTTCAATCTGTATTATCACCCCTAGAAACTGTTCAAAAATCCATAATAAAAATTGCACTCCAAAAAGATCGTCGCTACTCTTCTGAGATTTTGTTTGATGATTTTAAAGTATTTAATATTTCTCAGTTGTTTATAAAAACCTTAATTCTGTATATTTTCAAAAATAAAGATAGTATTTTTCAACATATTACGCATCCATACTCAACGAGATCATCGGTAAATTTTGGAATTGTTACTCCAAGATTATCAAAAACAATAAATACTACGTCGTCTTTTTATCTTGCGAACATTATTTATCCACAACTTCCAACTATTATAAAATCACCACCTATTTGCAGTCTTTGTACTTACAAAAAAATTATTGACAAATGGTTGCTGGAAATTGGTCGACTAAAAATTCGAGATTATATCACTTCCCGATACGTTTGAATTCTTGACAATGTCAAGGAAGTACAGGTTTTGAGCGTGCGTGTGGGGGTGAGGAGGGGAGTGAGTGTGTGTGTTGTGTGCGCGCGTGAGAGAGAGAGAGAGAGAGAGAGAGAGAGAGAGAGAGAGAGTGGTGGTACGACGGACGTTTGTTTCTGTTGTTTCCTTGTGCGTCTGTATTTGCATGTGTGAGCGACTGGGCCAAGTTTTCAGTTGAACTATCAAACATAAAGTTTCAGGGACGCTTTTATAATTAGGAAATAGGGGAATTTTGTAATTAGCGAATTGTTTTTCTTATGCATGCATCTACTTTTCTAGTTTATTTTCTTTTATTTTCTTAGTTTTTTTTTGTACCTTAAAATCGTTATTTATAACAGAATCATGGACTGTCGACTCGTCCCCAACCACAGGCGAAAGCCCATTTGGGGACTAATTTCCAATTTTTATTTTTTGTAATATGTATTATTGTATATTTTAATTATTTTTTGGAAATAAATCATTCATTCATTCATTCATAATTAATGCATTTATTTTTTTAACTTCAATCCATCCCATTTTTAACTTCAGATTTGTAGTTCAGGGAGTCTTAGTTGGCAAAACCAAATGTAAACAACCAACTACCTTTTAGTGAACTTCAGCATAAAATCCGTATGCACTGGAAAACATAGTTGCCACATGATCATTAAAGACAACAAACATCTTTTTTGCACAGCACTTGTAGTCAAGGGAAAGATAAGAGGAAATTAGAGGAAATTTAACAGTTGGTAACAAAGTGTGTCTTGCTGGCAACACTGCCTGTCAAAAGGTGGTAGTCTACCGCGTGTCATTATGGTTATAGATCTTACGTTCAGTAATGGTTACGTTTACGTTCAGTAATGAGTGCTTAGCGTCATAGTTTCGTTAAAGAGTCGTACTCATTCCTAGAGTTATTTTTATGTTTATAGTTAGACACTGTATTGTGCTTTGCTTTCCCATAAAAAATAATAATGAGTGATAAACGAGAAGCTGAAACTATTATTGTTCGTGCAGAAAAACTGATATCTTTTTATGAAGAATCTTGAAAAATCATTTTCAAATGAGTGCATACACTTCTCTTGCCTCCTAAAGAGTGGCGGTGTTGAGGATAACCCCTTAACGATGTTGAAGCACATAAGAGAACAAAATCTTCAACTAACATTTCCAAACATAGATATAGCCCTACGAATGTATTTGTGCACAGCTGCTTCGAACTGTTCAGCAGAACGCTCATTTTCGGTCCTTAAAAGAATAAAATCATGTCTTCGGTCGAGAATGAATGAAGAAAGACTCAACGTCTTGGCTCTTCTTAACATCGAAGCTGAACTTTTGAACGATGACAGAATTAAAGTGAAAGACCTAATAGAGGAATTTGCAACTGTAAAATGTAGAAGAAAGCTGATGTGAAGAAAACACTACCAAAGTAGAAAACATTAGTAGGTCCTATGTTCGTTTACTTTTGTCTTTTTTTATTCAATTAAATTAATAATTTTAACTATCTCAATATGTTTTTACATATTAGGGTATTTTTAGGTTGTAAGATTGTAGACCTTTTCATGTAAATAAAAACAGAATAAAGTAACTCTCTTGTTTTTATCAACCTCTATTTACGGACTGTTATTTAAGTTGTTGATTTAAATTAAGTCTTTGGCACATTATGTAACATGTTTCAAGGGGGCGGCAGTCAAAATAGTGCCTAGGGGTGAAAAATGTGTAAATCCGTCCCTGCTTGTCAGCCTACAGTAATAACTACTAATTTGATAACCTTTTAAACTATAAAGAGAAACCTCATCAGGTGATAGCCAATGTTCTACAATACACGTCAGCATTTAAACTATTGACATAATCCTCTACTATGTTAAACTTATTTGCTAGACCTTGAACATTCCAAAGAAGGGTATTCATTTCATTGCGCTCCGAAAAATACTGAGAAGGGGCCGGAAAAACCAATGACCGGTAAAAACCAAGGCCACAAATGAGGGGCTCTACTGTGTATGACCTCTTCTAGTTGAGTTCTACTAGATATTAATTTGAACAACCCAGTTTACATGTACTTGCAGCGGCAGACCTGTATACTCATTTCCCATGTTTTTCTTATAGAGGTAATAACAAAAGGCCATTTATCATTTATGTTGGGTTCATGTATGATTTTAAGCATTAGAAATGGGGATATTTCATTTGTAAATTTACTTTTACAACATGAAATAAGTAAATGAAGTCACTGTTGCAGACTTTCATGTGTGCAGGTGTGCTGGTATTTGTGTCTATGAGGGGCGCAATGGTCTTTGCTCTGTCCGACTGAGTGCCCCGCTTCTTAAGTTAAGGCCCCGGAGTGATTTAGTGGAGACATTATTAGTGAGTATTTTTTCTTTATGTCACTCTTTTACTTATTCCCTAGTGTTTAATAAAAAAGTAAGTTTAGTATAATCCGTGAAAACTTGCATACCGTTGAGTGCATATCCGTGCATATCTGTTGAGGAGACCTGCATACTCAATTTCAAATGCTTAAATAAATAGTTTGTATGAAGCACCACAAGTCAAAGCATTATACTTACTTACTCTTACCCCCATGGCCATGGATACCCTAGTTGGTATTTAGCTTCCCCAACAACTTGCCTCCAACTCTCCCTGTCTTCAGAATTCTGCCTTGCTCTTAATTCTCACTAATCTTTCTCCACCTGGTCCTTCCAGCAACCTTTGGGCCTTCGTCTTAGTCTTCTTCCAGCTGGGTTTTGTCTCCAAACTTCTTTAACTAGTCCCCTCCTTATTACACGGCTGCACACCTTAGTCTCCTGCTCTTCGCTAATCCTACTATGTCCGGGGATCGGAATATTTTTCTGATTTCTTGGTTGTGCCTAATTCTCCATCCGCCTCCCTCTCTTGACAGGTTAAAAAAATGATCCTAAAAATTTTATTTTCGAACGTAACCAATTTTTTTCTGATTGTTTATTTACAATATATGTCTCAGCTCAATATAGAGGGACTGGTCTTACAACAGTCATATGTACTCTTAATTTTGTGTAATAGTAATTTAGATTTTAAAATGTGTATACATGCTTCTATTCGCCAAATTTATCCTATTTTGAATTTCTATTGATTCACAACTTTTTGAGTTTACTATTGCACTGTTATGTCCTTAGTTCTCAGAAAACAGCTGAACAGCTGACTATCAATAATATAAGTGTCAGTTCAATGTTAACATTACAGTTTTTGTTGTTGTTTTAGCGAATTTCCCCCTATAGGGAAGTATTAGCGAATTTCCCCCTATAGGGAAGTAGCTATTACCTTAAGCGGCATGGTGAGACTTAAGCCCGGGACCATGTTATTTTTTCGTTTTGAGGTCTCGAGAGCCCAAAAATACTGTTCGTTCATTTTCATATATATGTATATACTGGGTGTCCAGCCTAAAGTTTTCCAATAACTAACTTTTTTATTTTATATCTGACAATAAACTTCTTATGAGGGACCCCTTTTATTTTTTTGTGCTGCATTTAGGTATGTAATTCAATTTTTGAAATTTCCCGCCATTTTTCCAATATGGCGAACCACTTTGTTTTTTCTTATATAAAACCCTGTATTTTATGGTATTTTTGGATTTTTCAGATCATTTTAAGACACTTTTGTTCTTTGGTATTTTTTTCTAAAACCTATGGTTAAGGAGATAAGAACGGTTTAAGTTTCAAATAAGTATCAAACTTAATGTACAACTCTCTCCCACAAACATTTACTTTCGATCATATTTCAATGATATCTTCATTCGAACCAATGGGTAAGGCTACAATTAATGTATCAAATAAGGGACGTAATTCAATAGAGGACCTACACATTGTTCCTGATGGCCGTCCAGCAGTCCTTGGCAGAGTTTGGATCCGGCATCTCCAGATAAGACTTCAAGAGATTGATGACTCTAATGTCACACAAGGTAATTGTTTTAATCTCTCTGACGCCTCTCTTTCCACTGAAGAACTATTTTCAGAATTTTCAAGTGTATTTGAACAGAAGATCGGCTGCTTACTTAACAGGGTGTCTACTAGTCTGGAATTCGGGAAAATTCGGGAAAATGTCGGGGATGTTGTAAGGTCGGGAATAGTCGGGAAAAAGTAATGAATTTCAACTTTTGGTCGGGAAATTTGAATTTGGCTATAAAACAAAACGAAATAGCCGTTTTCTTCGTTATTGTCATCGTCTCGGCCGGCAAATCTCTTAAACGAATCGCGGTAGACAAATTTTAGCTATAGCACGATCAGAAAAGCTGTCGCTTACTCCGCTGCCGCAAGTTTCTCGGTCCTAATACAGCTGTAAAAACGCTCGCTCGTTTTGCGGCCGACAAGTCTCTCGCTCCTTACACGGCCGACAAGTCTCTCGCTCTTTACGTGGCCGACAAGTCTCTCTCTTTACGCGGCCGACACATCTCTCGTTAGTAATGCTACATTAAAATCGTGTGCTCTTTTCGTGGCTATCACATCTATTGGCCACATGAAGGTCAGAATATCTATAACCCGGCCGGCAAATTCCTCGGTCGTTTCGGGGTCAGCAAACCTCTTGGTCACATTGGGGCCGTCAGATATCTCGCTCTCTTTGCGGCCGTCAAATCTGCAGCTCTTTTCGCGGCCATCACATCTTTTGCTTTTATTGCGGCCGGAAATCGCATTACCGGCATTGGTCGCATTTCGGCCGATGACTTCATCCCTCTTTTCGCGAGCATTAGACCTCTCGGTTGTATTGCAGCCAGAAAATCGCTCACTCATTTTGGGACCAAAATATTTTTCGGTCGTCTCGTGGTAGACAAATTTTTTTGGTCTTTTCGTGGCCGTCACATCTCTCAGTCGTATTGCGATAAGAAAATTGCTCGATCTTTTCGCGGACGGAATATCTATCATTTATACCGTAGCCAGCAAGATTTTCGGTCTCGTTGCGATCGGAAATCTTTCGCTTCGTTTTGCGGCAGGTAAATCTCTTGGTCGCATCGCGGCCGATGACCTTACTCATTTCGCGGCCATTAGACCTCGGTCATATTGCGGCTGGAAAGTCGCTCACTGGTTTTAGGAATGAAACAGTTTTTCGGTCGATTCGCAGCAGATGAGTTCCTTGCTCTTTTAGTGGCCGATCTCTCGATCGTATTGCGACATGAAAATCGCTATTGTAATTTAACAGAGATATTGTAATTTACAACATGGCTGGCAAATCTTTTGGACTGATTGCGGCCGGAAATCTTTCGCTTGTTTTTCGGTTGTCGGGTGGCCGATTGGTTCTTGATCGTATTGTATCGCTTACTCTTTTCATAGCCGTTACATGACTCGGTCGTATTGCGGCCGGCAAATCTCTCTTGTCACATCGTGGCTGTCAAATCTCGGTCGTTTATACCACGGCCGGAAAATCTCTTGGTCACAACGCGGCCGGAAAATCGCTCATTCTTTCCGCAGCCGGAAATCTCGGTCGCATTACGTCTGGCAAATATATTGGGCTTATCGCAGTCATCTTGCTCATCTTTTGGCGATCTTTCGCTTGCATTTTAGCCGTCTAAATGTATTTATTTACAAATATCGTTCTCAATATTCGTTATATGAGGCAATGGTCATGTTTCCTATGGTCGGGAATTTTTTAATATGTCGGGAAAAAGTCGGGAATTTCATATATGAAATTTTGTAGACACCCTGCTTAATCATAATGTGTCACTTCAATTCTGTGAGAATGCTACTCCTGTTTATACCAAAGAGCGCAATTTCCCTTTTACTCCAAGATCCCAGGTTGAGGAAGAACTTAATAGCTTTGAGAAGGCTGGTAGTTTCTAAAGTGGATGCCAGCGACTAGGGTTCACCTTTAGTGGTAATTCCTAAGGGTAATGGAACTGTCAGGTTATGCGTAGATTACAAGAAGGTGTAAATGATCGACTGGTTTCTTCAAACTTACCGATCAAACACATACCAGATGTACTACATAGTTTACGGAACTCAAAATACTTCTGCAAACTTGAAATTTACAAGGCATCTCCACACATTCCGGTTGACATTGGGAGTAGTAAGATCCAGACCATTAACACACCGCGGTACTTATTCGATGCACAGACTGAGTTTTGGAATCTTATTTATATTAAAGATGCCAGATACAAACTCTGCCGAGGACTGCTAGACGACCATCAGGAACCGACCGAATGAATTCAAAACAAGCAGGAGCTCGTAATTTTCCTGTCTTTGATTGCATGACGTCCCTTATATGATACATTAATCGTAACCTTACCTATTGGTCGGAAGATATCATTGGTGTATTATCGAAAGTAAATGTTTGTTTGACTGAGTTGTACATTAAGTTTGAGACTTTTGAAATCTTCTTCAGGGATAAGAGAAAATCCAGCTCCTGAATCTACTTCAAAACATACAGGTTTTTGATTTATATTAATAGTAACAAAGTACTTTTCTGAATCTGATACGATTGAACGTTGATAGTCAAAAACGTAAATTACCTCTTGTGTATTTACTGGTATGACATCGGTTATTTGATTTAATCCTAGCAGGAAGTTATCAGAAGTAGAATCTATGTATTTAGTTGAACTTGAACTGATTTGATCATTATTATTATTAGCTGAAATGGTGACCTACCCAGGTAGGTATTTTAAGCCAAGTATGAATGACAGATGAGTGAAGGATGATTGTGGCGCGATCTTGTAGTCTTGTTACTGACTTAGGCCGACATATTCCTTAGACAGGACTGTTAATTAATAGCCCAACAGCCAATGGCAACTAAGGGACCTACATTTTAACGTGGGATCCGAACCACGATTTCGCCTCGGTTAACAATTTACGAACTGGTCTAATTATGAGGAAGGTCCCATGAACGAGTACTCAATAGTGCGGACGTCAATCCCCACTAGGGAACACCGCGTCCACAAGCCATCACTCATAATTATCCACAATTAGAATACTTATTTTTCATAAGGGAGGAAATACAGACTTTAGCCACATGATCATTTTTTGAACAGGACGCACAGTACAGTGAAGATCTGTTTGTCCTACATTCAGATGCTCGGTGATTGTTTCGGCCGCACCGAAAACAAACATTATCAATCCCTAGTCTGGATTAGTTGGGCTTGGATTTCGAACGAGAATTGAACAATATTTAATTATTTTTCTTTCTACCCGCCTCCTGATTTGCTGTATTTAAGGAAATGCGGACATGGGGACCTCAGTTCTCTTTGGTTGGACGCTGAGTCGTACTTAGTGAAAGTTGTACGTAAAATTAATGTCCAGTGTGTTTTTCTATTCAATTGCTACATATTCAATGCCTTTAACAATAAGTTAATTGACAAAATTTATGTCCATTGAGTTCATTTTTATAAACCAGCCAAAATTAACTAAGGTGCTATCGAATACACATCACATTCTGCAAAAGTGAACTAAGTAACTGTAAATGTATTTTTAAGAAAATTGTTAATTGACCTTTTAAAAGAAAATTATTTATAATTTGCTATTTTTAGTGCTGTGAAAGAGATGAAGCAACAAATTTTGTGGTTTAAAAGTGTTAGAAGTAGACCGGATAATATTTTTGCAGCTCCCAAACTTTAACTTCAATTTTCTCAAAATGTCAAGTAAGGCGCATAGTTCACTTTCACAATACACCGACCACCTTGCAGTTGTAGTTTTCCAAACCGAGTTTTGACAATCTAATTAGTTTTTTTAGGTATTCCCTTTTGTTCCCTCTTTTCCAATACTTTATCTCGTATGACATTATCATAGGCTTCAAACCGTAACAGCATAAAGCCATAGGCATAGGCATAGGCTTTGGCTTTTTGGCATTCTGTAGGTCCGTAGAATGCTCTGTTGAACTCACGGTACTTGTACTTGTATATTGATTCATGAAAACAAATATTTGGTTGGTTGTCGATATCCCTTTTTGAAATCCAGCCTGATGAACGTCAATTATTTCTTCTGAGTGCACTTCAAGTCTTTTCTGAATAAATTTAGACAAAACAAATAAATTTCATAATCTTTGGGTGGTCATAACTCTTTTAACATAGAGTCGGATTTAAATTAACAACAGCTCAAAATGAAAGCCAAAGATCACTTAAGTGTTTTGGGAGTAGAACGAATATGGGGACGTATTTAGAACCTGAGATATAAATCTTTAGGTAAAAATTAATTTAAAAAAACATCTTTTGTTGAATGCGGCTTTATAACTCATCTCTGACTGGTCGTATTCAAATGATCAATAGTCATAATTAAAGCGATTAAATCACTGAATCTTTTAAGACCAAAACGAACGTCAAACTGTGCTTAAACCCGGAGATATAAGAAAAACAAAGCAAAAAAATAGTTTAATTTGGAAACGTCCATAAGGAATGCACAGGGAAAAATTTATATTTGAGTACATCTTGAGAATAAAATAATATCTTCAAAAACGGATTGCGGCATTGTAATCCTTGCGTAATCTAGTCTGGTTTGTGATTTGTCACACCACATTCAAAAATTAAAAAAGTATTTTGTATCCAATGTGGCGAATCCAAGATGGTGGCTGAAAATTAATACTTCATGAAGTACTACTTGGTAATGAAGTATTTACCATCCAGCAAGTATCGGCAGTAGTTTCAAACCAATATCTTGGGAAATATTCGTTTGGATACCATAAATACAACTTTTTCAATATCAGTTTCTTGTTTTCGGCCATGTTAAATTTGATCTTTGATATACAAAGTTGCCCAAGGATGCCACACTGGTATCCACCATATTCTTATTCAGTACATCAAATAATACTAGAATCAATCATAAAATTTGTGTCAGACCTTACTTTAAGGTTCATGCCTATTTCCTATTTGGCGCCTGGACCTACAGGTTAACATATTGAAAAGGTGAGTATCGCAGGTTTGCTGTCTCAAGAATCTAAAAAATCGGAAATTTCAGGCCATAATCGAGTATGTCTTAAATAGATGAAGCCACGCATAAAAGTTTTATCAAGATATGTCCAGAAATAAGCAAACTAAAAACAAATTTTATATTCCTATTGGGAGTGAGTAAGTAGGTTTGCTGTCACAGAAATCCAAAAATGGGTAGTTTAGGCCATATTCAGGTAGACCTCAGCTAGTAGAGGCTATATGCCAAATTTTATTAAAAATACATTAAGAAATAAGCGAGATATAAAATTTTATTTATTCCTATAAGGTTAAAATGGAGACAACGTACAGTGTTTACCTCCAACAGTATCCTGATAAATACAGCAGCGACTCAAAATACTAAGTTATTTGTTTTGTTGAGCTAATGCAATGGTGTAAACCAAAATTAGTTCACTAATATTTCTTTGTAAATTTCCAAAAATCTATTTTTGAGAAGGTTTTTCTCCCTTTACCCCCCTTTTCGATGGTCCAATAGGGCTGGTTTACGAACTCATCCAAATAACTAAAGTATCTGTTTCAAAGTTCAATATAGTCGGACAATTTTTGTGAGTTATCGTGCTTAAAGACACATCTATATATTAAAAAAATTTGGTATTTCTTTTCCGAGTCCGTTCGGCTCTTCTACTCAACCGATTTTCATAATTGAGGTCTTAAATTAAAGGTACGCACACACAGATTTGCCATCAAGCATCCACATTCATTTATCTGCCGTATTACTCGAGTTATGCACAAAAGCAACTTACTCCCTGTACATTTCTTATGAGAGTTAAATATAGTTTTCCTTTTCCGAGTTCGTTTGGCTCTTCTACTTAACCGATTTCCATAATTGAGGTATTAAATTAAAGGTATGCACGCACAGATTTGCCATCAAGCATCGGCATTCGTTTATCTCTGTATTACTCGACCAAAAAATACATAAATTTTATTATTTTCCGGATTTTGAATTCAATTAAAGATATATTTCCCCAGTTCTAATGAAGTAATTCTAAATGTTTTGGTCTAAAAACCTTCAGTGAAATACCAGCTTTCATTTGAGCCATTATTTATTAAGATCGGACGTACCTGAAGCACGCTGCTGAATTCCGAACAACACAAAAACATTTTGTTTTTCTTTTCCGAGTCTGTTCGGTTCTTTTACTCGACCAATTTTCACAAATGAGGTCTTAAATTAAAGGTATGCACGCGCAGATTTTCCATCAAGCATCTGCTTTCATTTATCTGCCGTATCATTCGAATTATGCTCAAAAGCAACTTCCTCTCTGTACATTTCTTATGGGAGTTAAATATAGTTTTCCTTTCCCGAGTTCGTTTGGCTCTTCTACTTAACCGATTTTCATAATTGAGGTATTAAATTAAAGGTATGCACGCACAGATTTGCCATCAAGCATCGGCATTCGTTTATCTACTGTATTACTCGACCAAAAAACATAAATTTTATTATTTCCCGGATTTTGAATTCAATTAAAGATACATTTCCCCAGTTCTAATGAAGTAATTCTAAATGTTTTGGTCTAAGAACCTTCAGTGTAATACCAGCTTTCATTTGAGCCATTATTTATTAAGATTGGACGTACCTGAAGCACGCTGCTGAATTCCGAACAACACAAAAACATTTTGTTTTTCTTTTCCAAGTCTGTTCGGCTCTTTTATTCGACCAATTTTCACAAATGAGGTCTTAAATTAAAGGTATGGATGCACAGATTTTCCATCAAGCATCTGCTTTCATTTATCTGCCATATCATTCGAATTATGCACAAAAGCAACTTCCTCTCTGTACATTTCTTATGGGAGTTAAATATAGTTTTCCTTTTCCGAGTTCGTTTGGCTCTTACACTCGACTGTTCTTCATAACTGAGGTCTTAAATTAAAGGTATGCACGCACAGATTTGCCATCAAGCATCGGCATTCATCAATCTACTGTATTACTCGACCAAAAAAACAAATTTGATTATTTCCCAAATTTTTAACTAAATCGAAGATATATCTCCCCAGTTCTAACTACGTAATTCTATATGTTTTAGTCTAAGAACCTTCGGTGAAATACCAGCTTTCATTTGAGCTAGTGATTATTATGATCGGACGTACCTGAAGCTCTCTGCTGAGTTCCGAACAACACAAATCTTATATATATATATATAAATTAAGGTTTCTTTTCCGAGTCCATTTATGGTCTGATCTTAATGAAATTTGGTAACGACGTGTAAAGTGGTAATCAATCCGACGAATTCGTGAACAGCCACCGGACCACCGGAAGGGGTGGTAAAGGGAGGTAAACCCCCCAAAAGTGGGTTTTTTAAATTTTTTTACAAAGAAAAACCAAATTTATCCAATTTTTGTTGGCACCATTGAATTCAGCTAAAAAAAAAACAAACAATTTAGGATTTTGAATCACTGGTCTATGTCCATTGGTTACCGAGATATTGAAAGTGGTAAACACAGTACGTTGCCCCAATGTTAACCTAATGGGAAATAAGTAAAATTCTATATCTTGCTTATTTCTCAATATATCTCGATAAAACTTGGGTTGTGGCTTCATTTAGATGATTTCTAATCTATAATAGTCTAAAATCCCCGATATTTCCATTTTTGTGGCAGCAAACTTCCATACTCATTCCTCATGTTACTCTAAGGAATTTACAAAAACACGTAAAATCTCGCTATGTTGGCTTGAACTATGTTCTTTTGCGTATGAAATTCGCTCAGTATGCAGGTCTACAATGGGGGTATTATGGTATATAGTTAGTTTGAAAAGTCGTTTGTGCTGGGGCTGACATGTTGCTGTCCCGAAAACTTAATTACAGAATATCTCATTAAATTCCTACTTTTTCCTTCTTGGAACAAATTATTACCATTTTGGTAATAAATCGTGGTATAATTGGTTTACTGAAATTCCCATTGAAGTTGTCAAGTCACATTGAAGTTGTGAAGCTGCATTGCATGTAACATTGATTTTTTGAATGAAGAATTATTGTATTTGAGTTGATTTTGTGTCTTAGTATCAAAATTTACTGCTGCGGAGCAGCGTAGGTCCTCTAGTATATACAAATTTGAACAAATAGTGGTATTGGTATCTGGGAGCACTCAAATGAAAAGTTGTTATTGTTTCGGGCCTAGGTCTTACCATGAAACGTACTGTTATAGCTTCTCCCAATAGGGGAAATTCGCTATTGTAACTCTGATTTTAGTTTATATTTTTAAACTTAAGCAAACCAAGTCACACACCAGCTAAGTCACCATAGGCGAGCTTTTTAAGCAAACCACTATGTAGTCCAAGCAACCATAGTGATCTAAGTCACTTTGAAAAACAGACTCGTCCAGGTAAACTTGTGATGATTATTGATTGGACCAATCTTGGATGAAGTGGACTTAATTGTGAGTTGTTGCTCACAAATTTTTAGGTTATGGCAGACATAAGTGTATCATGTCAGTGTCAGTATGTGTTTAGATCTAATTCCAAGCGGCATTTATGGGTTCATCGTCAACTGTGCTATAGGTATTAAATTAAATTTAATTAACTTAAAATTCGTCTTGGAATAACTTTCTAAACTTGGTTTTTGTATTCCCACCCAATTTATGAAATGTAAATTAAGAGAAGATTTTTTCTTATATTTCAGCATGAGATGATTCACGCTTATCTGTTCGTGACTCACAACAACCGTGACAGAGATGGACACGGTCCGGAGTTCCACAAACATATGAATAGAATCAACCGTGAAGCAGGAACTAACATAACGGTAATAATGATTTTACATCATACTTACACAGAAACATATGTTTTATGTTCCCTATTAAAACAACAAAAAAGTTAATCTTTGCCTATACCAGTCCAAAATTTTTTCCAGCCAAATCAAAAAAGTTCAGTGTAGATCAAGGCCGCAGCATCAGTTAAGATGCAACAGCAAGTGCCTTGGTTTTGTGCTTGTATTGTGAGTGTCACTAATTGTGTGTCAAATTCGGCGGCAGCATCAATTAAGATGCAACAGCAAGTGCCGAAAGCGTAGAGTTAAGGAAGCCGCGCCGACGGACAGTCAGGGCTAAGCAACCTTCGTGGGTAAGTAAAATAATGTAAGTGTCACTAAGTATGTGTCAAATTCGGCGGCAGCATCAATTAAGATGCAACAGCAAGTGCCGAAAGCGTAGAGTTAAGGAAGCCGCGCCGACGGACAGTCAGGGCTAAGCAACCTTCGTGGGTAAGTAAAATAATGTAAGTGTCACTAAGTATGTGTTAAATTCGGCTGCAGCATCAATTAAGATGCAACAGCAATTGCCGAAAGCGTAGAGTTAAGGAAGCCGCGCCAACGGACTGTCAGAGCTAAGCAACCTTCGTGGGTAAGTAAATGTTAAGTGTCACTACATTTGTGTTAAATCCGGCCGCAGCATCAATTAAGATACAACAGCAAGTGCCGAAAGCGTAGAGTTAAGGATGCTGCACCGACGAACTGTCAGGGCTAGGCAACCTTTGTGTCCTCAGGGCTCGGGCTTGTAGATTGCACAGGGGCCCGAAAATCCTGTCGCCAGGCCTGCCACCGAATACCGATATCAGAACATGAAAAGTGCTTCAAAGCGTTTGAAGCAGCAGGAAAACTTTATCAGTTCTGTAGGGTTCCATTTGATGTGACAAATGGTGTGTCTGCTTTTCAGCACACAATTGACAAGATTATTTCTAGTGAAAAGCTAGAATAGACAATAGACTACAGACAATATCTTTAATTACATACAGGGTGTTTCAGAATAAGTGTAAACAAATTCACCAGTCGATTCCTTATACCAAGACAAGAAAACAATGTTATGTGAACATGGGTCCGAAAACTAGTTGTTTTGGAGTTACAGCCAAAAATTGTTTTTTTCAGTTTTAAGTGTATTTATTGCACTTTTTGTCCTCTACATTAAAAAATTATGAAGATATTTCGATAAAATTTTCACAGTTAGATAGATTATGAAATTCCAAAGAAATATCATTACTTTTCAGTACTGAAATTTTAAATATGGCTTAGTAGAAGTTGTTGAAAAATAAAATTTTTCCAAAAAATTCAATGCCTCAAAAAATATTTTATTTTTGATTGCTTATGAAATTTTTACCAAAAGTATTTTGACTGCAACTTTCCCAAAAACTGCGGAATTTCATGGAGAACAAAATAATAACAACTTTTTTACATTTTCGCCTGTGACTTTATGTTATTAACCAAAATATTGGAAGGTGACAAAAATTAGAAAGTGAATCATCGGAGGACTAGCAAGTCAAACAAATTGCTTAGAGCCTGAAGAATTGTATAGTATGATGATTTTTTATGAAATCTCCCAATAACTGTCAATTGTAAGATTTAAGAAATCCAAAATCCCCAAAAACCCAAGCACAATACCCGCTACAGGAAATAATTCAAAATGGCGGCATTTTCCCTCCACAGGATAGACCGTCAACACAAACTTACTCCCTTCCTTTTTATTTGTACATTTTATGTTTCTCAACAATGTGGGACTACCACAATAATTTTTTGTTCGTAATGTACTTTATATTGATTGATTTCTTCATTTACTAAATTACGGCCGCCATCTTGAATCCGTAATATTTGACAAAAGCTCTTAACGTATGAAGAGAAACTACCTTAATAATTCGATTAAAGTCTGTTTTCATTCCGGATTTTGCAAGCAGTAATTGAGAATTATTACTTGATGAATACAATGCTGAAATCAGTTTGAATAATTGCTAAGATAAAAATTTAATGTATGCTTGTTGAAAAAGTACAACACAATTGGGTTAAATTTTGTTCAATCATATTCAATATTCGTTGTTTCGTCTTGTATGTATTGTTCCGTTGTTGCTGTTTTTTAAGTGAGTTGGCAGCACTGTTTCTGTAAGCCACAGAAATCAATCAAATTAAGTACATTTCAAAGCAAAAATCATTGTGGAGTCCAACGTTGACAAACATAACATGTATAAATAAAAAGGAAGGGAGTAAGTTTCCGTTCACAGCCTATCCTGTGGAGGGAAAAAACGCCATTTTGAATAATTTTCTGTAGCTGGTCTTGTGCTTGGATTGTTTGGGATTTTGGATTTCTTAAATTTTACAATTGACAGTTCTCGGAAGATTTCATAAAAAATCATCATACTATACAATTCCTCAGGCTCTATGCAATGTTTTTGACTGAGTGGTCTTTTGATGATTTACTTTCTAATTTTTGTCATCTTCCAATATTTTGGTTAATAACATAAAAAGTCACAGGCGAAGATGTAAAAAAGTTGTTATTATTTTGTTCTCCATGAAATTCCACAGTTTTTGGGAAAGTTGCAGTCAAAATACTTTAATGGTAAAAATTTCATCAGCAATCAAAAATAAAATATTTTTTGAGGCATTGAATTTTTTGAAAAAATTTTATTTTTCAACAACTTTTACTAAGCCATATTTAAAATTTCAGTACTGAAAAGTAATGATATTTCTTTGGAATTTCATAATCTATCTAACTGTGAAGATTTCATCAAAATATCTTCATAATTTTTTAATGTAGAGGCCAAAAAGTGCAATAAATACACTTAAAACTGAAAAAAACAATTTTTGGCTGTAACTCCAAAACAACTAGTTTTCGGACCCATGTTCACATAACATTTTTTTCTTGTCTTGGTGTAAGGAATCGACTGGTGAATTTGTTTACACTTATCCTGAAACACCCTGTATGTAATTAAAGATATTGTCTATTGTCTATTGTCTATTCTAGCTTTTCACTAGAAATAATCTTGTCAATTGTGTGCTGAAAAGCAGACACACCATTTGTCACATCAAATGGAACCCTACAGAACTGATAAAGTTTTCCTGCTGCTTCAAACGCTTTGAAGCACTTTTCATGTTCTGATATCGGTATTCGGTGGCAGGCCTGGCGACAGGATTTTCGGGCCCCTGTGCAATCTACAAGCCCGAGCCCTGAGGACAAACCTGGCGACCTTTTTTTTTTTACTTGTTTCGTGCATGATTGGAACCTTTTGCTGCCGTTTCGGGCCTTAATTTGGGTGTTTCCGGGCCCCCTGTGAGCCCGGGCCCCCATGCATTTGCCCCCCCTTGTCGCCGGCCCTGTTTGGTGGTAGGCATCCTTTAGGGGTGTGCGGGTATTCGACCGGTTGAGCTTTTTAGGTCGAGCTTTTCAGTATTCGGCTCGGCTCGACTTTTTTCTAAAAAGCTCGACACTCCAGCCGAGCTTTTGATAAGAGGGAAAGATAGTTATTGCGATCTATTTTTGGACACGTAAACCGGAAGAGCGTCCCCCCCACAAAAAACACAAACAAAAAATATTCCCTAGTGATAAGGAAAGGACATTGACAGGTAACAAGAAATATTATCTCCATTTAGACGGAAATCGGAGCTATATTTAGTTGACCTTGGAGAACGCAAAATACAGCAAGAAAGTCTATTGTTTTATCATGGCTTATCTCATTAACGGTATATCGTACATGTTTCATTTTGGTCTCATTTGATTTACAAATATAAGACAAAAAGTATGAGCCATAATTTATAATTGTTTGACAAGTAGTTTGTATTTTCACATTTTGTAGTTAGGATTCCTTATCTCCTAATTAACTCCCACACGCATTCTGACAAAAAACCGAGACAGAGTTGGAGTAAACAACCTCCAACACCCCCCCCCCCCCTCTTCCTGGCCACTGATAAGGAAAGTGAGAGAGGTAGCTGTTTCTTAGAAATGCTGTTTTCTGTTTTCTAGCTGTTTCACAAAAGCTTAGATAGAAATGCAATTAATTTTAAGATGACAAAAAATTATTTTTGTTATTAAATATTATTTCATTCATATTCTGAAATAGTTTAACCATCAATATTGTGCCACAATTGGGACTGATATTTGTAATTATCTTTACTTTGTGAACATTAATAAAATCAATCTTGTGTTTGACTAAATGTAAATATGTTATTTTTTAAGATACAACCATTTAAAAACCTTTCCAATCAACTCCTTTCAACTCTTGAAAATAATATTGAAGTATGTAACTAGAATGATTATATAAGATTAACTATTTATTTTAAAGTGAAACTATTTAGTCGAGTAAAATTAACACAAAAAACAGCTCAACCTAGAAGTAATTGTAATATAAATTAAAATGGTTGTTTCTTAATGGAAAAAATGCGATAAACACGATGGAACATAGTCTACTCATGTACGACCCTGGGTTTAGCCGCCATCTTGAAAAATAGGCGGTTATCTTGGATTTTATGCAAACATTTACTAAATCATCTACTGTATAGAAACCAATTAACCTAAAAGGTCAACTTTTTCACTAAAATGTTCCCAGTGAACCAGGCATTCATATAAGTACATATATATCTGATTACTTATTCATTTCTCAGAAATATAGTGACTGAAACTTTAAAATTTGCAAAACATCTGTTGTACTTTTACAGTTATTATGAATTTATACATTAAAACTGAATTTTAGTTTTTGAACCACCATATTCATTTTAAAGATGGGAAAATTTGCTACAGAATCAGTCTGTTGGTATGGCCTTCCAGCCATTTTAGAAAGGAACGGGTGCGAAATAAATATTTATTTTCAGGACTTAACGGGACAGTTAGACCATAGTATAGATCGATACTGTTACAATCTATCAAACTTCTGACCACTGGGGCAATTGCAATATAAAGTTGATTTAATGTACCTAGATGAAAAATGTGCGATAAACTCGATGAAACATAGTCTACTCATGTACGACCCTGGGTGTAGCCGCCATCTTGAAAAATAGGCGACCATCTTGGATTTTAAGCAAACATTTACTAAATCCTCTACTGTACAGAAACCAATTAACCTAAAAGGACAACTTTTTTTACTAAATTGTTCCCAGTGAACCAGGCCTTCATATATATACATATATATCTGATTACTTATTCATTTCTTAGAAATATAGTAACTTAAACTTTAAAATTTGCACAAAATTTGTTGTATTTTTACAGTTATTATGAATTAATACATAAAAATTTAGTTTTTGTTTTTGAACCACCATATTTATTTTAAAGGGAGGAAAAATTTGCTACAGAATCAGTCTGTTGATATGGCCTTCCAGCCATTTTAGAGTGGAACGGGTGCGAACTAAATATTTCATTTCAGGATTTAACAGGACAGTTAGACCATAGTATAGATATTTAATGTTACAATCTATCAAACTTCTGACCACTAGGGCAATTGCAATATAATGTAAATTGATTGTGTCTAGATGAAAAATTTACGAAAAACACGACAGAACATAGTCTACTCATGTACGACCCTGGGTGTAGCCGCCATCTTGAAAATTAGGTGGCCATCTTGGATTTTATGCAAACATCTACTAAATCCTCTACTGTATAGAAACCAATTAACCTAAAAGGCCAAGTTGTTTACTAAAATGTTCCCAGTGAACCGGGCTTTCATTTAAATACATATATGTCTGATTACATATTCATTTCTTAGAAAAATAGTAACTGAAATTTTAAAATTTGCAAAAAATTTGTTGTACTTTTACAGTTTTTATGAATTTATACATTAAAACTCAATTTTTGTTTTAAAACCACCATATTCATTTTAAAGAGAAAAAAATTTGCTACAGAATCAGTCTGTTGGTATTGTCTTACAGCCATTTGATAGTGGAAGGGGGGCGAACAAAATATTTCTTTTCAGGACTTAACAGGATAGATAGACCATAGTATAGATTTATAATGTTAAAATCTATCAAACTTCTGACCACTAGGGCAATTGCAATATAAAGTTAATTAATTTACCTAGATGAAAAGAGTGCAATTAACACGATGCGGAACATAGTCTACTCATGTGCGACCCCGGATTGAGCCGCCATCTTGAGAAGCAGGCCGCCATACTTGATATCATGCAAGATTTTTCTAAATCCTCCATTGTATGGAAACCACCAAATTTGCCTGTTTAGTTTGTATAGTAATATAGTTATTAATACTAAATTAACTTAAAACAACTTCAACAATACAAATACAAATTTACACCTTAACAAGAACTTTAATTGCCACAAAGATTTAACATTAGTTTTTAACTTATAGAATTGAATGTGGAAGTTACATTTTGGTACAAAATTGGAGATTTAATCATTACACCTTTTTAGTAAATGAATGAATGATGAGCTATATATGTATTTAATTAAAGCATGGATCACTGGAAATGTTTTAGTAACAGAATTGACCTTTTGAGTCATTGGTTTCCAAACTAGGGAGGATTTGGTAAAAACTGTCATGAAATCCAATATGGCGGCCTGTTTCTCAAGATGGCGGCTCAACCCGGGGTCACACATGAGTATACTATGTTCCATCGTGTTAATTGCACTCTTTTCATCTAGGTACAGTAAATTAACTTTATATTGCGATTGTCCTAGTAGTCAGAAGTTTGATAGATTGTAACATAAGTCTATACTATGGTCTATCTATCCTGTTAAGTCCTGAAAAGGAATATTTAGTTCGCCCCCGTTCCACTATCAAATGGCTGGAAGGCCATACCAACAGACTGATCCTGTAGCAAATTTTTCTCTCTTTAAAATGAATATTGTGGTTCAAAAACAAAAATTAAGTTTTTGTTTTTGAACTGTTTAAACTGTTTTTGAACTTTTAAACTGTAAAAGTACAACAAATGTTTTGCAAATTTTAAAGTTTCAGTTACTATTTTTCTAAGAAATGAATAAGTAATCAGACATATATGTATTTAAATGTAAGCCCGGTTCACTGGGAACATTTTAGTAAACAACTTGGCCTTTTAGGTTAATTGGTTTCCATACAGTAGAGGATTTAGTAGATGTTTGCATAAAATCCAAGATGGCCACCTAATTTTCAAGATGGCGGCTACACCCAGGGTCGTACATGAGTAGACTATGTTCTATCGTGTTTTTCGTAAATTTTTCATCTAGACACAATCAATTTACATTATATTGCAATTGCCCTAGTGGTCAGAAGTTTGATAGATTGTATCATTAAATATCTATACTATGGTCTAACTGTCCTGTTAAATCCTGAAAAGAAATATTTAGTTCGCACCCGTTCCACTCTAAAATGGCTGGAAGGCCATACCAACAGACTGATTCTGTAGCAAATTTTTCTCCCTTTAAAATAAATATGGTGGTTCAAAATCAAAAACTAAATTTTTATGTATTAATTCATAATAACTGTAAAAATACAACAAATTTTGTGCAAATTTTAAAGTTTAAGTTACTATATTTCTAAGAAATGAATAAGTAATCAGATATAGATGTATTTATATGAAAGCCTGGTTCACTGGGAACAATTTAGTAAAAAATTTGACCTTTTAGGTCAATTGGTTTCTATACAGTAGGGGATTTAGTAAATGTTTGCATAAAATCCAAGATGGCCGCCTATTTTTCAAGATGGCGGCTAAACCCAGGGTCGTACATGAGTAGACTATGTTCCATCGTGTTTATCGCATTTTTTCCATTAAGAAACAACTATTCCAATTTATATTACAATTACTTCTAGGTATAAACCTATTTTTACTCGACTAATTGTGGAATTGGGGAGTCAAATTATAAATTTAGATGTTAAATTTGTTATTTTTCTACATAAATTATTTGTTGAGCCAGTTTGATCAATTTTATGTAACATAATACAAAATATTGATGAACCTATCAGATCATTAACTTGTTTTGGAGACAGGCTTTCTGATTTTGAGCTGAAGTTCACTTAGGCAAGGCCATAGCCAATGGGGGGGTTAGGGGGTCACAACCCCCCGAAATAGTAGAAACAGCCTTGAAATAGTAGTAAATGGGGGTGGTTAGGGGGTGAAAACCCCCCCCGAAATAGTAAACTCCCCCCCCCCCCGGAAGTAGTAAAAACGGTCCCGGGCAAATGTATAGGGGTCCGAGAAGAGACAACAAGGGTCCGAAATGGCAATAAAGGGGCCAAAAAGCACACACACGAGTAAAAGAAAAAAAAAAGTCACCACTTTTGATGAGCCGTAAATTCTATCGCCGGGCCTGTCCAAACCCCCCCCCCCCCCCCCGAAAAGGTTTCCTGGCTACGGCTTTGCACTTAGGTATGCAAACATTAGTCTATTGTACCTTTTAAAATTAAAAACAAGCTTCATAATTTGGTGGTTGTTAAAAAGCTCGGCTCGAAAAAGCTCGAGCTCGAAAACTTTTGAAAAAGCTCGGCTCGGCTCGGCTGGAATTCAAAAATCGGTACTTTGGTATTATACGGAGGCCACTATTTATAGAGAGGTTTTTTTAACTGGATACAAAAAATAACTACATATTTGGAGAGAATATACTTTAATTGACTTACTGTCCAAATTTGACATAATTATGATGAGCGGTGTTTGTGTTATGCCTCCCAGAAGGCAGCGATGTCGGTGAGGTAAAGCGTCACCGCCGCTAGCGGCAACACCCGATCGCCACCCTTATACAGCGCGCTGTAGCGGTTATGTAGGTTAGGTTATCATAAATATGTTAGTAGGATTTTCCTCGTTTCGTTACAAATCAAACGATACTGGATGAGTCATACTTTCGCCCGCCAAATCCTGTAGGCAAGTGATGCAAACACTCCGGTCAACAACCCGACATAGGCCTACTTGGAGGGGATTTGGCGGGCGAAGGTATGACTCATCCAGTATCGTTCGATTCGTAACGAAATGAAGAAAGTTCTACTAACGTATTTATGATAACCTAACCTAACATAACCGCCGCAGCGCGCTGTATGAGGGTGGCCTCCGTATAATACCAAAGTACCCAAAAATCACTATTCGCACACCCCTAGCATCCTTTAAATCTATAGTACTGAATACTTTATTTTCTGCTATCTTACTAGCTGTTTTCAATATTAGGCAAGGGGTAGGCATCAAGTAAAGTGAACTTATTTATAGTTTGACTGTAATCTATTACTAATCCTCTCTTATGAAACGAGCTTTTGGTAACAAGTACTTGTGCACGCCAGGGAGTGAACTTTCTTCAATTACACCACTCCAAAGGAGTTTTTGTACTTTGGAGTTGATGAAATTTTCATCATCATTCGAATATCTGCGAGACTTAGTTGCTATGTGCTTGCAATCAGGAGATAAATTTTTGAAAAGGCGAGGTGGTTCTACAAAAGCACAAGCTATATTACAAATAGACAGAGGTAACTTATCCCCCCAAAATTAACGTTTACTGAAGAATAAATTTCATTACATCATGACCAACTAGGATGTCAGTGCAAAAATCATCAATTACAAATAGTTTCACTCTCTTGTAATTATGTCCAGAGAACTCTAATTTAGCAGAAACATACCCTGTGATAGATGACTTTAAAACTGTAGAAGCCATAGACACCTGTTTTCGATCGGGAACTATAGAAAAATTATTTTATATTACAATGGTTCTGTTTATAAAACTATCAGTACTCCCAGTATCCACCAAAACTTTAACAGGTGTTTCATTTACTTTACCTTGTACAATGGCTTTTAATAGTCCACTTGAAGCAGTTGCGCATGAAAGTTTAGGACCCTAGGCTTAATAAGAAATGTGAGACGTCAGAAGAATACTTTTATTCGACAGCGAGAGCAGTAGTGGTGCATGTACATAACCTTAGTTGCTAGGATAACAATATGAAAACATTAGGTAAATAAATAACAAATTATCAGCTGTCGTCACACAGCCCCCCACGGAAAAACGGAGTTGCACTCATGGAACTTTGAACTTGACTTTCCGTCCACAGCGGGTGACATACTCAGGTTTCCGAGAAGCTGAAGGCAATACATCATCAATTGGTGAAGTTGGAGAGTTTGCTGATCCAGTCCGGTCGGTCAGTATAAAGGCTGGCTTAACGCGATCCAGTGACATGAACGGAATTTCCGTTCTGAAGAAAGGTGATGATTATCTTAGAGTCACGTTGGACGACTGGATACGGTCCTGTTTAAGGTGGTTGAAGAGGTCGACGGACAGTGTCGTCTCAAAGGAAAATATTAGATCATTCACTGAGACTTTTGTAGACAAAGGATTTGGTAGTAGTGTGTCTTAAAGCAGGTGTCGGGCGAAGAGAAACCATTTGTTGTCGTAGGCGAACTAGGTAACTTGAAGGATCGTCTTGATGTGCTGGGTCATCTTTCGCAGCGAGAAATTTGCCAGGTTAACGAAGGGGTTGCCCGTAGACCAGTTCTGCTGCTGAAGCTTGGAGGTCCTCACAGAAAGCACTTCGGATTCCAAGGAGTACGACAGGGAGTGCTTCAAACCAAGTTGATCCTGTATGACACATAATGGCAGCTTTGAGATGTTGGTGGAATCTCTCAACGATACCGTTAGCAAAGCGATGGTAACTGAAGGTCCGGTGTCTCTTTGAATCGAAAACGTTGCCGAGAGCTTGTAAAAGAGATGACTCAAACTGACGTACCTGGTCGGTAGTAATCCATAAAGGGGCACCAAAACTGGAGAACCAGCAAGTGATGAGGCCTTCGGCAACATCATCAGCCATTATTCGTTGAAGAGGAAAGACTTCTGGCCATCTAGTGAAATGATCGACCACAGTAAGACAGTATTTGTAGGGTCCAGCCAGAGGAAGTGGTCCGATGATGTCGACATGTATATACTTGAAACGGGCAGAAGGAGGTTCAAAGTTGCCTAACGGGGTGTGGACATGTCTCGTAACTTTGGCTCGTTGGCAGCGCTGGCAAGCACGGGCCCAATTTCGGCAATCTTGCTGCACATGAGGCTATGCATTTCGCTGTGATACAAGCTTAGCAGAAGCTCTAGTTCCGGGGTGACTGAGGTTATGCAGGGAGTCAAAAAAAACTCTACAAAACGCCTCAGGAACATAAGGCCGCTGTTTGGTTGTAGAAGTATCACAATAAAGATAAAGGTTTGTTCCAGGAATGTTGACTTTTTTTAGTTTTAGAACAGAACCGTTCCTGAGAAGATCGCTTAATTTGACTGATGACGAGCAAGTTGAACGAAATCGACGTCACGGATGCTGTCGTTAGATAGGGCTTCAACTCGAAAGAAACTGTCAGCGACAAAATTGGCCAAACCAGATACATGTCGAATGTCCGTTATGAATTGGGAAATATATGCTAATTGTTTTTGTTGGACAGGTGGTATCTTCTCATGACTTTGACAAAAAACAAAAGTTAGAGGTTTGTGGTCGGTGTAAATAATGCAAAGATGTGCTTCAAGTATATGACGAAAATGATGAACAGCTGCATACACAGCAAAGAGCTCACGATATTAAGCTTGCCACGTCGATTGTCGATGCGTTAGCTTTTGGGAGAAAAGCTTTAAAGGACTTTATATTCCTGCTGACACCAGTAGCTTAAAAATCTAAGTTAATATTATTAAGTCAGATATTTGGAAATTCATTTGAAGATTTTTTTTAAAGGGAGAACCTATGAATGTTAAACGTTATTCAAAAGTAAGGGGTTGCTAGAACACGTTACTAGTTTACCGTAGTTCTCATGAAAAGACCTAAGCCCGAGACCATGATAACTAAATCTTTAAGCACGATAACTTGTGTAAAAATGGCCCGATCTGAATGAAATTTGACATGGACGTGTAAAGTAGTAATTTTTTGGACAAGTTCGTAAACCAGCCCCCGTCGGGCTACCGGAAGAGGGGGTGAAGGGGGATACATCCTCACCCCCAAAAAATGGGCTATTTGATTTTTTTAGATAGAAAAGTGGAAAACCCAGTACATTGTGAGTGGTGGGGGAAGACCCTCAGACAGTAGTTCACCTTTCAGTTGTGCTCCTCATTTTTTGAAGATTTTATAGGTTTTCTCTGGGTTGTTGAGTAAAATTTTTAGTGAAGAATGTGCAGTGGAACGTACTGATTCTAGTTATTACTTTAGTATCTCCCAGTAGTGAGGCAGTGTATTATAAAAAGGGGAGAAAGATTTTTTTATTCCTGATTTTAGACAGGTAATTTATATCTAATCATAGCTGATAAGAGAAGTTGGACTTTGAGCTCCCTCCAGTACACTGCTCCCTCATCGTGCACTGTTGACCTTTGATCTGCCTAATTTCTTCAGCTCACTTTGTGCTATTAATTCATATTCATATTCATCTGACACAAAGTTGTTTACAAACAATGAGTGTTGGAATGCCAAAGGGTTATGCAGAGAGGAAGTAGTGAGAGAGGAAGTACTGAGAGAGGAAGTAGTGAGAAAAAAGGAATAAATAAAGGCAAGGTGGATATTTACATTAAATCCCCGAGGGGCAAAGTATTTAGATCAAAGAAGGAGCTTGCAACCTATTTGGATGAAAAACAATTGCCTTATAAAATTGGTGACTTTAATTTTTCCACAAAGAAAACAATGAGTATAACTCTAGATTAAACATTGGAGATACAAAAAGAAGATGATGAAACTAGCGCTTCCACTTCTCAGTCTGATAGCTCTGATTATGACTCAACAAATATACAACCTGGCCATGAAGCCACTATAGAGATGACGACAACTAGTATAGATTGTACGCAATCTAATAGTAGACCACTAGAAGATCGATACCACGAGCAATGGTCAATACATTCCAGAGATGTATCAGTGGATAATGATATGGCTACCAATAAGGATAATGTGAGTAAAGTTCCCGATGTGCTGTCTAATTCGATAAAAGAACTCTTGGGGCCAAACTGGATTGATGATGATGTCATTAGACGGTATTTTGAATTATTAAACCAAAGAGTGATCCAGAATAATGAAATCATATGTATGGCTCCAGTAATATCTCATGCAGTAAAAATCCTGCTAGACTTTCATTTTCTTCTGAAACCAATACAACTACAAGATGCGAAGTACATTATATTCCCTATAAATGATTGTGTTGAGGTCAGCTTTGCTAGCAATAATAGGGGCTCACACTGGAGTCTGCTGGTGTACGAAGTGAAGGCTGGAACATTCTACCATTTTGACTCTGTGAAAAATAAAATACTGATAGTGCATAACAAGTTGCAAATAAGGTATACAGCTTTCTTACAGGTCTAAATGATGCCACACCAACTTTTCTAGAAGCGACAACACCACAACAAAAAAATTCCTATTATTGTGGTATTTTTGCAATGATGGTGACGGAGACAGTGATCAGACACATTCAACAGAATATCTCGCCTAACCTTAAAGAAGTCTGTGTTGGTACTCACTTTGGTGAACATGAACTAATTATTTTGATTAGGATTTTTGCGGACATTTGCCATCACTGATTAGTAAAAAACAAGTTTCACGACGTTTCGGGATCTGGAATCTGATCCCGTCTTCAGGTGGAAGAAAACCTAGAACATAACAAGATTAGTAACACATAGCCAGGAAAACCTGGAGAAAAACACAGCTAAAACAGAGAACTGTAAAAGCAGTCACGAAAACAATAAGCTGAAAAGAAAAACAATACACAAAATAACACAGGAATCACAAGTATCAAGAATCACCAGGCAGGAGAGAGCACGTCCACACCCAATCAGAGCTGAGCTGAGACTGGTGGGGGGAAAGCAAATGGCGGCGGCAACGGAAATGGCGGCGCACACAGCCAACCAAATCACGGCGCGCTACCGGTGGCGAAAACCTGAAACAGAGACATGTGATATGCAAATTCCGTGTGTCTGTTTGTGTTTTGTAGTTAATTTTTTTTTTTTTTTACTAAAAAAATTAACTACAAAACAAACAGACACACGGAATTTGCATATCACATGTCTCTGTTTCAGGTTTTCGCCACCGGTAGCGCGCCGTGATTTGGTTGGCTGTGTGCGCCGCCATTTCCGTTGCCGCCGCCATTTGCTTTCCCCCCACCAGTCTCAGCTCAGCTCTGATTGGGTGTGGACGTGCTCTCTCCTGCCTGGTGATTCTTGATACTTGTGATTCCTGTGTTATTTTGTGTATTGTTTTTCTTTTCAGCTTATTGTTTTCGTGACTGCTTTTACAGTTCTCTGTTTTAGCTGTGTTTTTCTCCAGGTTTTCCTGGCTATGTGTTACTAATCTTGTTATGTTCTAGGTTTTCTTCCACCTGAAGACGGGATCAGATTCCAGATCCCGAAACGTCGTGAAACTTGTTTTTTACTAATCAGTGATGGCAAATGTCCGCAAAAATCCTAATCAAAATATAAAATCACCATCACCAACAATTAATTTCAAACAAAGGAATGAACTAATTACCAAGAGAGCCATGGCATATGCAATCAATAATTCACATATTATAAATGGTGAGGTGTTGAAAAAATTGTTCACTGCAGTTAAACGGACAGTGTCAACACAAATCCAACAAGAAGAAGAACACATCGTATTTGGCAGATTCACTAATGAACAAAAGGTCCTCAAGTCAAAAACAGATCCTACAACCACTACCCAACCTGTGACAAAAAAAGATGAGCAACCTAACAAAAAATCCCACACAAAATGGATAAAAATGCAAAGAGGAGGAAAGATATTTGAGAATAAAATGAAAAGTACCCTAACACTTAAAAATAGATATGAATGTCTAGCACAGCCTGAGATAAGCATTGAATCAGTGGTGGTTAATACTACGGGAACGGATAAAACATCTACAGCCATGTCTCACTCTAAATCTACTGGAGAAACCCTAACACGAAAGCGAGAGGAGAAAAAACTAAGCAAAATCATCTGCTAGTAGGTGACTCCATGATAAAATATGTAGTGGCACCTAACACTGTAGTGAAGGTTTTTAGAGGAGCATGTGCCTCAGACATTTGCAGATAAATGGAAAGCATTGCAGAAGAGGTGCAATCTCCCCTATCCGTAACCATTCATGCTGGCACTAATGACCTGGACCAGATGAGAAATGCTGACGACGTGATGGGAGCAGTAAAACACCTTTTGGACCAAACTAAGTCCTTGTTCCCCAACTCATGTTTGCTTGTAAACAGTATTGTCCACAGAAGGAACATACCTAATCAAATTAGACACAATGCTTCCAAAAACATAAGGTGGCTTTGTAAAACCTCTAATGCAATTTTTGTGGATCTTGAAAAATCTATTACAAATTCGTGCTAAGCAAGAGATGGTGTTAATTTGAACAAGAGAGGCACAGCCATTATAAGTAAAATCATTCAGGAGGTTGCTTATGAATGAGTGTGGTAACTCAAAAATGAATCACAGGGTATTAACAAAAAATACTACTGAGCACTCAGTTAACAACCATGCTGCTACTGGTATATCAATAGTGGAGACTCACTTAAGGAAAATAATTCAAAAAAATCAAAAGGACCCAAAAGTAGCCTTTGCACACTGTGCTTAATTAGATATTGAAGATGAAAAACAGATGAGTGCCGGAATCGCTGTTGTATTTAGAAACTGCTTCGGCAAACCTACAGCAGACGACTGTGTCAAGAAAAATCTCGCCAGGCAAAGCATTGAGGATGGAGCTACTGTCTACACCCTCCTGACTAAGCCCAAGTACTACCTAAAGCCCTCGGTAGAAGATTACGATGCAGCATTTAATAACCTTACCGCAGACTTCTGTAAAAGAAACCTGAACCATTTGATCTGTTCCCCAATGGGGTGTGTTCGGGACAGGATTGCGCCTGAACATTTCATTAACAACACATTGAAATTTCAAGAGGTAACTGGGGCTAAAGTGAGCATTGTTGTATATAGCAGCAAGCCTGGAAGAGTGCTGAAGAACAAAATGACACATGAAAGGTTTTTGAAGGTGATGAAAACACTCATTTATGATAAACGGAGACAAATGGATGAAAAGGGCTCACGTTTCAAAGTTAATAGTAACTGCTCGGTCGGGAAAATTAATAAGGAGCTCAAAATGTGTCCTTCTGTACCTCAAGTCCCCGTGTCATCAAGGAGTATGATTGACTTCCCACCTCTGGCTACATCTGCCCTCCCAAACAAATCGAGCCTGCCACCTACAAGACAGCACCAAACACCAACTTCTTCCCACACCCAGTGTATCTATGATGACTACATCAAAATCTGCCGAAAAAAGTGAAGTGAATGGTGTGTTGAGTGATGCCACTAGTGCATGCTCTAAAAGTCAAGTTCAACCGGCCAAGTGTTGTACATGTTAATCTCCTGCCACCTATTTAAACTCAGAGGTCCCACTGTTTGGGGGGATATGAGAAATATTATGAAATTATTCTAGGGCTGAAGGACCACCTCATTTCATGTAACAAATGAGGAAAATATCAGATGTAAAAGTATTTAAAAAATTGTCTATATTTTTAATGTAAATAAAATAAAGAATTATTGATTCATTACAATAACAAAAGGAAGAATAAGTTGGATAAATTTTAATTTTGACGTTTTGACATGGTAATAGGTTTATTATAACTGTTTATAACACTAAACACAAATTAGTTCATTGCCGAATTGGATTGGACTCACTCAGGTTAATATAATTTGTAGACATGTCCATTGGATTTATTTTATCTTTTGTGTAAATGTTCGTTGTAACTTTTTTGAATGTTTCATTGCACCTCTCTTCTCTTCAGTTTATTTTCTTTCACAAAAACAACAACACTTTTTTTATTACCATGTCAACGAAAAATAAATAAATTAAAAAGAACAGATGGTAGAATAATATTTAATATAATTTTGTTAAACAGGGATTCTGGAAAACAGATGAAAGGGATTTATGAAAAAGGCAACAAAAGAAATTAATATATATAATAAAGGAAAATAAAAATAAAAAAACTATAAAAATGTGATGGCCAAACTCATTGTGTCTCAACATTACCGGCCACCTTGAAGTGTCTTCACTTCAACTGTTTCTTCTTCGATAGGTAGAGGGCATAGTTTTGTGACAGGCCGAATGAATTCACTTGTAGATGTTTTCACTTTTACCACTCTAACAACACCGTCGTTGCCTGGGAATACTTCGACAACGCGTGCTAAAGGCCATTGCAGAGGAGTAGACGGAGAGTTTATGAGAACTAAGTCTCCAACTTTAGTATTCTTGCAATTGCTTGTCCACTTACACCGTTGTTGAAGAGTATGGAGATATTCTAGAGTCCATTTTTTCCAAATAGTCTGGAAAAACTTTTGGGTCAATTGCCAGTTCTTTAATCGGTTTGTTGGTATATATGTGAAATCATATTCAGGAACGAGACAAGTGGTGCACCTGTTAAAAAATGTCCCGGAGTTAGTACTGAAAGATCGGACGGGTCAGACGACAAAGATGTCAGAGGTCTTGAGTTCAGTATTGATTTGATGCGAACGGTTAATGTTATGAATTCAGGAAGCGTTAAGATAGTTTCTCCCATAACTTTTTTCAAATGATGTTTTATATTCTTAATCGCGCTTTCCCATAAACCACCATGATGCGGGGCAGCTGGGGAATTGAAGTGAAATTTAATGTTATGATGGGATGCAAACCAATGAATTTTCTTTTGTGATTCACTATTGAGGATAGTTGATTTTATTATATTACTAAGTAGCAAGTTTGCGCCGTTGAAATTTGTTCCACAATCAGAATATATGTCAGAACACATTCCCCGTCGAGATGTAAATTGGGTGAGAGCAGCAATGAAGGCTTCAGTCGACAAATCAGTTACTACCTCAATGTGTACGGCTTTTGTTACCATGCATACAAAAGTACAAATGTACACTTTGATTAACTTTAGGAAACGTAGATGTGCAACTTTAACATTATAAGGTCCACCAAAGTCGACTCCTGTTGATAAAAATGGTCGAGCAGGATTAACACGGCATGAAGGGAGATCACCCATTAAGGGAGTGATGTTTCTTGGACGGTGTCTGAAACATGTTAAACATTTGAAGATTCGAAAACGAATTACATTCCTTGCACAAAGTATCCACACATGTCTTGAAAGCAGTGATTGAACTAATTTCGGCCCTGCATGTAGATATTGTTGATGGTGATGGTCAATTAGTAAATTTACAACATGGTGATGTTTAGGCAATAATATGGGATGCTGTGTGTCATATGGCAATGACGAATGAGTTAATCGTCCTCCAACACGGATTAGATTGTTTCAATCAAGAAAAGGGTTGAGACGTTGAATACGCTTTGAACAATCTTTTTGTTTAAATAACTTAATCCATGAAGAAAATTTTGTTAATCCAGACCATTCCTCTTGTGGAGAGGTAGTTAAGACAGTAAGCGGAGTTTCTTTAATCTCATGTGAGGCATCAAGAGTGATGGGAGTAAATTTGGGAGTCGGCCAGTTACAAGGTGGTAATGAAAGCCAAGACGGACCATTCCACCATAGCAGATGATCAACTAACTGTGATACTAGGAGACCACGAGAAGCACAATCAGCGGGATTATCTTCAGATGAGATGTGTTTCCAGGATTCGATTGGTACCAACTCTTGAGTCTGTGAAATACAATTGGCGATATATGTTTTTAACCTTTATGGTGGAGTTTGAAGCCATGTCAAAGTTATAGTTGAATCAGACCATAAACATATGTTACTTGAAGAAAAATTGTCAGGAAATACAGACTTGCAATGGGATACCATTTGTGCCAGTAGATGAGCTGCACATAGTTCTAACCTTAGTATTGTAACATGCTTAAGTGGGGCTACACGACTTTTGGCCATTAAAAGTTTTATAGATACATTCTGTGTGAAAGACAAACATCTTAAATAAATCACAGCAGCATATCCACATTCGAAAGCATCGCAGAACCCATGTAGTTCTATATTGCCCGAAGATGACAATCCTAGTGATCGAGGTATTGAAATCTTTGACAGCCATTTAATATTGTCACAGAAAGAGTTCCACTGTGAACTTAAGTCAGAGGGTATTGCAGTGTTCCATGATAATCCTTTTGTCCAGAGTAATTGCATAAAGCATTTCGCAAGCATAATAAATGGCACTAAAAATCCACAGGGATCATAAATTTGTGCGATTGTGCTGAGAACAGAGCGTTTAGTGTAAACTTTATCTGTAGCAGGGAATTGGACATTATATGAAAATACATCAGTGGTAGGAGACCACTGAAGACCTAACACTTTGAAGTGTGGCGTTTCAGAGTTATCGAGAAATTTAGGGGACTCTAAATGAGTTTCAGGCAAATTACCCAATAGCTTAGGTGATTTGGATTTTTGCGGACATTTGCCATCACTGATTAGTAAAAAACAAGTTTCACGACGTTTCGGGATCTGGAATCTGATCCCGTCTTCAGGTGGAAGAAAACCTAGAACATAACAAGTTTAGTAACACATGGCCAGGAAAGCCTGGACAAAAACACAGCTAAAACAGAGAACTGTAAAAGCAGTCACAAAAACACTATGCTGAAAAGCAAACAATAACACAAAATAACACAGGAATCACAAGATCAAGAATCACCAGACAGGAGAGAGCACGTCCACACCCAATCAGAGCTGAGCTAGGACTGGTGGGAGGAAAGCAAATGGCGGCGGTGACGGAAATGGCGGCGCCCACAGCCAACCAAATCACGGCGCGCTACCGGTGGCGAAAACCTGAAACAGAGACATGTGATATGCAAATTCCGTGTGTCTGTTTGTGTTTTTTTAGTTAATTTTTAACCTGATTTTGCCCCTTGGCCTTGCTACGGGTTAACATGTTGTGAGAATTTTGAACAGAATTGTTAGTAATTACCCTATTTGCTGACACTTTATTTCCCTGTCTTTCAATTCTTTGTTTAATATTGGTAGCCATACTGGCCTAATTTCAAGTGAAGATTGACTGAATGGTTGGTCTGCTAGTTTTAAGTATGAAGCTTCAATTAATTTTCTTTTGAAAAAATGAGGTTCGCGGTGTACTATTTTTGCTTCGTCAAAATTCATGTGGTGATTTTCAGACCAGCAATGTTGAGCAATTTTTGATTTATCCACTAAGCCCTTCCTTGTGTTATCTTTGTGTTCTTTGATTCTAACATTTAAAGGTCTTTTTGTCTCGCCATAGTACGGCCTAGAGCAACTATTGCAGTTTATTCTGTAAACACAGTTTTTGATCCCTGATTGCCATTTTTTGGTTTGGTTTTTACGAGACATTGCCTAAGAGTGTTTTGTGTCCTAAACGCGGTTCTAACTTTGAACTTCCTAGCAACTCTTCTAATTTTTTCCGATAATCCCGGCACATAAGGGATTGACATAGGAACGAATTTTTCAGTGTTTTCTGACTCCTTCTGTTTAGCCCTACGGTTTTGGCATTTTCTTATTATGGATTGAGGGTATCCATTCTTAGCCAAATCTTGCTCTACTTTTTTTATTTCCTGATTTAATCCATCTTGTTTTGAGCAAATGCTCTTTGCTCTGTAAAATAATGAGTAAGCTTCCCCTTCTTTGACAGATTTTTGATGGTTTGATTGAAAATTTAAGTACTGCCCTGTGTGTGTCTTTTTTTCTGAAAACAGTTGTCCTAAGCGTGACCCTATCCTTTTCTACACACACATCCAAAAAAGCTAGTTTGTTTTGGACTTCCTCTTCCATTGTTAGGCGGATGGAAGGAGAAATACTGTTAAGATGCCCTAAAAAGTCTTTTAGTTCATCGTCTCCATGCGGAAATACCACGAAGGTGTCATCGACGTACCTCCACCAAATCTTCGGTTTGAGTTGAGCCAAAGAAAAAGCCTTTTGCTCAAACTCCTCCATAAAAATATTAGCAAAGATAGGCGACAATGGCGACCCCATGGCCATTCCCTCATCTTGACGGTATAATTTACCCTTTAGTTCAAAATAGTTACATTGAGTGCACAATTCAAGCAGTTCCATAATGACGTTAACAGGAAGTTTAGTACGTTCAGTTAGACTTTCATCTTTTTCGAGCCGAGGCTCGATTATTTTTAAGGTTTCAGGAACTGGGACATTTGTGAACAGACTTTCAACATCAAAACTAACCAGCTTATCCGTCTCAGCCAGCACTATGTCCTTTGACTTTTCAACGAAGTCTTTAGAATTTTTTATGTACGAGTCAGTTTTTCCTACCAATGGTTTCAGGATGTCCAGGAGGACTTTAGACAGTTCCCTACACGGAGAGTCGCGAGAGCTAATTATAGGCCTGAGAGGTACATCAGTTTTATGAATTTTAGGTAACCCATACAAGTGTGGGGTTTTCGAGTGATGCGGTGTTAAACGAGTTCTTTGTTTATCAGAAAAAAACTGTTTATGCTTCCTAAGAGTGCTTGCAACTTTACGCTCGAAACTTTCTGTAGGGTCTTTATTTAGTTCAGTATCTTTACCAGCCTGGAGAGTTTCCAATATTTTCTCTTTATATGTTACTGTGTCCAAGACAACAGTAGCGTTTCCTTTATCCGCGGGCAATATTTGGATAGTATCATCTTTCCCAAGGATAGATACTGCCTTGATTTCCTATTTCTTTTGGTTGGGCTTTGGGACAGGAATTTTATTCAGTAAGATGCTGGCCTCGCACCGAAACTGATCCCCCTGAGTCTCAGGGAGCTGAGACACAGCGGACTCAATCCCCGTAACAAAGTCAAGCGCCCTCACTGATTTAGGCACAACAGAAAAGTTCAGCCCTTTAGACAAAACGGAAATTTCATTTGAATTTAAATTTCGCGAAGAAAGATTCAAAACCTGATTATTTGCATCATTAATCTGTTCATCATTTTGAAAGTTATTACTAATTCCGACAGGTCTTAATTTTTCTAACTTTGATTGTTGTCTGGATTTAATATCAACCGATTCTTTGTCAAACCTATTTTGGATGCTTTGAAAAATGTTCTGAAACTCAGAACCAATTAAAGTTGCCAATTCAGATTTCTTATTTTCAATATATGTAAAATTGACACTATTCAATGTACCAATGATGTACAGATGATGAATAAAGAAATTTTGATTGATTGATTGATTGAATACTGATTTCGAGGGTTCTCTTTTCCGTACGATGAAAGTTTATTCTTTCAATAAGGAGAGATTTTGAAGCTGCAGACATTATTTTGCTGGCTTTAAAACTACTAAAAGGAGGTTTAATTCTGAAACTCTGCGGTATTAGATTTTCGAGTTTGCACTTAGTGAGAAAAGTTAAATGGTTGGTGTGCCTAGCCAACTTTAGGTGCATTTGTTCACGTTCACTTAATTGATTACTTACTCCGGGTCCGTACCGAGAATCAATTCTTTGTTTGAAATTCATTGTTGGTGATGGTGGTTTTATATTTTGATTTGGATTTTTGCGGACATTTTCCATCACTGATTAGTAAAAAACAAGTTTCACGACGTTTCGGGATCTGGAATCTGATCCCGTCTTCAGGTGGAAGAAAACCTAGAACATAACAAGATTAGTAACACATGGCCAGGAAAGCCTGGACAAAAACACAGCTAAAACAGAGAACTGTAAAAGCAGTCACAAAAACACTATGCTGAAAAGAAAAACAATAACACAAAATAACACAGGAATCACAAGATCAAGAATCACCAGACAGGAGAGAGCACATCCACACCCAATCTTAGCTGAGCTAGGACTGGTGGGAGGAAAGCAAATGGCGGCGCCCACAGCCAACCAAATCACGCCGCGCTATCGGTGGCGAAAACCTGAAACAGAGACATGTGATATGCAAATTCCGTGTGTCTGTTTGTGTTTTTTTTAGTTAATTTTTAACCTGATTTTGCCCCTTGGCCTTGCTACGGGTTAACATGTTGTGAGAATTTTGAACAGAATTGTTAGTAATTACCCTATTTGCTGACACTTTATTTTCCCTGTCTTTCAATTCTTTGTTTAATATTGGTAGCCATACTGGCCTAATTTCAAGTGAAGATTGACTGATTGTTTTGTCTGCTAGTTTTATGTATGAAGCTTCAATTAATTTTCTTTTGAAAAAATGAGGTTCGCGGTGTACTATTTTTGCTTTGTCAAAATTCATGTGGTGATTTTCAGACCAGCAATGTTGAGCAATTTTTTATTTATCCACTAAGCCCTTCCTCGTGTTATCTTTGTGTTCTTTGATTCTATCATTTTTAGGTCTTTTTGTCTCACCATAGTACGGCCTGGAGCAACTATTGCAGTTTATTCTGTAAACACAGTTTTTTGATCCCTGAGTGCCATTTTTTGGTTTGGTTTTTACGAGACATTGCCTAAGAGTGTTTTGTGTCCTAAACGCGGTTCTAACTTTGAACTTCTTAGCAACTCTTCTAATTTTTTCCGATAATCCCGGCACATAAGGGATTGACATAGGAACAAATTTTTCAGTGTTTTCTGACTCCTTCTGTTTAGCCCTACGGTTTTGGCATTTTCTTATTATGGATTGAGGGTATCCATTCTTAGCCAAATCTTGCTCTACTTTTTTTATTTCCTGATTTAATCCATCTTGTTTTGAGCAAATGCTCTTTGCTCTGTAAAATAATGAGTAAGCTACCCCTTCTTTGACAGATTTTTGATGGTTTGATTGAAAATTTAAGTACTGCCCTGTGTGTGTCTTTTTTTCTGAAAACAGCTGTCCTAAGCGTGACCCTATCCTTTTCTACGCACACATCCAAAAAAGCTAGTTTGTTTTGGACTTCCTCTTCCATTGTTAGGCGGATGGAAGGAGAAATACTGTTAAGATGCCCTAAAAAGTCTTTTAGTTCATCGTCTCCATGCGGAAATACCACGAAGGTGTCATCGACGTACCTCCACCAAATCTTCGGTTTGAGTTGAGCCAAAGAAAAAGCCTTTTGCTCAAACTCCTCCATAAAAATATTAGCAAAGATAGGCGACAATGGCGACCCCATGGCCATTCCCTCATCTTGACGGTATAATTTACCCTTTAGTTCAAAATAGTTACATTGAGTGCACAATTCAAGCAGTTCCATAATGACGTTAACAGGAAGTTTAGTACGTTCAGTTAGACTTTCATCTTTTTCGAGCCGAGGCTCGATTATTTTTAAGGTTTCAGGAACTGGGACATTTGTGAACAGACTTTCAACATCAAAACTAACCAGCTTATCCGTCTCAGCCAGCACTATGTCCTTTGACTTTTCAACGAAGTCTTTAGAATTTTTTATGTACGAGTCAGTTTTTCCTACCAATGGTTTCAGGATGTCCAGGAGGACTTTAGACAGTTCCCTACACGGAGAGTCGCGAGAGCTAATTATAGGCCTAAGAGGTACATCAGTTTTATGAATTTTAGGTAACCCATACATGTGTGGGGTTTTCGAGTGATGCGGTGTTAAACGAGTTCTTTGTTTATCAGAAAACAAAGATCAGAAAACGCTGGATGTGTGCATAGAAAAGGATAGGGACACGCTTAGGACAACTGTTTTCAGAAAAAAGACACACACAGGGCAGTACTTAAATTTTCAATCAAACCATCAAAAATCTGTCAAAGAAGGGGTAGCTTACTCATTATTTGACAGAGCAAAGAGCATTTGCTGAAATCAAGATGGATTAAATCAGGAAATAAAAAAAGTAGAGCAAGATTTGGCTAAGAATGGATACCCTCAATCCATAATAAGAAAGTGCAAAACCGTAGGGCTAAACAGAAGGAGTCAGAAAACACTGAAAAATTCGTTCCTATGTCAATCCCTTATGTGCCGGGATTATAGGAAAAAATTAGAAGAGTTGCTAGGAAGTTCAAAGTTAGAACCGCGTTTAGGACACAAAACACTCTTAGGCAATGTCTCGTAAAAACCAAACCAAAAAATGGCACTCAGGGATCAAAAAACTGTGTTTACAGAATAAACTGCAATAGTTGCTCTAGGCCATACTATGGTGAGACAAAAAGACCTTTAAATGTTAGAATCAAAGAACACAAAGATAACACAAGGAAGGGCTTAGTGGATAAATCAAAAATTGCTCAACATTGCTGGTCTGAAAATCACCACATGAATTTTGACGAAGCAAAAATAGTACACCGCGAACCTCATTTTTTCAGAAGATAATTAATTGAAGCTTCATACATAAAACTAGCAGACAAAACAATCAGTCAATCTTCACTTGAAATTAGGCCAGTATGGCTACCAATATTAAACAAAGAATTGAAAGACAGGGAAAATAAAGTGTCAGCAAATAGGGTAATTACTAACAATTCTGTTCAAAATTCTCACAACATGTTAACCCGTAGCAAGGCCAAGGGGCAAAATCAGGTTAAAAATTAACTAAAAAAATACAAACAGACACACGGAATTCGCATATCACATGTCTCTGTTTCAGGTTTTCGCCACCGGTAGCGCGCCGTGATTTGGTTGGCTGTGGGCGCCGCCATTTCCGTCACCGCCGCCATTTGCTTTCCTCCCACCAGTCTCAGCTCAGCTCAGATTGGGTGTGGATGTGCTCTCTCCTGTCTGGTGATTCTTGATCTTGTGATTCCTGTGTTATTTTGTGTTATTGTTTTTCTTTTCAGCATAGTGTTTTTGTGACTGCTTTTACAGTTCTCTGTTTTAGCTGTGTTTTTGTCCAGGCTTTCCTGGCCATGTGTTACTCATCTTGTTATGTTCTAGGTTTTCTTCCACCTGAAGACGGGATCAGATTCCAGATCCCGTAACATCGTGAAACTTGTTTTTTACTAATCAGTGATGGCAAATGTCCGCAAAAATCCAAATCAATATATAAAACCACCATCACCAACAATGAATTTCAAACAAAGAAGCTTAGGTGAGTTTGACACCCATTTTCGTAGTTCAAAGCATCCTTTAGATAACAAAGAGATGAGCTGTTCTTGTAAAATTATAGCTTCTGATTCTGTATCAGCACCTGTTATGATGTCATCGACATAAGAGTGATTTCGCAAAACATGAGCAGCATCTGGAATTGTTCGATCTTCGTCATCAGCTGGTTAATGCAATGTTCGAATAGCAAGGTATGGAGAGCTATTCCTACTGTAAGTTAAAGTGTTCAATTGATAGATGGATGCTGGTTTGTTAGGTTGATTTCGCCATAGAATCAGTTGAAAATTCCTATCGTCAGGATGAACTAAAATCTGGCGGTACATTTGACATAAGTTAATTAAAATAAGTTAATTCAACTAACAAAATATGCTCGGAAAATTAATAATCCCAATCTTAAAATGTTTTACCTAAAAGAAGTAAAGATTTTCAGAAAAAGTTGAAATTGGCTAAAAGTACATATTTTGATAGAAAGATAGAAAGTACTAGTAATCTTTAAAAAACCGTTTGGGAAATAATAAATAAGGAACTCAGTGAAAATGACAAGAAAACATCTTATACAATAACTTTAAAAAATGAAAAAATGTAGTGTCTGACCCACATGTTGTGGCAAATATTTTCAATAGGTATGTTGTGGCAAATATTTTCAATAGGTATTTCGTGAATGTTGTAGAAGATTTGAAGCTTCGAAAGGTAACTCCCCAAACCAACATCCTATCCAACCCAGTAGAAGGTGTATTTTTAAAGCCTAGTTTTAACCTAAAACCTGTTAATAAAGAGGAAGTGGAAAAAATAATAATATCATTAAAGAGTAAAAAATCATTAGGATGGTGTCCCAATCACTGTTATTAAGGGCGTTAGATGCCAGGTGAGCGGGATATTATGCCACTTAATAAATTCTTCTTTTGTCAGTGGCTTATTTCAGACCAACTAAAGACTTCAAAAATAATTCCAATCTATAAAAAAGATAATGAACAACTCGTTTCAAACTATCGCCCAATCTCATTACTGCCTTCCATTTCCAAAATTTATGAAAAAATAGTAAGCCAACAATTAACTGTATATTTGGAAAAAAATTCATCATTAGATAACTTTCAGCGTGGTTTTAGGTCTGAGAGGTCTGTTGTTACTGCGGCAGCTTCATTCATTGAGTCAATCATTGAATCGGTTGACAAAGGTGAGTGTACTGTCGGGGTGTTTATGGACCTGTCTAGAGCCTTTGACAGTGTTAAGCATGCAATATTGTTAAACAAATTGGTAGACTTGGGTGTGTCAAAAAACTCATTGAAATGGTTTGAATCATTCTTGGTTAATAGGCACCAGTTTGTAGAAATAACTCATTTTAAAGACTGTAACTGGATGTATAAAGTTTCATCTCAGTTATTGCCAAACACCTTTGGAGTGCTTCAAAGGTCACTCCAAAGGTGACCATTTTAGGCCCTTTGCTTTTCATGTGTTATCTAAAGGGTATAAATAACCAACTTCTCTTCAAACCAAACACCAACATATGACTTTATGCAGATGACACAAATCTAAAAATATCAGCTAAAACACTTGAACAAGATGAGGTTTTCTCTTCCAATGAATTGGAGAATTTATGCAACTTTTTTTAAAAACAAAATTTGCATCTGAATTCTCAAAAAAAAATTGCATGCATTTTAGCACTTGTCAAAATAAAAACAAAAATTAATTACAAATAATCCTTAATTCTGAGATGATTGAACAGAAAAATAAACACAATTCCTGGGCTTAAAATTAGACCAACACCTTGTGACGGAGATAGCTTCAGCGCGCTGGGAACGTTCCAGGGGTCTGAAGTCTGAGGGTCAGGTCTGAGGGGAAAAGGAAGGTGGCTCAGACAGATCGATCAAAAGAGTCCCAAATGGATCTCACAGTTCTAGCAAAGCGAGGCTTGCCAGATTATCAATTCATCACTGCCACCTAGGTACTGCTTGGTATGCACTAGCAGGATTGGATTGTATGCTAAGGATTTCTCTAGCGGGATGGGTGATTATGCCACGGATTACTCTAGCAGGTAAGCGGATTGCTGGGAATGCTCTAGCAAGGAACGGGCTGCTTGGATTTCTCTAGCATAGGAGCGGACTGCTTGGATTTCTCTAGCAGGTAAGCGGATTGCTTGGATTTCTCTAGCAAAGGAGCGGGCTGCTTTGATTTCTCTAGCATAGGAGCGGACTGCTTGGATTTCTCTAGCAGGTAAGCGGAATGCTTGGATTTCTCTAGCAATGGAGCAGGCTGCTTGGATTTCTCTAGCAGGTGAGTGAATTGCTTGGATTTCTCTAGCAGAGGAGCAGACTGCTTGGATTTCTCTAGCAAAGGAGCGGATTGCTTGGATTTCTCTAGCAGAGGAGTGGACTGCTTGGATTTCTCTAGCAGAGGAGCGGATTGCTTGGATTTCTCTAGCAGAGGAGTGGACTGCTTGGATTTCTCTAGCAGAGGAGCGGACTGCTTGGATTTCTCTAGCAGGTAACGGGTTGCTGGGATTGCTCTAGCAAGTCTGTAGAATACTTAGGAGAGCTCTCGGAGACGGTCCGGCTCGTTCGACGGCGAAGGAGTGACTGTCTCGGACGACGGCAACGGAGAGACTGACTGGGGGCTGCTCTGACCCTGATATATATAGCCTCCGCTGGGAAAAAGGCAGGATCTCACCTGTCTCCGCTGTACTGGTGAGCGTCCGCTGCACTGGTGAACGCCCGCTGTACTCTTGGTGGATCTCGACAGCGGAAATTGGGGAACACTGTTAAATGAGGGACCTCACATCCCCCCCTTACTTCCGCTAAAAAAAGAAAAAGGGAAAAGAAAAAACACTCTTTTTTACAAACGAAATATGTTTAGAACTTTTAATCATAAACAAAATCAACTTCTTAGTATACAAACTCAGTCTTTTGACTCCTAAAACATAGAAAATATTGTTTTTTGTAAAATGAACACTTTTTTTCTTAACATTTCCTTAAAACTTTTTTCAGCCTTTATCAACACATTGTTACTTGATTTCAGGTCTTTTCCTAATATAATGTTTACAATAAAAATGCCTTGATAACAACAACAAAACGTCATGGTATCAAAAACAACATATTCTTTTAAAATCATCCAAACACTTTGCTCAGCGAAGAAAAACTTAACTGACATAACAAAAAAAAGGAACTTTGGTTACAACAAAACTTATCACACTTGCACTGTTGCTTCAATTTAATCTTTTCCTCTTGCGCAGAGAGGTAATATCGGTCTCCAGGAAATACTTTTTGAAATTTCCAATTTTCCGTTTGTTCATCCTAACAAAACTGCCGTCCGGAAGGATGACTCTGCTCGCTGGGTCCTTCCTCGTCGCCTTCCAGCCGGGTTTTGGGCTGCTGGAGGGGTCGGTCGGAGTTCGTCTCGGTGAGGGACCGGCGATCCAGTGGACATCGATGTCTCATACGGGGGGGCTGGTTGCTTGGTGGACTGCTGCTGCTTTTCCGTGGATGCCGGTGGCTCGTTGGGCTGGTCCAGTTCCATGGGGGCCAGCGGCTCACTGTTCTTCGGGGTTCTTGACTTTATGGGTGATACAAGGTGTAGGCTGTCCAAACTTGGAAGGCTTTGGCGATTCGGGGTCTTGACTGTTGGATGAGGGGAAACGTCATCCTCTTTCAAGTTGAAAGTTATGAGATTCAGCTCTTTGATCAAATCAAACCCTATAATAGGTGTTGAGAGGTTAGGCACGTGAATGGCCTTTACTTCTACGTCATGTTCGTGCACTTTGCACCTGAAGTTGTAGGTGTTTCCTGCACCCGCTCGGCTGTTGTCAGCTAGTTTAATTCGGAGCGTTGTTTTAGCTGCTTTAATCTTATTGTTCCGTTACAATTGGGCAACCTCATCGGAAATGAACCTAAGCATTGCGCCAGTGTCAATCAAGGCTTTGAAACTCCTTCCAAAAATGCATACTGTGACGTAAGGGCGTAAATCAGGAAAGCGTGCTACTTGAGGTCAATGGCATTGGTCGATTGATTGTTCCGGAAGGGCGCGGTCTGCTTCACTTCTGCAGGGGCTTCTTCCTCCCTCGTTTGACTGGGGAGGTAGTCCAAAATCGGTCTCAGTCTCTGACATTAGTTCATTGAGATAGGCCTTGTCATTGAAATGAACCTTATTCGGTCTTCTTGGCTGAGCAGGCATAGGTGTCCGGGGTTTCGTGGGTGCTAGCGGTGGTCGGTAAGTTGAGCGTTCCCGTAGGATACTCTCATATTCTTCGGCACGAGCAAGTAGATCTGCGAGGGATCTCACTTTATTCCGGCGGATATACAGTTTGTATCCCGGTTTCAGATTTCGGTAGATATTTTCTAGCTTAGCCTCCTCGGAGTATCCACCTCTGTGGCGGATCAGGGTGCTAAGGGCTACACAAACTCTTTACAAGACTCTCGGTCCCCTTGCATACAATTCTGGATGTCTCTGTCCAAGCTTCTGTAGTACCCCGGTGGTAAGTACTGCAGCTCAAAGTCGTGGACGAAGTCATCATAATTGCGCCAGGAGTCTCGGTTATTCCTCCACCATAGCAAGGCATCACCTTTGAAGACTTCGGGAAAGGCTCTTAGGATCTGGTTGGCGGGGACTGCATACGCCTCTATCAGCTCTCTTAGTCTCTCCATAAAAGAAATAGGGTCCATCCTTCCGTCAAATTTTAAGTTCCATTTGCGAACGGCATCGCATAAGGAGGCGGTATCAGTAAATTTTCCCTGACTTTCTTTTGGCGGATGGGTTTCTGTGTGCCAGGTGGGGTATCTTTCAAGCGTCAATCGGGGTGGCGTCTTATTTTTCATTACCTTTTCCGTAGATTTAGCAGTCATTGGTTGCTCGGGTTGTGGAGGGAAACGGGCAGTGTTCGCCAAGGTTCTTTCGGAGTTCATCAGGCTGACCAATCTGGCTCTCAAGGACCTCATATCGGCGGTGGGCTCCAATCCAATGATCTTAAGGACATTTTCCAGAGCGTCCTCTTGCCGAAGGTTTGGTGGAATTTGCTGTCCCCCTGTAGCAATTGCTAGGTTTTCATCGAAAGTGACTTTGTACTCTTCGCTTTGGGTTTGAACTGGAGTTCGAAGACTGGCGACTAATCATGCCCGTAGTTCTGTGCTGTTTCCGGAACTGTCCAAGTTTCTCTTCTGCAACTCCTCTTTCAGCTGTTCTTTTTTCAGGTGGTAGACCCATCCCAACACGTTCATCCATTTCCTGAGACGCTCTTTCTGGCGGAATGTTCACAAGGGGCGTCGTTACTGGTAAACGAATGCTGGAAGTCGTAATGGTGGTCGTGGAGGTCGTTGCCGTAGAAGAACTGGTGGAGATTGCTGGTAGAGATGGGAAGTCCAGTGAGGCGGAGGTCGTGGTGAACTGGTTCGGTTGAGGGGCCGACTTAGTATTCTCTCCAAGTCCCATTGTCATTTTAAGTGTAGAAACGGTGAAACTTGTAGTCGTGGACTTCCTTGAGTCCCTGTTCGGGCACCGAAATATGTGACGGAGATAGCTTCAGCGCACCCTTTTACCTAGAAAACACCTCTTTCTAGGTAAAAGAGAGCGCAACAAGCCCTCGCGGCTGAACCCCATGGGACTACGGTCCGCCCTTCGAAATGAATGAATGAATGAAGCCATCCCGACAGCCAGGGGCGATGGTCTCAAGCCTGGCTGGGGTCGGGTAAGGCAAAAGCTCAGGTACCGGCCAAGGAACAATCATGTGAAATGAAATGAAAAAATGAAATGGGTCCGCCAAGGGCCTTGTCGAGTGCGTCGACAACCTCCTGTCTCTCCGATATGGCGTCAAGGTCCCTCACCTCGACAGAAACACGCATCTCTGGGGCAATGACGTTGCCCGCGTTGCCGACAGCAGCTCCGAGGGCTGCAGCGAACTTCTGCCTGTCTGAGCCCTTCCCCCAGCCGGAGGATAACATCCCCCTTCGGAGTCGGCCTCACGCAGACAATCTTGGCGGTGCAGGAGTCGGGGTTGAGGTCCTTTCGGATCCTCCCGAGAACACCCGAATAGGACTGGCCGCCAGCCACTCTGACGAGCACAGAAGATGGACCAGCGCTCGCCCCTGGCTTGGCTTTCGGCCTCACGGCCACCGCACCCTTACCGGGTTTGGGCAGGCTGCCTCGCGGCCAGAGCCGAGGCACTGGCCGCAAGGACCTTTAGGAGCCGCCCTTGGATCCGCGACCTAGTCCTCTTTCGTGCGTCTCTCGCCACCTCAATGTCATTGACATTATGGTGGTACCTGTCCTGGATCTCTTCCGCCGATCTGCGCAGGAGCTTCAGCTTCTCAAACAACATGGATAGGGAGAGGATTCCCTCCTTCACCGTGTTGTAGACGTTCTTCTGGTTCTTGCAGGCTCCAGTCATGTTGGGCAACAACGTCTCGACTTGGCCAAAGATCTCCTGCTCTTCCTTGTGGGCTTTGAGGATGTTCCCCCATTGCCTCTCGCAGTACTCCAGGTCTTGCACGGTGGCATGACTGAAGTCACTGCCCATGCTGGTCGTGCTCGCCAAGCTGTTTCTTCGTGACTGTGGAACAGTCAAGAATGTCTGGTTGCCCTCCCCAGAATCCGTAGGGCAGCCCGAATGATTGGGGTGGGATTTCGGACCGGAGTCCTGACCCACCTGGGGTACGATACCGTGGTTTTTTGCAGACTGCTTGCTGTTCCCCTTGTAGCCGACTTTTACGGCAAGCAGGGGATACTGTTGGGACATTCTGCTCCGGCCCAACACGGATAAGAAGAAGGCGTGAAGAGACATCCAAAGATTGGGGTCGAAGAAGGAAGAGGGTGAGCAAGATTAGCACAGGAAAGAAGAAAGACGGCGAGCCAAGACCCAAGAAAGGAAGAAAGTTCTTGGCTTTAGAAGAACTGCGAGAAGAAGAAGTCACGCAGTTTGGCTCGGGAACCCGGGGTCGCCAAACACCCGAACAGCCGAAAGCCGGCCACCCCTGGGGGAAATAATAATAATAATATTAATAATGATGTTTAGCCAAAATAACTTAGAAAACATAGATGAAACCATCATTAAAACATCTGGTTTAGTGGTAGAAAATCTTTTCCCTATGATTAACAAAATTTTTTTAATTTTTCTATTTTGTATAGTTAAAATTATATATCCGATAATTAGGGGTGGGCGAGTACTCGACAGTCGAGTAATTACTCGAGTAGTTGCTACTACTCGAGGTCAAGTCGAGTAGTTAGTTACTCCCGCCGTTTACGCGGCGGCCGAATTTACGTGCAATTTACATTTGTGCGATCAAATTTTACAGCCGATCGCGAGTTACGCAAAGCTACATCTGCCGTTTATGCGCAGTCGGCAGATTGTTTATCGCGGCCGCTCGCTATAGTTTCACAATAAGCAGCATTTTCTATTCATTTGTGGCCAGCAAATACGCGCGACTGTTTTTTACCGCCGATCGCTAGTTTCGCAAAGTTGCATTTCGTTTATTTACGATCGGCAAGTACACGCGATCGTTTTCGCGGTTCACCGCGACTTCTGCAAGGCTACATTTGCCGATTTTCGGCGATCGGCAAATACGCGCGCTCGTATTTCGCGGCAGATCGCAAGTTTTGAAGAGCTACATCTGCCGTTTATCCGCGACGGCAGATAAGCGCTATCGTTTTTCGCAGCCGTCCACGAGTTTTTTATAACAATAACCTCGACAATATTTCATTAACTCATGGATTTTGACAGTTATCTAGAAATACCAGATTCTAAGAGATGTCTCAGAATTCGGAAAATGAAAACTTACAGCCATATTTAGCTCTGACCTTACACTTAACAACTTCAAATTTGTAATCATATATCTTTTGAATGATACACAACCTTCATTTCAGTCTCATTTGATTTGTAAAAATGAGGAGAAAATTGTGGACGTCATCGGTAAAGTGGACTTCATAAAACAATTAGTTAAGGTTTTGTAATTTTTGTATTGGGGGGATATCTTATTATTTTCTGGTCGCAGCTGTGTCACTCGTGCTCAAGAGATTTGATGTCAAAAAACATTAGATCAGCAGTCAGGCAAGGGGGTGGGGTTGGCTTTTGAGAAGTATAAAAATCACTGGGCACAGCTCTCCTCCCTGATGTTTTTAATTCTTTCTTCCACAATTTCTTGGCTAAGGTTTTAATCAGGGCCAACAATTACTTTTAAGGAAAATATAAACCTGTTTTTTTATTGTTAAAATAATAGGCTAATAATTAAATCTTATTACTGCTTAAATTCAACAACTAATTCTACATAAATTTATTTTGTGATCTTGTTACATTAAGTGATTTGTTAATTTGAGTGATTTAGCAAAGTCAACTTATTCATTTTAAAAGTAGGGTTTATGCAATGTAGCGGTATTAGAATATCAGAGTTTTATTTTTCCAAGAAAAATATGAAAGCGTAAGCTTAAATAAAGTAGACCAATTTTAATAGCAAAATTAAAGAAAGATTTTAATTAACTTTAATTCAAAGACCTAAATAATTTTAAAAAATTAAGATTTCATAACTACTCGACTCGACTCAATGCTCGAGTTTTTGGCTTAATACTCGACTCGACTTAACTCGACTTAAAAATCCAATACTCGCCCACCCCTACCGATAATACAAGCAGCAACGTAAACAGCAGTTATATGTTTACATCAAGTGCCCAGCATCTGAGCTGGGCACATAGTGTAAAGAAAGTAAATACAGTAAGCAATGAACGTTGTGCACGTCATGAAGTGCCCAGTTTTGTTGCTCACATACTGTAATTTTTGCGAAAACCATTCAATTACACTGTGCCCAGGCAAGCTGGGCACTTCATGAAGTACCCGTTTAGTGCTGGACACTTACTTCATGAAGTGCCTGTTTAGTGCTGGACACTTAATGAAGTGTCAAATTACAGCATGTGTCTACGACAGATATCTATAAATTTGGACGAATTGTGTTTTTTGCTTCTGGGGGCCCCTAAACCAAATGTTATCATGTTCTTGGGCTTAGGTCTTACCATGAGACATACGGTAATAGCTTCTTCCCTATAGGGGAAATTCGCTAAAAACAATAATCAGCTTGTTTTTTTTGCTGTTAATTGTTAACAAAAATTTCAATAATTTAAAACATCAACTTAACTTAAAAGTAATCTAAAATGTTTCAAAGTCATAAGCAGTTTAGTTATGATGATAATGTTTGTATAATTATTTTGCTCAAGATGGTTGTTGAAGTCAGGGGTGCCCAGCCCCCCCAAAGGCCAATGGCGCATGCCCCCCCAAACCAAGCCTAATGCCCCCCCAAAGCATGACAACCACCCCCACCCTTCAATTTCTAACATTAGTTAGCATGTCAATAAAACACACACACTTTATATCCTCCCCTATCAAAGGGTATTATTGCGTTTTATAAGCATCAAGTAATAAAGTGATAAAGCATACAATAGTAAAGCATAGGTAATAAAGTGATGTGACTTCAATATATAAAACATATGTATTTATAAGTAAGTCTAGTTCCAATAGCGTCAATAAAAAAGTCACAAATATTATGCTAGTTAATGCAAATAATGAAGTTTTTTTACAGTATGTGATACTAGTGATACAATACAAATAAGCAGTGTTGTAATATATTTCGCAACAATGGCTGAAAATGAAAATGAGGTTTTGCAGGCTCGAGATCGTGTTTCAAGCAAATAAATGATCAGCTGACTTGGCCGAAAGTTTTTGGTCCTCTGGCGGAAAAAAACTGGTTTCGGCTACCAAGTAAAACAGGTGATTACGTCGCGGCGTTGTGTGGCAAAAAATTTTTTTCACCACACTACGACGAAATCACCTGTTTTACAAACTTCAAACGCGGGCCGAAACACACTGTTTGCCGCCACAGGACCGAAAACGTTTGGGGCCCTAGGGCCGAAAGTCAGCTGATCGTTAATTTGCTTGAAACAACGTCAGAACATCACATAATTATACGGCAATCAATAGGTTCCGAAGACAAGTTACAACTCAGCCTTTTTGGTTTGTAAATATAAATAAATAAATAAATATCTTTAATTATAAGTACAGGTAGGTGACTCTTATATTTTCTTCTTAATTCTAATTAATTATTATTGTTCAAGATGGCGTCATTATAATTAGTGTGATACTAGCCTATTTAATATTTAAATTTGAAATAAAAGAATGGTAATCTGTTACAAAACTATTATTTATTCAACAATAACAATAAATATGAATATCAAAATTGAACTCTAGGGGGACGTACAAGGATTATTACAGTGGATGGGGTTAGATAAAATTACTTATGCTAATTGGATTAATATGGTACAATTTAAGGGCATTAGCTCAGTTCTTGAGAAGCATGATCTCTTCACATAGGGTTCTGGGAATCGTGCGGGCATGACATTGAAAAATTAATTTGTTTGAATATCACAATCATAAATACTTTTAAATAGAATAAATAATTTTGATAATAATATAAATTGCCAATTCTGATCTCTTTTTATATTTAATTAAATCAAGTCTTTGTTTGAAAGTCTGTTCCTCTTCAACAATGGTTGGTGAAGTAAATTTTGGATTGGTCTTACCAAGAGTTTATCTCTTCACCCTGATCTTTTCTTCAGATAGATAAATTTGGCCACTTAAAGGGGAATCAACTAAGATCAGGTTTACCGCTGGCTAACCAAAAAAAAAAAAAAATCTACTAATTAAGGGGGATGAAATTTAAAATTGGAACGAGGTCCAGGTACAATGAAGTTAACACTTGGCCATCTCTCTCTGGAATAGAAGCTGGAGTCCTTTACAATGGTTCCACTTTTCACTTTAACAATGTAACACATGGTTCACTAACTTGGTCTTTGGTAAACACTTCACTGAATTATTAGAGATCAAATTTTGAAAAACATGCTATATAAAATAGATAATTTGGGATAGCGTTCCCTGACCCATAAATATAAATTATATTAAATTATGAATACAGCTGATCTAACTTAATTTATCTAAAATTTTTATGGTAGATGGTAATAAATTAATGAATGATTTTAGGAAAATAACATTATCAAATAATTTATATTAACTGAGTGATATACTAGGTTGACATATTATATACAAATAATTATTAAGCTGTGTGTTTGTTTATTTATATGGGTGTTCATTTATGAAATTTAAATGTAAATGTTTGTGAACTATTACAATATCCCCTCAGAGTTGAATTAATTTAAAGAATTGAAATTAATGAAAACTCGATAATAATAGGAACAAATATTTACAAAACTATACTAAATGATAAAATATTTATTTATAATTTAAAATGATGATTTCTTAAGACTAAATGGATTATATGACCTAATATTTACAATCATAACTTCAGGTCCTAATACTGTCCACGCGCACTTCACTTATTTCAAATTTTGTTTCACTGTTCAACATTTATTACACTATTGTTTATATTTACTGGAGTCTTTTATCCCCTCAATCCATAAATAAACAAATTAATCTACAACTTTTAATTAGTTGTCCGTGTATTGTCCAAATGTTTATATAACTGTTAATAACACTATTTACACTGTATTTATTGTTGATCTCGGTTTGGCGTTATATATTTTCTAAGAGCAGTTACATGGTAGGGTCCAAACTCTTGTTCTTCATTTAACTTTTGTACAAAATAAGTCGAATGTCCCAGGATACTTGAGATGCGGTACGGTCCTTCGTATATGGCGAATAGTTTGGCTGTTTCTCCAAATGCTGCATTTGATAGTTGATGATTTTTGACCAATACCAAATCGTTTAAATTGAATAATGTTGGTAATACACCGCGGTTAGCTCTTCTTGCTCGTGTTCCCTTCTTTTCTCGCATGACTGCGTCTTGGTGTGCTAATGGTACTGGGTAAGTATGACATTTAAAATTTTGAGGATTTTCGACTCTTAATACATGCTGGTATTTGTTACATAACCCAGGTTGGTCGGAGAATACATCTTGAAAGTCCAATAACAAATCAGTTAATTGTTGTTTTTGAATACTATTTAGATTTAAATTATTTTTGAGGGATTCTGTAATTATTTCAGGGGATAATTCACATGATGTTCTGGGGTTTGTTTCTTCAATATAATAACACTCTTCGTATGGATCTTCATTGCAGCAGTAATCTTCTAAATTATCCACATTTTTATCATTAGTGATTATATGGCATAAAATTCCAGCTCGATTTGTGTTATTGAATTGAATTACTAAATCTGTATCATTAATATTCATATGCATTTCACCCTTTTCAAAATTTATCTTCATCTTCCAGGCACTAAGTGTATCTATCCCGATAATTACTGATTGTATTAGTTTTGGTACTACGAGCATTTGTGTTAATATAGTTTGTTGACCAATGGTAATAGGAATCATTACGATTTTTGAAATTTTCCGGGATTTTTCATTGGTTGCTGTTCTAATGTGCATATTATTTACTGGTAATTCTTCTATTTTTCCTAATTCACTCCGATTTGATATGTACCAATCTTCTGCTAGACATGTAATGTTAGAACCTGTATCAATGAGAGCTGTAACTTCTTTGCTTTTGATCTTTATTCTTATTTCGGGGCATTTTTGCGATATAGTCGTATGAGTATTTTGTTCTGTTTCTTCTTCAAATAAAAACTCCCGATCACAATAAATATTGCTCAAAGTTAAACTATTGGTATCTGATTCATTATGCATGTTATTTACATTATTTACAATTTCAATTGACCTCTTATGTCCGACTTCTTTCTTATTTTGCACTGAAGATGTGTTCTTCTGATTTGAGCTATTTACATGGAGAATGAGGTCACCACCATCATCAGTGCCTCTCAGTTTAAATCCTGATTATTTTCCTCTGGCACTAGGTTTGCGTTCTCCTCAATAATGGCAGCGCACACCTGGTTTTGTTCTTGTGTCGGGTGGTATCTAGGCAGTGGTCTTCTCTCTTCAGACGGCGGTTGGTTTGATGGTAGATTGGGAAACTGTCTTAGGTCACGGTAATCGTTTCCAAATCGATGGCGTCGGTCGTCTCTTTGGTACCGATTATCGTGGTGGAGGTGATTCTCATGTCTCCGATTGTACGGGTGGTACTTAGGTGTGTACGCTCGATTGTCCGTGTTTCTTTCATTGTAGTGTTGGTTATGACCTTTTCTACCGTGTTGGTGGTGGTTTCTATTTACATGATTTTCCTCAGGTGTATTTTCCTTTTTATGTTTATGGTTTTCGTTCCTTTGATGGTTAGGTGACCTTGCTTGTTCTCGCAGATCTTCTCTCTGGAGTAGAGCTTCAAAATCGCAGACCGTCTGAATATTTTGAACTCTATAGGCATCTTGGATTATGTCTCCAAAGTGGTTTGATAGGCAATCGAGGATTTCTTTTTCGTCCAGGGGAGGGTTTAGCGATTTAAGGGTCAACACCCGCTCTATAAAATACTCTGATCGGTTCAGATAACCATTTGGTCGATATTGTTCATTTTCGATCCGTTGTTTGACGCCTCTTTGGATATCTCGGTTCCAATATTTCGATTCAAACATATGTTGAAAATCATCCCATGTGTGAATATCAGTTTTGATTAAATTAAACCACTTTGAGGCATGTCCTTCTAGGCACATTTCAATGAGATCAACTAGGCTTTCCGCACTATTATTTTCTGGATTTAACTGTAGGTTTTTCTCATAATATTTCTTAAGTTTGTTTAGAAATTCCTGGGAATTATGTGTCTTTCCATTAAATTTTGGGTGGGTCATTTCCGGTGTTAATGTCGATCTGCCGTTACACACAATATTAATAGGGACGGGCGCTTGTGTTGTTTGAATGTTGGGTGTAGTAGGTATTTCTAATATTTTCTTATGACACGCCTCCACGGACTCAGCCAATTTCGCAATTTGGTATTCATTGGATTTAATGTTTGGGTTCAGTTCTAATTTGACTTGGTTGATTTCAGCTGTTACTTGTTCTTTGATTTGTGTATAATTTTCCTTACAAATGTTTTCTACCTCCCTGTGTGTCTCTAATTGAATCTGTTTAATTTGTTCAGTGATTTTTAATTGGGTTTTACAATTTTCTGATACGATGATTTGACTAACCTCCTGTTTATGTTGAATGAGGTCTTGTATTAAATTTTCTCTGATTTTGTATTCCCCTTGTTCTAATTTAGTATCAATTTGATCGACTTCCTTAGCCAAATTTTCCTGAAGAATTTTAAGTTGATTTATGTCAGTTTTAAGATTTGACTGTTCATTGTGAATTTGCTGAATTTGATTTTCGACCCGGGCAGAGTGATTTTGAAATTCAGATCTTAAGTTTGCATGTTGTATTTTAATATCAGATTTGATTGCGTTCATATCGGCTTTAATTTCATTTCTTAACTCGGTTTTAAGCGCATTCATGTCAGTTTTAATCGCAGCATTGCTCGATTTAATTTCATTCATGTCGGTTCTAAGTGCATTGATCGCCGCTGCTATTTGTACGAGTGGGTCGACACTGTCGACAGCTGATTCAGTACGAGTATGGTCTGGAATCAGCACAGGAGGGACGGTACTTGTGTCGCTCGTCAAAGAAACTAGCGTTCTGATTGGTTGTTCCGTTCGGTATATTTCGCTCAATGACGATGTAGCGGGGGAAATCGCCGCGGAAGTAGTGGTAGCACTGATTGAGGTTGGCGTTGGTGTTGAAGTGGGAGACGCCGGCTGGGACAAAATGGCGGAACGTTCTGACATTTCACTCACGGCCGAAATTGTTGTCTCATTATTAGAATCACTCGCGTTGTCGGAATTATTTGAGTCGCCTACCGAAACAATGTTTTCTTTGTTCACTGACGGGTCACTGTCCGATTCGCGGTGTACATTTATTGGTTCCGTGTTATTGCCGAATAAAACAAAACTTGTCTGCTCGGACTGCGTCGTTGAAACTTTAGGTTTGTCGGTTGATCTTAAATGGTATTTATGTTCGTCGCCCATATTGAGGTAGTAAGCACGCAATTAGGATTATTATACAATAAATTGGATATTATACTTATATCTAAATGAGGTGAGATGAGTCTTAATCTAGGCTATCTCCTACAAAATTATCTTCTTGCTATCTCAAATAATGTCTGCGATCATTAACTTTTCATTGTCAATGCCCTTACGTTGCGGCGCCAATTACAACTCAGCCTTTTTGGTTTGTAAATATAAATAAATAAATAAATATCTTTAATTATAAGTACAGGTAGGTGACTCTTATATTTTCTTCTTAATTCTAATTAATTATTATTGTTCAAGATGGCGTCATTATAATTAGTGTGATACTAGCCTATTTAATATTTAAATTTGAAATAAAAGAATGGTAATCTGTTACAAAACTATTATTTATTCAACAATAACAATAAATATGAATATCAAAATTGAACTCTAGGGGGACGTACAAGGATTATTACAGTGGATGGGGTTAGATAAAATTACTTATGCTAATTGGATTAATATGGTACAATTTAAGGGCATTAGCTCAGTTCTTGAGAAGCATGATCTCTTCACATAGGGTTCTGGGAATCGTGCGGGCATGACATTGAAAAATTAATTTGTTTGAATATCACAATCATAAATACTTTTAAATAGAATAAATAATTTTGATAATAATATAAATTGCCAATTCTGATCTCTTTTTATATTTAATTAAATCAAGTCTTTGTTTGAAAGTCTGTTCCTCTTCAACAATGGTTGGTGAAGTAAATTTTGGATTGGTCTTACCAAGAGTTTATCTCTTCACCCTGATCTTTTCTTCAGATAGATAAATTTGGCCACTTAAAGGGGAATCAACTAAGATCAGGTTTACCGCTGGCTAACCAAAAAAAAAAAAAATCTACTAATTAAGGGGGATGAAATTTAAAATTGGAACGAGGTCCAGGTACAATGAAGTTAACACTTGGCCATCTCTCTCTGGAATAGAAGCTGGAGTCCTTTACAATGGTTCCACTTTTCACTTTAACAATGTAACACATGGTTCACTAACTTGGTCTTTGGTAAACACTTCACTGAATTATTAGAGATCAAATTTTGAAAAACATGCTATATAAAATAGATAATTTGGGATAGCGTTCCCTGACCCATAAATATAAATTATATTAAATTATGAATACAGCTGATCTAACTTAATTTATCTAAAATTTTTATGGTAGATGGTAATAAATTAATGAATGATTTTAGGAAAATAACATTATCAAATAATTTATATTAACTGAGTGATATACTAGGTTGACATATTATATACAAATAATTATTAAGCTGTGTGTTTGTTTATTTATATGGGTGTTCATTTATGAAATTTAAATGTAAATGTTTGTGAACTATTACAAAGTTAGTTGTGTGATAATATGATTTTCATAGCTGTATTTGTTTGAATCATGATAAATAAGTTGTATCGTCGTTCATAACCTTAAAGTTTTATTTTCAAGTGAGTCAAATAATAATTATTTTTTTAAATAATTTTGGGTATATTTCATTGTGTAATGTGGTGAAAAATAGCGTTCGCACCTGACTCTCGATCGGTTCAAATTCTCGAATTCGTCTCAAGCCTGCAAAACCTCATTTTCGGCCCTTGTCGCAAAATATACTATTACAACCTACGAGTATTTTTAATTTTGGCAGTTTAGTGATGCATTAATTTAATATGGTTTCCATAATGTTGGGGCGTTATTGTTTTTACAATAACCAGAAATTAATTAATTGTTTTTTTAACATTTAATAAATTAAGAAATGAATGGACATGGCTGTTAATGTAATATAAATGTTGGGATTTTACATCATTAAACACTGCAACAGTGGTATTGAAATGGCATCATTCTCGCAGGAAGGTTCAAAAACATATTGGATGCTTGTTGGTTAAAAAATATCTCGGTCTTGGGTGCTGGAAGAGCTATGAGGAACGTCAACGTCATGTTTGCTTGTTGATTGACTTGGGTCTGGAACGTACTTTTCCCATGGTCCGTTGTCGATTTCAATTTCAATCCTCAAAGACTAGACTACTAGACTAGGCTGGGACACAACAAAATGACCATAAAACTACCCCGTAGTTTGCCAAAGATAAAAAATACAGAATACAATTCAGTTTCTGTATATATAATCAGCTAAAATTAATATCCAACCACGATATCACAACACAATGTGAACTTGTAATCACCATTCACTTCTCTCAGCAATTGCACTATTCGTAAAACTGCTTCACCACAGTCTAAGGACTGCACACCAACCGTGCTTCATATGACTGGCGATTGACTTTTAGTATAGTCCTATCTCAAACGGCCAGTGTTGCATTACACAGGATTTGGCATTTTACCCGCCAACTCTGTTAATAATCCTCACTTTTACCCGGTTTTTCGGCACTAATCCCTGCAAAATCACCCCAGGTACCATAATCCGGTAGTTAGACGAAAAACCACGTAATGACTTTAAAAACAACCAAAACCGGATAGTTTCCTAAACTTGCTGGGTAAGGAGAGAAATATTACATCAATAAACTGCACACTACATATCAAAATATGTCTATACTTCAAGTATTGTTCTTGAACAAGTTCTTGAAAGCCATAAAACCCAAATTATTTTTCTCACCTTACATAGACATTGGATATTTGCAAAGCAAACCTTAATTCAAAAATCCCCGGCTTTACCCGTTTTTTATGTATTTAGGATGCCTGCCGGGTAAATCCCCGCAGCTCAAGTCTAAAATCCTCGATTTTACTCGATTTTTCTTAATCCTCTCAATTAAGTCCCCAAACGGCCATCAAAATACCCGCAAACCGGGCTAATACCCGGTTTCTGGTAACACTGCAACGAAATAACCAATAATACAGGACAACTATACCAAATACAATACCAACTTTCGTTCAAAAAATAAAATATCTTGAGTTCCAAAAAATTCCTTGTACCTTGTCAAAAATCCCCGATTTTACCCATTTTGTTGTTGAGAAAATTTTCTCAACCCAAGCCTTACATCCCCGGTTAAACCCGTTTTTTTAATCACCGCCAAATCTCCGCACGGCCTTCAAAATACCCGAAAACCGGGTAAATACCAGGTTTTTGGCATCATTGCTAACGGATGTATCAGACTGGGGCCACAGACCGTGTCTGATACCATGGGCCTTTTATGGGCCCGATGTCAGACAGGGTTGCCAGTCGAGCCATTGCCAACCGCCATTCAAAATAATTTAACAATTATAGATTAACGTGGAGATTCCGGGGATGGTTTACAAGGCGAAATTGAATTTAAGACGATGGAAAACCTGATGAAATGGTCAGATAAATAAACAATAGACTACTTTTAACTGTTGCGTATATGGTTATGGACATTTATTTGTTTGTAATTTTCCCTTACTCGCTGGTTTAAAATTCCTCACAAAAAAACCAAAATTCTGCCCGAAAAATCATGCCCCCCCCAAAAATTTTGATGGCGCAAATTGCGCCATGCCCCCCCCTTCTGGGCACCCCTGGTTGAAGTATGTTTAAATGTTTGATATGTTCATTAACGTGATGGAGTCGAGTTATTTTGTTTTTGATTTTGGTTATTTTACTAAACAAAAAATATTGAACAACCTATTTAAACATTGACTTGAGCAATGTATAAACATGTTTTGGCAAAAAATAAAGAGTTCATTGTTAGTAAACAAAGTGTACCCAATATCATCCCAGTATCCTAGTATGGATTATCAAAAATTTCTCTCTTATGTCCCACCAGGTCTATCACTCTTTTCACGCTGAGGTGAAGCTTTATCAGCAGCACTGGTGGCGGTGCGACGGACCTTGCCAGAAAAAACCTCCGTTCTTTGGCATGGTGAAGCGAGCAAAAAACCGGGCCCCTGGGCCCAACGACTTCTGGTGGGGCGATCATCAGGCTGCTTGTGGCGGCAACTTTGTCAAGATACGAGAGCCTGAAGGATATGGAGTGAAGAGCAAAGGCAAAGATAGCAAAGGTGAGGCTCGTTATGATCAGAATTGTTCGGTTTGGAGAGATTTCAGCTCCAATACTAAATTCTTTGATAGTGTGGACCAAGCCTTGCTTGATATTATTTTATATTCACCAGTTCATCCAATTATTATAAAACATTTCGATGGTATTTTGTAAGTATTTTTTTTAATTGCTCAAAGCAATCTTTATCCCACTCGCAGTATTTTTCCTAGATAACTGTAGTTTGCAATCAACTGTTCTGATTATTTTATTATATGTTTACATTTTTGATGCTATTGTGGCAACTCGTAAGGCCCAATATTACATTTTTTCCTCTTCAAAATTCATTATATTAAGTTATTAGATTTTCTCTGACCAAGTAACCTGCATAGAACACGTTTTTTAGGTAAAAATTAGTTACTGTATTTCTAGACTTTGAAGGAAATCCTTGGAGCCGTTTTCTAGATAATTATGCAAGCATGCAAGTAATCAAACAATCATTGCTCATGCAAAAACAAAAAAGTCTTCTGTGGTACAGGATTTATAATAAACCTAAATCACAGTTGTTTGTCTGATAGAAATTTGTTGATAAGGATATTATTTTGATACTCCATTAGCAATCTGTACTCAATTGTTTTATCTCAGTTCTATTCCACTTTACTTGCAATTTGCAAAAACAGTATTAACTGGCTTGTTTGTGAAGAGCTGGATAATTACTTTGTTTACATTTTTGTCAAAATTCCGTAATGAACATGGCAAGCCATATATGACCCAATGTTATGTTGTTGTTTTCAACTTTATATTTAATTTTTCTTAAAATTTTCATTTTAAATCAAATTAAACTGCGCCAGTGAACTTTAAAATCAAAACTATATCTAACTGGGAAATTTTATTATAATCGGTAAACCGTTTTAGAGATTGGATTTACAAGAATTGCATGTTCAAAGTAATAGGATAAACAATCCGAACTTTTAATAGGTACGTTATGAGACAGGCTGACTTAAAACTTTTATGAACATAAAATTTATGGTTTAACATTGTTTTAGTTGATTTAAATAGTATTTGTTAGTTTCAGGTGCCAAACCAATAGGAGGGAAAGATATTCGCAACTTTTTCAAGAAACCAGCTAATGCAAATGGAAATTACTCATCAGCATCCAACTCATCAGCCAACGAAAGTGGAGGATGTAATGTGTATGGCATTAAAAACTTTTCTCCCAATCACCCAGCTCAAACCAGTGTCAAACCTTCCAGTAAGGGAGTCAATCAAGTCATTGGATTTAAAGATCTTAATTCTAATGGATCAACCACCTCACAAAACACGTTTGGGCGTGGCCATATTTTAGGGGGAGGAAGAGAAAGTGGCATGAAAACAAAAAATAATCCTTCAACTCCAAGACCAAGTGGTGAGATGTTAGCCAATCGTGGAGGAGGAACTTTGGTAGTGTCAGGGACAAAAAAAAAAACCAAAATAAATGAAAAAAGTCCGGACACTAAACTAAGAATAGATACTTTTAAAGTTTTTTCTGGTTCTGGTTTCACTTTGGGCGGAAGTTCAGGTAGTAGTGATAGGTCCAGAAGTCGCCTTTTGAGCTTTGGGAATGAGCCAGCAAAGAAAACAAAGAAAAGTGATGGAGAAATAAGTAAGCATGAGCTTAAAAATTCTTGTGATGGTTCATTTAGTAGTACTGTCCTAAAGAAAGACATGTGCAATTGTTCTGTTTGCAATAAAAATATGCCTCGTGAAGAAATTGAAGTTCATTTGGAAAGTTGTGAAGGGCTAAAGAATGTTTTTAACAACAGTAGTGTAGGTTTTGATGTTGATAATGATGAAATTAGCGAGATTAACAAAAAATCTAAGATTACATCATGTCCTGTTTGTGCCTTAAATATTGAAGGTGACATCAACGCCCACCTAGATGAATGTTTAGCTTCTTCTGGAATACTGAATGTATTTGATGAACCCACTATAGTATTAAATGATTCAGACTCTCAAATTATTATCCATGATATCAGTCCCAGAGAATCACCAATAGTAATTAGTGATTCTGATTCACCAGTTGTTTCTGGCTTTGAAAATGTTTGCAAGCCTAAATATGAAAACGACAGTGACTTAGAAGTTATTGAACCTGAAAACAGAGTGGCTTGTATGATCTGTGGAATGCGCTTTGGTGAATCAAGAATAAATGCACACGTCAATGAATGTCTTGATTCTCAGGATGATTAAAAAATATCAAAATTAACATACTTTTGAATTGTTTATCTGAAAGGTAAGGAAATTGTTACCAATACCAGCAAGGAATCCTAATCTTTAAGCATTATATAGTTTTTCATGTTTTATCATGTCTTGTTTCAACAGTCTAAAAAAATGTTGATTATTGCAGGAATTCTTATATGCAAAATACAACTTCAAATATTAGAAAAATTAAATTTGTTTGATCACAAGTTTTACCTAATTATAAATATGATCCAAACCAGCCCACATCACTTACTATCCTATAACCTGTGCTCAAAATATACCTAGTATTCTCTGTTATTTCGATTTTTATATAATTATTGAATTGAGTGTTATTATACTTTTTGTACGTTAAGTTTTATAATAAAATTGTTTTATATATATATCAAGTTTGTTTTTATTTGACCAAGAATTATTAGTGACTTTGACTAGAGAATCTATCGGTTTCAACTAACAAGAAACATTGAGTGATGTCTAAGTCACCTCTGGAAGAAGTAAATATTTCCATTATTTTAATCATATAAGCGTTCCCACACACGTTCTAATTCTACGATATAAACTGAAACTCTGAAAATATGTAACCCTATTAATATTATGCATTGAGTGACTTACATAAATAATTGTCTTTATAAGTTTAGCCTAATACTAGTGCAAACAGTAGTAAATAGATCCCATTACAATCATATAAGCATTCCTACACATGTTTTATTCTTATAGGGCCTTCCTTCTTGCTTTAAAAAAAATATGCTAAAGAATATCTCAGTCAGATTTTAAGTCATTTAATCAATTCATCATTTATTACAGGAATTTTCCCCAGTCAACTCAAAATATCTAAAGTTATAACGAGCCATAAAAAAAATGATCTAGAAACAGTGTCAAATTATCGCCCAATTTCTCTTCTTCCTGTAGTAACAAAAATTTATGAAAAAAATTGTAGAATTTCAGCTATTAAATTATTTTCAGCACGGCTTTAGGCATGGGAAATATGTAATTACTGCAGCAGTGACATTTACTGAGTGCATAATTGAATCCGTAGACAAAGGAGAGTATACATCAGGAATCTTTATGGACCTATCAAAGGCTTTCGATAGTGTCAATCATTTTAAGTTATTGAAAAAATTAGTAATGTTAGTTGTAACAAAAAAAATCAATAAAATGGTTCGAATCATTATCTTCATAATATGTCTCAATTCGTTGAAATAACTTATACAACCCATGAACAGAAGAGTTATAAAATTATTTTCAAAAACTGAAATTGTAAAATGTGGGGTGCCTCAAGGATCTATTTTAGGCCCCCTCTTGTTTCTTTGCGTACCAGAAAATAATCTTTGTTTTTATACAAAGATGATATCAATCTAAAGTAACAGCCAATTCCATTCAAGAAGTTGAAATATCAAGTTTTATAGAGCTAGAAAATATTGGGCATTCATTGGAGCAACACAATTTAAAGCTAAACGCAAAAATTTTTATTACAGTACACCTCGGATTATCTGGACCTCACATTATCCGGATCCCGGATTATCCGGACCTGTCCAACCGAGAAATTAAAAAATTATAATCACGGTAAAAACATGATTTTAGCGAGTTTACGGGGTAATGTGCCTTCTAAAAGTAATATGGAAACTTAATAGATTACTCTACGCATTTGGGATCACAATAATTGAAGGACTCACATTGCCTAAACAGTAAATTACAGCATTTTTGTGAACATAGTTTTCTGGATTGCTACTTGGGGTGCTGTCAGTAATCAACAAAGGCGTAGGCCTACGGCAATTTTGCGAGTTAGTTTATTGCTGGCATTTGATGTGTTACGTTATTTCTTAAGAATAGTTACTTTAATAAGTTTTGAGTTACTTTAGGTTTCGTCATTATTATTCTTAGTTTGAGCCATGTTCGGTTATGATTATTTAATCTTAATAAACTAAATCATTTAATTTGGCGTTTTATTTCAAACCTAAACCGTAAGTATGGTAAAAGTTAACATAATATTCGTACGATTAATAATGAAGTTTAGGTCTTAAATTTGTTTAAAAATTAAACCCCAGTAAAATTTGAAAGATTAATATGTTGCACAGTCTTGATACGCCGTTTTCAGCATCAATTTAGCATGGGCTAAGGTACACAATCTCTATTTATGCGATATTGTAATGACCTCGGATTATCCGAATTTTTTGTTATCCGGATCGGTGTTCCGCCACATTAATCCGGATAGTCCGAGGTGTACTGTACTTTTAAAACTCAACAAAATAAACAGCTAATCAAACCGAATATTACAGTAGAGTTCCACAAACCTGGACTAATGTGGACCAAACGGTGTCCGGGTTTGTGAAAATTCCGAGTTATCGGGAAATGAGTAAAAATAAGAATAGTTTCTGTTATTTCTATAAGAAATCATTTATTTATTGCATAGTAAAACATACAAAAACTTTATTATCAGTTACAAAAAAATTTAAAGAAAAACCTTAACAGTTTTATATCTGTCAATGTGTCACACCGTGCTCTGGCCTTGAATCTCTGTGCACTTTATTGCTCTGGCAAGCTTTCCGAGTTATCCAGAATTCCGGGTTATCGAAGTCCGGGTTTGCGGGACTCTACTGTATATATAAATCACAAGAAATTGAAAATAAAAGTAATACACCGTTTCTAGGTCTGGTAATAGATGAAAATTTATGCTGGGATAAACACATAAATAAAGTTTTATCAAAATTAAGCTCTGGGCTCTATTCGCTTTCTAGAATGTCTTTTTTTGTAATCAAATAACTTTAAAAAAAATTATTTTGCAAACATTCACTCCCATTTATTATATGGAATATGCCTTTATGGTTCGACAACCAAGGAAAATATGGATAAAATATTAAAAAAGCAAAAAAGAGCAATTAATTACAATAATTATGAAACCTGGTTACATAAGAAAGTCTTATGTAACCAAAAGAACTTTTAGTTCTTAGTAATAACTTAGTCAACAAAAGAAAAATTTAGAGAACTATAAATTTTAACAATATAATGGGCAATACATTCTTGAGACAATTATCATTGCAAAAAATAATCTAAACAATATCAATTCAGACTCATCCATATAACACTAGAAATAAAAAGAATATCATAACCACGAATCACAAATTAAAATACTATGAGAAAAGGCCAACCTATATTGGGCTAAAGTTCTTCAGGAATCTACCTAACAGCATCAAAAATGAAAACAATCCTATTAAATTTAAAAACAAACTAAAAGAATACCTGATAAGTAGATCCCTATATTCATTGGAGGAGTTCTTTTCCACCTCCTAATGTACATATTACTGACTACTGCAAATTTTTATTTTTACTTTGAATTTTTAATATATAACATGTTATTAGGTTAGTTTTATTGACGCCATTCAATGTACATATTATGTATTCTGTGAATAAAGATAATTTGAATTTGAGTTTTTGCCGGGCAAATGTATCTATGATTTGCTTTTAAATCAATTAAAAAATATGTTCAGTTATGGCTTTTTATTTTTATTTTTACATTTTTTATGTTACAGTACACCTCGGATTATCCGGATTAATGTGGCGGAACACCGATCCGGATAACAAAAAATCCAATATTGCCTAAATAGCGATCGCCAGGGGTGCCTACAGGGGGGGATTATGACGCCAATGGCGTCATAGAATTTTTTTGGGGGGATTTTGTTTTTGGTTTACTGTACAGGTAAAACGTATATTACTACTAATTTTATTAAGAAATCGTCAAAAACTAATTAATTGTTAAACTATTTAAATTTGTACATAAATTAAAATTTTTATTTTCAATGTACGAAATAGGGATATACAACATGGACATGCCCGCACGGCACGACTGTCCAGTGTATACCGTCAGCGTTCCTGTACACTTGTTTCTTTCCTTGGGCGGCCGCGGCACGCAAGCAGCCGCACTGGCTCAGTCCACGAGACTCTCTTCAACCGGACACAAACGAAATAATTATTCTTTTTAACCTGTCCCGTTTCCTATCGATAAATTACTCAAACTACTTCTAGGGGGGAAATGCAAACTTCAAAAAGTAAAATTAATAATTCCCCCCAATATAGCATTGAAGTTTTAAGGATTATTTTTAGGGGGGAGGTTTGCGTTGAAATGAACAGTTACTTTTTAGCGGGGAAATTTAAAATAACCAGTAACCTAATAGCAACATTAATTATTCCCCCCTAATATAGCTTTGACTTTATAGATTATTTTTTTGGAGGATGGGTGTGTTTAAATAAACAGGTGCTTTTTAGGAAGGAAATGAAAAAAATGGTAATACAACTAAAACTTCAATCAGTCAACTAATAGTAGCAAAACTAATTATCCCCCCTTCCATGTAGCCTTGACGTTTCACAGGTTATTTCTAGAGGGGGACTTTGAAAAGAACCATCACGTTTTAGGGGGGAAAAGTAAAAATATAGCCGTTTAGAACAATATTCTAGAAGTCTTTTCTTGTGAAGAAATAATTGATAAATTTGCAACAACGACTAAACAAAGGCAAAAGCTTTTATTTAAACAGTAAGCCTTTAGATTAATAATCATTCGATTTGACTTATTACATCTTGATAACTTGATAACATCTTGATAAACTTCTTTTCCAATTGAATGTTCGTGAATGATCTGTATACATGATCTTCGGTTAAGTTTGCTGATTTAGTATTCATATTTGTATTAGGTAGCGTTTGATCATTATATAGGCCTATAGGTCATTATGGTATGTAATTTTTTGCATTTATAAAAGAGTCATTTATAATATTACGTCTTTAAACAGGCTCTTGAGTTAGCATTTTTACACTAATCTATCTATATATATTATTAATTCTGTAAGCGATTTTTTTCAATCAAAATTGTGAGAGTTTGACAGGTCGCAGGATGACGAGAGAGGGCTTAAATTAAAGGTCTCGGTCCCAGGGGGTCGGGAAAAATAGCATATTATGTCCAAATATACCAGAAAATGAGAAATAACGAAAAATATATTCCATTTAAAATGCACTGGGATTGAAAAATGTCTGCTTTGTTTACATTAAACATGTGGTGCTAATGCTTGATTCAAAGCCATACGGTAGATGTTGACATGTGGGATTTTTTTCAAAATACAGCTAACTATGCACGTTCAATGTACTATAACAAAAAATAATTTAACTTTAAGATTTTCAGATTTTATAATAATTAAGGGATTGAGTTTTTTCATAATTCAAAATTATAAAAAGTTAAGTACGTTTGTTTACTTTATGTTATAATGATGCAGATTTAATACCAAAAATTATATATATATATAAAATTACGTAAGGGAAATTTTTGTGCCGAAATTGTGGGCGTTTGGAAGGTCGCAGGATGATGGGAGGGGGCTGAAATTGAAGAAGGTCTCCATCCCAGGGACTCGGGGAAAATACTGAAATTGCTTTAAGCTTACTATAAAATGAGAAATAACGTAAAATAGCTGTCATTTAAAAATCATTGGGATGTAAAAAAGTCTGCTTTGTTTACTTAAAAGCAAATGCTAGATATAATCTTAATTTTGTGGATCCAAAAGCCTATTTTCTAAGACGGTATTTTGTACTACAGTAAAAAAGAATTATGCTTAGGGGCTATTAGCCCCTTCAAGCCTCTAGTTATAGATTATGTGTTCCTAAACTTTCCAGTTTAAATTGATTTATCTTTCAGACTATTTTGCCAGATATTTAATTAATCATTAAAATAATTGTTATTTACCTCAGTTATATATGTTTCTTTAAAAATTGTTTCTTATATTTTTTAAGTGTTTAAGATTTTTTATCATAATCTTAAACTAGCGTTAGACACCCAGTTTATTGTAGAAAATATATTATTTTACTCATTGTAATATTCATTAGGTTTATAACTGAATAAATGTAACATGTAGAATACAGTCTGTTTCTAAGAAAAACTATTGTTTTCATAGGCCTAGTTGTCATTTAACTCCTCTTGATTAGCTTTAAACGTAAACACACATTTATAAGAAACGTAACTCTAGAAAAGCACGTCAAATGGAGAACACTTATAAGGTTTATTAACTCATTCTTTCACAAATATATTTATATACCCCGTGTGTTTAGTAACGAAATTTGAGGTTAATGACGATGATACAATTTTTTCTCATGGTAACAAAAAAACGTAAATAGGTAACCAAAATCATTTGGTCGCCATTCTTCCTTGATTAAACCTTTTTTTAATTTCATACAGTTATATTACTGTGTTGTTTAAATGTAAGTAAATTACAGCTGATTTTCGGGTCAAGGCTCAAGAATGGTAAAAGGCTATACTTGTCTTCTCCCCCAGACGATGTTCCGGAAATAACTGACGATGTTCCGGATAATAAAATCGAAGTTTAATAACAATAATAATTTTTAAGTGATTAATATAATTAACTTTTAGTCGGAAAATTTTTTACAATTCGAGTGATGTAACTTAAATTAACCCAGATTATTATTTAAATGTCCTGTGCTTAAATAGGATGTCATAAATATATGTTGTGCGGAGGGGGATATTTGATAGATTCTGGAAATTTTTGGGGCGATTTGCGTCATAGCTCTTGGGGGGGATCGGCACCCCTGGCGATCGCGTACCTTAGCCCCAGCTAAATTGATGCTGCAAACGGTGTTAGTCTTTGATATTTGACAACATGTTAGTCTTTGATATTTTAGGGGTTTTAATTTTGAAGCAAGTTTAAGAGCTAAATTTTATTATTAATCATACGAATGTAACGTTACCTTTTACCTTACATACGGTTTAAGTTTAAAATAAAACGCTGTATTAAAATATTTTATTTATTAAAAATATATAATCATAAGTCAAACTTGAAATAATTTTGACGAAATTAATCCAAATCCCAAAACTCTTTTTACTGTAACTCTTCTTAAGAAATAACGAAACTTATCAAATGACAACGGTAAACAAACTCGCAAAATTGCCGTACGCTACGCCTTTGTTGATCACTACTAGCACCCCAAGTAGCAATTCAGAAAACTACGTTCACGAAAATGCTAAAATGTACTGTTTAGGCAATGTGATTCCTTCAATTATCATGATTCTAAATTCATAGAGTAATGTATTACATTTGTATTTTACTTTTAGAAGGCGCATTTTACCCGTAAACTCGCTAAAATCATGTTTTTGCTGTGATTTCAATTTTTTTATTTCTCGGGTAGACCGGTCCGGATAATCCGGGATCCGGATAATCCGAGGTGTACTGTATTTTTTTTCTCTCGGCCATGCACCCCCTGGAAGCTTGCCTGGGCCATAGAACCGGGCCTACTGGGCCTGTTGGGAAATCCGGCCCTGGGTTGAAGTGACATCTAATACAACATAGTTATTGACCAATTTGGGGCCTTACACTAATAGTATTAATAATAAATTATAAAACGTAAAACTACGAACAGTTTTAATAATTATCTAGCAAAATCTATATTATTAAAAGAATTTCTGGGATTTTGTACAGAGCATATCGACCTCTACAAATTAATTTTTCTACACATATTTGGTATCAAATTAAAGCTATTACTCTGTAGATGTTCCTTTTGCGGGTTTGGAAGATATCCCATGAAAAGCCTTCACACAGGAGGCTTTTGAAATTTCAGCGAAAGTGCTACTATCTGTGGGAGAACCTGTGAACTTTTTCAAATTTTTCATTTATTTGTAACAAAACAGGTGATTAAGATTTGAAATAGTTCCAGAGATATGCCACAGAACGCAGGATAAGCAAATGTCATTATGATTTTGATTTTTTTTAACTGAAGTTTTTTTAAGTTAACAGAAAATAAGGAAGAGAGTATTTGCCATATTGAAACTAAAACCAACAGTCTGTGACCATATTAATTTACTGTATTTATTTTCTTGAAAAGCAAACTTAAAAGGAACATAAGTAAATAGGAGGTGCTCTGGAGATGGGGTTTTATAAGCAACTATTGGCAGTGAAGACACATTGATTCATGTTTCAACACATTTATGCATGATTCAATGTTTTGAGCTTTAAAATATCAATATTAGTTGAATGTTAACCTAAAAATTGCAAGTTTTAAAACACTTATTTATAAATTTAAAACCTGTATTTTGTAAATGTATTTGGAATGGGATATTAGAGTGTTCACGGTTAGCCTACCTATTTTACTCGATTTTGAAATGTACCAATAACAATATGCCTAAATTAATGAAGGCTTTTTATAGAAAGTTATGTTATTTGCTTAGGTGAAAATTTGCCAAATATGTATTTAATATGCGAAACAAAAAGCGGGTCTGTTTGAAAATTTAATTCTTTGGCCGTTATGTGTGTTGAATAATTTTTTTATGGCGAATGGCTATTTTAGAGGCGATTTTATAAATGTTATTTAGAGATTAAAGTTCATCAGTAAATCAATGGTTTGTCCATCTTCTTACCGATTGTTGTTAAGTCCTAACAAAGATGTATGCAAGATACTGCCGCGTAGATGTTGTGTAGATGTATGCAAGACACTGCCGCGTAGATGTTGTGTAGAATTAACTCTAAAACAGAGACATGAAGATGCGCCAAATGGAGATCCGTGTATAAACTAACCCCCCATTTAATGTAAAATGAGTGCTGACGCACTGTCGAAATTTCAAAGTGTAGAACGTAAAAAAGTGTAAACATGGACTAAAGCAGGTGAAATAAATGGACTTCTCAAATTCCGTGAGGAATTTCTTACTCATATTAAAGTTTCGAGTATAAAGTAATAAGTTATTTTTAAAATGTAGCCCCGATGAGAAATTTAATTACTGGCAATTTTATTCCAGTGCTATGACATAAAAAATTTGTAGGAAACTAAAAAAAAATCACAAATATTCACACAGTTCATCATTGAAAAGTATTTTACGCCGCAAAACTACATACATAATCAACATGAAACTAAAGCCTACTTTACCAAGCCATTTTTGTAAGTCACGAAGTGACGCGGGCTGCTAGTAAATATAAAAATTGGGATGATTGGTTAACAAAGGAGAACATATCTAGGCATACATAACATTTAATCAAATAGTTGTCTTTATGCGTTGAGGCGTGCGGTGATGTCTGGAATCAAGAAGAATCAAGAATTTATTAGCCTTTGTCCAAATTGCATGCAATTGGCATCGTCACAACATGTATCATTACAAAATACAATTCATCAATAGAGTTCATAGCATGTGCTTGTTGGCAACTTACAGGCTAAAGGCCAAACAAAACAAACCATGCACTAATTCTCCAAGTGTCACTGACAAACTCAAACAAAAATCACTTACGATTGTGCTGGGCAGACTAAAAAATTCCTGAACTGAATAGAGTGGGTTGGACAATAAGAGGTTCTTTGCAGATGTTTTGAATTTAGAAAAACTCTGGGTCCAAGCTGTATAGGACAAGACATTAAATAGTTTTTGTCTTAAAACAAAGGAACTATTGTGAACCTTCTTAAGCCTAACAAAAGGTACATTTATTTTGTGTCTCTTCCTAGTATAATGGGAATGAACTTCCCCTCTTGTACTGTACTTATCTAAGTCTTTCTTTGCAGCAAACATGTTTTGACGTAAAAACGCCAAAAATGGCGGAAGGGGCAAAAGAAGACCCGGGAAGTGCTTTACTCGTATGCAGGTTACAATAACTAACAGTGTATCGTTCGCCAGTTTGCCGCCTTCCGCGCCATCGGCGAACCATGCGTGTGCCATTTACCTGTGCCCTTTGGAGTTATTATATTTAATTAATTCAAAGTGTAAATTTTTGGGTTTGTGAATTGTAGCTAATGGCTGTCAATTTGAAATGAATGGGTGAGGTAAATGAGTTCTGTTTTCATACGATATCTAATATGAAATTAAATTTGTAATGTACAGTAATTTGGTTTACAAAAGAAATTTCAAGATTCAAAATTAAGACCAGGAAACTGAAAACTTCTATAAACTCGAACTCAATACTCTCCCTCAGGGACTTTTATCAAGAGGTTTAGATGGGCCGACAACAAAAATCCGCGCCATTTTTGGCCGTTTGGTATATTCTTTCTCATATTGGTCTAATTTGACTGGGCTCTAATTTTAAAAATCACGTTTGCAAGTTGAAGGTAGAAAAGCCCGAATGGTAGTATGCCTGTTCTTACTTAGATAATTTTATTTGACTTATATATCTACATCCACTGTCTACAAACATTTAGGTATGTAATAAATAAAATTTGACACAGTAATTTCAAATTATTCTTTTTTTTATTTCACAAATGATAGCTTTAACCACCCTGAAGGGGGGGGGGTTAACTGTTACACAAGTAAAAAGGGCACCAATGTTGGCTCTCGCATGTCCCAGAAAAATCCCTTGCCACTTTAAAATAAAATATGTCCTCGCTTACTAACATTTGCATGTCATTAATATAAATTTAATTAATATTCATTAGTTTAATTAACTATTGTAATTACAGTTTAATTTTTGTTGCCTTAAAAATCATACCGTCAGTGAATACTAACACACACTCTGCCAAATTTGGTAATTTTTAGTTTAGTATAAGTGTCTCTAAAGTTCCGGCCAAATTATTAGGCGGGTGGCGAAAAATGGAGACTCCAGCCAAGGCCACACTGTGGCCTTGCTCCAGCTGTATAAATGACTTTATGCTAAAAGACACACCTCCACTCCTGTACACAGTTAAGTAGTTGAACATACTTCCAAGAGATAGAAGCACGGTTTACTTGGGTATGTTTGGAGAACTTACTCAGCTGATTTGTAGAACATAAACAAAGAGCATAGCATAACTGTCTATAACCTCAGATGGGTAAATGATTGGCCGAAAACATATGTTGAACGCCAGCAGCGCACTCACTCACCCGCCTAATGATTTGGCCGGAACTCTAATCATAGTTTATTTGAGAAGTGTGCATTAAAATGTTGTAGATTTTTGAGTGACGATCGTGGCTGTTCCAACATTATGGCTGCGGACCGGCTTCAGCACCATCAATGCTACGGAGATTCTTATTTTGTGCTCGCTGACGTAAACAATACCAGTTTAATGATTTGAAAAGTTTGCAAGTATGATTTTCATCATACCATCCCGTTAAACTACTGTTTCAAATACTCTCAGCTGTGATATAAACTAACCGTTACTAGGTGGGTTGTGTAAACTGTAATGTAAAAACTGGAAAAAGTACTAGTAATGTTAAGGAGTGTTTACAAACATACAAATATATATATATGATTGATTAAAATATGCCTCAATCTATATTAAAAAGAGCAAATGAATTATCTAATGTTTTGTTAGTAAACAACAGTTATGTAACCATTGATAACACTAATATAACCTGAACACAGGGCCGTACTCAGACCGGGATAGCCGGTACGAAGGGGGGCCTGGGGGGCCGTAATTGGCCTCGGAAATAATGGAAAGCCCCCGACAAGGCCCGGGAATGGGCAAAAAGGGCCCGTAACGGCAACGAAGGGACAAAAAAAGGTCACCACTTTTGCCGAGCCGGTTTTGAGTGGAACGGGTGCAGTACCAGGACATGAGGGGCCCGGCCGGCTTAATATCATTACCGGGGCCCGCCACAGCTGGGTACAGCCCTGCCTGAACATTTTTTAACATACTTATAAGTTTTAAAATATGAAATAAAAGGTGGTATGATGAAAAGTACCGTTCGTGACTCGTCCGAAAGTGGGAAGTGCTATACCAATGCTCGATAGAATTCAATTACTTGGCGGGATCTCGTACCGCTAACAGCCACTTTCTGGCCTAGTAACAAAATGTACTATTATGTAATGGAGGTACACAAACTCTAGAAAATCTATTAACCCTAGAGAGCTCGCGCGGGGTAAATTTTCTCCAGGCACATTTTTAACGCAAGAAAAAGTATGCGAAGATGCACCCCAGTGCTTTCTCCCCCTCAGTACCTTCCAGTCGACTCGTCTAGTGGCTGACCTGTAAGTCTAGGTTGATGTAACGCCAAATTTGTAACGGTAAATCTCTTGTTAAGTCCATGCTGCACTGAAATTGTATCATTAACAAGAGACCTAAAACGCGCATAAAGCTGGCTTTAGGAATGCCACAACGAGTACCAATACAACAACTAACTCGGAAAAAATGCCAGATGTGATTTCTGATCAAGAAATTTAGAAATTTGGACCGAAAAACTACCAAGTGCTATGCTAATCTGCAAGGACCATACAGTAGAAACTTGTGTTGACTGCAGGGCCGGCTCAAGAGTTTTAGGCGCCCTAGGCGAAAGTAACATTTGGCGCCCCCCACCCCCCCCCCCACTTTCTAACAGTTCAGTAAAAGGGTAGTACCAATGACTATGAATGTAGAAGGAGACGTTTCATCGCCATTGTAAAATCTGTGGATGGCAGTTTTGTAAGCACACTAGCGACTCAAGCGGAATTTTACTTGAACTACACCGAGAAAGCCGCTATATAGCCATATGGAGTGGCGCTCCAAGCGGCGAGGCTCGGAAGCTGTTCTGAACGGGTGGTCGACAGCCATAGCCGCCTCTAACGAAGGCCGCGGCATTCGAAGTGGCAACGCTGCGCTGCCGCTGGAGCGGTTGACTACTCTACGCTTGCCCCGGGCGCCGTAATGCTGACAACCTCGAGGTTTTCAATTTGTTAAAGTGATTAAATACTTAATTAGTTATTTTATTGTGCACATTTCATTTGATCTTCTAAAGATGGAAGCGAGGGAATCAATATTAACGCATTTTATAATTCCTTTAAGCCATTTAGTACGGTGACCAAATAACATTTCATAATAAACCATTTTCGTTAGTAAAATCAGTTAAACTAACTATATTAAATCTAAGTAGGAATGACAATATTTCCACAATTATTATGAAAGCTCATTTTCTCGTTTCTCACTTTTGTGCCAATTGTTTAATAAAATGTATGCCATTGTAAGGACAATATTCGAAACCAAGTCCTTAACTTTTACTTAACGTTTTTTTAACATCAGAAGAAATCCTCAACAAGCTCAATTTCCGGACAAAATTTTTGTCTGTACCATAAAAAAAAATTTCATAGTCATGCGAATCTAAAATCTGGACAATCCCAACAACATGTTTACACATTGAAAAAAATCAGAAGGTACTGCAAGACTGCCCCTGTTAATTTCATAAATCATTGGGATTTTCATTTTTCTTAGTAAGTTTAAGCTTACGTCGAATTTTTTTTTCGGCAATGCTTAAATGCAATATATCAACGAGCATAGATTAAACCTGATTCATCATACTGGATTTCTCAACATACTCTTTTCTAGGATATCATAAAATTAATGTATCCTCAAGAATAACTAAATTTTGATTTAAAATTTCCCCTGAAGAAAGGCTATCTTTGCCATAATCAATGGATACCATCACTTCTTTATAAAACCTAATTTCCCCGTACCTAGTGGAATGGACCAAGCTCACTTTCTAAGCGTATTTTCTTCTCGGCTTCCTTCACTTGTCTAGCTGAAATATTATAACTCCCCCCAGTTTACTGTCGGTATTGACCAAATCTGGATTTTAACTGATCCGTCTGAAATTTAACAGTTAACAGTAGTTAATATATATGAAGTTTTGGTGTAGTTTCCAAACCTAAACTTGATTAATGCCTACAATTTTAATTAATTGTAATCTCCCGTAAAACGTAAGTCCAAGTACTGTAGTTTCATAGAGTGATAGAGTGCACCGTATGGCTTATCTGTTAAGAATTTTCTTTCTGGATTTGGTTTATCTTTTGTTTTCCAAATTGATAGCCACATAAGGAAAACTTGCAAAAATACTAACTTTTTATCCACTAAACTTGTGAAAGGGTTTGAAGGTGAATACGTTTAAAAACATAAGTTAGGCCTAGAGGCGTTTATCATTAATAATTGAGCTTGACATTTAAAATTTGGAACAACACAAGTTTTCGGCATCGCCGTCTGTCACTGTAGTGGTCATACACTAAATAACAAACGAATTGTTCGCTCAAAAAAGCGTTTAAACAAGAGCAAGCTCGCTAATCCCCATGCAAATACAGTGGAGTGGCGGGAAATGCTAGGCACCCAGCGCGGCGTTGCCAGTTCTCCCTCGCCACGGCCTTCGTTAGAGGCATCCTCTAACGAAGGCCGCGGCATTCGAGGTGGCAACGCTGCGCTGCCGCTGGAGTGGTTGACTACTCTACGCTTGCCCCGGGCGCCGTAATGCTGACAACCTCGAGGTTTTCAATTTGTTAAAGTGATTAAATACTTAATTAGTTATTTTACTGTGCACATTTCATTTGATTTTCTAAAGATGGAAGCGAGGGAATCAATATTAACGCATTTTATAATTCCTTCCAGCCATTTAGTACAGTGACCAAATAATAAACAATTTTCGTTAGTAAAATGAGTTAAACCAACTATATTAAATCTAAGTAGGAATGACAATATTTCCAACATTTATTATGAAAGCTCATTTTCTCGTTTCTCACTTTTGTATCAATTATTTAATAAAATGTATGCAATTGTAAGGACAATATTCGAAACAAAGTCCTTAACTTTTACTTAACGTTTTTTAACATCAGAAGAAATCCTCAATAAGCTTAATTTCCGGACAAGATTTTTGGTCTGTACCATCAAAAAAATTTCATATTCATGCGAAACTAAAATATGGACAATCCCAACAACTTGTTTAGGCCTCCACATTTAAAAAAAATCAGAAGGTACTGAAAGACCTTCAAGACCTTCAGGTAAGATGTTCAAGATCTGTTAATTTCATAAATCGTTGGGATTTTCATTTTTCTTAGTAAGTTTAAGCTTTCGTCGAATGTTTTTTCGGCAATGCTTAAATGCAATATACCCAGGAGCATAGATTAAACCTGATTCATCATACTGGATTTCTCAACATACTCTTTTCTAGGATATTATAAAATTAATGTATCCTCAAGAATAACTAAACTTTGGTTTAAAATTTCCCCTGAAGTAAGGCTATCTTTGCCATAATCAATAGAGGATACCATCACTTCTTTATAAAACCTAATTTCCCCGTACCTAGTGGAATGGACGAAGCTCACTTTCTAAGCGTATTTTCTTCTCGGCTTCCATCACTTGTGTAGCTGAAATATTATAATTCCCCCTGTTTACTGTCGGTATTGACAAAATCTGGATTCTAACTGATCCGTCTGAAATTTAACAGTTAATATATATGAAGGTTTGGTGTAGTTTCCAAACCTAAACTTGATTAATGCCTACAATTTTAATTAATTATAATCTCCCGTAAAACGTAAGTCAAGTACTGTAGTTTCATAGAGTGATTGAGTGCACCAACAAACAGTGATGACAGTGGTGATAGTGAGGGTCTTGTGATTGAGTGATTGGCTTATGAGTTAAGAATTTTCTTTCTGGATTTGGTTTATCTTTTGTTTTCCAAATTGATAGCCACATAAGGAAAACTTGCAAAGATGCTAACTTTTTAACCACTAAACTTGTGAAAGGGTTTGAAGATGAATACGTTTAAAAACATAAGTTAGAGGATGTTTATCATTAATAATTGAGCTTGACATTTAAAATTTGGAACAACAAAGTTTTCGGCATCGCCGTCTGTCACTGTAGTGGTCATAAAACTAAATAACAAACGAATTGTTCGCACAAAAAAGCGTATAAACAAGAGCAAGCTCGCTAATCCCCATGCAAATACAGTGGAGTGGCGGGAAATGCTAGGCACCCAGCGCGGCGTTGCCAGTTCTCCCTCGCCACGGCCTTCGTTAGAGGCGGCTATGGTAGTAGCCAACCGCTCCCCCCGCTCTCCTGCTGACAAACCGCTCTCGCTCTCATCCACGACTAGGCCCGATCGCGCTGTTATAATTTGACGTCGCGCAAAATTTAAGTTTTACATTGACATAAAAATTAAAATAATTAAGCAGTACAATAATCATACAAAATATTTATTCCCAAGTAAGCTCACGTCAAATGAATTAATTTTTAAATAATTAATTGTTTTTTACACGATTGTTTTAGAACTTGATATTATATCCTAAGACTTGACCTCACCAAATGTTATGTAATCGAAGAAAAGCCGTATTAAATAATCTATAAAAATATATTTGAAGTGCTCTGTTTAATTTCATTAATTAATAATAATAATTTTTTTTTTTTGGGTAGGAGGTGGAATGCATTTACGCACCAGCGATCTCTATAATACAACTGGATCGCGCGCTGTGTGCTGTGTTTTCGGTCCGGCCGCTCGGCTCTCTCCCCACCGCTAACGGGTGAACCGCGCCGCTGCAGCCATACACTTTACACGGGACTACCGTGTTCGCGCTCACAAAAAACACTATATCTTCGTTCGTAGTTGCTTGATTTTCAATTAATTTCACAGTTGCAATCTGTATTAAATTGTGGAGATAATGATATAGATTTTATATCAAAATCATTTTGTTATAAACTGTATTCGGCAGACATTTATGCATGTTGAATGAAAGCTGCTATCTTCGCTAATATTTTATAGATTTAATTTAGTTTATGCATTGATTCTGGTTCGAGTATGAAGTTATAACAATTATGTTTTTAAGTTTCATGGAAATATAAATTATTTTACCAATAACATACATATGGCAAGCGTGAATGTAGTGAATAAACATATTTATTTGGTTGTAGTATTAAATTAAATGAGGACTAAAAGGCTTAAAATAGGTCATCAAATAAGTATAAAATACATTAATAAAACCATTTACTTGACAAAAATAATATTTTCATAACATTAGTAATTACATAATGGTTTTATGTATTCTTAAACAATACTAACTTGTGCAGTTTTTGCCGAAGGCCAGCCGAACTTGGGTTTTTGTCAAGTGTTCTCAGTTTTGATTGGTAGTGTAGCTTTATTTTGAAAAACAAATATCCTATCATTTTTATCAATTTTACTTCATGTGGGGTTTCTCCCAGCTGCACTAAATCTTTATGGCCTTTAAAAACAGTTGTGGCAAAGTTTTGACATGCCATATTTACATTACATTTACGAACTAGTACATAAAAAAACTCATAATGTGTCTTAGAACATTAGACATTGGACCTTGATGATTAAATTCCTGTTTGTCAATTGAATGGCAGAGCGATTTCCACTTTAGGCAAATAATATGTCTTCCGAAACCAACTAATATGTTGATAACATTAGAAATAAACAAAACTTAAAATATAACAAATGCAGAAGTTTAGTTAAATCATGACTTTGGATTTATATTTCAGACCTAAAATAATAATGTAGTATTAACAAAGCAAAATTACTTACCAGTGAAATGATAACGACTGTCTTTAGCATTATTCGAACAGTTGTACGCGGCACAGTATTTCGGCATGATGACTTGGGCATATTGCAATTACAACAAACAGCAAAAACCAACTGAACTGAATTTCAGAAGGTGGACGAAGGATTAATGAAGAGTGGGGTTAGAAAAAGACAAGTCGAGACCATCGATTTATATTTACATCGTTAGTCGAGACATGAATTACCTTCTTTGAGTGATTTTGTTTACCCACTTGCTACGCGCGGGCAGCGCGTGGGCTGATATTTGTAAACATCTCTTTCTATATACATACAGCAGGGGACAAAATCTACTCTTTTTTCTACTCATATGAATGCATTAGGCCTATGCAATAATTGTTTTATAGCGTGAAAGTTTCAGTTGAACTCGTCATATTTCACTAACATAAAACTAGAAAAAATACCAAGTCACACCTTTTTCTTCCATTTATATCGTTGCAATGGTGTTTGTAATAACGTAAAACTACACAACAACCTCCGTAATTTCATAAGGAGTACAATGGTGAAACCCCCATTTCAATTGAGTAAGTATCAACAAAGTTACTTCAGTTTATATCAATAAAAACACGGTAGCCCCGTATGAAGTGTATGGGCCGCGCGGCGAGGCGCACCCGTTAGCGGTGGGGGGAGCGGCCGGACCGAAATGTGCCTTGTTCCGGGCATTACAGCGCGCGATCCAATTGTATTATAGAGATCGCTGTTACGCACACTGAGGGGCTCATTGTCCCCTCAGTAGTGTCGGACTCCCACGAGCTCGATGTCCCGTGAACTACCGACTAAACCACCTCCCTCGGCACCGAGGACACTAGCCTGGAACTGTTTCACACATTACTTCGGGCTAGGCCTTTGATATTACGCCACTAGGGCAACCTCCTTGGGGAAAAGCTGAGGATTAAGGCCGATCGAGGTCGACCTTTTTCGCCCGAAGAATGGCCTGGACGTAGTGCTGGACACAGTTCCAGTTGCCCTCTCCCTGGAGCATAGCTTCGACGATGTTGTTTGGGCTGACGACCACGCCGATCTCAGATGAAAGCGAGGCTCGGCGGACGTGCCAACGGTCGCACTGAAAGAAAGTGTGCTCGGACGTGTCTGGGATGCCGGGGCAATACAGACAGTCCGGGCTGGCGACCTTGCCCATCCGGCGCAGATAGGCTTGGAAGTACCCGTGCCCAGAAAGAAACTGGGTCACGTAGTAATCGACCTCGCCGTGCTGCCGTTCCACCCATGGTCGGACGGAAGGTATGAGCTGGAAGGTCCAACGTCCCCTCAGCTCGGCTTCCCAGTCGCGCTGCCAAGAGTCGAAGCTGCGATCGCGCTCTTCCCTGGCAGCTGTTTCCCGGCCCACTTCAGGCCTCCTCCGGTAAATCGTCTGCCTCTCCCTCGCGAGGAAGAGGACGGGAATGACTCCGGCGATCACCATCACAGCAGGCTCGGAGACTGTGCGGTAGGCCGAAGCGACCCGCAGAGCTCCTCGGCGCTGGACTCGGGCAAGCCGGTCTCGGTAGACTCGCTTCTCGAGTGCGTGAGCCCATACCTCCGCCCCGTACAGCAAGACTGACTGGACGGCAGTCATGAGCAGACGGCGCTTGCAGGAACGAGGACCGCCGACATTGGGCATAAGCCTACCAAGGGCAGCGACACCCTTAGCGGCTTTGTCGGCGGCGCGCTGGATCTGCTCGCCGAAAGACAGTCTGCTGTCGACCATGACTCCCAGGTACTTTGCAGCAGGCTTAGTCTCGAGTGTGACGTCACCTATCTGCACCGGGAACACGGTGTTTATCCTCTTTTTGGTGAGGACGACGATCTCCGTCTTACTGATAGCCAGGGACAAGCCGTGATCTCGCATCCACCCGTTGACCTTGGCCATTACAACGCTGAGCCTCAGTTTTGCCTGCTCGACGTTCCTCGCAGCGATCAAGGCAGCGACGTCGTCAGCATAGCCAACAAGGCGGGTCTCATCGGGCATGTCTAGCCTCAGCAAGCTGTCGTAGGACACGTTCCAGAGATCTGGTCCGAGAATGGACCCATGCGCAGCCCCGGAAGTGATGGGAATGCGCCGCTGACCTTCGGTCGTGTCGTACAACAGAACGCGGTCTGACAAATACGCTTCTATCATACGCAGGAGGTAGGAGGGAACTTGGAACGTATGCTCAAGCGCCCACAGCATATCGCTCCACCTGGCGGAGTTAAAAGCGTTTTTCACGTCGAGCGTGACGAGAAGGACCACGCGGCGCGACCAATGGTTGTGATCCTCCGCCCTCCGCACTGCCTCAACTACCTCCTGAATAGCGTCGATGGTAGAGCGGCCGGATCTGAAGCCGTACTGCTGCGGGGACAAGTCCCCCGCAGAGACGATGGCCTCGGTCAGCCTGACGCGCAGGAGCTTCTCAAGCACTTTCCCGGCCGTGTCGAGCATACACAGGGGTCGGAAAGAAGAAGGGGTCCCCGGTGTGCTCTTCGCCTTCGGGATAAGAACAAGGCGGGCAACCTTCCACGAAGAAAAGAAAACGCCTTCCGCCAGACACGCGTTGAACATATCGAGCAGAAGCCTTGGATTCACCTCCGCAGCGAGCTTGAGCACCTCCGCCGGAATGCCATCGGGACCGGGCGCTCTTCTGGGTCGTAGGGATCGGACGGCGGCGGTGAGTTCCTCTTCCCGGAAGACTGGGAAGGCGCCTACCTCTCCGAATTCCCTGACTGGCCGAACTGGGTGGCTGGGAAACAGTGTGTCGACGACGGCGGCCATGGCTTGTGGTTCCATGACCGCAGGTGGTGAGCGAGCCCCTAGCTTCTTGGTTACAAGTTTGTAGCCCATCCCCCAGGGGTCGTTGTCGATATCCTGACACAGCTGTTTCCAGCACCTTACTTTACTCCGGTTGATGGCACCGCGGAGCTCTCGGCGGGCCGCTCTGTGCTCAGCCGATCTGGCATTTGCATCAGGGCGGTTCCTGGCTCGCTGTGCAGCTCGTCGGAGACCAAGGCATCTCCTCCGGAGTTCCGCGATTTCAGGCGTCCACCAGTAAACCGGCTTCTTCCTGTGGCGGCGGGAAACTCCGGGCATCGACAGCTCACACGCGGTCGCGATGAGACGCATCGTCGATGCTGCCAGATCTTCGGCACCTGTGAAATTCACAATGCTCTGGTCTTTAATTACTTCTTTAAAAGTGTCTTTGCTCAGACGACTGGTGTTCCAGCGTCGAGCCAGAGGAGCAGTTTCAGCGCGCAAGCGCGCACCCTCGGGAAGGACCTTGAAGAGGATCCCCTGGTGGTCGCTAGAGGAATACTCCTCGCAGACACGCCAGTCGGAGATCCGCTGGACAATCCCTTCAGAGGCAAGGGATATGTCAGGGATCGTCTCTCTGCACCCCGGACGGCGAAAGGTGGAAATGCCGCCCGTATTAAGGATACCTGGCAGCCGACTCGAGGACGTAACGACCTCGAGTGTCGGTCCGCGGGGAACCCCATTCCACGGCTTTGGCGTTAAAATCGCCACCGACTATGACCCCGCCAGAGGTGTTCATGATCTCATCCTCAATGGAATCGACCATGTGGCGGTAGTCTGCGATCGGTTGGTTAGGCGTGAGGTAACAGGAGAAGACAGTGAAACCCCTGCTCCTCACCCAAACGAAGCCGTTGCCCGATCCGGAATCGAGAACAGGCACCTTCCCGAGGTCCAAGATCCAAATCGCCGCAGTGCCGGAGGGATCCGAGAACCACTGCGCGGAGCGTCGGTTCTGGTACTGCTCACTGAGAAGCAGTAGGTCAGCACCCTGCACCGTAGCGAATTGGAACAGCAAGTCGTTTGCTGTCCTGCTCCTCTGCATATTAAGTTGCAGAACACTGATCATTTCTGTTGTTTCTGGCGAAGCTCCTGGATGGCCCGCCTGTACTGCCCGCAACGACCAGACCCAGCGGAATGCTTGACCTGGTCGCCCTTCAAGCCGGCTTCTGTACACAGGACACATGACAACGCTGCATTGCATGCGCTGGCCCTGTGATCCTGGCCGCCGCACTTGAAGCAGAGCTTGCTTCTATCGGGTCCAGGGCAGCGATTAGCTACGTGACCGAACCCCAAACATTTAAAACATCTGGAGGCCACGAGCTTCTCGCGCACCCGACAGCTCACATACCAGACTTTCAGGTGGCCCTTCTCCAGGAGCTTCTCCTCCCGGCTTTCGCTAAAATGTGGCCTTCTACAAAGGATATACTTTCGTCGTGTTCCCGCAGCCATAAATACGGTAAATTCGCGCCTTCATAACAATTTTATTCGTATTTGGTCAAACAACTTAGGCCCTACTGTCGTCTACCCGCAATCGGTAAATCTGCGCGATCGTCATTTACGGCCGTTCGTGTTTAAAACCGATTCATTAAAGTTAGGCCTACACCTACCGTTTGTAGATTGTTATGTGTTATGTGTCATATCACATTGCACAGTGATGATCACATAAAAAAGGAAAACACATTTTTTCATTTTGCCGACTTGTGAAGTTGCGGACGCGAAACTCTACCCTATGTGTCAATAATTGGTAAATTTAAAGTCTAAAAAGGGTATTTCGTTTACTGTTCTACATTATCTCAAAAACGGCTCCGAGGATTTCCTTCAAAGTCTGGAAATAAGAAATTTATGACTCAAAAACGTCTTTTACGCAGATTACTTGGCCAGAGAAAATCTAATCCTTATGGGTTGCCGTGATAGCAACGAAAATAAACAAGGAAAGTGTAAACAAATGAAGTAATCATAACAGCTGTTTGGAACCTACAACTATCAAGGGAAAATACAGCAGGTGGAATGAAGAGTCCATGGAGCAATAAAAAAGGTTTACATTGATAAATTCTATGACATTGAAATATTTTATAGTAACTGGATGAACTGGTAAACATGAAATAACACCGAGCAAGGCTCGGTCCACCAGGTACTTTTCCTTAAAACAAAACAAGTAGAGTGAATGTTTTTTTATGAATTCTTCAAACAATAAAGTATTTTGTGTATCTCTAACATAATATAAGACAATCATTTGTAATGCAATATAATTGGGTCTATAGCAAAAATTATTACAATTATTTTTAACGCTGTCCTCCTCTTTCTGTAAATGTCCCCCTTCTTTAACCCACTGTCCTCCCTGAAATCTGGTCACCCTGTTAGCTGGATCCAGCAGTGGGATGGGAGATGGGAGGCGGCGACTAGGCTCTTTGATGGATATGCCGCCTGTGGAGGGGGTTCACCGGGTTCACCGCCAGCAGTCAGACGTTCTGTTGCTATTCTAGCCATTTTCCAGATGTTTGTTGACACTTAAGACTAATATCGCAATTTACCGCCGCGTAATTGTCACTGGCCTTATCAAGCTGAACTTCCATTAAAACAGTTTCACTTCTAATTACTGTCGAAGAAAAAAATATGTGCACTCGAGTTTAAACCCATATAACTCTGGAATGAATCATCCGATTTTACTGAAATAACTGTTAAACTGAAGCTTTGTTAAAAACATTTTATATTATAACAATTAATTTTAAAATTTTCGGTCTAGCGGGAAAATCTTTATATAATAAAAACCATGAAAAGTACCGGTTTTTCCGAAGGTCCGCCCTAAAAGTGAAGTTTAAACATTTATTTTACAAAACTGTTGGAGCAAACTTTTTTTTGGCCCGTAAGCAGTGGTTTCAGTAAACGTTTACAAAATTAACAACAGCACATAGAGTATTAACCTTAAAATTATGAACCAATATGAATAAATTAATAATATACCTAATCCTACTCCATAAAAATTTGAAAAAAGTTTGCTCCAACAGTTTTTGTAAAATAAATGTTTAAACTTCACTTTTAGTGTGGACCTTCGGAAAAATCGGTACTTTTCATGGTTTTTATTATGTAAAAAAATTCGGCTCGACCGAAATATTTAAAATTGTTATAATATAAAATGTATTTAACAAAGGTTCAGTTTAACATTAATTTCACTAGAACCGGATGATTCATTCAATAGTTATATGGGTTTAAACTCGAGCGCACATGTTTTTCTTCCACAGTAGTTTGATGTGAAATACAATCAAACCTGCACTTACTGCTTCGTATAGATGAGGTTAGTGTTTTATAATGCGCCTTGGCTATATGCCTAAAACAATATCAGTAAGGACTGCTAAAAACATCGTGCATTTGTCCTCAACAAGCTGATTACAGAAAAAATCCACCGCAAACTCCAGGAAATTCGGAAGAAATAAGGCAGCCCGGAGGGAAGTATGGAGGCTTTTTCAAAAAACTAAAATATTGCAGGGAAAGTGTAAGTAACAATACTTCAATTGCTAATTTAAATTCACCCGAAAATAGTTTAAGCTTTGTGTAAAGCCATAATCAAAGTTTATGACCGGGAGTGCTATTGATTTTTTGAAATACTCAATTATGTTAAAAGGTTTCTTGTATTTTTATACCAATAAACTATATTTGAATTTTTAAATTGTATTATTTCCTGCTCAAATTAATTAATTGACGGTTTCTGATGCGTGTTTCTGTCGTTTATAGCAGAATTAAGTCTTACTAAGCCCAAATGGTATATCCGAGAACACAAAATAAATTCATCAGCACATTGCAAAATGCTTATAATATCCCAAAAAAGTAATACTATGGTTTGCAGCAATCACCAAATCAGGTCATTAAAAAAATACCGTACTGGGATGATAACAAATTATAGAATATACAGATATATTACAATATAATTAATAAAATGTACATTATCAATCTTATAGCTTTTTTGATCAAAAAATGAGATTGCCAAGCTCTCGCGTTGCCTTATCGAGAACGACATCGCGCCGATCCGCGCTCAGGTTCAAAGGCGTGCACATCTCGCAGCGACTCGCAGCTTTCCACTCGCTATGAACGGCCGTTGCGTGGGAGAAGGGAGAAGGAGAAGTAGTGATGAGCGAGACATCCGACGCACACGGCAGGGGGCCGAGGGGCAAGGTGGAGGGAGTGAGAGAGAGCGCAGAGCGCGCGGGCAGCGCGTTCTGACGGCGGCGATGTCAACTACGTGGAGCTGGCAAGAGGAGCCGGCACAAGGCGGCCATATGGATGGTTTGTCTCCTTATACATTCAAAGTCAATGGTAGTACGTTACTATCAGGGCTAGAGAAAAAACTTATAAACCATAAAAAAATCCAATTATTGAAACATTAAAGTTCAATAATTGGTTAGTTAGTGCTTTTATTGAAATTTTAATTACTTCCTTGTGTGGTTAATTTTTATGAGTACTTGTGTACAAACGAAACGAGAAGAGACTTTGAATTACAGATGAATTACATTTTTCCCAGGGGTTAATTTCAGCTCCGGTACTTTTTAGGAAACTGGAGCTCTCTGGAGCGCGTTTTTTCAACTCACCAGTACGGCTCCAGAACCTTTTTCTGATGGCCACGTATTTTATCAATATACGTACTGTTTAAAAAGCGAGTTTATAAATGTGTACAACTCTTTCTAATTTGGGAATCCTCTAAGTCAATTTAACAACTCTATTTTTTCTTAATATAGTTTCACGCAAGGTAATAGATGGTAGTTTTTTAACCTCCGTTCTGGATATTGATCACTTGATAAACTCGAGATAGGCTTTAGCAAGTGATGGTGGAAGTTTACTATCTTCAATCAAGGGCAAATCCAATCCAGGCCAATACGAGCGTGTACTGGGTGCGTCCGGCATTACCGTACTCATTTCTACGTCGATCTTATAAGGCCTCTTGCGGCAAATAGTTCGTCAAATGTTCGGACAAATCAGGTGCGCCCTTGTTCGACAATAGAAAATTTCCACCATGAGTCGTGAGTGGCGCTAAACACACGTAGCGCTGGAGATCACAACCTTAACGACTACTATGGCACAAGTGCACAATAGCCGCGGCAGGGCAAACCTAGCTAGCGCGAAAGTGAACACGGCCTAATTGTTAAACTGTGGTCATAAACGTTAAAAAAACATCAAATTTAATCGAAATTCAAAAAAGATTCCGGGGGAGGGTTCCTGGACCCCGGTTCTGCTGGGGGGTTTTCCATACCTTCCCGGCGGCCACTCGTTGTGCCATAGCTCCGGTACTTTTTTCTTTACAAATTAAGCCCTGATTTTCCCCCTATTTCTTTGTCACGTTTCTGAGGAGATATTGGCATATTATTATTATTATTTTTATTAACTTCCAATAAAGGCAATAAAGTTATAAATCAATTTGCCCTATTAAGAGATTTAAAGGATTTGTTAGTTAACATATTTTGAGATGAAATTTTTTACTTCATTATTTATTACTTTATATGTAATTTTTGGGAATTTAAATTGTTTGATTTGATTATTATCTACTACCTCGGTAAAACCGCAGGTGGAAAAAGTGTAAGACCGCACTCCAGCTTGGGGTCATTGGAGTCGAGGGGTCGAGCAGTGCATATTCCTCTATCAATTTTACTTACTTTAACTAAACAGCCAATAACAGACTTTTTTCAATACACTATGTAATGAAACAGTTCAAGGTAGAGTTCAGTGCGATTTCAAGGTAATGTTTTTTGAAACTTGTCAGTTTTTTGTTCTCGAAGTTTCTTGTTTAAAAGTAAATATTTATTGTAAAGAAAGAAAAGTGGAGCTGTGTAATTTTGTACACCTGAAACTGAAAAAAATTGTTGAGGGTCTAAACCTTGAATTAATGAAAAATTTCTCCGTCTTCAGAAATCCAACGTATTGAAGTGTTGAACAATAAATTCGCCCCCATTTATTCAGGAGCTTAATCAGGGCTGTTTTTCATTAATTGTTATTGTTGGCTAACAGCAATTCCTGGCAGCCAACAACAGCAATATTTAAATCAGTGAATTTGAAGACAAATCACACTTTACATACACTGTCAGTGTCATCTTACGTGTATACTCTTATGTGTGATATTTGACTTTTGATGATTTACTGTTCAACTATCTAAAAAACTGCTTGAAATATTTTCTTTAAACTATGAAAATGCTGTAACTTATTTCTGACTAAAAACGTGATTTGAGCAAGTCACATCATAAGAAAAAAATCTACTGGGGTAGGTAATAAAAGGAGCTTGAGAGTAAAAGTTAATCATTCAACATTGGACCTCATGGGTTTCCATGTTATTAACAAAATAAAAAAGAACTAAGTCAAAAGTACTGTTAATTAGTTGTTAACAGGGATGGATTAAATGTCAATTTCCTGCTCCTACGTTTTTACTGTACTTCATTCTATTGGAGACTGTACATCGAGTGTTCAATAGATACGACCCCATTTCAAAAATTGTGCTCATAAAATGAGGCTGAATAGAATTGAGATCCTGGAGTTGGTTCTTTGGAAAAAAAATTTAAATAATATTTTTCTGAGTATAGGTACTTAGAGATAAAAAAGATAAATAAGATATGATTTCGACTGTTACAAATAATATAGTTAATTAACAACTTTTAGGCAAGTTATTGAGAACAATAATTTACAAAACAAAAACATATTGCCAGCATTAGAAAAATGGTGGACTACAGTGGACCGGTCTTGAAATTTGGCTGTCAATATAAAAAGAAACCTAAACTACTGTATAACGGTGAGGGCGCCTAGAGAACAGAGAATTTCTCATGCTTAGTATTGGTATATAATCATATAAATTTGGAACGTTTGGATTTTCCACAATTGGAGATAAGTTTGTAGTTTTAAAGTGTTTGAAAAAGTAACAAGCAGAGCATGTCCCCACGAGCTATTCTCAAATTACAAAATTATAATTTAATAAAACGTAAACATAAAGTGAAGTTTAGGTTACTCTCGTGATTTTTCTTTCCGAAATAAAGTGTTTTATTTGAGCCTTCCTTTTATGAAAAAACGAGGCTGCCCAGCGCCCCCTTTGGCGCCCCTTAGGCCCTGGCGCCCTAGGCGGTCGCCTAGTTCGCATATATGGTAGAGCCGGCCCTGGTTGAATGTTTTATGTGTGAACAGTATGCTTTTCTGTTAAGACTTTCTACATGATGGAGTGTATATAAGTTAAATATAGTTGACATTAAAGTTTGTAATATGTTTTGAATTAATTGCTTGTTGTTTCATTAAAGAAATACAATCAATATATATATATATATATATATATATATATATATATATATATATAAAAGAAGAAGAGTTGTGTGTTGGTATATTTAGTGCTAGAGCCAACACTACAAGTCGTAGACCCATGACATGATCTTGGTATCAAATTAAAGCTTGGAATCTCATGATCTGCACTATGGTGGTTGGGTTTCGATATCTTAGTGGGTGTAGGCACAGGATCGTCCGAAAGGGACCTATGTCAAGGATTTTTCATCATACTGTCCCGAAAACAGCCGTTTTTAGTTCTCTAAATCGTAAGCAAAATGATGGTTTTTGGATCACTTCGAATAGGAGTAGGCCCTACTAGAAAAACATATGGTAAATTTTGCCGTACTCTAATGTCAAAATTTGTTTATGTTACGTTTGAAAGGTTGAACGATTTCTTAACTTGTGTTTGTAAACAACTAACAGATGAGTAAATGACGATGACTGTTTTGGATAACCTCAAAATTATGTAGTCTAATTATTTAACGATTAAATGGTTATTTATACATAATGATGAAAATAGTTGTTCATCACACGGAGCAAAAGTGTCTCCTTGGTACTCGATCGCATTTCCAAGCTCGGCTGCGCCTCGCCTATAAATTACGATGTCGTACCAAAAAGAGCCTCTTTCGCTCCTAGTAATGAAAACTACTATTGTGAGTACTTGAGGTTTTATTTGTTTATATCAAAACACATGGTTTAATTTTAAAAGGTAACTGTGGTTAAAGTGGTTGCCAACAGAATGCAGCACCTACAATTGTTTTTGTACAACAGGTGAATACAGACTTATTTAGCAAATGTGTTTTTATTTATGTTTTCAAATATTTAGTAAATTTTTACTGTTAGGTTATGTTGTTAAAAAAACATAAAGTGCACTAAAATGTAGAGTTACATATTTTTTTTTTTTATAAATTCAAAGATAGTATAAATAAGACAAAAAAAATGTCAAAACGTAGGAGAAAATATTTGCAATTCTGTATCTTACAACGTAAATGAACGATTGCAAGAAAAAATGAAACAACGAAGAGATAGAAACACATCTAAGAGTATCACGGGAAAATTCACAGCGACATCAAGAAACACTGTCGTAGCAGATTTGGAACAGAAAGGGAGACAGACGCACAAGGTGATGAAAGAAATGATCAGAGCAGTTATAACGGAGAACCTTTGAAAAAGGGATTAAACAGAAGAAGCTGAATTAAATTAAAAAGTTTAAAAGCTGTTTACAAAAGGACAAGGAACTACGATTTTGGCTGTAAAGTACACATTATTCCAATAAAATGTAGATTGCATTGAACACCTGAATGTAGTAATTTGCAAGATGGACAAAATTTGTAGTTATTGCATAGCACAAAGATTAATTTCAAAAAGAAAACGCATATTATGTGCTGTTTGAAAGGAAAAATAAGACTGCTACCACCAAATATGCCACCCCCGTCTTTATCAAATATAATATGTATGGAGAAACATCATAATACAGTATATTGAATTTTAGATTACATTAGACATTATAATTCTTGCTTCCAAATTACATCTTTTGGGCTACTATTTAGGCCTCATTGTTGCCCTAAAGGCCAACCCAGCGAAGTGGGTTAACAACAGCTAGAAAACATAATGGGGTAAATATTTACCCCGTGCGAGCTCTCGCGTTATGGCGGTAGGCGCGAGCTCTCTAGGGTTAAGAAAGTAATTATCTTCATTTTATGAGTACAAAGCTCATCCCAAGAGATCATCAAAGAAAATCCTTCAAACCAAGATTATCTAACATTGTAGAGTGAAAAATATTTCATTGTTCAACTCAATCTACTTAGTTATAAATGGTGTTATTCTAAATCCCGATTATTAATGAAGGTCTTCTGAGCAGAAATAGAGTCTAATCAAGTGATCTGATAACATTTAACGGTCCATAGAAGATGGAGGAAGATAATTTGTCTGACTCAGTCGTCATAACTTCTACGAACTGTGTGTTTGAATCAGATATCAATGAAATTTATAAATGAGTAAGTGCTAGACTAATCTTTTATTGAATAATAAAATAATAATGATTTCGTTTTGAACTGTAAATGTGAAATAATTTTAACATCAATTTTAAAACACAGGTTAGGTATTTTGTTCGCCAACCATAATTGGAAGTCATTTCTCATGCTCTTATCTGCAAAAATAAACTGAAAATAATTGGAGATAAGAAAAAAATATTATTTAGAGAAAATAAGTTTATTACATCTTGAAGAAAAGTAAATCCAACACTAGGTTTGTGAAGTACTTTTTTCATTTTCTTTTTACATTCTGAGTTATTTTAGCCCAAAATATGAACTAGGTAAAACCCACTATATTTTAACTCAGATTCCAATTACTCTTTTATTTTTTACCATACAGAAAAAGTAAAAACTGCTTATAGTGAGAAATTTATTTATTTTAATTTTGATACATGGTTTATTGTCGTGCGCTGAAAAATAATGTCAGGATATATGGTTCTGCGCGATGTTGTAACCCGTGAAAATCACAACAACCTTGTGAGTGGGAACACATTCCGACTATAATTCTCAATCGAAAATTAAAATGTTTTATATCAAATTAAATAGGAGAAAAAATCCTACAAAATATTCCCATTTGTTTCCACAATTTGATGAAGAATGTAAGAGTAATCAGCCTCTGAATTTTCATAATCAAAGTTATCTAATCAACAATCACGTAAAAATAATCATCTGAACTTTAGATGTGATTACAATTTTACTTTCCTTAGAACTGTGGAAGCAAATGGTAATATTTTGTGAGATTTTTCCTCCTCTTTTCTTTCTTTCTTTCTTTCTTGTTCGCTTTCGCAAGCAGGACTAAATGTCATGATGCCTCATTTTTCCTTTAAATATTTTCCAATTTCCTTAACACAGGCTGTATGTTTTAGTCGTGTTAGAATGTTTTAACACACACAAAAATTAACCAAATCTGTAAGAGAAAAGAAAACAAAGGTTAGTTTAATTCAGTTTTAAACTTGATTATGCTAGGACTAAAGATTAGGATGTTAGGTTGATCTTCACGCCTGGGGCCTATCAGGCTGGGACACCGGAAATGGGGCGGCCGTAGGAAGAAGAAAACCGGGAGCCCAGAACCTAACCTAACGTAATAGTCCAGGAGTTACTAAGGAGAGTGAGCATGCATAAAAGTATGACGCAATGTTTTTGCAGATTATTGTAATATGGACCTAGGTGATGCCGGAAACGCATGTCGTCACATTCCCAGGTGGTCGATAACTTGGGGGGAGGGGGGCAAAGATGGCGGGGGGCGATATGCGTTAAAACGCTGATTTCTCGAAAACGGTTAAAGATAGAACGTAAGTTAAAACGTCATTTTGTTTGGAAACTTATGGACTTTAAGAAAGGTTATTAGGTCCGAGGTCGTATCTCGATTGATAAAAGAGATATTAAATAAAACATGAAAATATGGAAATTTCGGTCGATCTTTTTTCATGAAATTAGGTTAAGTTTGTGAATTTTTTATACTAGTCTGACTAAATGTTATCACATACTGTTGTTGTATGGAGTATTCTGATACTGTTAATGCATGTTGTCACCCTTTTAGGTGGTCGACGACATAATGAGAAGGGGGGCAAACATGGCGGAAAGCACTTTGCATAAAAGAACTGTATCTCGATAACAGGATGAGATAGAATAGCGGGAAAAACGTCATTTTAATCACAAAAATTATTTAAATGAAAAAGGTCCTTAGGTCCAAGGTCGAATCTTTAATAATAAACGACTTATAAAAATCATACATTTAGAAACTTAGTGATAGGTTTTTTACAGAAATCTTGACATTCTGCCAAGGTTTTTGTTTTATTTGATAATAACATGATAACCATGTTTACGAAATAAATTTTTATATAGTAAAAGATTTAATTGTTGCATAAACAGTGTGTTAACATGTAAAACAAGTTATTTTAATTGCGCCCAGTATGGGAGGTTGTTGCGATGTAGAGAAATGGTTCGCAGTGACTGGTAAATAGGAATAAAATATAAATTAAAATAATTTCTAATTAGTTTTTACTAGGAATTGTGTATTAGTATAAAAATTAGTATTACTATGGAAATTTTTCTGCACTGTAGGGAAATGATTAGTTATAAGGTGTACAAGTAAAATTTAATGTTTAATAGTTAAATGATGGGTATGAAATTTGTTATTACGTTCCTTGATGTAACAAAAATAGTTAAAATAAATTACATTAAAATACCTTTAAAGTTGGCATGTTGAATATATCTGATAGGAACAAATTAGTTTGATAATTGACAACCATTGCTTGTATTATCCTTAGGATTCCTTAGGATTCAAAACTAATCTCTCTTCTGTTTTTTCTTGACAAATCAAACATAATTTTGGATCAAAGTCCTTTTTCTTTTTAATTGCGGTTAACGAAAATGCCAAGTCTATTAACTATGTTTGGAAATTTGCTAATCAGATTGTAACCATGTTAGATTTGGAAAATATTTCTTCTCATACTTCCATGTTTGAATGTTGATTACCTTTTAAATCCTCCAGTTATTACGGATGACACAGTTCACTTTAACAATGCCCTATTCACTAACACTAAAAGTATTTAAATTAAATGGTTCCGAAAAATAGCCCTAATTTTTAAAAAACAAACAACTAATTCTGAAGTCTAGAAAGCTTTACTTAGAACTTCTCCACACAAAATACAGAGTAGCACTGAGCTGAATTTGGGTTTACCGATATATTAACCGATAATAACAGGCACTGTACTAGCTTTGTCTACTGCGCTTGTTTGTAATGACGAGTGACGATGGGCTCCGGAGTGAGTAAACAAACAAGACGCCACGTAACGTTTTTCCTTAGACATGTGGCAAGCAGTGCAATCCAGATTTAAATGACATCAAATGTATCATTTGTTTTGTTATATATTTTTGGAGAGTCTGTTTGTTATTTGTACAACTCAATCAATACACATGCAACTGACAATAATTTTTTTTCGAAACTTTCTTTGGCGTAACAACTTGAAATCCAGTTTTAATTCCTACTTATGATCTCCGATTGTTTTCATAGTAAAAACTAATTAGAAATTATTTTAATTTATATTTTATTCCTATTTACCAGTCACTGCGAACCGGGAGTGACGCCTGACGCCCGGTGTTTTCGTAAACACCCTGTATAGATATACAGTATAGATCTATAGATATACAGGGTGTCCAACTTAACTGTGCCACCATTGCTGTCTCAGAAACTATTGGATTTAGAGAAAACTGTAAATGGGGGACTTCACCCACTTTTTTAAGACATTTAAAAATATGAATTCCATTTTCTTCTAAATGGCCGCCATTTTCCAATATGGCGGACACTTTGATTTGTCTTTTGGAACACCCTGTATTTAATGGCCTATTTGGATTCTACGCTTTAATTTAAGAACTTTATATTCTTTGACATTTTTTCATAAACTCAATGGTTAAGGGGATATAAGCCGTTAAAATTTGATTTTTCCCCATAAGAAATGCATAGAGTTATTGTCGGTTCTCGGTATATCGATACCGGTAGGGTTAATTAAACCATACCAGAGGACAAAAGTGCTTTGAAATGTGATTTTAGTTTAGATTCAATCATAGAAATAGTTTTTAGTCGAGATTCACTCCTGGAAATGAACAATTTTGAATAGTTTTGTACCCCATAAGGATTGCATTGGATGGTACAGTTAAAATGGACACAATGCATTTCTTGTGGGGAAAAATCAAACTTTACCTGCTTATATCTCCTTAACCATTGGGTTTAGGAAAAAATGTCAAAAAGTAAAAAATTCTTAAAATTAAGCTAAGCGTAGAATCCAAATACACCATAAAATACAGGGTGTTCCATAAGAAAAATCAAAGTTGTCCGCCATATTGGGAAATGGCGGCCATTTAGGAGAAAATGGAATTTATATTTTTAAATGTCTTAAAAAAGAAGGTGAGGTCCCCCATTTGAAGTTTTCTCTAAATCCAATAGTTTCTGAAATACCAATGGTGGCACACTTAAGCTGGACACCCTGTATATAGAACAATACTTTTTGTACAGACAAATCAGGCTCATTTAAACTGGCAATGTGATGTTCATAATTACAACACGAGAAACAAAGAACGTTTTATTGTAAAAAAGCATAAAAAATAAAAGTATAAGCAAAGTACATCTTATAATGGGGCAAAATTTATTACCTACCTTCCAGATAGCATCAGGAATGAAAAAAAATTGTAAAATTTAAAAAAATTACTTAAGGATTATTTGATAGCTCACCCAAATTATTGTATAAATGATTTTTATAGTCTAGCAAAGAAATAAATGATATATGGCAGGATAGGCATATTTACTTAAGGAGCAATTATGTATTGTTTTTTTAACTTGGTTGTATTTGAAAAAACAATTCTGTGTAGTTTTTTTTAACTTGTTGTTACAATTAACTTTGCTTTGTACAATTAAGTTGGACGCATTCATGTACATTTTCTGTGTATGATTGAATAAAGATATTTTGATTTGATTTGATGGGAATGAAGGCTGGGTGGAAAGGATCTCTTATTATTTTTAAAGCCAATTTGTCAGATCCATGCTTTCTCCTTAATTCCAATGGGACTAAACCAGTTTCTCTATACATTGCTTGTATTGGAGTTGATTTTAAGGCACCAATGCAGATTCTCACTGCAGCATTTTGAATTTTCTCCAATTTGTTGTTTAGATTGATTGTTAGATTGTTGAATAATACACCCCCATATTCCATTTTGGATCTTATTAATGTTTTGTAAATTGTAAGGAGAAATCTAGGATGGGCTCCTTTGTCCCCAGCTGCTAGGAATTTTAGTGTCGAGTTCTTTGTAACAGGTTGTATTGTTGTATGGATGCTTTCAATATGTTTGTCATATTTAAGCTTATTATCTAATACAATGCCAAGAATCTTATGATGGTCAACTGTTGGTATAGCAATTTCATTTATTGTGTAATTGTGCTTCATTTTTTCTTGAGAAAATGAGTATTTTACTTTTTGTGGCATTGAATTGTAGACCTCTTGCTTGAAAGTTTTCATTCAACTTGATTAGGTTGGATTGTAGTGACTCATGAGCATTTTTTTCCGATTTATTTGCTGAAAATAAAACAATATCGTCGGCAAATTGGAGTGATCTAACATTTCTAAATAGTAGATTGTTAATGTCAGCAATATATATGGAAAAGAGTGTTGGGCTGAGCGTGCATCCCTGTGGTAAGCCTGAATGAACTAACCTTGAAATATTGAAGGAATTACACTCAAAATCTACCGTTCTTGATTTTAGCCAATTAAATATGAATGCCACAAAGCACACAGGTAGGTTCAAGACAAACATTTTTGATATCAAAATGCCAATTTTGACTGTGTCATAGGCTTTGCTTAAGTCCAGGGAGGCTGCAACCATTGTTTCATTCCTAGTTTTGGCTATTTCTATTTCTGATGTCAGAGTGATTAAATTGATCTACACATCCTCTTCATTTTCTAAAACCACACTGGGTGGGGGGAATTATTTAATTTTTTTCCAAGAACCATTCTAGTCGGACTTTTACAAGACTGTTTAGTATTTTGATAAAACAGCACATCAATGATATTGGTCTGTAGGAACTTTCACAAGATGCTGCAGTATTTGGTTTGCGGAGTGGGAAAATTTTCATTTGTTTCCAGCTGTCAGGGAAGTGTTGACCTTGGGACAACCATATATCGTTATATATTTTTAGAAGAGTGTTGAGTGCATTAGAGGGTAAGTTTTTAAAAATAAATAATAATAAATAAATCTTTATTTTTCTGCACATTACATATTTCATATTATAAATAACAACAAAATAATATTATTTTCAAACAATAAAGAAACCAGGCTGACCATACTACTACTAGATTTTTGCAGAAAAAATAGGGCCCCTAGGACGTAATGTCCGTTTAGGGGTTCCACCACAGAATGAAATTTACTAGAGTTAAACCAGAGTCCAGAGCAAAAGAAACAGACATGCTTTAAATAAAATAAATAAACACATAATCCTTTTATAAGTTTTAATCCTACACTCCCTACACCATAGGTTCATACAAGAAAACAATAAAGGCTCAAATTACAATGTATTACAACTAATTCTACTACCACCACCACCACTACTGCTACTACTACTACTACTACTACTACTACTAATACTACATTATTACTACCAATACAAATAATACAAAAAACAACATAAGCAACCAAAGGAATATATGCATAAGCTCATAAAACTATCGCTTTATTTTAATTGTGGTGTAACTGTAAATCAAAATTTACTGCATTATACCTATCAACTCTTCAACATCATTGACAGATATTAACCATTTTCTTACTTGCTTGAGAAAAAGTGTTTTGTTCTGTACCGCTTTTATACTGCTAGGAAGTTTGTTAAAAATTCGTGGTGCAATAAAATAAAATGTATGGGTAAAAAATGTAGAATTTGGTCTCGGCACATTACACAAACCTGCATTTCTTAGTCTTAGCTTATAGTCACTTCCTTCACAATCAGAACTTAAATTCCCGTGAAAGAGTTTAATTACTTTATATAGAAAAAGTGATCTTAGAGGAAATACATTCAATGTTTTAAAGCACGGATCTGAAGCTTCATACTTGTTTCTTCTACAAATAATCCTCACAAACATTTTTTGAAGGGTGACTATTGATCTTAAGTTAGTTATATAAGTGCCTCCCCAAAAAACTATCCCATATTCAAGTTTGCTGTTCACCATGGCAAAATATAAGCTTCTTAAAATTTTTATTGGACATATGTTCTGTAAAAAATAAAAAAGTCGAATAGTAGCCATTATTTTTGATTTCAATTTGACTAAATGTGATTTCCAATTAATTTCGCTGTCCAGTATAAGCCCCAGATATTTTGTACTGTTACTTGGATTAATTATTGAGCAATTTTTACAAGTAATATCTTGCAGTATACAAGTATCACATTTGTAAAGCACCTTATTAAAAATTAAACTTTTTTGTCTCAAAGAAAAATTAATAAAAGTGGTTTTCTCAGTACTTAAAACTAACCTATTTGAAACAAACCACCACTTAATAGCATTCAAATCCTGGCTAATTTTTTGATGTACTATGTCCCATGAATTTTCTGTATAGCAAAGAGCAGTATCGTCAGCAAAGGCAGTTACTTTTCCATTCAATGTAGCATTGCAAAAATCATTAATAAATATAATAAATAGAATTGCTCCCAACACGGAGCCTTGTGGCACACCATATTTTATATCACCCATAAAACTTAAAATCCCATTAATCTTCACACACTGTGTCCTTCCTCTTAAATAACTGCAAAACCATTGATGTGCTACTCCCCTAATCCCGCAATTGTACAATTTATCTAGTAAAATATTTTGGTCAAGAGTGTCAAATGCTTTTTTTATATCAAGGAAAAGGCCACTGGTGCTCTTCGAATTATTAATTCCTTCCGTTAATTTATCCATGAAGTTTAATAAAGCCAACTCAGTGTTTAGACCAGTTCTAAAACCAAACTGATTCTTGCTAAAAAACTTATTCCTGCTTAAAAAAGTTAAAATTTTTTCTTCATTTTTTCATAAATTTTTGCAAAGGTGGATATTAAGGATATTGGTCTGTAATTAGAGCAGAGTGTGTAAGAGCCACTCTTGTGTATCGGAATGACTACAGCAGCTTTTAATTTGTCAGGAAAAACACCAGTTGTAAAACTTAAATTAATTAAAAATGTTACGACTTCTAAAATTGCTGGATAAATTGCTTTGATCATCTTTGAATTTATACCATCTAATCCTGGGGATTTTCCGCCTTTAAGGGATTTTATAACTTTTTCAACATCCTCAGGCATTACTGGTCGTAGCATAATTGAACGTTTCTCACTGAAACAAGGAAAGCATTGCTTATATGGCAAGTCTGCAAAACTACTATTAGCATCATTATTACCGACAACTTCTCTAACAACTGATAAAAAATAATTATTAAATTCGTTGGCAACCATATTTGGATCACTTACAGATTCACTACCTATGTTCAATGAATAATTTTTGCTCACTTTTTTTTGCCCTGCAATTTCATTGACCGTGTTCCACACTGCTTTAGAATTCCCCCTACTGTTTTCAAATTTTGCAGCATAATAAGACAGCTTTGCCTCCTTGATATTTTTCTTTACCATATTCCTAAATCTTAGGTAATACTGTTTAAACTTGTCATCAGCCGATCTGTTTTTAACTTTCCTAAACAATTCATTTCTTTTCAAAATTTGCTTACAAATATTGGTAGTTATCCAAGGTTTCAATTTCTTAATAATTTTGAAGCTTTCAGTTTCTATTGTGCACGCGGAAATGCAAGTTGCAAGCTGTAATTGAAACAGGTCGTAAGCAGTTGAAGCATTACTTTGAGATTTAACTATTGACCAGTCAACGGTATGTAGGAGATCAGTCAGTCTATCGTAACACACACGGCGGCGCGGCGACAGCGGCGGCGCGGGAGAGAGAGGGTCGAGGCAGTCAGCTGATTGTCCGCCTCGCCCCTCTAGTCGAGTAAAATTAACACAAAAAACAGCTCGACCTAGAAGTAATTGTAATATAAATTAAAATGGTTGTTTCTTAATGGAAAAAATGTGATAAACACGATGGAACATAGTCTACTCATGTACGACCCTGCGGGTTTAGCCGCCATCTTGAAAAATAGGCGGCCATCTTGGATTTTATGCAAACATCTACTAAATCCTCTACTGTATAGAAACCAATTAACCTAAAAGGTCAACCTTTTTACTAAAATGTTCCCAGTGAACCAAGCATTCATATAAATACATAAATATCTCATTAATTATTCATTTCTCAGAAATATAGTAACTGAAACTTTAAAATTTGCAAAAATTTGTTGTACTTTTACAGTTATTATGAATTTGATACATCAAAACTGAATTTTTGTTTTTAAACCACCATATTCATTTTAAAGAGAGAAAAATTTGCTACAGAATCAGTCTGTTGGTATGGCCTTCCAGCCGTTTTAGAGTGGAACGGGTGCGAACTAAATATTTCTTTTCAGGATTTAACAGGACAGTTAGCATAGTATAGATATATAATGTTACAATCTATCAAACTTCTGACCACTAGGGCAATAGCAATATAAAGTTAATTTAATGTACCTAGATGAAAAGTGTACGATAAACACGATGAATCATAGTCTACTCATGTACGACCCTGGGTGTAGCCGCCATCTTGAAAAATAGGCGGCCATCTTGGATTTTATGCAAACATTTACTAAATCCTCTACTGTATAGAAACCAATTAAACTAAAAGGTCAAATGTTTTACTAAAATGTTCCCAGTGAACCAGGCTTTCATTTAAATACATATATATCTGATTACTTATTCATTTCTTAGAAATATAGTAACTGAAACTTTAAAATTTGCAAAAAAGGTTTTTGTACTTTTACAGTTTTTATGAATTTATACATTAAAATTTAGTTTTTGTTTTTGAACCACCATATTCATTTTAAAGAGATAAACATTTGCTACAGAATCAGTCTGTTGATACGGTCTACAGCCATTTGATAGTGGAATGGGGTTGAACTAAATATTTCTTTTCAGGACTTAACAGGACAGTAAGACCATAGTATAGATCTATAATGTTACAATCTATCAAACTTCTGACCACCAGGGCAATTGCAATATAAAGTTAATTTAATGTACCTAGATGAAAAGAGTGCAATTAACACGATGGAACATAGTCTACTCATGTGCGACCCCAGATTGAGCCGCCATCTTGAGAAGCAGGCCGCCATATTTGATATCATGCAAGATTTTTCTAAATCCTCCATTGTTTGGAAACCACCAAATTTGCCTGTTTATTTTGCATAGTAATATAGTTAGTTATTAATACTAAATTAACTTAAAACAACTTCAACAATACAAATACAAATTTACACCTTAACAAGAACTTTAATTACCACATAACATTAGTTTATAACTTATAGAATTGAATGTGGAAGTTACATTTTGGCACGAAATTGGAGATTTAATCATTTTTCCTTTTGCTCAAAAATGTTTTATTAGAGAAGGTACACCTAGAAGGAGACAAAATGTTATATTTTTCGCAAAATAAAACTCTCACCTAAGTTAGTTTAAGCTTAATAACTAAATACTAACTTTTTCAAGGTAAAAACATACCATAATCGAAAAATGAAAAATAAGAAATTTACAGACAAAGAATAAATTTTATTCACTGAAAAAACGTTTAAAAAATATTATGATATACGTATAACGGGGGACAAACTCATCACACTGAATTATTGAAAAATATTAACTGTTCATGAGGCTCAACAAATGTAGTTTAAAAAAGTAATGATAAAAATATATTTAATGACTGATAAACAAAGATTAAAGTAACCATCAAGTTAAATTTAAACTTTGCTTAACTCTTCTTATTGGGGTTATGAATAATGAATAATGAGCTATTTATGTATTTAATTAAAGCATGGATCACTGGAAATGTTTTAATAACAGAATTGACCTTTTAAATCTTTGGTTTCCAAACAAGGGAGGATTTGGTAAAAACTTTCATGAAATCCAACATGGCGGCCTGTTTCTCAAGATGGCGGCTCAACCCGGGGTCGCAAATGAGTAGAGTATGTCCCATCGTGTTAATTGCACTCTTTTCATCTAGGTACATTAAATTAACTTTATATTGCGATTGTCCTGGTGGTCAGAAGTTTGATAGATTGTAACATTATATATCTATACTATGGTCTAACTGTCCTGTTAAATCCTGAAAAGAAATATTTAGTTCGCACCCGTTCCACTCTAAAATGGCTGGAAGGCCATACCAACAGACTGATTCTGTAGCAAATTTTTCTTTCTTTAAAATGAATATGGTGGTTCAAAAACAAAAATTCAGTTTTAATGTATAAATTCATATTAACTGTAAAAGTTCAACGAATTTTTGCAAATTTTAAAGTTTCAGTTACTATATTTCTAAGAAATGAATGAGTAATCAGATATAGATGTATTTATATGAAAGCCTGGTTCACTGGGAACAATTTAGTAAAAAAGTTGACCTTTTAGGTTAATTGGTTTCTACACAGTAGAGGTTTTAGTAAATGTTTGCATAAAATCCAAGATGGCCGCCTATTTTTCAAGATGGCGGCTAAACCCAGGGTCGTACATGAGTAGACTATGTTCCATCGTGTTTACCGCATTTTTTTCATTATGAAACAACCATTCCAATTTATATTACAATTACTCCTAGGTATTTTTACTCGACTACTCCCCCACCCACAACACTCGCACAGCTGTCATATAGTGATCTGTGATGTGCGCCTTTATAACCTCTGCTTCGCAATTTATTTCATTTATATTTGCTATTCTCACGTACACATTGTCAATGCACGTTTTTGACAAACTAGAGACTCTTGTTGGTTCATTGATAAACGACTCAAAGCCCAAGCTAGCTAACACAATTTTATAGTGATCAATCTCAGGATTTTCTACATTTAAAATATCGACATTACTATCCCCAATTAAAATCAAGTTCTTTAGTGTGGCGTTCCTTTCTGTTGAAGTAAGATAGTCGTGTAGTTCTTTAGTAAATATATTAATTGAAGAGCGATGAAGTCTGTATAGTGCGAAAATGTTAACTTCTACTTTACAAATTTTAAATTTAATTCTAATGGTATCGGCAGAATAAAACAAAGGTAATTCATGTTCAATCATTGTTTTAATCATTGAATAAGCTATTTTGTCGACACCCGGTGCAGAGTCTTTTTTTATTTGATAATACTGTCATCAATTCTTTTAGTGTGAATTTTTCAGATAATATGTCGTCATCAACCGTGCATATTGGTAGTTGGATCTCATTCATAGAAGGGACTTAAGGAGGAGCAACTATATTCATGAACTTTTCTGCTAGATCCATATCCTTATATACCAGGTTTTCTTTTTTTGCCGAAGATTGACCTAGACCTTGAAAGTGCTTTACAAGACACCATGCGTTTGAGGTATTTTGATTATGTAGGTCAGCACATAGTTTTGCCCAAGCTTCTTCTTTGGCTTGTTTAATTGTTAGGCCTAATCTTGCAAGTCTTACGTAATATCTGTATTCTGCATAGGAATGAGGAGTGAGGTTTTGTTTGAATTTTTTGAAGCTTAGTCTTCTCTGTGCAACTACTTTACAGCAATTTACTGTCCACCAAGGTTTTGGTTTGAAATTTTTATTATGTGAACTGTGTTTTATCCTGGGTATGGATTGTTCTGCTGCATGATTAATTATTGTTTCTAATTCCGAAAACTGTATACTGTCTAGAACTTCAGTTATTTCATCAATGGTTTTTTTATATAATATTTGAGTATTTTGTCCAATTTGCTTTTTTGAAATTTCTTCTTTTTGGATTTTCTCGGATTGTGTTGCTATCTGTTGTTGAAAGCTGGTGTTATGAAGTTTTATATGGATCGGTATGTGGTTGGATCCGCATTTCCATTCATTTATTAAAAGAAAGAGGCGGTAATATCAATTACACTAGATGAACGGTGGTAACCTGTAGGTATTGTTGTGTGTGTTCCATCATTTAACAGGATTAAATTGGTCTCTGTTAGAACACTGTTAATTGTCTTACCTCTTGTATAATTTTTTTCACTACCCCATATGTTATGGTGTGCGTTAATATGACCACATAATATGGCATATTTATGGTTAATTTTTAATATTTCTTAAAATGTTTCATTATTTATTTATCCATTTGTCAGGTAATAATTATAAATATAAATTTTGTCATTGAGGATAGGAGCAAGGCCGTAGCAAGGAAATTTTTTCGGGGGGGGGGGGTTTGGACAGGGCCGGCGGCAGAATTTCCGGCGGTCCCTTTATTGTCATTTCGGACCCTTTTTGTCTGTTCGGGGGGGGGGGGGTTTGACTACTTTATTCACCCCCTAACCACCCCCATTTACTGCAATTTCAAGGCTATTTCTACTATTTCGGGGGGGGGGGGTTATGACCCCCTTGGATAGGAGCTTCAATTCCTACCCCTAGTCCCTCTGAACGTGCGGATGTAGGATCGGAGGTCCTATCTGTCACCATTTGAGGGTTTTGTGAATTAAGGTAGCAATTCCTCCATAGCCATCTTGTCTATCCTGTCTTATTATTGTATAATCCTTAATTTTTAGAGTATGATGAGATTTAACCAGGTTTCTTGAATTACTGCTATTTTTAGTTTGTTTTTCCAAAGGTAATTGTCAAATTCAGCCCATTTTGAGTACAAGGATTGTGCGTTCCATGGAAGAATTTTTAAACTATCCATAGGCTATTTATTAGCGAATTTCCTTAAAAATAAGCTATTACCGTCGTTTTAACAGAACAGAATGGACAAAAAATATCCGTTCAGGGTAACCTCAGCAATCATATTAATATTAATATTAATTGACAGCTTTTTATGTGTACTTTCTGGATATGAAGTGAGTTTATTGTTAAAACGCATTTTTACCTGCAAAAATCACGATTTGTTTCAACATTTAATATGGGCTTATATGGGAAATAGAACTTTCATTTTTATAGTGTCTTTAAGCACGATAACTCTCCTAAATATCCTCCGATCGTAACAAAATTTGGTACAGACATGTAAAACTAGATTCTCTTGGGCGAGTTCGTAAACCAGCCAGATTGACATATCCAAAGTGGGGTATTACCCCCCAAAAATGGGTTTTTTGAGTTTTTCAAATTGAAAAATTATATTTTTCAAATTATTGTTTGCACTAATTGATTTAGCTCAAAAAACCCATTGGTATTTTTAATCATTTCTCTAAGTCCATTGGTCTCCGAGATATTGCTGCTTTTTCCCTGTGTTTTTAGTATCAGGGCAGCAGAATGTTGGCCGCTTAGCCAATTTTCTATTTGCTCTCTACTGAGGTGTTCAGCGAATCGCTTTGAGTAATTTCTTAGTTTATCAATGTATTTAACAGAATTTTGGTTTTTTAAACAATTTTATGTTAGTATAATAAAAAAAAAATAAACATTCTCCCTACTTTATTATATGAAATCTTCGTGTTTTTTCATCTGTCATTTGCCATTTTTTTAAGGCTTTGTAAAACAAGCTATAATAATATTTTAATATATAAATATATCACTTGTTTTTTAAATTTTTTTCGTAGTAATGGCTTAATTATTAATATAATTATAATTACTATTATAATATATTTTTATATTAATTGGAAATTCGCTGAGTACGCAGGTTTGCTGCAACGGGGGGTATTTTGTTTATTGTTATTAGGCCTTAATTTTCCGTTGTAATTCTAATATAGGTTATAATGAGTTGAGTTTGCCCTTATGCTCCATTGATTGAAACAACATTTGACATAAATTTTTAAGAGCATTAGTTAAATTGTCCAATTTATTTGTGTCTGGGTTATTCAATTCTTTGATTAAAAAAATTGCCCACTGGTTATATTTTGATTTGAACTTGGCATCATTGAATAAGGAGATCAAGTTATCCTTACCTGGGTCCGGCAGACTATCTTTCTCCGGGGGAGCAGGGCCGCCCCAAGGCTAGTAGGCGCCCGGGGCGAAATTTTGGTGTGCGCCCCCTTCAAAAAACTAATTGGCCTAAATACTATATATGTAAAAAAATTAAATAAAATGTAGTTAAAGCTTACTAATTATTTTTTTATGTTATTTTGTCGGTAGCAACGAATCGGACATAATAATTAATTCATTTTCATTCATACTATAGTTAATTTTGTTTAGAATAACCAATTCACCATAGTATCATAGCATAACCTCGTGTCACAATATAACAGTGATGTACTTTTTTTATTGATTCCGTACTCAAATTCATCAGACAAAGTATAGGAGAGAGGAGCGTAAATTATATTAATTCGTCTGCCAGACAGATTTATCCGTCAAACAATCATCTGGACCTTATTTCAAATCGGGCTTCATGAGTACTGTAAACCACTAGTGAAAAATCACTATCAAGATGTAAAGTAACGCCATAATAGTATATTTTGCAACAAGGGCCGAAAACCCTTTTGGCCGAGTTGCGAACGCTATTTTTCACCACACTACACAAATGAAATAAACCCTAAATAATTAAAAGGAATTGATTATTATTTGACTCACTTGAAAACAAAACACAGCTATGAAAATCATATGATCGCAACTATCCTGTCTTGAATTACCGTATAATTTTGTAATGTTCTGACATTGTTTCAAGCAAATAAACGATCAGCTGACTTTCGGCCCTAGGGCCCCAAACGTTTTCAATCCTGTGGCGGCAAACAGTGTGGTTCGGTCCGCGTTTGACGTTTGTAAAACAGATGATTTCGTCGTAGTGTGGTGAAAAAAATATCTGTGATTACCAATCATACTAATTACAAAGCCAGTAAGTATGATTCATTTACCAACATCGTTTTGAAATCAGGCCCGGGCCCCCGTTTCAAAAAGAAGCTGGAAGATTGACTTTGATATTGACTTTGGATATTGACTTTGATATTTTCAAAAACTGGCAATCACTAATATTTTCCATAGTGTTGACTTTAGTTGCTGTTAAAGACTTGTTACTAGAGGTTTACTTGTAAAGCCCTTTTTGAAGGGAGCCTTTTCTAAGGGCGAAATTTGCCATCGTGATCATCACAATCTCTACGCCTAAAGCACTGACAAAATGAACATTCGTCATAAAAAAATCCAATAACGTACGTGGTAAGGCAAGGCAGCGTCAGCCTGCACATTTAGTAAAAGTTAATACTGTTGGTATATGTACAATAAAATGATCAACAACTGACTCACTAAAGTGTACTTGTACCATCCGAGACCAGTTTACAAAAGGTTTTGTTTTTTTGTTTACTTTCAATTATTGTGTAGAAAGAAATAATTTAGTATGTTAAAATAAAATAACTTTTTGATTATGAAATTATCTGGTTTCTTTAATTTGCACTCTGCTAAAAGGTTATGGGCAATCACACAATAATTTAAAAGCAGAGATTTATAAGAAGAATTTTGTAATTTGAATTTAAGATTACAATTTATTCTTATAAAATGGAAGCACTGAATACAAGTGTGAAACTGAGAGGGGACTCCAACTGGAGTGTATGGAAGTTCCAAATGAAGGTTGTTTTGTCATCAAAGGGCTTATTTGACATCACCGTTGGGAATGAGAAGAAACCAGAAAAAGAACAAAGGACAAATGAGGAATTTGAAAAAGTACTGAATGCCTGGAATACTAAGGACAGTAAAGCACAGGAACTACTAGTAACCAGGATTGAAGAAGGACCAATGTTACACATTTTAACGTGCGAAAATGCTTACATGATGTGGACAAAGCTGATGTCGGTATACGAAAAAAAATCAGAGGTAAGCTTGCACTTATTGCAACAAAAATTCTTTAATATGAAATATGAAGGAGAAACAATATCCGAATTTATTTCTAAAATAGAGGATTTGTCTAGTAAATTAAAACAGTTTGGGGAAAATGTGTCAGAACAAATGTTAATAACAAAAATTCTTATATCTTTACCAAGTAATTTTAGTCATTTTGTCTCTGCATGGGAATCTGTTCCATCTGCTGGACAAAAGTTGTCTGAGCTCACATCTAGATTGCTCATAGAAGAGGAAAGGATTAATGAAAAGTCATCTCATGAAAGTGCATTAATTGCAAAAAGATTTAATAATCCAAATGTTAAGTGCTATTCATGTGGGTCAAAGGGCCATTTACAAAAGAACTGTCACCAAAATAATAAAAGACAGTTTGAAACCAAAAATGTTAGTTCTAAAAGGGAATTAAACTGCTTTTATTGTAACAAAAAAGGTCATGTAATAAAAGATTGTTGGCTTAAGGCCAAAGAAGTTAGAGATAGAGGGTTTCTAGCAAAAAATGAGAATGACAATCTAAAAGGAATAAATTTAAGTTACGGTAGTAAATTAAAAAATGGGAAAAATGCATTTGTGGGCATAGATCATGCGTTGTTTTGTGATTTGAATCCAGATTGTTGGTATATTGACAGTGGAGCCACACAGCATATGTGTTGTAATGATAAATTGTTTTCAAAAATGAATTTAATAACAGAAGAGAAGAAGGCAATGATTGGTAATGGTACTTTACTTGATTGTAAAGGAATTGGGGAGATAAATGTCTTGGCTTTCAATGGGAAAGAATGGATTCCAACTGAGTTGAGTGATGTGTTGTATGTACCAGAACTAAGAATAAACTTATTTTCATTGAATGTTGTTCTTAGTAAAGGTTACAGAGTTGAGTGGAATGAAAGTGACTGTATGATTTTCAATTCATCAAACCCTTGCGCTAAAGGTTCAAGAGCAGGTAAATTGTATTCAATGGATTTTAAATACGTAACTGATTTTGCTGGAGTAACTGTAAAATACTCATTAATGGAATGGCATGAAAGGTTAGCGCACCAACATATAGACCAAGTAAGAGCCACTCTTAAAAAACATAATATTATTGTACATGAAAGTGAAAGTTTTTTCTGCGAGTCGTGTTTGGCAGGTAAACAACAGAGGTCAACTTTTAAGCCAAGTGAAGTGAAAACAAATGAACCATGCCAAATAATCCATGCTGACCTATGTGGTCCGATGGAAGTGACATCACTTGGGGGCTCTAAATATTTTCTTCTCTTAAAAGATGATTTTTCAAAGTACTGTAATGTTTATTTTCTGAAGCAGAAATCAGAAGTTGCAGGATGTATTAAGAATTTCTTAAAGCTGGCTAAAAATGACACAGGAAAAGAAGTTAAAATATTGAGATCAGATAATGGATTAGAATTTGTGAATCAAGAAATAAAGAATCTGACTGAAGCTCAAGGAATACGCCATCAACGAAGTGCAGCATATTGTCCTGAACAAAACGGAAAGGCCGAACGTGAAATAAGGACTGTAGTTGAAGCAGCCAGAACAATGCTCCAAGCACGAGGAATGAATAAGAAGTTTTGGGCAGAAGCTGTGAATGCAGCTGTGTATACAATCAACCGAACTGGAACAAGCAGAATTTTAGGAAAAAGTCGCTATGAATGTTGGTTTGGAAAAACGCCAGAACCACTAAATTATCTTCAAGTCTTTGGAATTGATGCTTTTGCTCACGTACCAAATCAGAAACGAAGAAAATGGGATGCTAAAACGAGGAAAGGAATATTTGTTGGTTACCAGGAAAACTCAAAAGCTTATAGAATTTATTTTCCTGACTCAAATAGAATTGAAATAATGAGAAACGTTGTTTTCAAACCTTATGACCAAAAACCAAAGAACCAAAATGAAGTAAGTGAGGAACAAAGTTATCATTTACATTTTGATGAGGGGAGTGATGTGAATGAAAGTATTGTAGATGATACCGAATATGAATGTCAAACGTCAGGAAATGAAACAGACAGATTACCTCATACAAATGAAACTCAAGAAGATGAAGCAATAGAAAATGAACCAATTGAAGGAGAAACTGAAACTGAATGTGAAAGAGATAAAGAGAATAAAACTTGTAACTTGAGAAATCGTGATGAAATTAAAAAATCGATAATACTCAAAGGTTTTGAAACGAGTTTCCTAGGATGTGAAGAAGGTGAACCTAAAACATATGCTGAAGCAGTGCAATCGTGTGATGCAAGTAAATGGGGAAACGCAATAGAAGAGGGGCTACAAGTACTTAAAGAAAACAACACATGGTCAGAAGTAATCCCTCCAATGAATTGTAAAACAATTAGTACAAAATGGGTTTTCAAAATAAAAACAGATGAAAATGGTCAACCATCCCAATATAAAGCGAGATTAGTCGCAAAAGGTTTTCAGCAAAAGGAACACTTTGATTCTCCGAAATATACTCTCCAGTTGCAAAACTGACCACAATGAGAATATTATTGGCGGTAGCAAATAAGGAAAATATGCCTGTTTATCAAATGGATGTTCGAAGTGCATTCCTTTATGGAGAAATTGATGAAGATGTCTATCTTAAAACACCTGATGGAGTTATAGTAGAAAAAGGAAATGTTTTAAAACTTAACAAATCTCTGTACGGACTTAAAAAATCGCCAAAGTACTGGAATGAAAAATTTAACAAGTGCATACTTCATAATGGTTTTATCCAATCAAAAAATGATTGTTGTCTCTATAGCAAACTGACAAATACTGAAAAATTGTATGTTTTACTTTTTTGTGGATGACATTCTTATAGTTGGAAGTAATGAAGCAATGGTTGATGACCTGAAGAAAACATTGTCCGACAATTTTAAGATGAAGGATTTGGGAGCAGTGAGAACTTTCTTGGCATTAATATCTTCCAAAACAGAAAAGAGGGGGAGATAAGAATGAACCAATCAAAATGTTTACTTTCGATATTAGAAGAATTCGGAATGGAAAACTGCAGACCTGTTTCCACACCAATGGATCCAAATTTCACACTAGATAACTGTCAGATACCTGAAACTGCAGAAGAAAGAGACAAATTAGAATCCAAGTGTCGGAAACTCATAGGAAAGCTAATGTATGTAATGTTAGGTACAAGACCTGATCTGAGTACAGCAATAAGCATATTAAGTCGTCACCAGAACAAGCCTAGTCAAGAATTGTGGGCTGCACTAAAGCAAGTATTAAGATATATGAAAGGAACCGTCAACTTAAACTTGACATATAAAAAGAATGAAAATGGACAAACTGTGATAGGATATGTGGATGCTGATTGGGCAGGAGATACTCAAGATCGAAAATCAACAACTGGGTATGTTTTCTTGCTGTGTAACTGTGCTATTAGTTGGGTGACAAGAAAGCAGCAAACTGTTGCTCTTTCATCAACTGAGTCTGAGTATACTGCGATGAGCAGCGCTACAACAGAAGCTTGTTGGTTGAAGAGCGTCCTAACTAACGATTTTCAAGTGATGGACGAAAAAGAATCTGTGTTGATTTTAGAAGACAATCAAGGTGCAATCAATACTGCTAAGAATGTTCAAAATCACAAAAGAATGAAACACATTGACATTAAACATCACTTTATAAGGGAGAAAGTTTTAAACAAAATAATCGGATCAAGATTGAGTATGTGTGTTCTTCAGACCAGATTGCGGATGTGTTAACAAAGCCCCTGAACAAAGACTTATTTCATAAATGTATTCATGGTCTTGGTCTCAGATTAGTTTTTGATTAATCATTTTATTGAAGGGGGGTGTTGGTATATGTACAATAAAATGATCAACAACTGACTCACTAAAGTGTACTTGTACCATCTGAGACCAGTTTACAAAAGGTTTTGTTTTTTTGTTTACTTTCAATTATTGTGTAGAAATAAATAATTTAGTATGTTAAAATAAAATAACTTTTTGATTATGAAATTATCTGGTTTCTTTAATTTGCACTCTGCTAAAAAATACTATTATGATTTACGAGTTTATGTAATGTAATGACATTTTTTTAACAGTTACCATGGATAAGTATATAATAATAATATATAGGTACTCATATAAGACTTTATTGTATGTTCCAGTTAATTTATGAACAGATACAAAGTTATTGAGCGACTTTTTAAAATAGCCATTTGATTAAATTTTAACGATTCTTGCCCGTGAAATATTTGCGCCCTAAATCGCGTCGGCGATGTATTTTTTATTTTCCGTTAAATGGCCTTATCCCTAAAAGTTAAATGGCGTCCCTCCGGCCACGGCGCCCCCAAAGCCGGGGCGACCGCCCCGGTCGCCCCGTCCTTGGGGCGGCCCTGCGGGGGAGAAGTGGAGTTTGTTTGCTGTGAGATAGGTTTGTCAGAGGTCACTTCATCACAGGTAGGAGAATAATGGACGGGTTTTTTGTGTGTATATAACCTATGCTTGTTTGGACCACGTCCTTTTATTATTGGCTTTGTCCTGAAAGTATTTTGGCAATTTTGATCTATTTCTTCCTCATGGTCTATCTCATTTAGGAAGTTGAAATTGTTATCTGATAGAAAACAGTTTCCTGTTTCCTGATTGAGGGATTTCCACACTGGATTTCAGTTTCTGTGCAAAACTATTTTCTATTTTTTTGTATTTACCATAACTTTTTAGTATGGCCTGACTGGCTTTAATGAAACCTTCTTTCATCACTGCCATTCTTTCTTTAATTTTATTTTGTCTCATATATTCTGGGCATTCACGGAAGTTGCTAGGGTGATCCCCTTCACAGTGTCTGCATTTTGCTTGGTTGTTGCACTGTTCACCATGAGATGCCTCCACCACATTGCCTACATAATCTACTGTTTCTGCATTTTTTTCTTGAATGTCCAAATAGAAAACAGTTGAAACATTGTTGAACTAGACTGATGTATTCTTTTACCGGGTATAATACGTAATTTAATTTGATTTCTTTGGGTAGATTCATACCTGCGAAGGTAATTTTTATCCAAAAAGTTTTCTCAATACCTTCCTTGGTCATTTTTGTAATTCTAAAAGAATCAATAATAGGACTATCTGCTACCGCCATTGACTTTACATCTCTTGAGACATCCCATTCTGTACAAAAATCTGTCGCCAACAAGCGTAGCGGATTTCAGCCGAACTAGTCGGGTAAACCCTCCAATGCAGTGTCGCTCCTAGCGGCCATGGCTTGAAGCTCGCCCGGCTCCGCCCTCAGTGCAGTGCGCGCACACGTGGCGTGACGTAACTGACGTGCGTATCCCCTCTCTCCCCCCACCCCGCTGCCGCTGCCGCTGCGGGCCCAAGCCAATATTATTTGCACCTTTCTCTTCGAGATGTTAATATTTACGATTCCGTCGCCGCCTCCAAGCCTAAGACTTGCGTTCTTACGCTCGGAATTCATAAAGTAGGACAGAGCTCAAAAATAGGAAACAATGAAGAATTTATTCATTCTTTCTTATTTATGTTGGTAATTATTTAAAAAATTATAAAGCTTGACATTTACCTTGAGGGTGGGCGAAATTTCATACCGAGCAGAGCAGGTCATGACGTCAACGTTGATACGATGGTTAGTTTATCGATGGGGGTCTCGATAGTTGATAGTCGAGTATTGCAACCTTATCTTCTAGTAGTCGAGTATTTCATCTTTTAAATCGTTTTAGTTGTCTATCTCTCCTCTCTCTCTCTCTCTCTCTCTCTCTCTCTCTCTCTCTCTCTCTCTCTCTCTCTCTCTCTCAGTCTCTCATGGAGTGATTCCCTACTTATTCTAGTTGAATGTCATATTATTATAGTAATATTGAATATATGGAAATATGGAGGTAGATGAACTTAGTTTAGGCTAGTTTATTTTTGAAAATAAATAAGAGGACATGTTAACCATTTTTGGCAGAGGCTAGGAGAACTGCCTAAAAAAACTCTCCGTGTTGTTTTAGAATATATTTAATATTTGATGTTTGTGTTGGTGGCTAGTTTATTTTTGAAAATAAGAGAACATGTGAACCATTTTTGGCAGAATTTAAACCATTGATAATACAAACTTTGTCATCGATCCTTTACATAGCTCTCTGTTGATAAACCAGTTGGCCTGTAAAAATCATAGAATAATTCTTTTCAACATTATTAGGCTTATCTACTATAAGTCTTGAGCAGTTGTGAATTCCATAGATTTATTTTGATCATAAGTTATTAAGTGATCTTAAATTTAATTCCAAGTCATCAAGCTTGTTCACCGTGTTAAAAGGGGAACACTTGTTGATCAGCACAAGTTCTTCTGTTAATCTCAAGGTAGGCCTATATTTGGTTATTGAATACTGTCTCCTCAACCAAATAAAATGATTTTACAGGAGTATACTCCGAGTCAAATAATGTGTCCCAGGCTGTCCGTAAAGCTAACGTTGATACTAATATTAATGCTATGGACGGACTAGGCCAAGTTATTTGACTCGGACTAAAATAGCCTGCATATCTGATTATTGTAATTGTAATGTTACTAAACTCCATGATTCAAATTCTTAAATAAATCACTATACATGGCAAGCAAGATTTATACGATTTCTACTACAACAGTGCTGATTTATCAGTGATAATATTTAAAAAATAACTTCAAAACATTAAAATGAAATTATTTAGACTCGTGGTTGACTTTGAAACATCAACAAAACTAAACGTAAGTAACCCAATACGCTAAACAATCATAAAAAAATTTCTAATTCTATCTATAAATATTTTTATAAAGTATTCTTGGTCTTAAGTTTGGCAAGATCAATGTTATAGGAAGTTAAATTTCTTCCAAATTCTGCGTGAAGTCACTATCGTAACCGATGGTAAAATATCGATCAATGTAGAATCTACGGTTGACGACTTCGACCCCTCGAAGGTGATCGTATCAACGGTGACGTCATGACCTGCTCTGCTCGGTATGAAATTTCGTCCACCTACCTTGAGGGTGTTATTTACCATTATTGAAGGAACGACAAACCACAAACATTGAAGAATAATTGTTGTGTATTGTTTAAGAATACAATTAATTGGTTATATTTGTAACTGTATGAAATTCCCCAAGTAATCTCTATACCTTTTTATAAAACCAAGCAAGAACCGTTTTGATGTAAATAATATTTTATTGACAATCATAAGCTGAGGCCACACTGACTAGCGTTAGTGATTAGTTCGTGTTAGTGATTCTGTTATTCCTTCTTTGGTTTTAACTGATTAACCTTAAATACAGATTTTATTACAATGTTACTATAATAATTAAGAATAATTTTTAATTTTGGCTACGTCTCTAAGTTATAAACACCGCGGTAATAACGGTACCTGTCTTGTGCGTCCTTTTCAACACTAACCTTGAGGCACATTTTTAATTTTAAAACATTTTAAACGACCGTAACTTTGGTTGGGAACATGATATTAACCTCGGGTTTGCGGCTTTTTGTTAATCTTAATAAGCGCGCACTTCTCAATGAATAGTTCCCCAATTGGGTCTGAAAATTTGGGGCAACCCCTTTCCACCAAAATACTATTTTGGGACCATGAACGTATTAGACATGTAGCCTAGGGCAAAAAATATGTTTTTCAGAGCTGTTATATTTTTAAACAATCAAATATACCTCAGATCCTCAGAACCTATTATACTTGAACTGGTCCAGACTTTCACCTTCCGAGGAAACTGTTCAAGTTACCAATACAATTCTGGAGGTCTTCGACAGAAAGTTTGTGGAAAACATTTCTATTGTATGAATAAGTAAAAGAAAATTGAAACAAAATGTAGACAACTAATTTTTTAGTTGTAGCCTAGACACCTGTATTTTCTGATAAAATCACCTATCGTCTGTACAATAGACTGGAGGAGGAGGGCATTACAACTGATAACAGCTGATCCAGTGACATATTCGCTCACCAAAGGAAGGAAGACCAGTAGGCCTACAACCTTGTGCGGTATCGCGTGTCGTTCCTCCGAGTACAAATACCAAGTGTTTTTTTTGTGTGTGACCACGGTCCTAAATGTTGAACGTATTTTGTGTAAACATTTTCGTAAATTATGTGCGTGTTTGTGTTTTATTAACTCTGACAACCATTCAAGTGGGCAGTTTTAACTTGTGCTGATACGCGACTGATGATGTGTTGTAATTAACACGAAACGCGTCTCGCAGCAGAACTCACACAATTAGACACCTTTGGCTATCGTAAAAGGTAAATATTATTGAACTAATTTTTAAGAACTTCAACAATTGGATGAGGTGCGGCAGCGATTGCTACCCTCACTGAATGTTCTTGATCAGAAAGATTTCAGTAAAACTGCTTTGGAAGGTAAAGAGATTTCAAAAGATATTTGTCAACCTGGAGGGAAGCATGGTGACTATCAAAGAAAGTGAGAATTTTAGAAGGTAAATAAATTTGTGTTCTCACTTCATTTTATGCTTTATTTTTCCTAAACACACAATTTAATTTGGATTTGTTAATCATTGAAGGCAATTTTTAGAAGCAATCGTCCTTCCAGATTACCAGACGGTAGCTAACACTCTTAACATTATGCGTATTAATTTAATTTTACTTTTCATTACTTTTTACATTTATTAAAATAAAATAAAAATAATATAAAAATATGAATAAAAGAGATGTAAACTCAATGCTACCGCTTCCTCTGTTACTTCTTCGCTTGACACCTGCGGATCTATATTTATTAGGCCTACAACCTGAATCCTGTTTGTGGCAATTGTAACTTTATACTCTTTGAGGAATTCAGATTTGATTATTCTGTTAGCTGTTAAAGAAGTTTTACAATTTACTATTAAATTCTTACCTGCTCTTTTTATTTCAAAAATGTCACTGTGATGATTTTTTAGAATTTTTACCTACTTGGTTAGGATTAATTTTACCTTTTGGTTGAGAGATGATAACCTCAAAAGGTCCTTTACTAAAACAATCTTGATTTAAGCTTGTCTTTGTTGGCTTATAGTAAGTGTTTGTTTTTTTGTTAGGAGGAGACATTTTTCCATTATGTCCTGTATTAACAGCATGTCTGTTCATGATGGGAGATTTGGTCTCTTCATGAGTTCTTTTTCTGAGAGTTGGGATTTTCTCATTTTCACTAAGTCATTTACAGTCAGTAACCCTGGGAAATCAGTCTCATAGTTGTTTGTAATAGTAATAGATAGAACAGCTTTTTGAACCTCTAAAGCTCTTTGAGATTCAGCATCATCTAGGTCTTCGTTTCCATCAATGATGGACTCTTACCTAAGACCCAAGCTTACCTATGAAGAAACCCAAGCTTAACTTATCAATTAGATTATTTAGAACGTTAGTATAATACTTACACACAGATTAATTGTTAGATTTACACAAAACTCAGGAATGGGTGAATAAACACAGGGGAACAGAATGATTAGTTAAATGCAGGAAACACTTAACATTCAGCCTGCATCCAAAGCGAATTTCCACCGAACTGTTCCTCCTCTTTAATTTGATGTATAGCTTTTTTTATCGCTGACCCCACGGAGCAATATTTACTACATTCATCACTGTTTGGACACTTATATAAATTAGCTACATATCAGGAGGCTTATAACAGCCTCTGAAGTTATATTTTGGACATTACAATTGGAAAAGAGTACAGTACTTTTTATGCTAGTTAAGAACATAACTTTAGAAAAACTAGTTATTTACTACATTGCACTCCATTTTCCATTCATTATCATTGCGGAGTAATATTAGTACGTATCTCTCCTGCGAGGGAGACACCGAATCGCCTTTAGCCCCCTCTTAATAATTGTGTTCTGATGTTACTGATTTCTCTTTGAGCTATTAGGGACTCTTTCCAAAATTGTGTTCTGATGTTACTGATTTCTCTTTGAGCTATTAGGGATTCTTTCCAAGTCGATATTTCTTTCTCTGCTATTTACGTTCTTGTACCTTAATACCTTGTACCTTAATACTAATTAGCTATATCCTATGGTTTCGCCCAAAGTTAAAATGAGCTTTTGCTCATATTCAAACTCAAACTCAAAATTTCTTTATTCACAATGTGTAAACATGGTACAAGGCTGTAGCCAGGAAATTGTTTCAGGGGGGGTTTGGACAGGGCCGGCGGCAGAATTTCCGGCTCCCTTTATTTTTGGACCCTTTTTGTCTGTTCGGGGGGGGGGGGTTTGACTATTTTATTCACCCCCTAACCACCCCCATTTACTGCAATTTCAAGGCTATTTCTACTATTTCGGGGGGGGGGGTTATGACCCCCTAACCCCCCCATTGGCTACGGCCTTGACATGGTACATGAAAATAGCGTCAGTACCTTAACCTAAAGGTGGAAAATACAACTAACCCTACAATTTATAAAATTCTTCAAATGAGTACAATGGTTTCTCTGATAAATAATTTTCAACGTCATTTTTAAATTTATCAATATCACTTTCTGACTTTAAATTATTTGGTAGGTTCCGAAAAAATTTGGTCCCAATATGTGTTGGTTTCTTATTATAAAATTCTAATTTATGTTGAGCGGGTACAATCATACCCCTGTTCAGAGTGTTATACAGGTGGAGTTTTACAGTTTCTTGATTTGATTGGTTTGATTTTATAAATATTAACAGAGTATCATAAATATATTGTCCATACACAGTATGGACATTATATTTAAATTTTTGAAATAATCCCTTGCCGATTGGTCAGGCCTTCATTTAAAAATGATCCTAATTGCTTTTTTTTTGTTTTTTCAAAATTTCATCAAGATTATCTTTTTTTGTAGCCCCATACAGTGCCAAGCCGAACGAAATATGTGAATGGATATGGGCATGGTATATCATTTTCAAAGTGTTAATATCAATGCATTATATTGACATTCTGTGCAAGGCGTAAATTCCAGAATTTATTTTAGAAAGAACTTTTTGTACATGATTATTCCAATTTAAATTTTCATCACTTTCCAATCCTAAAAAGCCTGTTGTTTTATCAATCTCTATTTGCTCAGGAGTCAATTGAGATAGTTGGTTCAAGATTCCTTTTACACTGGGAAGTCTTAAATGAGAGAAAATTAGTCTTTGATGGATTCAACTTTAGGTTATGGTTGTCAAAAAATGCTTTTATGTTTGCCAGTTCTATAAAAGAAGAAATTTCTATGTCCTGAACAGTTTGACCTGATACTTTAAGATTGGAATCATCAGCATATAGAATAAGGCTGTTTTGTGGTGTTTTTGAAAAAGACTGTACTACATTATTTATGTAGCAAATAAATAGCAGGGGGCCCAAGACTGGCCCCTGGGGGAACCCTTGCCTCATTAATTTTAGATCTGATTTTACATTGTAAATTTTATTGTTTTGCGTATGCCTTAGTTGAACATATTGGAGCCTCCCTGATAAGTATGATTGAAACCATTTAAAGAATTTTTTCCATGTTTAATTTTTCTAATTTTTGTAAAAGAATGGAGTGGTCAACAGTATCAAATACTTTTGTCAAATCCAACACACAGTTCGCCTTTATCAATTGATTCAATGATCGATTCTATAAAACTCACTGCAGCAGTAACAATAGATTTTCCAGAACGGAAACCATGTTGATTACTATTTACAGTAGAGTCCCGCAAACCCGGACTTCGATAACCCGGAATTCTGGATAACTCGGAAAGCCTGCCAGAGCAATAAAGTGCATCGAGATTCAAGGCCAGAGCAAGGTGTGACACATTTAAAACAGTTTAAGTTTTTCTTTAAGTTTTTTTGTAACTTATATAGTTTTTAAATTTTTTACCATGCAATAAATAAATGATATCTTCTAGAAATAACAGAAACTATTCTTATTTTTCTTATTTTTACTCATTTCCCGATAACTCGGAATTTTCACAAACCTGGACACCGTTCGGTCCACATTAGTCCGGGTTTGTGGGACTCTACTGTATTAGATTATAAGTTTCCAAATATTCTACTAATTGGTTAAATAAAATTTTTTTGTAAATTTTTGAGATCACTGGCAGCAAGGTTATGGGACGTAATTTGAAGGATCTTTCCGATAGATTTTTTTTATGTATGGGTACAACTTTAGAAATTTTTAACTGATCAGGAAAACAACCAGTGACAAATGAGGAATTAATAAGGTGTGATAACACCTCACTTAGTTCATATTTTGCTGCTTTTATAATAGTGATAGGGATATCATCATACCCGCATGAAAATTTGTTTGAAAATGAACTTATTACTCTTTCTACCTCTTGCATATTAGTGTGTATAAATCTAAAATAAGGGTTTACAAACATATTGTTCTCTTTTGAAAAATGGTCTGTTACATCACTAACAATATTACTCCTATCTGATCTACTATATCGTTCCTATCTTTGGCAATGTTAACAAAGAATTCGTTAAATATATTACATATATCGTTTGGATGAGTATAGTATTTACCCTCAACTTTCAAAGATAACTTTTCCTCTATTTCAGGTTTTTTATTTCCCACCTCTGAGTTTATAATTTCCAAAACTGTTTTTTGAACATTATTGGATTTATTGATTTTGTTTTTATAGTAATCAACTTTTGATTTTGATATTTCTTTTTAAAACTAAAAACTTTTTCTTTTAAAACATGTGATAAAAATTATTATTCTTTGTCTTACGTACAAGTTTGCTGATATTAACAATATCCTGCCTTTGTTCTGCTAAATCACTTGTTATCCAACAATTCTTCCCCTTCTTTACCTTTACAGATTTCAATGGAAAAGCCTGATCAAAATATAATTTAAAAATTTGTAAAAAACAATCATATTTTTTATCTGTTGAGGCTGAAAAATGTCACACCATGTTTCTTGCTTTATTAATAGTTTTAAAATGTTTTTATTTGCATCTGAAAAAAGATCTACATTCTTTATTATAAGAGTATTGATTGTTTAGATCCACAGCATTATTTTTCAATTCCAAAATCTGGCCATCATGTATTCCAAGTACACTATGAGGAGGAAACTTGAACCCAAAAGTTGTGAACTTATTTTTGTGGGCTACTCCCAACATTTGAAAGCCTACAGACTAGTCGATCTTCGATATCCTTCCAAATAGTCATATAGGGATTTTTTTTTATCGAGGAAAACCCAGTTAAAGGGGGGGATGTAAATAAAGACAAATCATACAAGTTTGTTCCAACTTACAAATGATGAGCCAGAGCAAGAAACTAAAGCTGCGATGAACTCAGACTCAGATACTCTTTGTTGAATTAGACAAGACCATGAATATGTGAGTTGTGCATTCAGTCCATTGATTTTCTTCCTCAGCCTCATACTATCCAATAAAAATAATGCAATTTATCCAAGTTTACCTATTTTTTGCAAGTTTCTTCTTTTTCACATGTCAATTACTGTTGAGCTTGTCTTCATTTTGAATTACAATTCATATCCAAGAAAGTTGTGCTGTCTGAATTAACTCGGGCTGAGTTGTTTATGTAAAATCTACGCGGATCATTGTTGGCACGTTACGAATGTTAAATTCAATCGAACTGTCGGGCCAATAAGGTCAAGCTTTTAAAAAGGCCAGCTGATTTTTAAGCAACATGTCAAATGGGTCCAGGTTCAGCTGGCCTGCTTAAAGCTTTACCTTGACTTGCCAATTCTATTGGATCTTATAAGAGTAACGTCCGAGCGATGCGAGACAATCTCCCATGTTTACTCGATCTGAGATTAATCATACCTTGTCAACCCTCTGAGATTAATCATACCTTGTCAACCCGCCTTGAGCGATTAAATTAGTTAAGATTAAGCAAAGCTATTTAAGACCATGCATCATGGTAAAATAATTTCCTTTTTTTTAGATACAGATGTGCCAAAAGGACTGGGTTATATTCTTATAAAGGTTGTAGCCATTGTCATATTCAAATTGAAGATTCTTGGAGGTAAACAATATTAATTTTCCTTATTTAATTAAATGTTAAAATTTTACTTTAAAATAAGCAATTTTTAATATCTTAGTTACCAGATTCTGATCTTGAACGAATACGAAGATCAGAATTAATCACATTTAATACTGTGTATACTGGCACTTATTTTTGGTATGATATTGATTTCAAAAATGGCTCCAATGATGCACATTTTTTAAGCAGATTTGTAGAAGAATGCCAGGGTTTCATCGTTGGGCCTTTCTGAACATTTTTTATGATTTTTTATTCTATAAAAATCTATGGTAATACTGTTGTAAAATTTATCTTCCATATAATTAACCCTTTGATTGCCAGCAGCCGAAGAGATCGGTGTTTGCCGTACATGCAAGAACTGCCTGGCGCCAATGTCATCAGCTTTGATTGTTGTCGTGAGAACTGCCAGTGGCCAACCAGATTAGCTCGCAGCTGTTGAGATAATCTTCTCGATTCCGTGAACGATTATTGTTACAATTTTTCCCATTACAAAACCTGAAACAAAATCGATTAATCTTTTGATTCAATATATCGATAGCTGTAATATTTGATTATTCAGTTTTTCAAGAGATTTATACTGCAAATTCAGTTGATTCATCCTGCCAGTTTTCAGACTGACATTTTGTTTTTACAACGGCAGTATAAAACTAAAATGATGAGTTTATCATGGCAGTATGAAAACTAAAATGATGAGTTTTTCATGGCAGTATGAAAACAAAATCTAAGCTGTGTTTTTGGCAGCTAAAGGGTTAATAGGCAAACATGATTTTTGTGATCCCTTTTTTCTTAGGGTAGGAAAAATCTAACCATTAGAAAATTACTTTCCTGTAGAAAAAAGTGCACAATCCCACTTTTATACAATCCCACTTTTATAATTTACTTTTGTATTTGAGAATTGCAGAAAAATGATTTTGAAAATATAAAAAAATCAACGTGGCCTTTCTAAGTTGCCATGTTGGTTACGGAATAACAAGGAAATGTAAAAAAAATTGCAGAACCATGTTTTATTGGAGCAATGAGTAAATTTGAGACTGAAATATTTTCTGGTTGAACTTTGACCAGAAGGCAATCTCTGATTCCAATTATTTTAAAGCCATATGATGGGGAAAGAGAATAAATAAAAAACCTAAGCTATACTATGTAACAAAAATAATTTAAATGTATTAATTCTATTCTAGATGCTAAAGAAGTGTCATCTGAAGAGTTTTTTTATAAAAATGTCATTCCGTTCTTCGATACACCAACTACTCCAAAATCATCATTCGATGAAAATGTAGAGCAATTTTTTGGTGTAAAGGAAGAAGACAGATTTTTCAAGGAGGAGGAAATGTTTGAAAAAATGAAGGAAGACGAAGAGTTCTTTTTCAAGGAACAAACTAATCAAGATAAATTGGCAGAAGTTAATGATTCAGTGTCGGTCACTCAGCGGAGCAGGTTGTGTAACTGCCATGATGTGTACTGTGGCTGCTGTTATTCCGTCAAACTTTTTGGGAAAGAAAAATTTAAAGGTTATTTCATATTTTATGAGCAAATATCATACAGTAGAACCTTGATAAGAAGACTCTCAAGGGGATAATGAAAACAGTCTTGTTATCAAGGGACTCTTGTTATTGAGGTTCTTTTTTTAAGACATTAAGTGTAATTACAATTTAAAGGAGAAAAGTGCACTTCTTATAGAGATTTTTGTGTTATCTAGGGTCCTCTTATCGAGGTTCTACTGTATAATCTTTTATTAGGTGATTTTTATTTTTAAAATTTAAAACAGTTTAAAAGAATAAAAAGATTGCCAAATAAAAAGTGCTGTGGCCCCTACCTATAAAGGCCTAACACCTTTTTTTACAATAAATACTCCTGATTCAACAGACCTGCACACTCACAGAATTTCAGAGGCTTAAATAAATCATTTGTTAACTATTTTTGGCAGACATTTAATTCGGCTCTGTTTTTTAGATTTTGGGTTTACTTTAATCCAAGAGTTTGGTATATACAAATATACCAAACTCTTGGATTAAAGTAACTACTTGCATTAAAGTTCAGTAACTACTTGCATTAAAGTACAGGCACATGCCTTCCTTAGAACCTGTACTAGTTCCAGTTACTGGGAACTTGTCCTCTGCTATTGTAGTTTTCCTATCCTTTTCAATCATTAAGAAGTAAAATAATTTGTTGTTCAGGGAAGGGTTACACAAAATACTTGAAATCAGAGAGTGTTTCCTTACTATTTCTTCTTTTGAATATTTAATTCTTTGGAGGAAATTTATGTTTAGTGGTGACTATGTGAATCAATGACTCAACAGTCCAGCAGGAAAAATCTCTGTAGTCATATCTGCTGTATAGACTGCTGAGGGCTATTCAATGATACAAGACAGGATGGAAGGGTGTTTCCATGTACATATTCTGTTAGCTTGTTGGCAACTTTTTTGCAGAAGACAAATTATAGTTATTTAGAGAGTCACAGTGATAAAATTTATTCTGATATTTTTCAAATATTAGGATACTCTAGTGAGATCCATTAACTCCTTTGATTAACTCCTCAGAGTTATTTATTGGCTATATAACATTTTTATTTCTGAAGAATCTAGAAAATGGTGGAAGTCCTTTGAATTCTTTATCGCATGGACTTTTAGTGGATTAATAATCCTACTTGATGTTAAAGCCAAGAATAATTTCTCATTCAACAAACTGAAATAGGACTGAATTGTGATATCTGAAAGCCAGTTTGAGTTAAATATTTCTGAAGCTATCGGTTCCACTTTAAGCGCAAAGTCCGATTTGGATCCTTTATTAACTTCGTTTAGAAATATACACTCTGTTTGGCTTGTTAAAGTTGGGTTGATTCAGCTAAGAGTAGTTGTGCAAACAGGCTCAAGTTTTGAATGTTTTGATTATTAGTACAGTACGGTGGAGACTATGGATGAAGGTGTCAAAGGTTACACTGTACCGAACAATCTCTCATTTGCGGCTTATCAGTGTCATGTAGATTAGGAACAGGGAAAATTTCCTTTTTAAATTCTATTAGTCGTTTGTCAGACTCAATAGAGTGATCAAGCACACACTGAAGCTGTCTTTCAAGAGTAAGGTTATGCTCCTTTAGAAGTAAAATTTTTCTTCCAGCTCTGTTGACAATGGAGGATTGATTCTTGCGAGTCAAAAGATAAAATGGAAGAATGTTCTGATGGGATTGGTGTGTTCATGGGAGATAGATGTTCTGATTGAGGTATTGGTGATTCTATGGAGCAAATTTCCCTTGTTGGTATTAGGGCAGGTGACTGATTTGAGGCCTGAGGAGACAGTAATGACCGCACTGACCAGGTGTGGCCCGGAGTGCTTAATGTTAGTCAAAGTAATGAAGGACTTATTTGCATAAGTTTTTATTGTGGCATTACAATTTCTTCCAAGGCATCTCCATGTAATTTTGCTACTCTTCGCAACATAATTTTGCCTGTATTTATGATTGTCGATTTGATATTAGGTTTCGCATTCTTAGTTGTTCTATTTGAAAATCCATTGGTGCTTTAGAAGAGAGAAAAAAATAAACAGGTGAGTTTTCTATTGAATTAAAAACCAACTTTCTTGTTTTATTTTGGTTATCAACAAAAGTGAAATGAAAGTTTTCACAAACAGGTTTTTATTAAGTATTGATTGCTTTAAAAACTGTCAGTACTGTTGGCAACATATCTAAGCAAATTATGTTGCGTCAAGAATTATGAAGGCGTTCAATGTACCTATCGGCAATTCATTATTTATTTATTTATTTATTTAATACCAACGGACAACCATTACAATATAAATAAGTGATATAACTAAGTGCAAACAAGATATAATATATAAAAATACATAAGCATGAAGGTTATTAGATATGACTTTTACTAACATTTATGCTACATAATATATTACTATCTAGTGCAATAAATAATAGTGAAAAAATACAAACAAAGTCAAACTTAGGGGAAAATCAAGTGCAACAACAGTAATAGACAATCTTATAAATGTAACATAACTAAAATTTCAAGCTCAATAACGTCCAATAATATAAATAAAACAAAGAAAACAGAGAAACATACTGAAATTATACTATTAATAAATAAAGTGCATCTACGATAAACTTTTGTTTTCTCTTTTGAATTTAGATATTGAGGTCCCAAAGAAGTCAACTGAAGCTGTTACTTCATTCCCCAGCCGTTGGACTCTGCCAAGTCGAATTCATCTCATAGTTTGTGGTGAATTGATGGCGCCAGAACAGTACTCGAGAGCGAGTTCCCATGCGACATCGAAGAGAGATAGCAGCAGGTTGTTGTGCAATTTAAATAGAAAGATGACGTCATGCTGGTTCCTCCTTGATGTTAGCAGTTGTAGGCCGAGTTCATCTGTCATTTGAGCAACAGGGACTTCTCTGTAGGGAAAGCCTTGTCTTATGCCAACCATGCGCAGTAATCGAGCTTGGACACTCTCAATTTCGCTCTGCAGTGACCTGGTGTGGAGACCACACTACCGAGCAATACTCCAGTATGGACCGGATGAGAGTGACATATAACGTGCTTAGGACTTTGGGTTTCCTCATGTTGCAGCTTGAACGACGAATCAAGCCAAGATTCTTGTAGGCTATGGAGCAAATATAGTGGATATGCTCATAGGGGTTCAGACCAGTCGTGAAGAGAACTCCGAGGTCACGCACTGATGAACAGCGGCTTAGGAGATTGTTTCCCAATTTGTACTGAAATATTAAAGGGCTCTTGATTCGATAGAAGGACATGCACTGACATTTTTTCACATTGAGTTCCATTGAGTTGTTGTTGCACCAAGTCTCTATTTCCCGCAGACTCCTCTGAAGTTCCAAACAATCTTCCATTGTGGTTATAGGTTTGAACTGTTTCACATCATCAGCAAAAAGAAGGCAAGAGCTACCTCCAATGACAGTCACGATATCATTAATAAATATATTGAAAAGCAAAGGCCCCAAGTGAGAATCCTGTGGTACTCCTGAGGTTGCTAAGATGCTAGAGGATGATCTACCATAATACTTGACACACAGTCTTCGGCCTTTCAAGTAGCTTTGAAGCCAGACAAGAGAGAACCAGTCACTCCATAAGCATTAAGTTAAGCCAACAGGTGTAGATGGCTGACCCTGTCAAACGCTTTAAAAAAGTCCAAATATATTGCATCTAACTGTAGTCTGTTTACAAATGCAGTGACGATATTTGATTGGAATCATACAAGATCATTACGATCTATGAGGATAGAAACCATGCTGACTAGGAGAAATTTTCGAGTGGAAGTAATAATTAAGCCTTGTCAATACTAGCTTTTCAAAGACCTTTGCAATTGCAGGCTGTATGACCACAGGCCTGTAGTTCTTGACATCGTCGGTAGCACCAGACTTGTGGATGTGAACAATGTAGCCTTCCTTCAAAGCTTCAGGAAAAGATCCATTTGTTAGTGAAATATTAAAAATCTTGAGAGGGGGAAAAGCAAAAGTGTCACTGCAAGTCTTCAAAACACTGGGTGTTATAAGATCTGGCCCACACCCTTTTGTGACATCAAGATTATTTAGTGTGTTGATCACCTCTGACTGTGCGAAAAAGATACCATTAATAGAACTGTTGTCCTCAGTGGTAAAGTCACCCACCGGAGCAGTTGAAGAAGTATAGACTGATGAAAAGAATTGAGCAAACAGTTCACACATAGTGGCAGGGTCACTGGATGATACATCATTGAGACGAAGTGTAGAGGGTAAACTTCCCTGGCGTCTGATGGATTTGAGGAAGCTCCAAAAAATCTTTGGGTTTGAGGGAATAATGTTTTCAACATACTTAGTGTAATTGTTGAGACACATCTTGGAAAGTATACTGCATTGCTCTCTGACATGTTCCTGCCTGTTTCATTCCAATTGTCTTAACATGAGTAAAACTGAGTATGCATCCTATGCCAACAATGCTAATAAAAAATGGTACTGCGAAAGAACAGACTGTGTGCCTGTTATGGAGGACCCATTAAACTGCAAAACACTGACTGGAGTGAAGTTTATGCCGAAACCCAGAGAGCACAAATATGTTTATTTGACATCTAGGAGATATCTTAACCAAATATCTAATATCATCTCATAGATGTATATATCTTAGACTATATGTATAATGAATATCTATTAGACGTTCAAATGTCACACAATTATACATCTATTAGACGTCTGAATCAGATATCTGTGAAACATCTAATGAACATCTGACAGATGTAAACGAAAGATATTTATTAAACATCTACAAAAAATCTTTAGACGTTGAAGAAAATGTCTATAGATGTAAAATAGACATTTGTTTAACCTACGGAAAGCGGTCACCCATCCAGTTTCTTACCATGCCCGATGTTGCTTGACTCGGGAATAGGCTGCTGTCTACTGATCCTCTGTGCCCCGGCTGCTGTTGAGTAAAGGTGTTGAATTTATAGCCTACTATTTGAAGAATCTCTTAGTAAGTGAGGTTGTGATGTTCTGGTTGTTAATCGTGGCACTATTTCTAATAATTTACCGAGATGATTATTGTGATTTTAAATTAATTCATTTATTTATATTGGGTAGCAAAACTTCCTCGAGGTCACACCTGTGCTCTGTATAATATATAATTAATTAATTGTAGTACTCAATTACTCGATTGCGATTGTTTTATCCGAGCCACGCTTCCTAAAATGGGGTCTTAACTTTTGCGGAAAGGTTATTTTTGGGTTTTGGGGCTGTCATTTACCCAAACAATTACTCACGACTTTTGTCAAAGCCAAAGCCAATGGCAGAGCTTTCCACTCTATTAAAGAAAACATCCGATCGACTACTCCTTTGATGAAACGGCAATAGGGCGGAGAGATACATGAATAACGATGCAGTCCTTCAGCGAAAAAAATAGTTCGCATTAACATTCCTAATAGTAAAGAAGTAACGAACGTTAACATCACAAATGTATATTAAAAACTTTATTTTGGGCTGAAGAGTATAATTAATTACAAATTACAAGGTAAAAACAACCGATCGATCGTTGACATTTTCACTACATTGAACAAGCACACAACCGATTGACTACTAATTTGTTTCTTCGATCAGTTCAGTTGCTTCCTTGCCACACACACGGCAAGTTCAGATCTTACGATTTTCTATGAACAGAAAAAATCCGCGTCACGTCACGCGTAAAAACAACATAATAGTTGTCAAGTTTAATCTTTTTTAACAACTTTCCGTATTTAGTGCTATCTGTAAAAGGTGTTCGTAAACCTGAATAATTAAAAAAATGCCCAAGAATACAAATTTTTAAAAGTATAAAATTATATAAATAAGTAGTTATTGATGGTATAAATTTTTAAAATATTATACAAATAATTTACCGTAAAAACTTTTTTTTACCCGGACAAAATTATTGTTTTGTCTTTTTCTTTAACTTGTACAATCCTCAATATCGTATGAAAAACTGAACAAATACTGAAACACTCCAGTATTGAATAAACATCTATCATAAATTATATAATTATTAATGTATCCAACCGTAGACATCTATCATACATCTAACCGTAAACATCTACCAAATATCAAACCATATATATTTAAGCAACATCCAAAAATGTATACAGATGTATTTAGATATCTCTGGAATATTTGACTTAGACATATATAAAACATTTATGAATAGATATTTAGTATATATCTTCTTAGGTATATAAATATATTTATACTTTGGTTATATATCTACTAGATGTAGAGGTAAAGCTATAGACATTTCTAGACTTAATAACAACAAAAATAGATAGCTACTAAATATCTTGTGCTGTCTGGGAACCGATGTTAACAGGTGTTATGATAATGTTTTTAATATTTTGAATAATGTTATAAATTATAGTCATAAAAAGGTTTCTGTAGATAGTAAACTGGGGAAAGCCAAGTTATTGAGCCCTTGGATTATGTCAATTCTTTTGAAAAAAATAGAGAAACGTAAAAAAACTGTTTAAAATTTCAGTTTAAGGGAGCCGAGCTCTGTTGCTCGAGAAATCAACACACACCTTATCTCGGTACAGTCAGGTCAGCCAAGTACAAGCTCTTCCGAAACACTTCCTATCCATGTCCAGAATAAATCCTTCTTTATAGTTCTGACCACAATAGATGAAGTAAAGTCTGTAGTTAATAAATTAAAGAATAAAAAATCCACAGGTTTTGATAAAATTACTGTTCGTTTATTAAAACATATAGTTGATGAAATTGCACCAGTCTTAGTTTATATTATCAATCATAGTTTTAGTAAAGGCATTTTCCCAGAAGGTCTGAAATTAAGTTCAGCTGTACCTATTTTGAAAATCCTAACTCTTTTAAATTTGATAACCTCAGACCAATTAGCCTCCTTTCGGTTTTTTCCAAATTAATTGAGAAAATAATGTTAATAAGGTTAAACTACTTTCTGAATCAATCAAACTTTCTTAGTAATAAACAATTTGGTTTCATTAAGGGTAGATCAATAGAAAGTGCATTATTGGCTGTAACTGAGCTTATTTTTAATGGTTTAAATTCCAAACTGAAAACAACAGGCCTTTTTGTAGACTTCAAAAAAGCATTTGACAAGGTAAATCATGAGATCCTTATTAATAAATTGAGGCTGCCGGTGTTAGAGGGGTAGCTTTAGACTGGTTTCATAGTTTTATTACAGGACGAAAGCAACAGGTAAAAATTAACAATACATTCAGTGATCACTTATTGTTCAGACCAGGGTCCCACAAGGGTCAACGACCTCTGCAATGCTCTTCTTAATTTTTATAAATGACTTATCACAACTAAATTTTAATGGAAGTATAAATGATTTTGCAGACGATATTGCACTTTTCTATAACCAAAAAGATCCAATTCCTCTTGCAAATTCAATTAATAACAATCGTTTACTGCTTAGGAAATGGTGTTTAATTAATAAAATGCAAGTAAACGTAAAAAAACCTAAATTTATTAATTTTGACTTTTTCGGCTTTGACTTTACATGCCCTTTGGTGTTTCATTCACCAACCTGCAAAATTCAGCTCTGTTCCTGCCAACCTTTAGAAAAAGTAAAATCCATTAGATATTTAGGTGTGTTACTTGATGATAAACTTACTTTTGAACCGCATATTTTAGATTTACATTCAAAATTAAGATCACAAACAGTGGCATATGCAGGATTTATTTTCGGGGGGGATACACCAGGGGGTCGGGAGGGGATACCCCCCAGCGGAAGGGGGGTTCGGAGGCCCTCCCCTGGGAAATTTTGATAAATTTCAACTGTATATTCACGTTTTTAGGCAATCTAGAGGTATAACAACAAACAGAATAACTCCCAAAATTTTAACTAATTTGAGGCTGCTCACAGATTAGATACTAAAAAATTTTCGATCACATTGGAATTTTGGCAAAATGTTTTTTACAAAATAAAAGAAATCGAAATAGCAGGCCTAATAACACTAAAGGACAGATGAGAAAGTAATTAAAGAATCGCACGTTTTTAACCTTGGTAAAAAAGATTTTTTTCTATTGAATTTCAAAGTAAAAACTATATCTCACATTCTCATTTATTACACGCCTCGGACCTCATCCCGGACCTGAAGTATCGGAATCCTAGATTATCCGAAAGAGGTTGATGAATAGAATTAGAAAATTCAGGTTTTCTCACTTGTGTAGTGTTTCTCAAATCCCAGAGCGCAATCGCAAAGTTATGATGTACACGCAAGCATCGTAGGCCAATAATAATCACATGATAGTGGTACATCGAACGTCGAATAGCGGAAACCACCGGAAAAGTTCGATCTCCGAAATCTGACAGACTAATCACAAATCTGCCTTGATTTAACGGCGAGGCTTGGTTTTCACGCAACGTAGGCAGACGGAATTCGTCTGCCGCGATGCAGCTACGAGATCGTCGACAGACGAACAGTGTAAAGTACACGGCCGTGAGAAGACGTCAATATTCGTACGCCACATTTTAACATGGTGATTTTTTTACCATGATTAATTCACGTAATATATGACGAGTCTTCTGCCAGAACTGACGACGATGGCGATGGCAGCAATATCGTGGACACCACTCATGGCCAATGTTGTTGTCAGGAGTTTTTGTTTGCCTGATGTTCTTATATAGGCCTACTCCCGCTAACAACAACTCACGATAACCGCAATAGGTAAAAATACCTTAATCCAGTATAATATAATCCCCAAATCGTCTTTAAAATAGTAGAATTTAACTATTTGAAAACCTTACAGTGAGTAATTTATGTATAGTGTTCTCTGTTTTACGGCAAGTTTAGTGATACCACCACATTCATTATGAACGTGAATTAATCTTCCCAAAAATTTCCCAAAATCCCCAAAAGTTTCGGGGGGGGATATATCTCTATATCCCCCCCCAGGGTACGCCCCTGATCACAAATCAGAAAATTTTATTTTTCAAGAAACTTTTGTAACACCTCACTTTTGAGAACACTTTATTTTGCACTAATTAATTCAAGATTACAATATGCCTTACCCTGCTGGGGAGGTATGTTTAAAACATTATTAGATAAGATAAGAACGACTCAAAACTATTTTTTGCGTATAATTCTTAAAAAGTCAAAATTAACTAGCTCTTTTCCATTATATCAACAGTTAGGTATTCTCCCTATTCAACATCTTTATATTTTCAAGGTCTTGAGATTGTTTTTTATTCGGAGTGAAAATAGAGAAAATATAGTTCCAAATCATTTATATTGCACAAGAAGCTTTGCAAATAAATCTTTCAAGTTACCTAAAGTAAATAAAACTATTTTCCGACATTCTTTTCAATATTTAGGTCCCAAAAACTTTAATCAGCTTCCGATTAAGATAAAAAATACAAACAATCTTAGAACTTTTTGTAAAAGAACAATCACTTGACTATTTTCTCAACAGGATGTAAGCTACTTAAATAGCTTGTTGGTGTAGCAATATTAGTATCTAACTTTAAAGTAGAGTAGGAGTCACCTAAGTTAGCCAAAACGAAAGTAAACAAACTATTATCTTCTTACGAACTTAACCATAAAATCCAGCTTTGCTGAAAACATTGTTAAAGAACATCTGTTTTAGCATAGCACTTGCAATATAAGGAAAGTTCTGATGCAATATTGCAACTGGAAGTTCACTTGCGCAGCTTAAGATATTACTAAGGGGCTTTTCCAAATTAATTAAGTATTAACAGGGAGAGGATGTGTCATGGATGTGGCATGGTTAATACTCTTAGATTTTCTTGTAAAATAATATTTACAAAGTAAAATAGGCGAGTTTTTGAATTGTCAGTACTACTTGCTGCAAGTCAGCATCTGAAAAGAGAGATTGTTTCTTACTGCGGTCAAAATTTATTAATATTAGCCCAGGAAAAAATAAACAAGCAGTTGAACATACTAAAATACATGTAAATCAAGAAATAGAATCAAATTAAACTTTGACAGCTATGTAAAAAGGTTGAAAGAAAATAAAAAATTCAAAAATAGGGGATATTGTAAACATTCTATAACCTATAACAACAATGTAAACAAACGCAACGTGGCGATTTGACAGTTCTGAGAAAATGTAAACAGACACCATATGTAACCGACAATGTTTTCAATGTGACTTGTATAAAAATTTTTGATGAGATGATTAGTACACGCTTTGGCCAACTTACGTGAATCCTACTCTACAACTCTTCTTTAAAAATACTTTTCATTTATTCAAATACAATTGTTTTTTATTGCAAAAAAAGACAGAACCCACAGATGTTACAGCAGGCAGATTAAATGTTATTAATATAAATGCTAGACTCTATAGTTTTTAGTTTGTAGTTATAATGTTTGCAACTGGTCACACAACTTATTAAAGTGGTCAGTTTAATTTCTCAAACTGTACAATATGATTGTATATGTGTTATATTTAATGTGGGAAATAAATTCATTTATTTATTAACAGTTATCAACAATAACATTGCAGTACTTATCAAAAATATGGCTAATATCCCCACCAAAGACTTGAACAAAATTATCAACGAAGTTAAAGAACGTAAAGATATCATTTCTTTGAAGGTCACGGCTTTGGAGCCTAGAATAATCAATGCGGAGGATGAGATCCAGCAACTTGAAGATACCGTTAAAGAGCTTAAGAATACCAATTTTATGAAACCTGAAGGCAATTTGGAAGATATTATATCTGAGCTTAATGAAAGGAAACGCAGAGTCTGTAATGTAATAGTCTTTAAGGTCCCTGAGTCAAAGAGTACAAATAATAATGAAAAGAAAAGACACGATGAATCAAAAATAGGCAGTATTCTCACCGCAGCTGGTTTAGTCCAAAATGATTTACAAACCTTTTTCTATTTGGGGAAACCCAGGCCTCACAGCCCACGTCTCATCAAGCTTGTTTTTAAGACAAAAGAGTCAGCTCTGAACATGATAAAGAACTTTGATAAAGAAGCTTTAGTTGGGTTCGATGACGAACTTGCTGATTTGAGTTTCGCAACTGACAAAACACCCCAAGAACAGAGATTTCTCAAGTCCCTTTGTGAAGAATTGAAAAAACTCCAAGCTAGTGGTGATACTGATCTAACTATAAAGTATGCAAGCGGCATACCTCGTATCGTAAAAACCCCAAAAAACTGACTAGCTCCAACAGATAACCAATTTCTCTCTACAACCAAAATTTCAATGGGTTAAGAACCAAACTTCAAGAATTAAAAATTGGATTTTCTATCTGTATACATGACTTGATCGCATTAACGGAGTCAAACTCCGTTAATGCGAAATTGCTGACTCCAAACTGGGCTTTATCCATCACAAGATCTATCGTTGCTGTCTAGCTGTCGACAGTGGAATTCCTTCGGAATTGATTCCTACTTCCCCAGTAAACATAGAATGCCTGTTTGTTCAACTAGCCCTAAATCACAAACAGGGGCGTCGCTAGGGGGGGGGTAGGGGGGAAGCCTCCCCCCCCTACCCCCCCCCCCCTAGATTTTGGAAATCAAAAAAGTTGGGAATTTCCAGCCTGACAGTTGGGAAAAATGAATTGAAGTTGTGAACAGTTGAAACAACAATTTTCTTCGTGTATTTTGCAGTAATAACAAAACTAAAATTACTTTAATACAAAAATCTTACTAATCAAGTTTCCCTACTCATAGCTCTTAAAATTCCAACTATTGGTAAATCAACCCATATTACAACTGGTCAAAATATATATTACTTAATTTGAGCATTTGATAACATTAATGTTCTTTAATATTGTGTACTATTCAATTTGTGGTTGTTAGGATTCAATTCCAAAGAATGAAGATATAACGCATGCACAGACGTATGGCTCATAACACTTTCTGCATCCAGTGAAAGTGCATGGCAATTTTGGAATACCAAATTTCCCAACTCCTAAGGTTTTAAGGGCGTGTGATCAAAAATTACTTTTTAAATTAATTTGCACATTTTAAATTGAATGGTTTCAGTTGGGAAATTCCTGTCCGTGTCCGTATTGTACAAAGCAAAAAAATGAGAAATCTCCGCATTTTCGGCAGTTTTCGGCTTTTTCCCAACTTTTTCAAAAACGTTACGATGACTGATGATAGGTTTTTTAAACATATTTTTGGATAATCTTGCTACATAAATTTCAGGGCTAAATTATCTAGGACTGAAATTGTTTAATACCAATGTGAGGATCAAACTAGTCACTATTTTCGCCAGAATAAATGTTTGCTTAAAGTGTAAGTTGTATATATTTAATATTTACAAATAGTCAGAACCCTTTAGTTTTAATCAAAATTCTTAGCAGATTAAAGGTCTGCTTGAATTAAAATTTAACTTTAAAAATTGCCTAAAAACTAACCATTTTGCTTTAAAATTCCAAAATTTTCTGGGGAGGGCCCCCGGACCCCCCTTTTGTTGGGGGATATCCCATACCCCAAAATCCCCCGGTATCCTCCCCTCATGTGTATGTATTTTCGTTCTTAGAATTACGGCAGCCCTAGTAATTCGGATCAAAGAGTTGGGAAATTCAAGTTCAAGAGTTGGGAAAATCAGGTGATATCCCCCCCCCCTAGAATTTGCTCTCGCGACGCCACTGATCACAAAGCCAAACTTATTATTGGATGTGTGTACATCTGTCCAAATATGTCATCGGAGATTTATACCAGCTTTAATAACATACTTGAAGAAGTAATGAGCTCTTATAATCCTGGAACGGAACTTCTAATTGTAGGGGATTTCAACTTACCAGAGGCTGATTGGAAGGCTGACCCTCCCGTTTTCCCAAATGTAGCTTCACAAACCCTCTCACAATTTACAAATTTCTTGAATCTGAAGCAGCACAACAGCATCAATAACCAGAGAGGTGTAATGCTTCATCTTGTTTTCTCTACCTGCGACACTGTCACGGTTATAAGGGATAACTTCCCTTTGGTTCCACTAGATGTCCATCATCCTGCCTTAGCTGCTCTCTTCAAAATGAATGCCGCCCAAGATACTTGTGGAAGAGCACCAGTATACGACTTCAGGAGAAGTGACTTGGAAAAGGTGTCTCAAGAAATAAGTATGACTAGTCTCATATACGATGACCCCACTGCTGATACCAACACTGTGTTCAACAATTTCATCAACACTCTCCAAGCTATTGTTCTTCGTCACACTCCTTTAAAGAAACCGGCTTCCACTGTCTTTCCAGTCTGGTTTACCCCTGAGCTAAAGAAGCTTGTCATTTTGAAGAAGATACTCCATAAGAACCAGTGCTTGGTTTGTAAAAATTTAGGTACCGGAACTGTAATTTGCCAGTTTGTACATAACCCCCCCCCCCCTTTATCATCCTTCCGCTCAACAAAGTATTATATTAGGTCGATTTAAATAGTCAAATTTTATCCATCTCAAATTTTTGATAAGTAAATTAAAAAATAACAAAGCATTATTTTACTAAAAAATAAATTCTCTAAAGAAATTCTAGATTTTTATGACGCCTTGTGCGAGTATTTAGGTGTTTTTAGCGTTTTCAACATTCGGTTTAACTCAATACTAGACAAAAGAGCGCAAATTTCAGGCCGAAACTCCGCGCGTAATTTCCGTACATTCTAAACGGGAATCCGAATGAGTACACGCTATCGTCTATTCCGACAAATACTCCGGCGGGTTACACATGATCCTCTCTTATGGCGAATTCTCCGGCCGATCATACGCGATCGTCTTTAGCGCAAATTCTCCGGCCGATCATACACGATCGTCTTTTGCGGCAACTTCTCCGGCCAATTACACGCAATTTTCTTGTGCGGAAAATTCTCCGGCCGATCATTCGCGATCGTCTTTTGTGACAAACTCTCCGGCCGATTACACGTGATTGTCTTGTGCGGCTAAGTCTCCGTCTGTCCGATTACACGCGATCGTCTCTTACGACAAATACTCCGGCCGATTACACACGTTCCTCTCTCGTGGCAAATTCTCCGGCCGATTGTACGCGATTGTATTTAGCGGCAAATTCTCCGTCCGATTACACGCGATCGTCTCTTGCAAAACATACTCCGGCCGATTACACACGATCGACCCTTGCGGCAGAAAGAGGTCCCGGAACGCTGTTCCGCCGCGTTCCGCCGCAAATCAAGCACTGAAAGAACTATAAGTGGACACTATATGCAGGGTGAAATATCTCCAGTTCTCACATGTGTTCCTCAGTTAGGAACAGGCAGGGGTGCCAATCCCACCCAAGACCTATTATTTGAAAACGGTGTTGATAACGTAATTAACTGGTCATTAAAATAAAGTGGACTGCAAATTTTTAACAGCATTTTTGACATTTCTATAGCGTTATGAGTTAGAATGTTTTTACTGCCGTGCGCTCACTCCGCTGTTCACCTTTTTCCGATAATTAGGGTATATGTTAGACTAAAAAATATACCCGCAGCTTCGCCCACTGAAAAAATTACCAATTTTATTTAACTCATATTATGCCATAAGCAATTTTTGGGAATAGTTACCAAATGGACTGATTTGGCTTATGGGCCTTTGGCGTACAATTACACACTTAAGGTGCAGCTAGTAATTCCACCCTAGATTGAAGTGAGAAGGTGTAACGTTTCCTCTAAAAATTTTCCCTCATGATTGGCAAATGGTATGAATTAGCTTTCTCCCATTTGCCAATACAGAGAATGAGACATAACCCGGGATATAAAACAAAAAAGATGCTAAGGGCGGCTTTTCGACATAACATCAATATGAATTTAGTACGTTTTTGAAAATAGATCGAAAACTGTAAGAAAAAGTAGACGGTAGGCCTGAGTGCCTTAGCCAAAAACATATTTCCCAAACCGTTCTCAATCACATTGAAGATCGGGTCTTTAACATATCGATAAGGCAAAATTATTTTTGTAACGGTATATTTTTGTAATTGAAATCTTCATCACCTAATTAATTTTAATTTTGAAACTTCGTTTCCAGTGGATATAGCCTACATGTACTCAAAATGAAATGTCCATAATGAGTTCTAAGATTTCAGTTTGAGAAAGGTCTTATTTATTTAAGTACCTGGTGGACCGAGCCTTGCTCGGTGTTATTTCATGTTTACCAGTTCATCCAGTTACTATAAAATATCTCAATGTCATAAAATGTATCAATATAAACCTTTTTTATTGCTCCATGGACTCTTCATCCCACCTGCTGTATTTTCCCTTGATAGCTGTAGATTCCAAACAGCTGTTATTATTACTTCATTTGTTTACACTTTCCTTGTTTATTTTCGTTGCTATCACGGCAACCCATAAGGCCAATGTTAAAATTTTACAACTTTAAAATTCGATTTATTACACTGAGAGAAAAAGCCGTATGAATCATACTTAAAGGGTGCTAAAACGAGGACAGACTGCCATGGCATGGTGAAACACCATGCCGCTTATCTTATATCATGGTATTTCCTACGTACTAACGGTGAAACAGACGTATTTACGTGTGTAACGTACAGGTAGCATGCTAATGTTGATTTACCATGCCGACTAGACTAAACATTTTTCTCAGTGTACGTTATTAGATTTTCTCTGGCCAAGTAATCTGCGTAAAAGACGTTTTTGAGTCATAAATTACTTATTTCCAGACTTTGAAAGAAATCCTCGGAGCCGTTTTTGAGATAAATGTGCAAGCATACAAGCAAGCACGCACGGCCGGACGATAACATTGCTCATATAAGAGTATAGGATTATTAGACGGAAAAACCATTTTAAGAGAATACAATATTGTACTTCGGGCGGTTTGTACAACGCAAGTAGCTTAAGTGGCATTTGACAAAAATATAGTAGGTGGCTGAAAGAAATTTGTACATTTGATTCTCTTACCTTTTTGATTGATTCTCGAACCTTACCTTACCTTTGATTCTCGAACCTTTTCTATCCCCTGAAAAATTGTTTAGGCCTTCCATCCATAGTTTTAAAAACTGAAATAGCCGCCATTTTAAATTTTATAATAAACTCTATTTTGGCCATCTGAGAAAGAATACAGTGCACCTCGGATTATCCGGATTAATGTGACGGAACACCGATCCGGATAACAAAAAATCCGGATAATCAGAGGTCATTACAACATCGCCTAAATAGCAATCGCATACCTTAGCCCCTGCTAAATCTATGCTGCAAACGGCGTATCAAGACTGTACAACATGTTAATCTTTTTAATTTTGCGAGGGTTTAATTTTGAAACAAATTCAAGAACTAAACTTTATTATTAATCATACGAGTGTAATTATAACTTTTACCATACTTACAGTTTAGGTTTGGAATAAAAGGCCAGATTAAAATATTTAATTTATTAAGATTAAATAATCATGACTCAAAATAACACAAACTTGAAATAATCATGAAGAAACTGAAAGTTACTCAAAATTTATTACGGTAGGCCTAACTCTTATTAAGAAATAACGTAGCACATAAAATGACAGCAATAAACAAATTCGCAAAATTGCCGTAGGCTACGCCTTTGTTCAGTACTGTTAGCACCACAAGTAGCAAATCCAGAAAACTACGTTCACGAAAATGCTGTAATGTACCTACTGTTTAGGCAATGCAGTTCCTTCAATTATTGTGATTCCAAATGCGTACAGTAATGTAGCGCATTTGCATTTTATTTTTAGAAGGTACATTTCACCAGTAAACTCGCTAAAATCTTGTTTTTGCCGTGATTTTAATTTTTTAACTTCTCGGATGGACCAGTCCGGATAATCCGGGATCCGGATAATGTGGGGTCCGGATAATCCGAGGTGTACTGTATTTTAAAAACCTTTCTTCATTCGCATCTAGTGCCTATAAAGAACATTTGCGTCAAGTTTCATGGCCCAAAGTCTTTTAGTTTATAAGAAAATAAGCTATGAAAGCTAAAAATGGCCGCCATTTTGAATTTTATAATATACCAGATTCATGCCTTTTGAGATAAAATATTGTAAAATCCTTTCTTAGTATGCATCTAGAGTCTGTAAACAATATTCGTGCCAAGTTTCATCACTCTAAGCCTTCTAGTTTTTGAGAAACTGTGATCAGTCAGTCAATGGGTTTTGGATTTTATATATATGTATATAGAAGATGATTTATTGATAGTAAACATAGTATGTTTTAACTGTACCTACAGCTAACATAATAATCTTTAAAAAATCCCCCCCAAAAAAACTTATGACACATTTGGCGTCATTGTCCTCTCCTGTTGGCACCCTTGGGAACAGCTCCGGCGGGAATATTTCTTTTGACATACGCATACCTGAAACCCGAGTGCGCTTGCGCCCACTTCATATCCAGCGACGTGAATGACCTGTCTTGTTCAGATTCAGATATTTTATTTCCAGTAAAATTACAGTATTTAATCACATGGACATTTTACTTATACAGGTTAAGGAAGTGTCCCCACAAAGACTGTCCGTCTGTGCATGGGGCGAGTCTTCACTGTCACTTTCATGTCACATGCACACACACACACACTATGCTGAGTGGGAGAAACAAAACAATATACATAATTCTTATTCTAACATAATAGTTATTTATGTATTAAGAGTGTAAAGTAGGTCTTTCTCGCTTGAGCTAATCAAATACGGTATTTTTATCGAAAGCGAGAAAGACGCTTTACACGCGAAATACATACTAAATTTTTCCTACAACTGCTTTTTTAATTTCCCAAACGATAAATACAATCACAGTTACTCACGTCCATTGTAGCTGAATGCGTCAGTTTGAGGTTATAAACAAGTCAAGCCCAGACGGAAGCGGATGAGAGCGCTGTAGCACGTCGAGTAACAATGCAAAATCAGCTGGCGAGCGTGAAAGTAATCACGTGGCGAGCGCGAAATTCTTTTTCGCTCGCTCCAAAGACATTATCGATCGCTCCTCAGGAAACAGCTGTTTTACAATTGGTTTTCGGCGCGTAAACTGACACTTTACGCGCGGTTGTAGGAAAAATATATTAAACCTAAGTTAATAATAAAAATTTAAATTTTTTACCAGAAGATTCGAAGTACTTACAAAAAAGAAATGTGAGAAAAAAAGAAATAAAAAAATCAAAAAGAGAAAAAAGATAGTAATTTATGTTTTGTATAGTGGTTGAATCAGGGTATCCGCCGCATCCTCCTCCAAGCCCTGCAGCCACCGCCGAACCCCCTCCTGACAGCAGCGACACTCCTCCCCTCAGGAGCTCTGATTTCTTTTGGTAGTTTGGTATATAGAACATGCGCAACATTATAAGGAATATATTGTTGTATGTGATGATATAATCTGGGAATTGTAATTCCAATATTTATATTTGGACACAATATTCCAATATTCAAATAAATAAATATTTCCAATATTTATATTTTATTTTTATACTTGGAATATTTATATTTGGATATTTATATTTATATTTGTGTTATCAATGACTGTCTGATAACCTGAAAATGTGTTGTCGTGAGTTGTAGTACAGTGAAACCTGGATGATTCGAACTTGTATAATTCGAAATCTTCTTTAATTCGAATATTTTTCTTGGTCCCTGGCATTTTGTATCTAAACAATGCTAAAAAATCGTGGATAATTAGAATTTTATTTTGGATAATTCGAATTTTTCAAGTGCCAAATTAAGGTACATCAGTTTCATCCCACGACTGGAAATAGTTACAAATTCATTTGAAAACACTGTTTTACTACGACGTTCAATAAAAATTTAACGCCAGACCGATGGCGTGTCAGGTTATGGTCAAATGACTCATCCCTTCCACCTCCAAGGCTTCCCACCCTGCCCCTAGATCGCTTGTAACTCGACACCAATAATGTAAACTAAAACAGTACAGAACGCTGACTGAGTTCGGAAAAGGGTTGCGCTCGCCCTGACAGCGCCACTAGTCTTTTCGCACTTGATTCTGCGTAGAACGGCTCCCGGCAGACGAGCCATGCGCCAGACAGTGGCGGATCCAGAGGGGGGGCGAGGGGGGCGATCACCCCTCCCTCAGGTCCAGAGTTTGTTTTACCTTAGACTAAGGACTTTTACGTTTTAATAGTTAGGGCCTGAAATGGGATTCACTTACACAAAAATGCATAGGGCTTGCACTTATTCAGATTAATGTATTAGAGTTATTTCTTAATATACAATCCAACCATCCCATTTCAACATTGTCTAATTGAGGTTATATATTTCAACTAAATAACTGTCTGCATTCCTACTACAGATTTATTCAGCCAGGAAGTCTTGTAGGGGTGGAAGTGCGAGAGAGATGGAGAATACCCCCACCACTATTTTTTCTTCATCGGTTGTGTACAGTCAACTTAAAATCCCATATGGCCTATGACAACATTACAAATATTGTTGCAGATAAAGAATCATATGTTTTGACAGATGAGTTATTTCGAAATTTGACTGTACTGAGACTCGCGGTAGGGGAAATCTTCATTGCGCATGCGCATCCCACAGGACTTCTGGGCTGAACAGGTCTGTAAATTGTGGAGCTAAACGTGGTGGTGCGCGGAGGGGTAATTTCGTTCTGGCATCGTGCTCAACCTTTAATCGGCAATTTGACGAAACACAACGCAGTTGTTTTGTGTACGGTTCGGTTCGGTTCTGTTATTTTAGCGATAAGAAACCGAGAAATATTAAAAATAATCGATTTAGCAGTCTATGACTATTTAGCATATGAAAAGGAACCTCAAGTCGCTTAAATGGGAAATAACATGGCGGGCGACTTCAGGCTCCATTTCCCAAATGTGCAAGCCCGCACTGACAGAGTCGTCAGGGGCATTACAAAACTAGTCTCTCCTGACATCTATCGGCGGATAAGTGAACTACTTCAAGTTTTTCGTTGTAAAAGAATATTGTCTAAGACCGAAAATCACCGTTTTGATAGTGTATTTCTCTTTTATTCCTCGGTATTCTGCCTTCCGAGTTAATTGAGGTCCCCTTTTCTAACTTCTCACTTTTTTGATTTTTAAACAATGAAATTGTAAGTATATCACGTCTCTTTTTGTTCAGTTTTAAAGATCTAGTTTTCAGCTTTATTTTGATACCTAATTCATTTCTTAAATACTAGACTAAAAATAAGTATTCTGTGAACGTTTGAAGTTCCGGGCTCTTATTACTTAAAATACCCGTTTTAACTAGTTAAAATTAAAATGCCAACAACTCAAAGGCGAAAAATTATAGCACTATAAATTATATGTCAAATTGTTTGTAATTTAATGCTGAATTTCAGGATGTTAATAACTCAAAACCGGAAAATTTCGACTTGATGTCCCTTTTCACTTTCCGCATCACATACAATGAACCTCACTAACCCCCGCGATCGCGATGAACTAAAACGTTTCTAATACTGTAAGTTGAAGAAAATAACGTACTATATTATGATTAACTAAACTCTAAATTTAGTGCCTTAAATGCTTAAAAACCCATATCATTTAAGTCTAAATTTTAAAGTTTTCCCGGGGGAGGACCCCCGCACCCCCCTTTTGTCTGGGGGGTATTCCATACCCCCCAGGCCCCCCGGAATGCGCCCCCCCCTGAACAACTTCCTAGATCCGCCCCTGGCGCCAGACCTGATGCACAGTTTTCTATGTCGACACAAAGGCTACTCAACACTGCGACCCCCTTCCCTCCCCCCACCAGCCAAACTAACTTGCGAATTCCAGTGCAGCAATTCGTTATTATCGATCGTCCTTCAAACAAAGTGTTTTTTTATTTGTGCAGTGTCTTGTTTTTAAGCGTTTAAAAGTTTTTACGTAACATTAAATAAGTGTAGTGATCATTTCGACAAAATCTCGGACCTATAAAACACTCACTTAAGCGGAAAGTCGATGAGCGTGCAATTGTCAGAGTTACACGAAGTTAAGTTGGTAGCCTGAATAAAGTTCAGACGTAGCAGAACGTACTGTATTTTTTAGCAGAAATGTTTCTTTGTATTATCGTGCGTCGCGTCGTACGTAGTTTATACTTTAGGGTAGTTATTTCTGTTTTAAGATTACTGTTTTTGAACCCTTATAATTAGCGTTTGTTGATGAATTTATTCTTTTAGAGTGTCAATTTGAGAAAGAGGAAGTTTTAATGTCTTGGCCTCATTCTTTAGAACTTCTTTAATTCGAATTTATGGATAATTCGAAGTTTTTAGCTGGTCCCTTGAGGTTCGAATTATCCAGGTTCCACTGTATTGTCTATTTCTCTCTTAAAAATTGTTGGTATGTCAGTTTGAAGTATATGCACTTCAAAATATTAGTGCTGCATGTTTATATATGAATATTTGTAAGTTACACTCATTTTACGGGTGAAATTAATGATTATCCACGGAACTTTTAACTGCCTCTAATTTAAGACCTCTAATGTAAGACCAGGCATACCTTACGTTGAAGAACAAGGGGAGAGAGTATGCATGTTTTCTATAACAGGTACGTTAAAATTGAGTGGTTTTCATTCAAAATTGAGTAGATATGAAGTGGAAAAAGCCATTTAACAAATTTTATTAAGGAACTACCCAGTCAGTGCGGGCCTGCGCATTAAGGAAAAGGGACCTAACCTAAAGTCGCCAGCCATGTTATTTTCCATTTAAGCGACTTGAGGTCCCATTTCGCATGGATGACACAGACTGTTAAATCAACTATTTTTTAATATGTGATGCAGAAAGTGAAAAGGTACCTCAAGTCGCTGGAGTAAATTTTATAGTACAGGCATTTCAGTTGAATCAGGTCAAAAATATCGACTTTCAGGTTTCTATTGGATATGATTCCTTAATCTTTCCCGTACAGATTCATCCAGTTATTTAAGCGATAAGAATCCGAGAAACATTAAAAAACAGTCGATTTAGAAGTCTATATATCATACAAGGGTGCCCAAAGGGGGGGGGGGGGTCAATTATAACGGAGGAGTAGCCAGATAAATGTCTTTTGTTTGAAAATGTGAATTAAAAGGAATAGGATTAAGAAACCACATTAGGAGTCAAAAACTTTATATTGAAGCAGAAAAATAGATGGTTTTGATCTGGCTAATCACAGTGTGGGCAGTGACAGAGTTTGTTCGGCAACGGTGGGCTAAGACGACGAGCCTTACAGGTGGCCCAATGTTAATAAGAGACCCGGCCATATCATTGAAAAAAATTCCTTGACAAGTGTTCAGAGGAAAAAAAACTCCTTCGCCTTATATCGTAAGCATCATTGTGGACCTACATTTTATGTCATCATGATATTTTTTTAGGTTCGCCATTGATATGGTTTAGATTGGTGAACTATACAAACATGTTTATTCTTACATGGCTTTTAATATTTTTAAAGAAAAAGACAGAACAAGAAAGGTTTCTTTAGGAAACTACATAGTATTATATTTCACCTATTCATGGTTCCTAATAATTGATCAATCAAACCATTTTAACTATAAATCAGATAATATTAACATTAAAAATTTCTCTCTTAAGGAAAATAAATTTTATATGAATTAAATTTATTAGACAAGGTTATCAATTTTATTTCATAACCCAGAAGGGGTTTTATGTGTAGAATGGAAATCACCTTAGTTCATCGGTCAAAGAATCATCTCATCAAAACTTATTGTACAAGTCACATTGGAAAACATTGTTGGTTACACATGGTGTTTGTTTACATTTTCTTCGAACTGTCAAATCGCCAAGTTGCATTTGTTTACAATATTGTTTTGTTGACTATCTTATAACAATAGATTTGGTTTCCATCCAATGCACAGTACAACACACCAAATATTACGGCTAACCGAGTTGGTTGTGAATGGATTTGAAAGAAAAGGAGTTCATGGCTGTGGGGTTTCTGGATGTTGCTGAAGCCTTTGATAACGTTTGGTACGATGGGCTGTTATACAAATTATACAGACTTGGCTTTCCCCAACATCTTAAAAATGTAATAAGATCATTTCTTCCCAACTGCACTTTTTCAGTAAAAATAAATTCAAATTTCTCTTCAGTTCGAAATGTTGAGGCAGGCGTGCCTCAAAGGTCAATTTTAGGCCCGTTACTGTTCAATTTTTTTGTAGCTGACATACCTGAGCCTCAAAATTCATCTTTGGCACTGTACGCACACAACACAGCAATTATTTCTCAACACCAAAGTGTTAATAAAGCAGGTGAGATACTTCAGTGATCTGTAGATGAATTAGTAACGTGGCTTGATTCATGGAGGATCACCTTGAATTCAAACAATTGTCAAGCCAAGGTATTTTCTTCAAGGAGGAATGAGAATCCTGATAATATTGTCATCAGGACACACCTTCCTTGGAATCCTGATGACCAGGATGTTAAATATCTGGGTGTCTTCTTGGATAAAAAACTTCATTGGATATTCCATATAAATTTTAAACTTAATCAGGTTATGCAGGATTGGCTCAACTTCACCCATTAATTAACAGAAACTCAACTTTGGAACCACTCTCTGCCTTGCTATTCTACAAATCAATCTTACGTTCTCTCGCACATACGGTTGCACAGTATGGGGACCATCAGCTGTGAGTGGCAGCAAATTGAAGAGTTTACAAATATTTCAAAACAAAATCCTAAGGACGGCCTCAAGTTCACAGTTTTTCATCAGAAACACCCAACTTCATTGTGAATTTGGCATAGATACTATTTTGGCATTCATCGAAAGGACTACTGGAAAATTTCTTCAAAATTTAGAACATGTTCCTGGAGCTGTAACGTATGAACTAGTAAATCTGACCTTAAATAGGCGACTGAAGCCAAAACTTCCTCTTCCTCAAGATGTTTACACCAACCGTTGATGCAATTAATTAATCAATTAGTTTAGATAGACAGTAATCATGTCGTTTATTAATTATTCTTTAAGACTGTGAATCTGTTTTCCATATTATTTTTACTATGTGCTTGAACGAACCTGATAACTGTTACATAATTTTGTTAAAACTTCTATGTATAATTCACACAGTACGTTGAATTAGAATAAAACAATATAACAAAAAATTATAAAAATATTCATTGCAACCATGTAGGTTATAGAATGTTTACAATATTGCCTATAGTTTTCGAATGTTCTATTTTCATTCAACCTTTTTTACATAGTGTAAAGTTTCATTTGATTCAATTTTCTTATTTACATTTATTTTTGTTGATTTAGCTGCTTTGTTTATATTTTTTTTGGCAAATCGTGTTAAGTTTTGAACACAGTTTGAAACTATCTTTCCCATCAGATGTTAACTTGCAGCAACTAGTAACAGCTATTCATAAACTCCCCTATTTTTCTTTATATATATTATTTATTAAGAAACTCTGAGATTCTTAATCCTGCCGCATGACATACCCTCTCTCCGTGTTAATATACGTGCTTAATTGAAACAAGCCAATGAGTAATATTTTAAGTTGCACAACAGAACTTCTGACTGCAATATTGCATCAGAACTTTCCCTTTACTGCAAGTGCTAGGCCTACTAAAACGGTGTTCGTTGACAAAGTTTTAAGCACAGCTGATTTTTATGCTTCAATTTGTAAAAAGCTAATAGTTTGTTTACTTTTGTTTTGTCCAACTTAGGTGGCTCCTACTACTACATTAAAGAATATTTAAGGCGAGTAGATCAATTTCCCACCCTTCTACTGAACTTATTTAATTGCATATTTTCTGTATAAATGGAAGTATTTAACAGATTATTTAACGGCTACAAACTTAAAATAACTAGAGCTGTTTGTTTTACAACATTATATTTTTATTTTTAACTGCAATTTAATTACCTCTAGTAATATTACTTTCTCCCCCCTATACATTGTATATGGAGAAAGTATTGTTTTCGTAAAAATGTTCGAATTTGAGTTGTTAGTGGATAGATTTCTTGTAGGGTGAGTGCACCAGTGAATGACCGGTTAAGGACGATGTTTCATGTTAATTTGATATCACTCCCTTATATCATAGTCACAGTTACTCATTTTACTATAGAAAGCTCATTTATCCTTTAAGGAAGAAGCAATATTAGCTAAAAACGTTACTTAATGAAAATACTGACAACTATGTCATTGTTCCAATAAATGACTGGGACTGCACCAGTGAATGACCGATTTGCACTAGTGAATGACCGGTCTGTTTTGGCTGAATAACTGTCAAAAAATTGAAAAATCAGCTGTCAACAATGAATAAGAATAAATCAGCTGAGAGTATATAGATCATAGCTAGTAAATGACCGATGTTGTCTCAGTGAATGACCGCAAAGTTTTTCCCCGGTCATTCACTGGTTTTCGCCCTAGATACATTCCAATTTATGACCTCCCTCAGTAGTAATTAATTATAAGATTTAGAGCAATAAAACTGAATTTTAGGATCTTGGCTGATTCATCAGCTGATGGTTGAAATGGAAATAACACCTTTAAGTGTGTGATTTTCGTTAATATTTTGTGAATTTATTGTGAACACTTGTGGTAATGGTAAAAATACTTTTAACTACTTGATATTGATTACCTTTCTTACATTTGTTTCTGTAATTTTTTGCAATGAGACTTTTTATTAGAAAAATGTATTTACCAACTACATAACCCTACTTTTTTGTTTTTGTTTCTATTATTGTTTACGTTCTTGTTTCATCCCTTCCTTGGCACATGATGCAGTCTAACTCTACACCATTGCATTCTCTTGAAAATGACAGTAGTGCTGATGCTACTGAACTGCAGTAATAATAACAGTTTGAACGTTAATCTGCTCTCGGATAATAAGTTAAATGCTAATGACATTCAAAGTGATGATATATGTGCGTGGCAAACCGTCACGCCCGCTAACAGCAAAAGGCAAAATTATAATAGCACTGGTAAAGACCACAGCTCAAAGAAAATTCGTAAGAATGATGCTGGGTTTTCGGTTCCCACTAACAATCGGTTTGACGCTATTAGTGATACCGACTCCGTCAACGGCAATAACATGACGCACCAGCCCTCCGCTAGTGAACCTAAGCCTCCGCCAATATTTATTCCTGATGTGGTAAAAATCTCAAGCCTAGTTACCTCAGTTGAGGCTGTCATCTCAAAATGTATCAACCAGAACAAAATTAAAATCAATCCACTTACAATTGATGCTTATCGGAAACTGGTACATAAACTAGAGGAAATAAATGTGAAATTCCACACTTACCAAATCAAACAAGATCGACCTTATCGAGTTGTATTAAAAAATATTCACTACTCAACGGATGTTACTGATATTAAAAATGCAATAGAAGACCGCGGATTCAGTGTTCGAAATGTAATGAACATGCGACAGTACAAAACCAAGCTGCCGCTCTCTATGTTCTTTGTTGATCTTGAGCCAAACAATCATAACAAAGACATTTTCAACCTTCAGTATTTATTGAATGCTAAGATTACTGTTGAGCCTCCTCATAAAAAAACTGACATTTTCCAATGCAAGAAATGCCAAAACTATGGGCACACAAAGACATATTGCTGGCATACTTCGAGGTGCGTAAAGTGTGGACAGGGACATGACACCCAAACTTGCACAAACACCACCTAAGTGTGTTCTATGTGAAGGTACGCACCCAGTAAATTATAAAGGCTGCATTGTATACCGGGAACTGAAACAAAAATCTCTACAGCCGATCAAAAGGAAAATTAATACGAACCAGACTCAGATCATCAAACACAGAGAAGAGGAACACCCAATTGTTCACAGTCCTTCAACTAGTGCTCAAGCCAATCCAGCACGAACTTACGCTCAGGTAACTTCAAATATCACAACTGCGGCTAACAATGATGGTGATGTAAGTAAATCTATTCAAGAATTTTTTTGTAAAATTGAGAAAATTAGGCTTCAACAAGCGGAACAGTTAAGTACATTAATGAACTTATTAGCGTTGGTCATATCTAAGCTGAAATGATTAATTCTCTCAGAATTGGTTTATGGAATGCTAATGGCTTGAGTAACCATTCTCAAGAACTTAAATTATTTTTAAATAACCATAAAATAGATGTTATGCTAATATCTGAAACCCATTTTACAGATGCTTCTTATTTTAAGATTCCTTTTTTCTCGTTGTATCAGTGTAATCACCCAGATAACACTGCTCATGGGGGTTCAGCAGTTTTGGTGAAAAATAGCATAAAACACTTTGAAATCCCTAGTTATAACTTTGACCATATTCAAGCCTCTAGCGTTTTAATTGAGGATTGGTCAGGCCCTCTAACTATTTCAGTTGTATATACTCCCCCTCGACACAATATTTCACAACAACTTTACTACAATATCTTTAGTACCCTTGGTCCGAGATTTTTAGCGGGAGGTGACTATAACGCTAAACATACTATGTGGGGATCAAGACTCTGCAATCCCAGGGGTCGCAATCTCCTACAATCAATAACAATAACTATCAATTCCTTTCAACAGGTGAACCAACTTATTGGCCCACTGATCCGCGAAAGGTACCGGACTTACATCGTAGTTTCTAAAGGAATCTCCCAAGCATACACCAGCATTGAGTCTTCCCTTGACTTGACTTCTGACCGTTCGCCCTTGATTGTCACCTTAAGCAGATCTCGAATAACTCTAGAACATCCACTTCGGTTAAGTTCGAAACTCACTGATTGGTACTATTTTAGAAAACCTGTTAATGAAAGCTTAACATTGAAAATCCCATTGAAAACTGAGGAAGATACTGAAGAAGCTGTCAAAATGTTCAATGATATAATTCAAAAATGTGCTTGGCAGGCAACACCAAATCATGAAGTTGTAGTTGAAAAACAAATTAATTACCCTTTGCATATCAAGAAGAGAATAGCTGAAAAGAGAAGACTTAGGAGAATCTGGCAAAATTCAAGAAATCGTCACGACAAAACAAATTTCAATCGGGCAGTCCAGGAACTTAATCGAATTATATCAAAGTTTAATAACGATAACTTCACCAGATTTACTTCAAATCTTTCTCCGTCTGAAAGTACTAACTATTCTCTTTGGAAAATAACTAAATCTTTGACTCAACCAAGAGTTCCAGTTCCACCGATAGCATTAACAAATGGTAGATGGGCTAGAAGCAACCAGGAAAAAGCTGAGGCCAATTGTATATATCAATTAGTGATGTATTTAAGCGAAATGAAGCGAACCAGGCTCCAAATCCTGAATTGAAAGAATTTTTAGGTTCCTCTATCCAAATATCACACTCCCCTTATCTCCTTTTACACCTTCAGAAGTATATAAATTTATTAAAAGTGAATTAAAACCATTTAAGTCACCGGGCTATGATCTTATAACCGCGAAAGTTTTGAAGGAGTTGCCAAGAAAAGCAATTATATTCCTGACGTTTATATTTAATGCAATCTTGCGCTTAGAACATTTCCCTGCCCAGTGGAAAATATAGGATATAGTAATGGTTGGTAAGCCAGGAAAACCTCCACATGAAGTAAAGTCTTACAGACCCATAACCCTTCTACCCGTAACTTCAAAGGTTTTTGAGAAGCTCTTCCTTAGCAGATTCATGGCTGTAATTGACGAGAATAACCTGATACCTCACCACCAATTTGGGTTTCGTCAAAGACATTCGACTATTGAACAAGTCTATAGGGTAGTAAACAACAAAAAAGAGGCATTGGAAACTAAGAAGTACTGTTTGGTAGCTTTTCTTGATGTCAGCCAAGCCTTTGTTAAGGTTTGGCATGACGGGCTTCTCTACAAACTGAAACTTCGCATTCCGCATTCATACTTCAGTATTATCAAGTCTTATCTATCTGAAAGATTTTTCAGAGTAAAATTTAAAGATTCCTGTACTGAACTTCATAAAATCGCAGCAGGCGTCCCCCTTCTAGGGCCTATCTTATATACTTTGTTCACAGCTGATATACCAACATCTGATAACGTCACCCTAGCTACCTTCGCCGACGATACAGCTATTATGGCATGTCATGATGATCCAAGAACTGCTTCTGAACTCCTGCAATCGGAACTGGATGATTTGTCTGATGGCTTGGAACTTGGAGAATCAAGGTCAATGCGGGAAAATCTGCTCATGTGACTTTTACAATTAGAACCAGCGACTGTCCACCTGTTTTGCTGAATGATGTCGCACTTCCACAGACCAATGAAGTCAAGTACTTGGGTCTGTATCTTGACCGATGATTGACGTGGCGCTCACATATCTGGCATAAAAGACTTTCCCTAAATTTGAAGTATAGAAATTTGTGCTGGCTCTTAAACAAAAACTCAAAATTATCAGTAAAAAATAAATTACTAGTTCAAAGTCATTCTAAAACCAGTTTGGACATATGGAATCCAACTGTGGGGAACCAACCAGCGACTCCAGTATCAAAATTCTACAAAGATTCCAGTCAAAAGTTCTCCGATCAATTATTCGAGCTCCATGGTATGTCAACAACACAACTATTCACAATGACACAAAAATTCCTTTCGTTGCAGAGGAAATTCAAAATTACAGTGAAAAATATCTTACAAAATTGGACAGTCATCCATTATTTGGCACTGAATCTGCTGAACAACAGTGAGCATATTTATCGACTCAAGCGATATAACAACCATTCACAATGACACAAAAATTCCTTTCGTTGCAGAAGAAATTCAAAATTACAGTGAAAAATATCTTACAAAATTGGACAGTCATCCATTATTTGGCACTGAATCTGCTGGACAACAGTGAGCATATTTATCGACTCAAGCGATATAACATTCTGGACCTACAAAATCGTAACAAAATTTTAGTGATTTTTTCAATGGTAAGTGACATACTAGTGTTTTACCCGTGTCAGTTTTGTTGATGAACAAATTCTGATTCAAGATCCTCGAATTTATCACATTAACTTATTGTTTCTAAACATACTGAAACAGATTGTAAAAAAGCTATTGTTAAAAAAAAGTTAGGGTAGTATGTTAAATATTATTCAATTGCAACACATTTTTTTTAATAATCATCAAATACAGAATGAATGAAAATCCAGCTAAGCCTTGCAGGGATAGTCACTATAGCAGAAAACATCAAAATCGAAGGTAGTGGGACACTCAATATTAAATACATTGAAAAAGTATTTCCGTCATACTGCTGTGGAAACGACTATTTTCAATACATGCATTGCGGGGCGAAAGTAGCTCTTTTCCACCCTAGGGAGGGAAAAGAGTCAGCTGATGTTGAGGACGTCAGCTGTTTGTTTATGATGCACTAAAACTGCAAATGTGTGTAAGTCAGCTTCGATGGTGAGCTATTGATTGAATCGAGAGTGGTTATTGATTATTATTATCAATTGAATTTCATTGTAGCATTGTTGTCGGTTTAATCAATTTTTGCAACTCGCTCATTCCACCAATCGAAAATGCGTTTGATACATCGATAGTTATTCATTGTTGTCAATTTTATCTAACATAAATGAAACGGACAATTAGCTGATTGTTTTAATAGCAATAACAAGATGGAAGCATCTTTGGGATATATCTTTTAAGGTAATAGATTGGTTTTCTTAAGTAGTTAGCGTGTTGTATTGAGCGATATAACGAAAAATATAGTTCTTTACACGGGTCAAGAGGCTGAATAATTTAATCTTACCTCAGTGAGAAGATGAGCTGAGCGATAACGATGTAAGTCTGATTCATGATGCGAAACAGTAGATTGTTGCAATCGATAGTACACAGCTTTCGATATATCAATTGTTATCATCAGCTGACATAACACCAAAACAATTGACAGATAATCAGCTGAATTTAAAATGCAAGAACAAAATGGAAACAACTCTTTTGTCCTTTGTTTTTTTAAGTAGTTAGCTCAATATTTTATGCAGTATGACGAAAAACACAGTATAGTTTTTTAACACTGGTCTAAAGTGGCTTTTCGTTACTCGCTCAAATTATGACAGAGCCATTTAGCTTGTACGTAAAGCATCACTTTCGCCCCTTGTAATGAAATATGCTTTTTTGACTCCGACAATTTCAACCAATGAAAGATTTACGTTAAATAATACTCCAAGGCCGATTTTGTGCTTATTTTTAATTAGCTAGCCTAAAGAAAAATACAGGGCTTTTTAAGCGAAACGGTCATTCACTGGGGATGGTCATTCACTGGTGCAACCACCCTAGTGCTCCCTGAAAACCAAAATTCCCCGTTGCAGCAGACTTGCATACCCAGCGAATTTCAATTGCAAAAAAAGTCCATCCAACATAGCGAGATATGACACGTTTTTGTAATCTCCACAAGAATAACATGGGGAATGAGTATTCAGGTTCACTGCAAGAGGTATGTTTAAAGTGGTTGGTATTAATCTTAACTAAAAGAAGCCTAATACCAAGTTTTATCATGATATGTTAAGAAATAATGAATATATGAATGATGTTAAAAATAAAGTTAAGATAATGTTTTTTTTATTTCCCACAAGGATAACATTGGGAATGAGTATGCAGAGTTGCTGCCACAAAAATTTAGATTTCGGGGATTTTAGACTAAAATACATTAGATCTCTTCTAGATGAAGCCATAAACCTAGTTTTATTAAGATAGCCTATGTTGAGAAATAATCGAGATATAGAGTTTAACTTATTTCCCATAAGGTAAGCATTAGGACAACGTACAGTGTTTACCACTTTCAAAATCTCGTTAACCAATGGACATAGAGCAATGGTTCAGAATATTAAAATGGTGTTAACCAAAATTTGATTATTTTTATTTTTCTATGTCAAAACCTCTCCTTTTTGGGGGGGGGGTTCCTTTACCTCCCCTTCCAGTGGTCCATTCGGGCTGGTTTTCGAACTCGTCCGAATAATTACTACTTTACACGCCTGTGCAAATTTTATTCCGATCGGACCATTTTTGGGAGCGCTATTGTGCTTAAAAATATATATATCTAGAAATTTGAACGAATGGTGTTTTTTGCTTCTGGGGGCCCCAAAACGAAATGTTATCATGGTCTTGGGCTTAGGTCTTATCATGAGACCTACGTATTAGCTACTTCCCTCTAGGGGAAATTCGCTAAAAGTGGTTGTCAGACTGGTGTCTGTCTGTCTGTCCGTCCGTGTGCGTGCTGTAGATTTTAAAGGGGATTTTACTGGATATTTAAACTCCGCACTTCACAAGAACATTATTTATTAAACTGAATACCACATTTCACATCAACCATGTTCCTTACTTCTAACTCCTAACCTCAACTGACATCCTACTAGGCTATATTTTTCATTTCCTTTTTAAGCCCACAACACAGAGTAAGCAACTTGAAACCTGTTTAACTTTGAAGTTATATTATATAATATTTTAATTATATCCTTTTGAAATGTTTAAATTATCCATCTCAACACCCCCTTGTACTAATTTTAACATTTCAAAACAAAAAACCACAAAACCGTTACATGAGCCTATAGCTAGATCCAAAATACATTTTTAATACTAAAATACTCCAGTAGGCTGTTAGTTGCCATTAATGGTAGGTTGTTACCATTATCTACTCAAATGTTTTAAGGCTAAACAGTACAAAAAAAAGTTGTGTTTTCAGCTCAATAGATAGCAGCACTGTCGGGGCCAAATTACTCCAACTGATTACTCATTTATTTTTCATCCGATTTGAAAAAAATAAAACTGTTTTGTAATCAGTATAAAGTTGTTAAAGGCGCTATGCTTCCCAATTTTCGAAAAAATTACTAAATAAATTTTTACAATTGATAACTTTTACAATAAATTAAAATATGACTAAAACAGGTAGTCATTTGGAGGGGAAAGGTTTTTGAATAATTTTAACGTTTATTTCAAAAAAATCGGTTGAGCGGTTTTGTAAGAAACGCGTTTTTAGTTCCAACGTTGTGTACCGTTATTGTTCACTAGTTGAACGGCTGACTGACACACGCACGCACCGACGTAGCGCCTTCTCTCTCTCACACACGCTTTCTCTGTCTCTCTCTATCTCAACCCTCACAGGCACATACAACTCCTCGCGGCTCGCAGCTCCCAGCTCCAAAACAACACACAGCCCAAGACGTGTAGTCAGTGAGTACACCCTGGGTATTGTTGTGGGAGAGAACGACAAAGTTTGCCATACATAATAATAGTTTTTACGTAATGATAATTCGCATAGTTATTGACCGATTTTTGTTTTGTAAGTTTTGTTGTATATAACATGAACAAGAAATGTACGCTATTGGGGTAAACAATGTTATGGTTTTCTAGTACAAAAACTATAGAGAAGAATACGATTATTATCATAATTTTTTAAAATCGCAGGTAGTCATTTTGTAAACAATAATTTTAAAATAATTTTGGTGTTTTCAAATATGAAATCGGTCGAATGGTCGCATCGGAATCGGTTTTTAAAGATATTATTTCTCTCACGCCCGCGCCCCCCCCCCGCGCACCGCCATACTGCCCGTCCGCTCTGGACGCGCGGCGCTGCTACTTAGTATCGTTCGTCAACTCAGTAGTCGCACTCGCACTCTGGCCGGGCACACTAGACCAGACTACTAATTACTAATAACACCTTGTAATTAGTCCTCTGATTGCAGGGAAAGGATTTATGAAATTATCTACGGGTTCATTGTTCAATATTAACATTACCACAAACAATATTACCATTACAGTACTTTAGTTGCTGTATAACACCATGTTAAATGAAATGGTTAATTAGCTAAGTCATTTGTTTAAAATAAAAGTTACCTTTGAGTTCATAAAAATGATAAATAAATAAACAATAATTAGTGCAAAAGACCTTCATTTACTTAATGCACAAAATGCACAGTATGGAAACATACAGGAAACATGTTTACAGGCTATTTGCCCCTTGATGTTCCGCCATTGAAGGTGAATTCCGCAAGTGGAATTTGTGGTTCTTTAATCGGCATACTGCGACAGGTTCTAGGATCTACAAGTTATGGTAAAAGAGCCATCGACCACGTAATAGGCCCTACAATAGACGGAGCACAAGAAACCGCGAAGTGAAGCCTAAATTTGCTTCTAGTCCCTATGCCTGGAAAAAACAAAGTACGTAAAAAATTACAAATATGGTATCAAATTATACGTCTGAATCTCAGAATCACTATAGTACCAAATATAAATGGCTTACAGGTAATTTACACATCGTAAACACTGATAACCTAGAAGCTTGTCCTGACATTTTTTGAAAGAAGCTGCCACCACGGAATACACCTGTAACGTTCCTGTGATGTGTAAATTGCTTCTAAGCCATTTATAATTGGTATCATAGTAATTGTGAGATTCAGACCTTTAATTTGATACCAAATTTGTATTTTTTTAGTCGACTATATTTTTGTAAATAGCTGTTTAGGATTGACTTTGTTTTTATGCAGGCGCCGCACGGATGAACTCTCCCGGTGTAACTAAGTTATCGACCAAACTACGTCAGCTAATTTTTTCAAAAAATATGATTTGAAAAATTCAACTCTTTTGCAACAATTTTCACAGTTTTTTATTTTGCCTGACCAAAAAATAAAAAAAGTAGTAGCCGGCTACTTTTTTTCATGTCACGTTTTAAAGTTGATTAAGTAAGTAACTTACAATAAAAAAATTATTTTCGAAATATGATTGATACTATTATGGTTCCAAACTAAAGGACTCTTCACATGTAAAATTCCAACCTTAAGCCTCAACGCTAAATGGTATAAACTACGAGTTATTTGAAACATGAGCACTGTCAGATTACGCGGTTTTAAGCGCCGTTTTATGTTTCTATACCCAGACAATATGGCGGCCCAGGCCTCACTTGCTGTAATGCAACTAAGATAGCTATGCTCCGTCTATTTCTACTATGTGGTCGCTGAAAAGAGCGCAGTTGTAAAAGTAGCATAACGCCTTCTCCATTTTATCTTTCCAAAACTTGTCATCTCGCTCAATAGCTTCTATGTGTATGTCCTTTTTTGTCCAGACAACAAAGTAGCAATTTCTTTTGTTAGCAATGCGCAGTTGGCCTTGCACCTAAAAACAGAAAAGGTAAAAATATGAAATAGTAATGTCATAATATTTTACATTTGTCGGCAGTATCCATTTTATCTAACACCTGAACAAAAAAGGTTATAACTTTTCTATGTAATAGTATTTTCGTGATAATATTTTACTGAGCACTGAATTACCCAACTTATATAATTCATAATTAATAACAATTACTTTGTTTCTGTAGTTTATGATACTGTGAAGTTCTTAGTAAAAGTACAACTGTCACCTCGTCATATGTTAATACAGTAAATGTTAAATCACTGTAGCCTCTATAAAACTAATTAAAATAAATTATTAACTCGTATTGTATACAAAGAAATCCGATTGAACCAAAAGACCGATTTTAAATATTAAATATGTAAAAGTAATTAAAAATTATGGTCTACAAAATGACTACCTGCGATTGTTAACAAGGTTATATGTTACGTGGCTTAGGCTATTTGCCCATTGATGTTTCGCCATATTTATTTTTGTAACATGGATATCTTATTATTATTTTTTTAACCAGCAACTTAATAAAAATTATGCCTCAGTAGTGTGAATTATAATCTTATTCTGTTTACAAATCAGTTTTTCAAATTAACATCGGACGAAAATTCCACCAATAAACTTTACTACAAAATGACTTCAGCCACTGAACTTTATCAGGACACCGTGGGACCGGAAATGGCGCGCGGCACGAAGCGACGGACGTATCGCAAGAAGTTTCAATTTTCCACGAAACAAATACACTGTCCCAATTTGAAATAATAATATAAAGTGATTAATTGTAAATTACGTAACACAGTACAGTAATTAAACTGTAATTAACGTTAAATAAAATAATAAAATCATTGCAAGGAATAAAACTATTTGCACGTATTTTACATTAGTACTTTACTATTATTTATTATTTATTTATGTATGTAAGAACCCGCTTGATGGTGTTGCATAATATATTTTAAAGGGTTTTTAAAGGGAGAAAACTTGACGACGAGACGAACAAAATTGGGATTGGCCATCCACTAGCGAACACTGTGTGCCACGGACAAAATCCGCCCGGGGTTTTTAGGCGAGACCACTGACAATTTGTCCGCCGGACGTTGTACGCCACGGACAAAATCAGTACTTGTCGAGCCCATCCACTAGCGTACTTCTGACAAACATTGTCCGCACGGACAAATTCAGTGCTTTCTCCGGACAAAGTCCGCTAGTGAATGGCGGGCTTGAGCGAACACGTGTTGTGATGATTGTGTTTGATGGCCGCGCGGGTTTTGGGGGGGAGGGGGGAAGAGTGCGAAAAAATCCTAGAGATAAACCTTGAAAACTCGATTCCGACGGAACCACTGGTTCGATTTTCAGTCTGAAAAATTATTAATTTATTTCTCCGTCAAATCTTTAAAATGACTACCTGTTTTTCTTTTAAAAAAATTCCTTTTAAGAGTTACAAAGTAATTCTTTTTATTAAATGCAAAATAAAAAAAAATCTTTAGCATAGCGACTTAAATATACATATTAGAAGTACAAATCAGTTTTCAAAACAATTTTTACTCCAAAGGTAAGTGAGCAATCAGTTAGAGTAATTTGCATAATTTTAAAGCGCTACGTGGCGGCAGTATTTGGAACTACTTCCGGGGTGTTTAGCCTTAACAAATCAAATTATAGTCATGGCCTACACAGGAAAACTTCATTGAAGAGAACATGTTATTGAAGTTATAGGGCCTACTTGATTTACTATATATTCAATATTTTTATTAGAGCCTACAAAAAATGAATCTATTCAATTGCATTTGACCTACCAAATTAGTCTTCAGATCAACTCACATATTTTTATTTAATCTAATGTACAATGCTTCTTTTGAGAGTATTAAACTTTACTTTGTTTAATGGTTTTGTGAAAACATCTGCAATTTGTTTATCAGTGGGACAGTAAATTACATTAATCTCACCTGATACAACCTTTTCATGTATGAAATGGTACCTGACATCAATGTGTTTACTCCTTTTATTTAAGATACCTGTTTTCATCAGTGAAATAACACTCTGATTGTCCACAAACAAATTAACTGTCAATTTAGTGTTTGTAATTTCTTCAATAAGTGTCTTCAGATAGAGCAACTCCTTGCAGCAATCCGCAGCAGCGATATACTCCGCCTCTGTAGATGACATGGCCACTATTGGTTGTCGCCTTGAACATCATGCAACAGGTCCACCGGCATGTACCCACTGGTGCTTCTTCTGGTTTCACTGTCTCCCGCATAATCAGCATCACAAAAAGCTTCTATTGTTTGCTGATTTGTGTCCTTGTAATAAACGATACCTTCTTCTTTAGTTCCAACCAAGTACTTCATTGTTCTTTTCAGACTTGTGACATCTTCTTCTACCGGATCTTCAATATGTCTGCTACAAACATTCACTGTATGCGATATGTCTAGTCAGGTTCGAGTTGAGAGATATAGCATACTTCCAACCGCTTCACTTACTGGAAAATTTTTGACTGGTTTTCCAACTCTTGAGTTATTTACCACACTTGGTGTTCCAACTTCTTTAGAATTTTCCACATTGAACTTCTTCAAGACCTTATTGGTGTAGTTTTCTTGCTTCAGTTTTAGGCTGTTTTCGTTCTTTATAATCTCCATCCCAAGAAAACTTTTTGGTTCTTGTTCTTCTTTGATTTCAAACTCTTCTTCCAGGTCTTTAATGATCTTTCTTAACTTTTCTTTATCTTCACCAATTAACACACCATCGTCCACATACAGAGCCATTATTACTGTACTTTCTTCATTTTTAAATATACACTTCTCTGTCTGAATTGGTTGAAGTCCTTTCAGTTTCAATACTTCAGTAAATTTCTTATTCCAAGTTACTGGTGCTTATTTTAAACCATACAAGGCTTTATTTAACTTAGGCCTACACACTTTATTTTTCTCTTCAAAACCTTCTGGTACTTTCATTAAGACTTCTTCTTGTATATATCTATACAAAAAAGCAGTTTTTATATCAAACTTTAAAACATGGTATTTTTTCATAGTACCAATTGCAAACATAGTCCTCAGTGAGTTACTGCTTACTACTGGACTAAAAATTTCTTCATAGTCATAGTCACTCTTCTGTTCATAACCACGTAAAACTAATTGTGCTTTGTAACGACCATCTTCTTTACTTGAAAAAATCCATTTGTTTGACAAAACATTTTTCCCTTCAGCTTCTTTTTCATCAATATAGCTTCATGTATAATTTTTTATAAGTGATTCTTTCTCTTCTTTAACCGCTTTTCCCCACTCTTTCTTTTCTGGTCCACTTAAGGCTTCTGTAAATGTCAACATGGCAAAATCATCATACTTTTTAAGCAGTTGTCTTTGTCTTTTAGGTCTCTCTTCATTTTCAGGTATTACTTCTCCCAGTTGCTCATCATTTACAGATCTTTCTTCTTCTCCTTCATAGGGGTCGTCATTACCATTTTGTTCTTCAGCATTCACTTGATTATCTTCCGCTTGTATAAGCGAAGGCTGGACCATCACTTCTTCTGTCTTTGGTTTGTTTTCTATAAATACCACATCTCTGGCAACTATTATTTTCTGTTTCTTGTAGTTCCACATCCGGGTCAAAATCTGAAAAGGGTACAATTGCAAAGTAGGAAAAAACTAAAAAGTTACTACTTGGTATCTAAATGACAGTTACATTTTTTAATACTTTGAACCCTATAGAATATGAGAAAATATAAAGAAAGCACCATTACCCATGTATGTCAATGAGAGAGGCAGTTTTATATCGGAAACTCCCATTTTTCGTAATAGAGGTCACACCCAGATAAATCAATATTACATAATGAAATAAAAGGGAAAACCCATGGTATTTCATATTTTTTGTTGCTCACATATACTGTTTTTAAATATATTACAGCCCTCTTACTTTTGATTGACCTATATCTTAATAATAGCTTAGAAAAGATGTAATTCACCTAAAAATACAAGTTTTGGTCAGGTTTTTTAACCTCACAATGTGTTTACTCCATTCCATTGTCATGAAAATTATTGTGTACCAACTTGAAACTGTACTTAATTGAAAAAATATAACCATTTATATTTTTTTTGACCATACATATTTTTAAATAAAAAATTTTAAATGTGACATTCTGCTACAACGCGTGACCTCAGTTACATGGATATGACTTCCATTACATGTTTGTTGTTTAATTTTTTTAAATATAAAATCTTCATCTGTTCCATTCATAGTCTGAAATAGGAAGAATTTGATTTCTAATATAGGCCTTTTTCATTAATTACAAGACAATACAATAGTGTTAAAATAACCTTAACTGAATCATTAGGTGCATAATACAAAATTTTTAATGACTTATGATGTATAGGATGTTCTATTTCCAAAATCATTCATTGTTATTACTTAGTCATGAAAAATTATTTTGAAATTCTTCAAAATTTCATTTAAATGATCACAGTATGTTTAATGTGGTTACGTATCAAAACGTTTCAACGATTAAATGAAGGCTTCATTACAAATTTCTAAAAATAGGCTTAGGCCTGAATAAGTTATAGTTTAGAGCATAAAAATAAAATTAAAAAAGAAAGAAAACCCGTTTAGCTATTCTTTGAGTAAGTTCAAACACATTAAAATCATTATATTTTTCAAAATGTATTAAATTGCTTTTTAAACTGCAGCAAAAACAGATGACCAAACGGAATTAAAAATCTTTTCATTAAAAAATTATTTGTCATAATTAAAAAATGCTACTCAAAAGTTAAATTTCAAAATATATTATTAAGACATGCTGTATTTTAATTAATTAACTTAATTAAAAAATGTTTAGAAGCATTTAAAAAAAATTTTGTTTCAATGTTGGACATGTTACATTTTTTATGTATCCAACATTTTAAACAAAGGTTAGGCCTAGGTGACAAACGTCAAAAAAGCTATGGAACTTAATAAATTAATCTAAAGCATATATAGGCCTAATACAAACTTAAAAACAATCAATCAAAAACTTTCACCCAAATTTGATTTTAAATATAGGCTACATTAAAATACCTTTATCATTATTTTGAAAATTTATACCGTAAAATCAGAAACAAGGGCAAATACTCCTAAAAAGAATAAGCTATGAAAAGAATATAAAGAATTTCTATCAGCTAATTTCATTTTCAGATTAAATAAAAGAATGTATAACAGTTGTAAAAAATTGCTTCTGGAACTAAAAATGCCCGCACAATTAGATTTTCCCTGTTGGTGGCAACCCTGCATCATTATTTTCATAATTAACACATTGTTTACTAATTCATTTTACTCTATTAAGTATTAAAATCGGCCGTAATATATAAAATACATCACCATTAAGAATATAAGGTATATATCAGTCAAATGGAAAAACCGGTCACAAAATGTAGCGGATCTCACGTTAAATTAACCAAAATTCGCGACCGTCGCTTCCCAGACCGACGCTACAATTTCGCTTGTTGTGTCTGCTAACCTCAAAATGGCGAACGCTATCGCTAGTGACGAATCGGCATTTGAAACCGGGCCGTATTACGCACGAATTAAACTATTACGATGGACTGCGATTTACTTTTGATTAAGAATAAATCATGTACCGATGCTACCTAAAAAAATGAGACACGGCAATTTTTATGAACAAAACTATTTTCCTCCACGTCCAAATTCATTTAACACGACGAACTCCGACATCCGTCGTTGTTTGCCGCCATGATACTCCTGAATTAAACTCGTTGTTGGCTGCTACTAGCGCTAGTGTCGCTGTACGATGAGAAACAGACGACAGACGCTACTGCTTAAGGTGGGGACACGACTTTTAACCTAGCTCGGCGTCGTAATAACATAGTTTCATCCGCAATAAGCGCTATTTGTTGATCTCCCTGTATCCGACAATATAAACGTGGGTTTTATATTCACTTATTTGATTGGTGAACTTGTTTAAATCGTATCTATAGCGGTAAAACTGGGATTGGGGACACGTGACCGTCACTACTTTGGCCAGTTTTTTCTCAGAATTTTGCCCCAACCTCTTCTTAATTCATGATTTAAACAGTATAGACAAAACGATTAAGACCTAAACTTCAAAAATAAAACATTTTTAGCAATAATTACAGTAGGCAACATTATTTTTTTATGAAGGGACAGTGATTGTACCCTTTTCAGATTTTGACCCATCCGGTAACCATTCAGCATAGCCTAATAATTTCATCTTTTCACTTCTGGGATCCGATTTCTTGATTTTTCCAAGTATTTTTACATGACCTTCACATCCAAATTTCCTTATCCTTGATACATTTGGTTTTCTTCCAAACCGCTCCTCTGCAGGCATCCGATCAAGAGCTTCAGTAGGGCATCTATTCAACAGATAAACAGATGTCCTCACTGCTTCTCCCCAAAATGCTTTTTCAGTCTCCGTGTCGTACAGTAATGCTCTAGCCTTTTCAATTAAGGTTCTGTTTAACCTCTCAGCCTTTCCTTCAGCCTCCAACTTCAGTTGTGGAGTATAGGCTATTGTGTAGCTCAATTGGATTCCACGATTTTTACACCAATTCTCCAGTTCATTACTGGTGTATTCGCCACCGTTATCACACCTTATTTTACATACTTTTAGGTTATGTTGGGCTTCAGCTTCTAGATCATATTCTTTTATGCAACTAAAAGTTTCACTTTTACTTGAGAGTAATCTCACAACTACAAAATCAGTATAGTCATCCATGATGGTTAACATGTATTTTTGTCCATCCCATGTTTTTGGGTCTATTGGACCACAAGATCTGTATGTATTAACTCCAGGGCTCTTTCAGCTTGTTTTCTTTCTTCACTGAACGAAAACTGTGTTTGTTTTGCTTTTGAGCAAACTTGCAAATTTGGTCAATATCATCACATTCTTTTTCAGTTAGCTCCATTCCATCGACTAAATTAAACCTAATCATTTTTTTCATATAGCTCACACTTGATCCTAGGCGAGAGTGCCATTCAAGTGCACTTGGCTTAAATGCCAACATACCGGAAATGTTTTCATGTTCTTTAGTCTTATCAATTTCTAAACTTACAGTGTACAACCCATTGGTTTGTCTTCTTCCTTCACTCACTATTTCGCCATTTTTGGTTATTACTACTTTATCTTTGGTGAATGTGACTTCTCCATTATTTTTGGTTACTGCATGCACAGATAACAAATTTTTACTAAGATCAGACACATAGGTAGGCCTACAACACCTGTTTTAGATCAAAGTCCACTCTATTTATGTTACCTTGAACAGTGGCAACCATTGATTCATTATTCTTAGCAACTAAAACTTTGGATTCTTCATGCTTCATTTTTGAAAACAAACTTTCATCATTTATCATATGCGCTGTGCATCCAGAATCAACTACAAATTCTGTTTCGGATTTTTCCACTTTACTTGGCCTCTCTGTGCAAGTTAAAAACGACAACTTAGGCTTTTCTTTTTCTTTTGTCGATTTAAGTCTAAAATAGCAATCCTTTTCTTCATGATTAGTTTTTTTTTACAAATCGAGCAAAATTGTTTCTTACTTTGGTTCTTACCTTGACTAGGACAAGAGTTAGCATTGTGACATAACTTGTTGCATGAAAAACAACGAACCTTTTCATCCTTAGGCTTAGGCCTATGTTGATCATATCCTCTCCTACATTTAAGGTTTTTCTCCAAACTAGTTTTGAAAGCTAACAATACATCACTATCACTTTTGTAACACATTTCTTCTCCTAAGAGACTAGCATTTAAATTTGTCATTGTTTTATCTTCTTTGGACGTAGAGTCACATGCAGTTACAAAATGCCTGTGTACTGTTCTGGAAGTGACGATAAAATTTTGGACATGAGCATGTCTTCATTAATATTCTGATTTAATGTTTTTAGCTTGAACGCCATGTTCTGTAGACTAGACAAAAAATTTGTCATTCCTTGTTCTGCATTAAATTTGTAGTTAAAAAACTCTTGCAGTAGTGCACACTTTTGCTCCTCAGCTTCCCTCTCAAAAAGGTTACACAGTTTTGTATACATATTGAATAAGATGATGTTTCATTTAAAATATGAACTGGGTATTTCTTATCCACAGATGTTACTAATACCTTTAGAGCTTGAGCATCCTTTTTAGCCCACTCTTGATTTTTCTTTATCTGTAGTTGGATCTTCAAGTTTTTTTTTCGCCTACTACTACCTCATACTCACCTTGAGCTTTAAATATCACTCCAGTTTGAAACTTCCAAAACTTAACTCTTCATCAACAAACAAAAACATGTTTTTACTTTTAATATTTTTACGTGATATACTAAACAACGTTCACTTTAACAGACATTAAAACGTGTCTGGGCACATAACCTGTTGATTTTAAAGGAAATTTTAGTGGATATTAAAACTCCGCACTTCACAAGAACTCCGAACATATTTATTAAACTGAATACCTACCACATTTTTTCACATCAACTATGTTCCTTACTTCCAGTGTGTCCACAGGGGTCCAGCATTTTGGTACTAAATTTCCCAGAAAAAGGTACAAGATTTTCTCAAAAAGTAATAGATTTCACAAAACATAGTGTAAAATTGCTTTCTGAGTTAGATTGTAAAGTTATGGCATAAATAAAATAATCCTCTGTGGCTGTGGGAATTTCCATCGTTACTATAATAGGATTATATATTATGCATTATGTATATTGCATTGAAATTCAAATTTAAATATTAATTTCGAATTTGTTATAAGGACATGGTCTTGCCAAATTATGTAGAGCTTGTCGGTGAGATCCATTAGTTTAAAACAGTAAAGTACATTAGGTTACAATTTTTTTTACGTTTTAATAAATCTTTTATGAACCTACTAAATTAGTCAATATTGTTTTAACATGCACTCTACAGCAGTGAGGGCAGGCACCTGACTTTCTTTTAAGTGTAACTACAGCTGTAACGAATTCAAGATAATAATCTAAATATATAAAATATATATAAATCTTACTCTATGGCTGTTTCTCAGACCAAAACCAGGTCATAGCGGTTCTGTCCAAAACGAGTTAAAAGGTCGTGTGTTTAAAAAACGTGCGGTTCTATGATAGAACTTCTATCCAAAAATATCAGACAGGTCTGGGCTATTTGGCTGAATAGTTGGTACATATTACAACCCTTCCGTGCAGTTAAACATATTTTCAAAAAAAACCTCTTTGATTAAACTAACCAAGAGTTACAAAACTAAAAAACTATTTATAAAATAAAAATGTTCCTAAACTAGTGAATTCTTAAATTTATTAATATCGATTTCGAGTAAAATGTACAAGGCGACATTTACATTATGTAAAACTCTGCACTTCACAAGAACAAACATTTACACTTCACTTTACATTTACATTTAAATGTAAATGTACATGTAAATGTTGATCCAGTGAAAAATGTACAAGGGTGCTAGATCCAATCAAAATGTACAAGATCTTGTACAATTGTTCAAGCTGTGGACACACTTCTTACTTCTAACTCCCAACCTCAACTGACATCCTACTAGGAGGCTATATTTTTCATTTCCTTTTTAAGCCCACAACACAGACACAGAGTAAGCAACTTGAAACCTGTTTAACTTTGAAGTTATACTATATAATATTCTAATTATATCCTTTTGAAATGTTTAAATTATTCATCTCAACACGTGCGTATGTGTGTGTGTGTGTGTGTGTGTGTGCGCACGCGCAGGGGTAGCGGATTTGTACCCCCCGGATTTGTACTCCCCACAAAAAACGCTACGTCATTTTGACGTCACAGGAGGCGGGGCCTAAATCGCTCGAGAAACAGCCCGCAACTGAAAATGTACCCCCCAATACATTATTAAATCATCAACACCTAATTTGTTTGAAATTAAATTATTTTCCTTAAGTCAGATCCCGGAATTGTACCCCCCGGATTTGTACCCCCCGTCGCCAAATGCTCAAGTCCTACCCCGGATTTGTACCTCCTGTTCTCAAATCCACTCTGGCCGACCATGGAAATACGCCCTACAGTCCTTTATTGGTTGAGTCAATACAATTAATTCCTAAGGACGAATAACATTTCAAGAAAAATAGCTGACTGGAACAAACATTGCAAGCGAAGCTACGACATTAATCTGGTGTAATGAGTAAAATGGAAACACTCCTTTACTTCATACAGCTTATCATTTGTTGAAATTGGATTGCATATATATAAAGCATTTGTTTGAGGTGTTGTACAAAGAAATTTTGCAAATTTATTTGTGATAACGTCTTATTAAAACTGAAATTAACTTATTTCCGAGGTAAAAATTAATTAACACCACATATTATCTCATTGTATAATATTACTCAAATTTAAGGTTTATTTGTTTTTATGTTCCTCAAGATTGGGAGTTTATTGCTCTAGGAATTGTGATTTGTAATCTGAATTTTTTTTCTTTTATAACTAGAGGATTATTGATAGGGTTAAAAAAATTGAATCTCATCTAGAACCTCATTTGCTGATTTGCTTTATTGAGAAGCCAAGAACAGATGAATCCGGCTAATAATAATAACCCTCTCTTATCCAGTCATCTCATGATTGAGACTTGTTATATCCAGATAACACTTTCTGGTTAAGCCAATGTTCCAAAAACCTCGTTAAATTTTAACATCTAACGCATACTGAGGAAGCCAATATGGTAATGATCATTACACAAAATTTACACTTACTGATTACTGATTACTGATTATTACACGTACAAATCCAGGGTAGGACTTAATATATGGCCACGGGGGGTACAATTCCGGGGGGTACAATTCTGGGATAGGACTTAACAATTTGACCACGGGGGGTACAAATCCGGGGTAGGACTTGAGGATTTGGCGACGGGGGGTACAAATCCGGGGGGTACAATTCCGGGATAGGACTTAACAATTTGACCACGGGGGGTACAAATCTGGGGGGTACAAATCCGGGGTCGGACTTAAGAAGCCAGGTTTAATTGGATTTATATCAATTATGCAACTGTTCAGCCAACCGTGAAATGTCAGTTGATTAAAATACATAATAATTTATCCCTCCTAAAAGTTCGCGGCCAGATTTGTACCCTCCGTCCTGTGACGTCAAAATGACGCAGTGTTTTTTCTGGGGGGTACAAATCCGGGGGGTACAATTCCGGCGACCCTGTGTGCGCGCGCGTGTGTGGATGTATGTAAACAAAGCTGGAGACGACACCAGTGGTCCGATTGTCATGAAATTTGGCATGTAGGTATAAAAACATGATATCTCCAGGCGTTTCTTTTCATTTTTTGAATTTTAGATTTGTAAGGGTATAAATCAACAAAAATCCAAATTTCTCAAAAACGGCTGCAACAATTTTGATAACAATTTCATGTTTTTAGCGAATTTCCCCTATAGGGAAGAAGCTATTACCGTAGGTCTCATGGTAAGACCTAAGTGCGGGACCATCATAACTTTTCGTTTTGGTGCCCCCAGATACCAAAAACACTACTCGTTCCAATTTGTATATATATATATATCTATATATCTATATATATATATATATCTATATATATATCTATATATATATCTATATATATATATATATGTGTGTCTGTAAGCACGATAGCGCTCGCAAAAATGGTCCAATCAAAATGAAATTTGGCATAGGTGTGTAAAGTAGTAATTATTCGGATGAGTTCGAAAACCAGCCCGATCGGACCACTGGAAGGGGGAGTAAAGGGGGATAAACCCCTCCAAACATGGGTTTTTTGGGTTTTTCACATAGAAAAATATAAATAATCTAATTTTAGTTAGCATCATTGAATTCAGCTCAAAAAAACAAACAATTTAGTACTTTGAATCATTGCTCTATGTCCATTGGTTATTGAGATACTGAAAGTGGTAAACACAGTACGTTGTCCCAATGTTAATCTTATGGGAAATAAGTAAAATTCTATATCTCGCTTATTTCTCAACATATCTTAATAAAACTTGGTTTGTGACTTCATCTAGATGAGATCTAATGTATTTTAGTCTAAAATCCCCTATAGTTCCATTATCGTGGCAGCAAACCTGCATACTCATTCCCCATGTTATCCTTATGGGAAATAAAAAAAATCGATTTCATCCTTATTTCTTGACATATCTTGATGAAACTTAGAATACAGTTTCATCTAGTTAAGATGTACTAAATATTGAATTAAAATCACCCACTTTTAACATACCTATCCCAGCAAACCTGCATACTCTTTCCCCATGTTATTCTGATGGGGATTTCAAAAACGTGTCATATCTTACTATTTTCGATCTAAATATGTTTTTTCACACTTGAAATTCGCTGAGTATGCAGGTCTGCTGCAACGGGGGTATTTAGTGCTTAAGATGACAAATGAAATGACACCACCTTAAGCTGGAAAAATTCAGGTTTAGAAGTTATGGGGAATTAAGTGATGTTCCAGCATTCATATTTCTCAAATTTCAAAAAATCTGTTAACTTCTAAAGAAACTGTACTTGCAACCATTAAATTTGGCTTGGAAAAATAAATAATTCAGTATTTTGAATTATTGGTTTTTTTTGTTTGGTGGTTGTCAACTGATTGCGGAGATAATTGATATTTTCTGTGGCGGTAAACACAGTATGTCGTCTGATGTTGTTCTTATGGCAAGTATTCGAAAACCGATATCTCCGTTAATTGCTCGCCAATTTTGATAATATTTTGTATGTATTTGTAGAATCAGGGGTGCCCAGAAAGGGGGAGTTAAGGCACTCAGGGCGCCACCAAAAGAAATTTTTGGGGTTTTTTTTAACTTTTAAAAATGATGAAATTTTGTTATTATAATGATTGAAAATTTGAGTATGCACAGAAGGAAAACCATAACAAATAATTTAAAATGTTATTGAACTATTATTATACTGAGCATTGAGGCAAATTATTTACGCGTGTGTCTATCAAACACAGAAAACAGAGGATTTAATTTTTGTAAATGCCACGAAGTGCGAAAATCACGCTCAATATCGGTCGCGACGCCGACGGTCAGCTGCAATTGGTTCGGCCGTTGATTCCACTCATAAAATAACTCACGATTTGTTTTGGACGCTGAATTACTTTTCATGGATAAATTAAGAGATAGCTGTAGCGGGTATTTATACCTACAGTTGACAAAAGTAATAGAAAACTGAGATTTTTCTAGTGATTGAAATTTCAAACATGTAATTGATATTATATTAAGGTTTACAAATATTTAGTTTGTGAGGTATTTACTGATATGAAGTGTATAAATACTTATAACTGATGATATTAATAATTATGGAACGCATTCCCTTTCAAATAAGAGCCACAAAAAAGTATATAATAGTAAAATAATAAGTTTACAAATTAAATGCATAAAAATACATTGTGATTGGGGAATAAAATACTAATAATTGGCATTTAGCTTTGTGAATTTATTTATCTTCTAATTTTCTGAAACTGTTACCTTATTGTTCGAATTTGCTACTTTCTTCATGTTACCATTTTTGTTAAAGCTTGTTTTTGTTAGCTATTTTTGTTTTACTTTTGCGTTTGAAACTGTCAGTAAGCCTGCTTTGATTCTTTGGCCAACCTGAACCTGGTCTCATTAATTGTGATATTTTTTCTGCCTGTTCGTTACATATTTATTTATTATTGTTAGATTTACTATTGTTTATTTGCATGTATTATTAATTTATATTTGCTGCACTTATTTTTTTGATGAACTCATGCATATTGTTAGGTTTTTTTGTTGAATGTTAATGTTATATTGTTGCATCTATGATATTTGTTTTGTTAATCTTGGAAATATGTTCTATTTATACATGTATATTTTCTTGTAAAATGGTGTAGTCCGTTGGTGAATAAATAAATAAATAATATCAACCTGTATTTCTATGCAGCTTTAAAATTTTGATCATATTTTTTTAGCAGACCTGCATACTCAGCGAATTTCAAATGCAAAAGAGCATATTTCAATTTAACGTAGGGAGATTTGACATGTTTTTGTAAGCTCCATAAGAATAACATGGGGAGTGAGTATGCAGGATTGCTGCAACAGGTAGGTTAAAACTGCATGGTTTTAATTCAATACTTAGTATATCTGAACTAGAGGAAGAGAACGAGCGCGTCACTCACTACCAAGTTTTATTTAGATATGCTGAGGGATAAGTGAGATATAGAATTTTACTTATTTCCTATAACATTGGGACAACGTACTGCGTTTACCACTTTCAATATCTGGGTAACCAATAGACATAGAGTATTGATTCAATATACTAAATTATTTGTTTTTGTTTTTTGAACTCAATTCAATGGTGCTAATGAAAATTAGATAATTTTTATTTTTCCATGTAAAAGAGTAAAAAAAACATTTTTGGGGGGTTTATCCCCCTTAACCCCCCCTTCTGGTGGTCCGAATGGGCTGGTTTGCGAACTCGTCCGAATGATTATTACTTTACATGTCCATGCCAAATTTCATTAAGATCAGACCATTTTTGTGCGAGTTATCATGCTTAAAGACACACACACACACACACACACACACACACACACACACACACACACACACACACACACACACTCTCTCTCTCTCTCTCTCTCTCTCTCTCTCTCTCTCTCTCTCTCTCTCTCTCTCTCTCTCTCTCTCATCAGTATATATATTCATGAACATATATATATATATATTTATATATATCTTCATCATATATATATATAGATATATATATGTATATATAGACTCGCCTTCGGCTCGTTGGGGGCTCCGCCCCCAGGCCCCCTTAGAGGGTGTCGCACCAAAGTTGAGAGTGTGTATTGAAAAGTCACAAAACGAATAAACTGTTTACAAATCCTCAGCAATCCTCCCCTGGTTCCCTTAAAGGGTTTCGCCCCAAATCGGAGAGTTTATATTGAAATAAACAAAATGAATAAATTGTTTACAAATGCTCAGCGAAATTAATTATTACTAGTTTTTGGAGCTGAATAGTTTCAATGGGGTTTATGGTAGGGGGGGGGGGTAATTATTACTGAAATGATTCATTAAATTTCTGGAGAAGCAAATAGGTTGTCTTTGCCCAAGGCCCCCTTGATTGTCTTTGCCCCAGGCCCCCTTGTTTGTCTTTGCCCCAAAGCGGGGAGTGTGTATTGAAAATTCACAAAATTTCGAATAAACTCATTACAAATCCTCAGTAAAATATATGATTGTAGTGTTTGGGAGGGTAGTTAGTCGGGGGTAGTTAGAGGGTTACTTTAGGGGGGTTTTAGCGGAGAGGGTGAGGTTAATTTTTCATTGTGAAAAAGGATTGGTGGAGTCTGGGGGTGAGGGGGTGAGGCAAAAGAATTTGTTTAGAAACAACATGGTCTTAATTTGAAGAATGCATTGTTTGATTCTTTTTGTAGTCACATTTAGGGGTTGATAGATTTTAAAAATTACGAATGACCGGATGACCATGGAAGTTGACACTGACGAATCCCTTGTCAAAAATTGAGTCTTTCAGTGATGAATAAATTAGCAAAAATACCACGAGTCAAATAGTTAATTTAATTAAAGTTCAACTTGAGACAAAATTTTAGGGGTATAAATGGGGTAAAAAATGCAAGTTACCCATAATAAACCGGAAAAGTCAAACTGACTATCTCCGTGTCAATAATTCGGCCTTATTTGCAGTATCCTCCAATCCTAGCTTAATATAACTTAACTTATTTCGGCTTACTGGTCCTCCCTGAGAATCAAATGAAATTATGGTACTAAAATCTAAAATTCATGCCATCTCTAAAATGCCTTCTTCACCTAATTCAATATTTGATTGATAAATTTTCCTTAAGTCATACTCCCGATGACTACGGGACACTTCGATCATATAATCTTTTATAGATTATAGAAAATGAGTATTAATATACTTTACTATATTTCCTTAAACAAAAAATAAATCGTATAGAAAAATATGAGAAAAAAACTCGAATCATAGAAAGGAAAAAAGGGAACGAAAAAATGCATTAGGTTGCCAATCTGTAAAGTTCTTCGTCTGTGCCCAGCAGGATTAAAGTGATTACTGTGTCTCCTGGCAGGAGACAAAGTAAACCCATAAGAATTACATTAAAATCAGTAATTGAAAAATGAAGTACCTTCAAATACCCAAGCAGACATGTAAATTGTTGCAGCTCAACAAATGCAGGCACTGAAAGCTGATTAGAGGGATTGGCATACAGCGGAAACGGAGAATAAAACTCAGTTTCCAACAATTATGGTTTGGAGGTTATGTTAATCAATACAACAGATTCCAACTTGTGGCTACAATCGTGTTTTAATGTCAATTCAATAAATATTTTCTTATTATTTGAGAAAATATACTTTGTTTTGAGTATTTTAGGAAAAAAGTACATCGTCACCCTTGGCAACCTCGGACGCCGACACTTTCACTTGAGTGACATTGTTGTACTTTACTCCCTAAACACACATAATAACTATTCCTCATATAATTTTTTGTCATGTAGGTTGTATGGAGATGGAATATGTGAGCAGAGACTTTGCTATCTTTATCACATTCAGCATCAATGGACATATTATCATCACACGTGTTCTCTCAGGTAACATTTATTAAATTGTTGAATTTCCAATTTACAGCAATGGTTATAATTTGAGAAACTTTATACTTTGAATTGCTTGTAAATTATTTCACCCCCCCCCCCCTCAAAGGGTGTTTAGACCCTTTAAGAAGTTATTTCTGGATTTTAATAATTGGCTCGTTACATGTTATTTTTTTAGTTGCATCTTAATTAAAATTTATCTAATACTAGCTGACCCGACAAGACGTTGTCCTGTCTTCTTTAAAAATAATTGGTTTTAGTTAGATTAAATATCAAAATAGTCACATCAACAACATAGCTTTTATTATAGAGCTTTTTTAATATACAACATTGTTAGTTTTGTTTTCTGGCGCACAAATTATTTTTTCAGTGTTCCGACGCGGGAACAGGCGACATACAATTGGCCATGTGAAAATCATGGATTTTCAAGGTTGTTTCTACAAACATTCAACGACTGTCCATTTAATGCGGACATTGAAAATGCAAGCTGCTGGAAATTGTTGCCGCTTAAAGTCAAAGAGCGTAATGTTTGGAATCATTTGGATACGTGGAATAAAAACGTCTTCACCTTTGTAATTTCCTTGCGAAAACATTGCCTCAATAATTATGTTATTCATTAATTTTTTCACTGTCAGCTGAGTGCGGTGATTTAATGCTCCGCAACACAATAATTACTGAACCGACTTTTAGCTGAATGGATATTCTTCATTATATTAGCTGATATCACATAATCAATTTCATTTGGTTTTATCCTCTCAACCAAACAAATAAGGATGTGTGCGAGTGGCAACCCGCATTTTAGCCATTCTACTGAATACATCCAACAATGCTTCTCACCGAACACGCAATGCTCAACAATAAAATCCATGAGTAACTTTTATTTTCTTTCAAAAACTCTTGTGGTAATATCGCGATTAATGGGAGATTGGTCAGGAAATAATCAGGGTCGGATGTAGCATTTTGGCGCCCTTAGGCCGAATAATTTTTTCCGCCCCCTAGTCAGGTTAAAGTTACTTTCCTAAAAACCTTCATTATAAAGTTATATCAGATGCTACTAGTTCAAACAGAAGAAATAAATACAGTATTTCCCATTATTTTAATCATATAAGCACTCCCACACATGTTCTTATTCTACGATATAAACTGAAACTATGAAAATGTGTGACCTCTAATATTATCCATTGAGTGACTAACATAAATAATTGTCTTTATAAGATTAGCCTAATACCAGCACAAACAGAAGTAAATAGTTCCCATTATAATTATATAAACACTCCTACACATGTTTTTATTCTTATAGGGCCCTCCTTCTTGCTTTTTGCTGGGCGAATGTATCTATGATTTGCTTTTAAATCAATCAAAAAAATATCTTCAGTTATGGCTATTTATTTTTATTTCTAGATTTATTATATTTTTTTTCTCTCGGCCATGCGCCCGCTGGAAGCTTGCGCCCATAGGCCCGGGCCTACTGGGCCTATTGGGAAATCCGGCCCTGGAAATAATTCTTGTAGAATTTCTGACCCATTTGAATTGCACGTGAACGTAATAAACAAATGTGGTGTACCATAATGACGTGTACATCCAACTTAGCATCCTGAGCGTACTCATGCATATGTCACAGACTTCTGACGTATGTAGCTGGGAGAATAGTCACTCTGCCGTCATTAAATGCATTTCCATCAGTATTGGTAGCATCCCGAAGATGTACGTATTCCACGGAACGGAGTTTTGCCTGGTTCAGCCTGATATGCCAATGGTGTCAATTGTAGTTGGCCACTGGTGCAGCTTAAACAGGGGCTTCATTTTTAAACCTAAAATCATTGCAACTGCTGACACAGTGACACACAGTGTTCATTGAGCCAACAGCAACTATTAGCAACTGTAATCGATCGTCACGTAATAATTGGTTGCACCTCAATGGAGATTGGAAGCAAGATCTCCTCATTGATGGTTTAGATTAAATAAAGTACATTTATCTTCAATTCGAGCTTCGTTTTGCTTGTCATTTTGACTTGCCCAAAAGTGTCATACACTCACAGCACTGCATTTTCTACGGCCCAGGTTGTTGCGTCGAGGGTAACGTGGCATTTTCAAGAATCAGAATAATACTAAATCAATGTTGTATTAAACTTAAAATATATAGTCATGACTGTGGTGAACAATGAACTCAAACACTTCACAACCGCTCTGGTCAAATAAAAAACTGCAGTTTTTCACACACTCATATAAGGCTCGCAATATTAATTTTTCTAAAACCAAACAAAACCTTGAGGATTTATCTTCATTTCTGTACATCCTAAAAGGTTAGTTTAGATAAAAAGGTAGATCCACGTGTCATGAAATCAGAATTCTTCGAATACAAAAATTAATTTTTGATTAGAATTTTTTTCACAGAATCCTTGAACTACAAAAGTAAATAATAAGTGTAAATGAATAAACACATATTTTAAATTCACATTTATTTACATGTCAACATATGGTTATGATTTGAAATAGTTCTCAAGTTATTCCACAGAATGCATACACGATCAAATAACTTTAAAGAACAGTGGGAGAGAGCCCCAGGGTGGAATTTAAAATTTTATTTCACACAAACCTTGTCCTAAAAAATATGAAGAAAACAAAAAAAGAGTTATCCAATTTGGTGCACAAACTTAAAAAGTTATTGAATTACATAGCAATGGGATTGTTTTTTTTATATAGATAAGGTTAACATTGGGACAACGCACTGTGTTTACCACTCATGGAATTGATTTTTATTTATATAGATATATATTAGCAGCCCGCATCACTTCTTGACTTAAAAACAGCTTGGTAAAATAGGCTCTAGTTTCATGTTGACTATGTATGGAGTTTTGTAGTGTAAAATACCTTTCAATAACATAGTATGTATGGAGTTTTGTAGCGTAAAATACCTTTCAATAACATAGTGTTTGCATTTTTGTGATTTTTTTTAATTTTCTAGACTAATTCTTTGTGTCTTAGCACTGGAATAAAATTGCCAATAATTGAACTTCTCATCAGGCTAACTTTAAAAAATAACTTATTACTGTAGATTTGAAAGTTCAATATGGGTTAGAAATTCCTCAAAGAATTTGAGAAGTTAATTAATTTATTTTATCTGCTTTAAAATTGTCTATGCATGTAATTAGTTCTAATTTCGACAGTGCAACAACATTCATTTTGCATAAAATGGGGGTTAGTTTACACGGATTTTTATTGCTGGGCGGATCTTCATGTCTCTGTTTTAGAGTTTTCTTTTCAAAAGTATTGAATCTTTATGTTAATTCTACATAGCATTTTCGCATAAGTTTCTTGCATTCATCTTTGTCATGTCTTAACAACAAACGGAAAGAAGATGGACAAACCACTGATATACTGATGAACTAATATCTAAATACAGTAGACTCTCGCTCATCCGGACTAATGTGGCGGACGTCCGATCCAGATTAACGAAAAATCCGAACTAGCGAGAGTCAAGCAAATATTCGTAAATTTTGCCGTTACGGCGAGCGGTTTCGTCAAAACACGCGCTAATACAAATGGGAGCGTCTAAAACAAGTTAAAACTCATCGTAATAAATTACAGTTGGCTACTGTACTGTATATTACAATAGCACTACTGTACTGTATTGATAATAATGTAGCTTATTGCGGGAACTGTAAACTTTTTATGTTTATCACAACTCATTTTATCACAATACAGAACTTATTAAATACGCGCGCGATGCAACAGTCGGACTGACAGGTAGCAGACTGTCTGACAGAGGAAGCGGGCATCCGCTTCCTCTCCCAAAATGGCATGTGTCATTGCCAATATGATTATTGCTACAGATTTTGCAAAGAACGCCTGAAGACTCAAAATGTATGCCATTAATGTGATGCGGGCTTGCTCGCACAATAAGTGAAGGCGTTGAGACGTAAAGTTAGTTACGTTTTTATTTGATAATACTGTGCTGCTAAAAAAATCACGATTGCCGATCCGGACTAGCGAGAGTGCGGACAAGGCCGATCCGGATGAGCGAGAGTCTACTGTACCATTTATAAACTAGCCATTCGCTGTAAAAACTAATTATTCAACGCTCATCATGGCCAAAGAATTAAATTTGCAAATTGACCCGCTTTTTTCCTTCTTATCTTAAATACATGTTTGGCAAATTTTTTTGTAAAAAAATAACATAACTTTCTATGAAATACCTTTATTGAATAGGCATATTGATATTGGTACATTTCAAAATCGAGTTAAATAGGCAAGCTAACCGTTAACACTTCAATATCCTTCGCATTCAAAGTGCATACATTTACAAAATACAGTTTTTAAATTTGTAATGCGTTTTAAAACTTGAATTTGTCAGGTTAATATTAAAATAATATTGCCAAACCCACAAAAGGCACATCTAGAGAATAATAGCTTTAATTTGATATACCAAATATGTGTAGAAAAATTAATTTTTAGGGGTCGATTTGCTCTGTACAAAATCCCAGAAATTCTTTTAATAATATAGATATGTATTCTATAAGGGTGGTCTTGACCTAGTGTTAAATTTTGTTGTTGTTATAGAACAACACAAATGTGACTCAAATCCTTAATTTAAAAATTGTATTCCACACACCCACCTTGATGAAAATTATTTTGTCTTAACAAAATGTACGTTTGCTCAAGAAAATTGAATATTTTATCCTAACTTGATACATTCCTTAAACTTGTGACACAAATGTGCGACCATTGTACTCTCCATTAAATTCCAATTGTGAAGAAGTAGAAGCAGATTCCCATGAATCTGGAGCTTCAAAATTGCTATGTAAATTTATTAGAACTTAAAATTTATCATTGTTTTAAAAATGATAGAAAAGCAAACTTAAAATTTCATTTAGAAAAATGCTAGGAGCTGGCTAATTTTGTAAAAATAGCCCCAAAACCTAATCTTTCTAATGATAAAATACAAAATTTTACCGGTTACCTTTTAATGACAATAATACCAGTTTAAAGAACATAAACCACAGTTTAACCTCCCGCCAAAAAAAAAAATAATAAAAAAAATACGGAGGAGTTAGGGATGCCATGATTTTGTTCCCAATTGACTTGCTAGGTGACATCTCATTGAACTATTTATCCCAATGTTGAACATTGTTATTTAAGGTGTCAAAAAGCTGTTTTTCTGATTTGAGTAATTTTGCTTTTTAAACTCATAGTGTAAGGAAAAAAGAAAGGTGTCAGCAGGGTCAGCTGGTGTGACGTAGTACTTACGATGACTACAATACAAACTAATCAAAATATCATTTGTACAGTTTTAGTTCTGTTGCCATACCTCAAGGACTGCTATTTTCATGATCCCAACTATGTCATATCGGCTGACTGTACAATAAACACCTTTTTTTCCTTAAAACCTTGCTTTAAACTGTCATACCTCTGATAAAAGTAAACTAATAAACAGTTCTATCATATCCTTTGAAAGCTTAGGGTTTTGAGCAGTTTTTACAGGATTTGCTATCCCCTAAATCAAAAGTCTTTTTAAGCTTGTTTTTCTATATTTTGTAAGATAATGATACGGTATCTTTTAAGTTACAGTCGACTCTCGCTCATCCAGACTAATGTGGCGGACGTCCGGTCCGGATTACGAAAAATCTGGACTATCAAGAGTTGAGCAAATATTTGTAAATGTTGCCGTTACGGCGAGCGGTTTCGTCAAAACACGCGCTAATACAAACGGGAGCGTCTAAAACAAGTTAAAACTCATCGTAATAAATTACAGTCGGCTACTGTACTGTATATTACAATAGCACTACTGTACTGTATTGATAATAATGTAGCTTATTGCGGGAACTGTAAAAAATAAAGCGATTTACCATACTGTAAATATAAATTATTTACAGTACAGTACAGCAATGAATAAACATCACAGGAGTAAAATAATTAAGTTCACGAAATGAACATTAAATTGTTTTATTGCAACGCCATGCAGGGCCGCGACAAGGGCCATGCGAAACATGCGGCCGCATGGGGCGCCGACTGGGAGAGGGCGCCACCGAAGCCGGCACGGTGTTGAGTCCGCAGCGGCGCCCGAGGAGTCTTTAAATTGCTGAACATGTACTTTGACGAATTTTGATGACACCCGGGTAGTATTTTACAGTTTTGTTTAACGTGCAAAATATTCGTCTTGGAGGCGTTTTCCGGCGCCCGTGGAGCTTTTTCAATTATTTGTTAAAGAGCTAAATCAATTAATGTTTTGTGGTATTCGCCGACTTCAGGAAGTCTATCAAAATTGTTCAACTTGCCAAATTTTAATTTATGTGGCGTTCTCCAACTACCGGGGCTCGTTGAGCATTTTTATATGGTTCAAAGTGTAAATCATGTAATTGTACGAGTTTGGTTGGCTCCCGGGGGAGCATTTACAAATCGTACAACGCGCTAAACATGATCGAGTTGTCGCCATTTTGGAGGTATTAGCCAGCCCCGGCGCCTGGAGCCCTTTTGAAATTAATCAAGGTGCGAAATGTGGGTTTAGGAGGCGTTTGCCGGTGCCGTGGAGACGTTTCAAACTATTTCAAACTAAAAGAGAAATTTTTTTTGTTGGAGCATACTGGCACCTGTGGCGTCTTTTAAAAGTGTTTAAAACTCGCAAACATTTTAATTTGGTGGCCGTTTACCCACGCCCGTGGAGTAATCATTGTTTTCAAATAACTAAAAATGTAAATTTTTGGGTATGTGAATTGTAGCTGCAATAATGAACAAAATAATTGTCAATTTGAAAAGAATGGGTGAAGTAAATGAGTTCCGTTTTCACCACAGTTTCATTTTAGCAATACCTTTAAAATTAAATTCGCAATTTGGTTTGCAAAATAAATTTCAAGATTCAAAACCAAGACCTGGGGAACTGAAAACTTCTAGAAACTCAGACTCAACCCTCGTCCTTGGGGACTTTTTGCAAGTGGTTTAAATGGGCCGAGTAACGAACAACTATGTGACATTTTTTAGCCGTTTGGTATATTCCTTCTTAGATTGGTCTTATTTGACTGGGCTCTAATGTTTTTTTTTGTTAAGTTGAAGCAAGATACGCCCGATTAGTGGTGTGCCTGTTCTTACTTAGATAATTTAATTTGTCTTAATATATCCAGCAATACAAAACCGTATCCATCAATAAAAAACAGTTCGCGCATTATATCTCCGGCTATGACCACTACGCTACTAACCATGTCATATGATATTTTTAAACATATGATATTGGTAAACACAACATTTGACAAGCAGTGGTGTTTTAGACAATGTTTTCAGAAAAGTACCCCCTCTCCCCCCCGCACCTTACAATCAGCTGACTCAGTCACAGCCGGAGATATAATGTGCGAACAAATATGTGATAAATAAAATTAAACACAGTAACATCAAAATATTATTTTTAATTTTGCAAATGATATCTTTAACCACCCTGAGGGGTGGTGGGTGGGTAGATACATAAATCTAGTGAAAGGGCGCCAATGTAGGCTCTCCCATGTCCCAGAAAAATCCCTTGTCGCGGCCCTGACGCCATGTCCCTCAGCTTCTGTATGCATATTATGTCGGCAGCAGACACGCCTTCTAGAAGACTGACGTACTCCAGGGCTTCAACCAGCATCTTGAACCCTTCCGAGTGTGGAATGGAAGGCTTGGGGTCGGGTAGTTCCTCTTCGTCCACCGCTTCATGGTCATTTGACACCATTCTTATAAAGTCGTCGATTCTTACAAACAACTTTTTATGTTTATCACAACTCATTTTATCACAATACAGAACTCATTAAATACGCACGCGACGCAACAGTCAGACTGACAGGTAGCAGACTGTCTGACAGAGGTTAGTGACATGCCCGCTTCCTCTCCCAAAATGGCATGTGTCATCGCCAATATGATTGCTACAGATTTTGCAAAGAACGCCTGAAGACGCAAAATGTATGCCATTAATGTGATGCGGGCTTGCTCGCACCAGGGCCGGATTTAAGCATAGGCGCCATAGGCGCACGCCTAGGGGCCCGCGCCACAATAGGGCCCGCGCCACAATAGGGCCCGCGCCACAATAGGGCCCGCGCCACAACAAAAAATATACAAATTATTCTGTAGAATCAAGGAATTAACGTAGTTTGGTACTCAATAAACTTCGGCCATGAATAAAAAGATGATTAATAAATTGTTATCCCGATTGAACGTGAAACATTAAACGTAATTTCATCATTTAAATAGCAGACAGTTCAAAAGATTTAACATCGTCGACTGCAGGTTAACTTTGATTGCGCACAGAGCCGCTTTGTCGGCTGCAAAGTTCTCGAAGTAGCGGTAGTGGGAAAAAGTCTGTAGAGAAAAATAAAAGAGTAGAGAAGAAAATAATATTGGTATTCAGGTTATCTCAGTCTAAAATAAAAACAAATTGTGACGTGGAGTCCGGAAACATATAACGTGCAGCTAGAACGAAAATTAACCTTGACCAACAGAAGGAGAATATTTGACTCCTCATTTAGGCTATATTTTTGCCCGATAGGCTAATTTAGCTTGCACAACCAGACAGGGGCGAACCCAGGGGGATAAAGGGGATATATCCCCCCTCGAAATTTGTGAAAGAAGACATGTTGGACGACACGACAACGATTTTCGGGTACCGAAACGAGACTACGATTTTTTTCTACCATGATAAGAAGACGATTTTCGTTTACCGCGACGAGAAGACGATTTTTGTCTACAGCAACGCGACGACGATTTTTGTCAACTGCGACGTGACAACGATATTTTTCTAATGCGACAATGATATTTGTCTAACGCGACAACCATATTCGTGTACCGCGACGACCATATACGTCTACCCCGACGACCATATTCGTTCACCGTGGCGTCTACCGTGACGACGATATTTGTCTACTACGGTACCGCGCGCGCGACGTCCATATTCGTCTACCGCGGCAGGATACTCATCTACTGTGGCTTCTACCACAACTACGATATCCGTCTACCGCGACGACTATATTCGCTTACCATGTCAACGACATTATTTGTCTACCGCGACAACGATATTCGTTTACCGCAATCTCCATAATCGTCTATTGTGATGCGATATTCGCCTACCTCGACGACGATATTTGTCTACCGTCATGTTAGTACGGGTTTTTGTGAGTACCTAAATACCCCCTTCGACCTTCTTATAGGATATCCCCCCCCTCCGAAATTAAAACCTGGGTTCGCCCCTGCAACCAGATTTGGGTAAATTGACGTCAATAGTTTTGGTTCCACCACAGGCTGTACGGGACTTAGTCCAACATGACAGGATAATATTCATGGGAATAATTTAATTAGCGACTGGGGGGGGCTAAATTTTCAGACCTCTGCTCTATAGCTCAATTTTAACCCCCCTCCCCTTGAAATGTGTTAGACGTTAAGTTTTGTTGAAGAAGCATTGCCAAATGACGGCCGCGAAATGTCCGAGATATTTACCGACAGCGATACAACCGATGTTCGCAGGCCACGAGCCTAGCCTACCCAAGTGCTGTTTGCTATTGACATAATATGACCAAGAAATTTGCCAGCCGCTGCAAACTTAAAGTGAGGTGTCCACTAGATTTCACATATTAAATTTCCAACTTTTGTCTTACCTTTCCATACAGACTATTAAAAAAATCCCGACCAGTGAAATCAGCAATGTAGCTTTTAAATACAATTATTGAGCATTATCTTTGATGTCAAATAAAGACGGCCGCAATGCGACCAACAGCTAGGTTTACTGGCCACGATATGTCAAAAGATTTACCGATCGCAGTGCGACCGAGAGATTTGCTGGCCACGGAAACATTGGATGATTGTCCGACCACAATGTGACCAAGAGATTTGCCAGCCGAGATTATGACCGAGAGTTTTGTTTTTGGTACAAACGACCGGTAGAGACAGCCGCAATGTGATCGACAGTTCGACAGATTTATCAGCTGCGGTATTAACAACAAATTTCCCAGCTACAATGTGCGGTCAGTAGATATCCAAAAGCGCGACAGACTTGTCGATCACGAAACGAACGAGAAATATGCCTGTCAGCTGCTGTAGAAACGATAGATTTTCTGGTCACAACAAATGGCCAGATACGTGACGGCCATGAAAAGAACGAGAGGCTTGTTTTTATCGGCCCCAATGCAACCAACAAGTCGGGAAGAACGGAAGACAATGGTTAAAAAGGAGTTCATGCCCTCCTAAAAACGGACATTTGGCCACTCTGACCCTGGGGGCCTGCGGGCCCGCACCACTGAGTGAGCCTAGGGGCCCAAAAGTTCTAAATCCGGCCCTGGCTCGCACAATAAATGAAGGTGTTGAAACGTAAAGTTAGTTACGTTTTTATTTGATAATACTGTGCCGCTAAAAAAAATCACGATTACCCAACCAGACTAGCGAGAGTCCGGACAAGGCTGATCCGGATGAGCGAGAGTCTACTGTATAATCAATTTAAATAGTGATTTTGGAGTTCCAGGTTCATGGAAACCTACTTCTTTTTTAATGGAAATTTAACGCAGAAAAAATGGTAGCATGCATGTTTGAGGGCTTTATCAAATTAGGTAAAAAAATTAAATTTTTCTCAAGTAAAAGCATGTTTTTTTAAATAATATAAAATAATTTTTCTTAAGGTGGGTGTCTGGAATAGAATTTTCTAAACTGTAGATTTGAGTCAAATTTGTCACCAAAAAAAATTTAATGCTATGTCAAAACCACTCCGTATATCAATATTCTGTGAAGACATGGCTTATTACATGTAAATACTGTATATTGTATAATGGTTGAATCAATGACTTATGATTAATATAAAATCCAAAAACGATTGACTGACTGACTCAATGAACACATTTCTCAAAAAATCAAGACTTTAGGGCATGAATTTTGGCACAAAACTACAGTATCACTTATTTAATAGCTAGGGTTATTTTGTGATCAAGACTCCTCCTACATCCAGAGACTCCTGAGTTTAATAATTAGGTTGTTGTTGAAAAGAGCTCGCTCTGAAGTTTTGCAGGAAATAAAATTTATGAATAAACTAATATATTAGGCAAGAGAATAATCCACATTGAGAGTGAAATGTAATTGTTGTTTGATAGAACGTATTAAGAAGGAGAGGGGGGAGCCAAAATATCTGAATGCCTTAAAATGTAATTGTAGCCCCCGAGGAAATAAAAAATTACTCTTCGAAGCTTTAGGGATGGAGCATAACTTCGTTCGTACCGTACTGTCAGAAATTAATAAATTATGTGATTTTTAGTCATACATCAACTCTGCATTGTATTATTTTTTTTGATTTCAGGTCGTAATCCCCTGCCATTCTGCACCTCAACACCTTATGTTCCTCTCGTCAGCTTCTGTATACGTCTTTACGACATTCATCATAACCCACATGGTCTCAGTCTGTGTATGAGGCTGGAGGCCACGTCTATGCGACGTATACTCTTTTCAATCAGGTTAGACCTTATGCCGCTTTATTCCAAGACTAGAAATATTATTGGATTATAAGAGTAACATTTTATTATGATTAAGAATAAAATTAGATGAATGTAATAAAGCAGTCGAATTCAGGAGTTAACCAGATGACTAAAACGCTGAGTTATGAAAGCAACTCCTAAAGAAAAATATCATGGAGCAAAGGTAGGCTACACTTATTCACTTATTTATTTATTTATTTATTAGCATCTGTAACACCTTTTAAATACATAAAGTGTATACAAGGCAGAGATTTGTCACACAATATACAAGCTCAGTTGTAAATACAAAGAAAAAATTAAGCTACTCTTAACAAACAAAAAATGTATTTGAAGCTCGAACAATAAGAAAAAAACATAAAAAATCTTTACCCAAATGAGATGAAATAGTCTCCCTCTCAGCCCCCCTTGGGAATATGTCTGTGTGATTCATCCTGATGCTACAGTCAGAAAATCCATAACACTATTAAAGCAATGATTTAAAAAATCAAATGATAGCTTAAATGCCCTTAAGGTACCTCCTTAAATGTCCTTAACTTTCTCCTTCTTAATGTTGTCAGGGAGGTTATTGAAAAGTATTATGCAACTATAGAAAGGAGCCTTTTCAAGGTAGTTATATGGATAGGATATTAGAAGAGAGCTATTTCTAGTAAAATATGAATGGTTGTGATGATTGTTGATAAACAATTCCGAATTAGAGAATACAAACATAATGCAATAAAAGATGTACGTACAATGAAGGAAGCGGAAGAAGCCTGAGTTTCTGAAAATGTGGTTTGCAGGTGGCATTGATTGAAGATTGAGTCACAACCCTAATAATTCTTTTTTGCATAATAAAGACTCTTTTAACATCACTAGAATTGCCCCAAAATAGACCCCATAGGAAATGTATGAGTGGAAATACACATAGTATACCTGTCTTAAAACTTGACAGTCTACAACCTGTGACAATGTAAGTACGGAGTAACAGGCATTAGATGTGTTCACGCCATGTGAGGCTCGAATCGATTTTGATCCCTCAAAATCTAGCTGTTGGCAATACTTTACATCAAAAAGAAGGTATGATGTATCTATTAAAGGAGAGTTTCTATTGTTCAAGTAAAAATTTTAAATTTGAGTTTTGTTTGAGTTTAAATTCATCCCATTAGCAGAAAACCAACTGTTCAGTTGATTAAATTATTCACTCAAAAGGTTTGAAAGAAGTTGTTGATTTTTGTTGCTAAAAATAACTGAGGTGACATCTGCGTATTGAATGACACAGGCATTGTTAATGACTTCAGGAAGATCATTAGAGTATACCAAGAATAAAAAGGGGCCAAAAATAGAGCCCTGAGGCACTCCTCAGGTTACGTCCAAAAAATTGCTCTGATCAGATTCGTTGATGACAACCTTCTGTGTTTCCGGTTTGAAATGTAGGATGATAGCCATTGACTCCATAAAGCCTCAGCTTAGCAATCAGGACGGAAAAATCTACACAGTTGAAAGCCTTGGATAGGTTGCAGAGGGCACCAATGGTGTACAACGACCTATCCATGGCTCTCGACACATGATCAAGGAACTTAAAAATGGCATCACATGTACTCTTCCCTTTTTGAAAACCAAACTGGCAACTGTTAAATGACCTATTGAGCTGAAACAACTTGTCAAGTCTTTTAAGGGTCATCCTCTCCAAAACAGAGGAGAGAGACTGGTCTAAGTTTTCAATTTTGTAATAATTTTCTTTTTTAGTAACTTATGGGTTTTACTTAGGAGAACTTTAAAGCACTAGGAAAACGCCTTTCTGGAATGAAATATTGTTAATGTAAGTCAAAGGTTTTACAAGAAAATGTGCCCATTTTTTATTATAAAATATGAAAGTTCATCCCATCCTGCTGATCTTTTCATTTCTAAAGATTTTAAGGTGTCCAAGACTTCATTTTCATTGGTGAAAGCAAAGTGCTGAAGGCTTTGATCTGGTTTGAATTCCTGTGGAATAAAATTGAGGGCAGCTTGTGAATTTGTTTGAGTGTTAATTGATTTACAAATATTTTTATGAAATAAGAGTTTAATTTGCAAGCTATGGTTTTCTTGTGAGTAATAGTAATGTTGTGAATGATAATTTTGGTTATTGTTGGACATTCTGTTACCTGGCCAGTCTATTTTCTGACAACCTCCCAAGTAGCCTTTATTTTTTCTTGGAATCAATTTTTCTGCTATTTCTTTGTATTCAGGTTTTACTATCAAGACGCTTTTCTTGGGTTCTGGGTAATACCCCCATTTCGGCCCTTCAACACGTAAAGCATCAAACCACTCTCGAACTTGAAGTGTTTCACCAAAACATGAAGAATTGTCAGCGTACCAGTTTTGATTCCAATTCTGGCTTTTTAGTTTTTTCACCAAAGGCAATATGCCAACTGCATACATTAGCATGCCTAAAGGGTCTCCCTGAGTGGTTCCTTCTTGACTAAGGATGATTTTATTGCTTCCTCTAAACATAATGGTTGCATAGCCTTGGTATGTATTGAATAGGAAACGAGCACAAAGAGGCCAGAGTACCCTAGCATTCCACAGAGTTAAAGGCAGGCTCAAGGCGTTGAATGCATTTCAAGCATCTACAAGTAAAATACAATTTTGGTTATTTTCATTGAATAGGTCCGTCATAGCACGTATAGCACCTTCTATTCCAGCTTTTGTTCCAGCGCAGAGTTGGTCAGATCTGCATATTTCTTGAATATTGTCACCTGTTACAAAAGCCATGATTTTTGCACAAGGTCTCCGCAAAACTTTTCCAACTCCTATAGGACGAATACCAGGTATTTGTTCAGTGCTATTCCTCTTCTAGCCAAGATTATTTTTTGGTAAGCATGCAAGAGAATTACCTACATCATTTGGTAGGTATCTTAGCAAAGAAACAATAGAGGTCCTAAATTGGATCCTTGGGGGACACCACATTTTAAAATTTCATTTTTTTAAAGAAAATTTTAAAACTCTATTGTCTTTGGTTGTATATTTGATTTCAACGAATTGATATCGATTATGAAGATATGATTTTATTTTGACCATCTGATTGATTTTATGTCACACCTAACATTTGTAATTTATTAATTAATTTGGAATAACAATATCAAAAGCCTTTGATAGGTCCATGAAAATTCCTGATGTATACTCCCCTTTATCTACGGATTCAATAATAGACTCAATAAATGATACTGCTGCTGTAATTAAAGATTTTTCTTTTCTAAAACCGTGTTGAAAGTCATTTAATAATTTAAACTCTTCTAAATTAATAACATATAGGTTCTTTACTTAAAAAAAAACCAAAAAACACTCCAAAACAGAGGTATGAAGATTCGCTAAGCAATAAAGATCCATATAAACTAAAACCCAAACTATGCAGAATGAAAATGGTCGTACTATCAAAGCTATGAATTTTATAACATATACATTGACACTTTTAAAGCAGATGAAATGAATTTCTTTTCTTTATTAAGGTTTCAAGTCAAAATTTTTAGTTTAGTTCTAGAAAGTTTACCTGATAGGCAGTTCAGCCTCTGGGAATTTTATTCCAGTGACATAATTTGTTTAGGAAATTTGAAAATCACTACAATACTTTATACTTTCTCATTGAATGGTGTTTATGCTGTGAAACCCCGTAAATAAAAATAAAACTAAAGCCTATTTTATTATGTTTTTTTTTTAAGTCATGAAGTGACATGGGCTGCTAGTGTCATATTAATTCTGTTTATTTAATCAGCTGATTTCTATTTATATTGTTTTTTTTACTACTATCTGAGTCTTAGTAACCGTGTATTTTTTAAGTACTAATTATACTTTAACTTACTTCAGGAGTGTTCAGTTTATATTAGTCTTTTATTTCACACAACTACTTTTATCTAAAATTTTCAAGTTAGGGTTGGGGGTGATACAAGGGTTTATGAGGGTATAATATTTTCATGTGAAAAAATACTTCCTACACCGGTAATAGACATTTCCAGCAAAATGAACACCAAGATTTTTAAAAATTTTTTTATTAATCAAAGATGCAACTTTTGAAAAACCTGTCCGGTTTGATAAATTAAAAAAAAGGTTAATATTTATAATTAATTACACATCGGTTTTGACCATGAAACACTACGTTTTGCTGAACATGTCATATCTACCCATGATCCTAAAATGTGATTTTAAACTACAAGAACTTCCTGCACAAAAATTATCCCTTAGTTGAATTTTTATATCACCACCCTGACCCCTAAAATCTAATCTAAATTTGGGATGGGAGTTGTCCAATGACCATACTGGGGTTCTTCTTTTTCTGGTGTGTTGCAATGATCTGCCACAGATTATGTTTCTAATCTTCAAGTTCTGATGTACGCAGACGACACTTCCATCGTAGCTTCAAATCAAAATAAGGCTGATTTGTCTTTGAATTTAACTAAAACACTTGAGGCAATGACTCTCTGGTGTGATGTGAATAGCCTAAAAATGAACCCTTCTAAAACAAAGTTTATAAATTTCTATGTGAACTACAGTAAAATACCTCAGTCCGATTCATCTTATCTACCTGCTCTGACTGTGCAGCTTTTACCAAAGTCCTCTGCCTGAAGGTGGATGCAACCCTTTCTCGGCGTCAGCATCAACACACTTCTTGTAAAGCTGAGCAAGGAATTTTATGCTGGGCTAACACTTTCACTGTGTCTGTTGATTTATAAGTTCAAAGACAGGTTTATACTTTGCTTATTTCCACTCTCTTATCCCATATGGACTTTTATTTTGGGCAAATTCCACAGAAGCCAATAAGATCTTTAATACGCAAAATCGAGTCATCAGATTTCTTTATAATTTACCCACATCTAGACATGTAGAAATAATTTCAGGAAACTTCATATTGTTCCTCTCCCTTGCTTGCTGAATCTTCCGAGTCTTCTCTTTGTTAAGTCAAATCTTAAAAAATTCTTCAATAATAATCACCATCATAAATATTACACCAGAAAATTAAACACCCTTCAATACCCCCAAAACAAATTTTTTTGAGAAATCCCCATCATATCTTTGCATTAAAATCCATAATAAATGTCCAAATCAATCAATATTTAAATCTATGAAAAAGTTAAAAAAAACTGTAATTGATTTTCTGTTTGAACACTGATTCAACTGTGCCTCAGAGTTTATGGATTTTATATTTCAGATAGCCTGCCTTCACTGAAATAGAATATTTGAATACTTGTTTGTAGGCATTAAGGTTGACTTACAGAAAGCCTATTGATTTCAATTATTTGAAAGCCAATTTATTTGTTATTTGTTTTGTTTTTTAAAACACTATATTTCCGTAGCTTGAAATCAAGTAAAAAAATCATTTAGTTAAAGAATAAAGAATGAACAACTTACTTACATACTTTAAAAGTTTAATCAAAGAGCTAAATTCAATTTTAGCATTTTCAAGCTATTCAAGTTAGTTCAAGTATGCATAGCAATTCAAGCTAAATTCAACAAAATTATAGCTTAACTACTGAAATTTTAAAGTTAATTTGATTTACCACAGGAGTTTCCGATAAACGATTTTTTTGGGAAACACATTCATTTTCCCTTGTTCTCTTGTTTCTGACTGTGAGCAAACACTGGCGCCACTGTGAGCAAAGACCTACTTGGATGAGGGACTGCCCCTGTGCCTTATTGAGAGTTATCGCCAAAACAGGAATTATAGGGAACGGCTGTCTTTGAAGGGAACCTTTCCTTGTGACAACAATGTGTAAATGACACATTATCTCTACCAGTCTTTTCATTATTGAAATGCAACCTGCCGCGATGAAAACATTTTAAGTTCATTGGTCTGAGGATGGAAGGAGCATCAAATTCGAAAAACCCAAGAAACTCGTATCCATATCGTAATAAAACTTGGTTTTTGGTTTCATCTAGATGAGATTTAGTGTATTTTAGTTTAAAACCCCTCCCTGCCCATTGGGAAGATGATGCCAGCGGTTGCAATCATGTTCCCTCTGAGCGGTCAGTATTAGTTTTCTTTCTTCTTATTGCTGGCATCATTACTGCACCAAATGAAAAAATAAATTAGCTCAAGTTAATAAAACTTAAAAAAAACAATATGCTGAAATGTATTGAGATATTTTAATCTACATTGTAAAACTGGTAACTCTAATGTTTAAGCCCTTTTAAAACACTTCATAATATTACCTAAATTACACAATAAATTTGAAAAAATAAGTAAAACTGTTGAAAAAATTGTTGTCACATTCCAGAAACCAAAGCAGCTGTAAAATAAAATTAAAAATTAATTATAATTGCTGCAATCTGTGGTTTACCTGTAGAACTATTTCAGAGCTTGACTGTCATATGTTCAGTTGTAAACAAAATGAACTAAGCTTGCTCAAATGACGATGAATAGCGCCATTATTCTGAAACTTCTGCCCTTTAGTGTACTTTAGTGATGCCCTTTTTTTTAAAATTCTGACACGTATTGATAAATTTACATAAAAATCCCTTTAATTTGACACCTTAAACGTTAAAAGGCATTTAGCCATTATTGAGGGTTGACTGTGAAAAGAAAACCGTTTGCGTATTAATATAGAAAGGCTGTATTAAGGTATAGAGTTTTAGGTTTAAAATTTTATGCCAGTTTTAAGACAACAATGTGATAACTTGTCAGCCCAGGCATTTTTTTAAGTGTAAGATCGTGTCAAGATATTAATCTCTATACCTATAAAAGGCAAAGCCCTCACTCACTCACTCACTCACTCATCACTAATTCTCCAACGTCCCAATATCCCAGAAGGCTGGAATTTGGTACAGGCAAATAGGAATACTAAGTTGTTTTCATCTTGATCTGACCTTCGGACTCCGCCACAGACCTTCTCAAAGATCCCATATCATCATTATGGCATTATATAAATTGATGAAATGTTTATATTTAAACAGATGTGAAAAAGCAAGAAATTTAGTAGAAGGTCAAACCAGCTGTCAGGAACAGAACATAAAATAAATCACAGACTAGAGATACTCATAAGGTCTTTCTTCCCTGTAACAGCTGTTATTGAAAGAGCTAATTTAAACCATTTATTTTATCTAAATCATTAGAAAAAATACTTAGCCTTTGTCTTTTAGCGAATTTCATTGATGGAATTATTACCATAGGTCTCACGGCAAGACCTAAGCTCTAGACCATGATAACTTTTCATTTTGGAGCTCCCAGAATAAAAAAAAACAATTCAAACTATATTTAAAGCTGAAATCACAGTACATTGTCCCTATAGAAAAATTCTATATCTCGGTTATTACTCAACGTATCTTGATAAAACTTGGTATGTGGCTTTTTTGGTTCAGATTCACCTGATATTGTTTAAAACCACCAAATTTTTGCATGACTGTGCAGTAGACCTGCATATTCATTCCCCATGTTATTCTTAGGGAAGAAATAAAATAAGGTCATGCACATAGTCTAGAGGTCTGCTGCAACGGGGGTATTTTTATGTTCAAGATAGACCATAAAAACCTTAGAATTTTTTGACATTAAATCAAGGCAATTTCTACGTTTTACGTACATATACTTTCATGAAACAGAAAACTGCTTTAGGATTATCTAAGTAGGCAAGGTCTGCTGCGACGGAGATATTTATATTCCTGCTTAGGGGCCACTATATACCATGCATGCGAGCAGATTCAACGATATTGGGCATAAGCCTTCCCAGGGCAGTGGCAGCCTTGAGGCCTTTATCGGCGGGGCGCTGAATCTGCTCACATGTATAGTACAGGGAGGCTAAATAGAAATACCTCCTGCTGGGGGCAGCAATGGAATAACTCCTGTCGCAGCAGACCTGCGGACTTAGAGGATTCCTGAGAACATCTTTCTGGTTAATGAAAGTCCATCTTCTTTATATTTGTCCAATACCACTGACCTATCACTGCACAGCCCAAACTACTTGACTTAGCACCTTGGACCTTTGCATGGACGATCTTAAGGGCGTAAGCATCCGCTAAGAACGGTTTTTTTTAAATTTGAAGTTTTAAGGGGTTTTGGTGGAGTCGAAATTTATAAATTTTCCTACGCAAGTGGAATGGATGATCTTTTGTTTAATTTTCAAAGTTCATTCAACAAGCAGGTGGTTCAGCTTCATATATGGATACTATTTTACAGCTGATTTATAGTTTGGTTACTTTCATAATGGTTTTATGGTTGTTTTGTTGTAATTTTTTAGGTGATATGTAATATATAAAAGTTAAATTTAGTTTAGTTAATTTAATATCCATCTTTTAGCCCCTGAGCTGTGCGATTTAAATAGTAAGACTAAATTACTTACATCAACCGTCAGAACAGCTCAAAAAATACTGTCGTCGTGTTCAGGACATGTTTCAACGTTTAATACGTCATCTTCAGCTGACTAAAAATGTGAGTTGAAGTTGTGAGGATCTGCATCCACGTAGTCAGTAGATGGCATGTTCTGTTTTTCGTTTCGTCTCGTTTTTCGTGTCTTTGTTATGTGTGATTGTGATTGTTTATTGACGATGCCATCTACTGACTACGTGGATGCAGATCCTCACAACTTCAACTCACATTTTTAGTCAGCTGAAGATGACGTATTAAACGTTGAAACAAGTCCTGAACACGACGACAGTATTTTTGAGCTGTTCTGACGGTTGATGTAAGTAATTTAGTCTTACTATTTAGTTAATTTAATTAAAGTCGTCATTCATTTTTTTTCCTTATCTGTATAATCATAAACTCAGTATGTGGCCCTATCTTCATTTAGGCAGCGGGAGTTACAGTTTTTATCGTGAGCAAAGCCACGGGCAACTGTTAGTAAACAATATTTCAGTATTTTAGTACTACAATTGATCATTTTAGCGAATTTCCCCTATAGGGAAGAAGCTATTACCTCAGGTCTCATGGTAGGACCTTAGCCCAAGACCATGACCATCTTGGGCACTCAGAAGCAAAAAACACCAATCGTTCAAATTTTTAGATATATATATATATATATATATATATATCTATGTGCCTGTAAGCACGATAGCGCTCGCAAAAATGGTCCGATCAGAATGAAATTTGGCACAGGTGTGTAAAGTAGTAATTATTCGGATGAGTTCGAAAACCAGCCCGATTAGACCACTGGAAGGGGAGGTAGAGGGGGATAAACCTCCCCCCAAAAAGGAGAGGTTTTGACGTAGAAAAATAAAAAATAATCAAATTTTGGTTAGCACCAATGAATTCAACTGGAAAAAACAAACAATTTACTATCTTGAATCATTGCTCTATGTCCATTGGTTACTGAGATATTGAAAGTGGTAAACACAGTACGTTGTAATAATGTTAACCTTATGGGAAATAAGTAAAATTCTATATCTCGCTAATTTCTCAACTTATCGTAATAAAACTTGGTTTGTGGTTTCATCTAGATGAGATTTAGTGTATTTTAGTCTAAAATACCCGAAATTTCCATTATTGTGGCAGCAAACCTGCATACTCATTCCCCATGTTATCCTTATACGCAATAAAAAAAATTCCATATCTTCATTATTTCTAAACATATCTTGATAAAACTTGGTATATGGCTTCTTTTAGATAAGATCTACTAAATATTGAAATAAAACCACCCAGTTTTAACATGCCTGTAGCAGCAAACCTGCATACTCATTCCCCATGTTATTCTTATGGAGATTACAAAAACATGTCATATCTCACTATATTGAATGGAAGTATTTTTTTGGCATTTGAAATTCGCTGAGTATGCAGGTCTGCTGCAACGGGGGTATTAGTAGCTATTTAATATTTTTTTTAAGTATTTTCTTCAAATTAATGTATTTAAATTCTAACCTATGCGTTTAAATTAACAGTCAATGGTTTTTTTTCAGAAACGTTCTGCTTAGGCTAAAACTATGCACAGAAATAGCAATAATAACAACAATGTAAACAAACACTACACTAGGCATCACAAACATGTGATGATTAAAATTTCAAAACAGCTGGCGTTTTCCAATATAATCATATCAAAAAATTACTAGGTGTTTAATTTTTTAGAGTCAAAATTTCATTATACCGTACCTAAAGACCTTTGTACCAAGACCTTTTGGACCTTGGTATAAAGACCTCTTTGGACAAAAAATGTGTGACTGACCTGTAATTTTGTCAATGACAAAATGACAGGAATATCCAGGAATGGTTGTGGCCAGGAATGGTTTAAGAACTGAAAAAAAATTTTTTCCTTGGTTTATGTACAGTAAAGTCCCACAAACCCAGACTAATGTGGACTGAACGGTGTCCAGGTTTGTGAAAATTCCAAGTTATCGGGAAATGAGAAAAAATAAGAAAAAATAAGAATAGTTGCTGTTATTTCTATAAGAAATCATTTATATATTGCATAGTAAAAAATATAAAAACTATATTAGTTACAAAAAAAACTTAAAGAAAAACTAAAACTGTTTTAAATGTGTCACACCGTGCTCTGGCCATGAATCTCAATGCACTTTATTGCTCTAGCAGGCTTTCCGAGTTATCCAGAATTCCGGGTTATCGAAGTCCGGGTCTCGGGACTCTACTGTACCATTTTCATTGTATCACCCTGTCTTATTAGTACCTTTCAATACACACCTTTAGGCAATTTTGAGTTTTTAAACAGATTTGGCTAGCAGCATGATATTGACCTCGGGTTTGCAGAATTTGTTCCTTTTATTAAGCCCATAAAAATGAGTGGTAACTCGATTGGGGCAACCCAAAATTTGAAAATTTAGGACAACCCCCAAAATTGTATTTTGGGAACAGGGGAAGATGTTTTATGCAAAGTAAAAAGTAGATGTTCAAAATATCTTTAACCTATATTATTTAGTTTAAAATTTAAAATTAGTAAACCGGTCTCAGACTTTTGAGACCATCTATAAAAATGTTAGTTTGTTGAAAACAAAATTGAACTCATTTAATATAGATTAAAGATTAGGTATAAATTAGCAAAGAACAATCTGTAAAACTAAATATTTAACACACTCTGTTTCAGCTTTGATTGTATCAAGATTGATCATCACCGTATATCATTCTACATGCCCCCCAATGCTACAACCTTTGGTGTAGTGGGGTTTCATCTTGGAGACACAGATCCCTACATCTCGTACCAAGACTGGACCAAGCTGCACATACCCCTACCAGAGATCAATCCGACTCCCCCTCCACCACCACTCAAGCCAACTCATCGGCATCACTTTCTTTGGCTGCATTGGTAACAGGCAGTAACGCTTTAGTGTTTGAATAATGAAAACAAAAGAAACACCCATCCCACACCAATACATTTTTTAATTTTTCAGATTTTTATTCATGAAAACACTTATAGTCCAGTGGATGACGGCAAAAAAGTGTTAAACCTCTGCATTCTTGAAAACTTCACAGATTTGAATGCAAATTCATAAATGAACATCTTTTTGCCTCCTCTTCAAGAGTTATATGGTTTTAAAGAGCGCTTTTTAATTTTCGGGGGTTGAAACTACCATGTTATACCAAAAATGAGACAATTTAACATTAAGTGTATTCAAATATATCATTTGAAAATTGTCGTGTCAAGTAGTATTACTTTGGATGAATTAAAAAACAACAAATTCAGCTAAAAATACAAATAATCAAGTATATTGAATCTTTTATTGGTTACCGGGATATCTTTAATGGCAAACGCAGTGTATTGTACCAATGTTGACTTTATGGGAAAAAAATAAAATTTTGTATCTCGCTTATTTCTTGAAATATTTAAATAAAACTTGATACCAACTGCAGTTCACGCATGAAAATCCCGACCAGCGCGAGAATTTTGACGCATCGGTGACTGGGGGAGGAGGGGAAGTCCACTTCCCTACTCAAGCCCCTACTCTTCACTGCTGCTAAGTAGTTGCAAATAAGTTAATTTATTTTCAAAGCAAAAGTAAATTCTTGACTTAAAATGTATTTAAGGTGATAGTTTGAAGTTTTTTTGTGTTTGTGTGGTTTTTGCACGATTTAAAAAATGTATGTTGCCATATTGTTGAAATAAAAAATTGATTGATTGACTGATTGCAATTTTTATCTTTGTCAATTCAATTATTAAACTTAGTCCAGTCACCGAGCCATGTGACCTTGAAGAAGAGTCAAGCTCAAATTTTGTGATTGATTCTAGTTCTATTTGATGTACTGAACAAGAATATGGCGGATGCCAGACCAGCATCCTTGGGCAATTTTGAATATCCTAGGTCAAAGTTCAAAGGCCTGAAAATAGAGAAACAGATATTCAAAAAAATTGTATGTATGGTATCTTTTGGTATCCAACAAATATTCCCCTAGGTATTGATTTTAAGCCACCGCCAATAGTTGCTGGGTGATAAATACTTCATTTTGATTGGGTATTAATTTTCAGCCGCATTCTTGGATCCGCCATATTGGATACAAGATAATTTTTTTAAACATGAATGTGGTTTTGTGTCAAATCATTACAGACAAGATTTTCATGCTGATTACAATGCCACAATCCGTTTTTTAAATTATTGTTCTGTTCTCGAGATATACTCAAATAAATATTCTTTCCTATTAATTTCTTATGGGTGTTTCCAAATTTAACTGTTTTTTGTTTTGTTTTTCTTATATCTCCGGTTCTAATTGCATTGTAAAGTTCATTTTGGTCTTAAAAGATTCAGTGATTTAAAGGCTTTAATTTGAAATATTAATCATTTAAATATGACCAATCAGAGGAGGTACAAAGCAGCATTGAACATAAAACGTTGATTTATCAAAATTTATTTTAACTTAAAGGTTTATATCTCAGGTTCTAAGTAAGTCTAAATATTAGGTTTGGTCTTAAAACATTCATCTGATCTTTGGCTTTCATTTGAGCCAAAATGAACATTATAATGTGATTAGAATCGGAGATATCAGAAAAACAAAACAGAAATAGTTTAATTTAAGATTGTATAATCTTTGAATGGGCTGAGCTCATTTTCCCACAGTCGGATTAACATCATCAACTACTCAATTGAAAGCCAAAGATTAGAGCTTTAAGACTAAACCTAAAATTTAGCCTTACTAGAACCTGAAATATAAATGTTTAAGCTTCTGCAACTGAAGACGGAACCTGGCTACAGATGTCATCTACAGCGGTGATGAAAAGGCCACTGAAGGTCTGCGGTGACAACGTGTCGACCACTGGGGAATTTACACAGCTCTTTGACTTGTTGATCTGTTCCCATGTCCTTTATTGTACTGATTTGGAGCAGAATCTATTAAGTCTGCATTAGCTTTCAGTTTGGCCTGCCCAAAAGCTTTCTTATAATTGGCTTTAGCTTGCAGGTATCTATTTTTTGTTTCTTCAACAAGAGTATTATACCTCCCTAGCCCACTGCCGAATGTCATAAAACTTCTCGACTTCTTTACGCATATTGGCTAACTCACTAGAGTTCCGGCCAAATCATTAGGCGGGTGAGGCTGCTGGCGTTCAAAATATGTTTTTGGAGAATTATTTACCCATCTGAAGTTATAGACAGTTATGCTCTTTGTTTATGTTCTCCAAATCAGCTGAGTAAGTTCCCCAAATATACCCAAGTAAATGTGCTTCTATCTGATGGAAATATGTTCAACTACTTAACTGTGTAGAGGAGCGGAGGTGTCTTTTTTAACATCAAGTCATTTATACAGCTGGAGTTTCCATTTTTCGCCACCCGCCTAATGAATTGGCCGGAACTTTAGTTTATCTTTGGACTGTCCCGAGACTCTGCAGCCTTGAATTTAATCATCTTAAAGGGAGAATAAGCTTCCATGGGATATAGGAAAATGGAGAAAAACTTGTCAAAGTCTTTATAATTTCCGTTAAATTCATGGTACCAATTTATGTTACCATGGTCTCGGGCTTAGGTCTCACCATGAGATCTACAGTAACAGCTTCTTAGTCCAGTGAAGATAGGTGAAAAAACACACTAAAAAGGAAAAAATGCAAGCAGAAATGTACTGCATTTTTCTTGGTGCTGGAAAATTTGCACCAAGACGTCCTGAGTCAAAACCCAAGTTTTCTACTTCGGATCAGGTGAGCTAACTCCACCATCTTGGAAAATGGTGGCCATGTTTGAAATACTTTTATCGACATAAAATCCACAAAAGTTGTCCGATTTCAACAAAATTTGGTATGGATGTGTAAAATTGGGTATTCTATTAGAAAACAATCGCATACATTTTATTTTTTACTATTATAATGGTTTTTTGCAACTTTTATGTAAAAAACATTTTTTTGTTTTTTTTAAGTTATGAGGTTAACTGTTAATCTGTGGATATTTCTGAAAAGTAGGTAAAATTACGAACAATTTGGTGTATTCAACTTTTATGTTACTGTTTTTACTTTTTATACAATCAAAAAAATAAGATATTTTGATGCATTTTTTTTTAAAAAGTGCTAAAAAATTGAAATTATCCAAATTTAGTTTTTTGTGGTAGAAAATGTTCATAGAAGGGTTCTGAGTCAAAACCCAACTTTTCTACTTCCGGTCAGGTGAGCTAAATCTGCCACCTTGAAAAATGGTGGATATATTTGATTTACTTAAATCATTATAAAATCCACAAAAGTCTTCCGATTGTGATAGAATTCGGTAGGGATGTGTATAACTATGGCCACTACGTAATACTAAAGGAATAAAAAGCATATTTTATCATTTTATATGTTTTTTTTTATAATTATTATGAAAAAATTAGGTTTTTTTACATTTTTATTTCAAAATTAACACCAAACATAAAAACCATGAATGTTTTTGAAAAGTACATAAAATTACAAACAATTTGGTATATTCAATCTTTACTATGCTGTTTTTAGTTTTTAAATAACACAAAAAATTTTAAGGTGTCTATCAAAAAAATGTTAAAAATTAAAATTTTGCAAATTAACGTTTATGTGGTAGAAAATATTTGCAAGTGGGTTCTAAGTCAAAATCCAAGTTTGATCATAAAATCCACAAAAGTCATCCGATTGTGTGGTAAAATTCGGTAGGGATGTGTATAACTAAGGCCACTACGTAATACTAAAGGAATAACAAGCATATTTTATCATTTTATATGTATTTTTATATTTTTTATGAAAAAATTAGTTTTTTACATTTTTATTTGAAAATAAAAACCAAACATAAAAACCATGAATGATTTTGAAAAGTACATAAAATTACAAACAATTTGGTATATTCAACCTTTACTATGCTGTTTTTAGTTTTTAAATAACACAAAAAATAAAATAAATGGAGCTTGGATGATTCATTAAGACCTCTCTACATTGTGGCACCTAAAAACTGGACATATTTGATTATTTAAAAAATTTAATAATTCATAACACAGGCTTTTAGGGTAATTTTTTGAGTGCAATCACTCCACTGTTTTGGTTTTAAATTCCATGGAGTAAAATATTTACATATAAGACATATATATTACCAGTAAATCATTAAAGGTTTTTCATATATTTAGTTTGAACCTTGGTGGTTTTGAAGTAATTTGTATAAAAGGTAATACACTTTTGTCATGTCTCATGTTTTATATAATTATTTTTAATTAACTTATCAATACAACTTAAAAAAAAAAAAAACGCCAACACTGTACTCAATTCCACATTCACCTTTCAGTATGGAATTTTCATAAGTCATGTGTTTCAAATGGTAATTTAGGTTGTACTACTCACATGAAATAATAATCAGCTAATGATTTCACCATTAGATGGTACGGATTTGGTAAACAAATACACTCAGAAAAGGTAATAGAGTAGCTATTTCCCATAGGGCCTGTACTGAAAGGTGAACGTGGAATTGAGTATACACATAACATAAAACTTTAATAAATAAATAAATACTTGTATTTTTCATATTACAATTGTTCCATTAGCTTTAAAATTCTTTGCATATTCATTTAATTTATTTAAACGTAACAAGATTTATATTACATAGTCCAAAACCTAAGTATGTTATTGTTTTTTGTATAATAAATTGTTAAGATCACCGTTTAATGACTGCAGTATGTTTACCTATTTATGTAACGCACGTTATATGCAAACATCGGTGATAACTCAATACTTTGAATAATGTTATATAAAAATAAGGTGCACAGTAAATATATTGTTTGTAATTTTATGTACTTTTCAAAGACATTCATGGTTTTTATATTTGGTATAAATTTCGAAATAAAAATTTTTTATAATTTTTTCATAAAAATTGGAATAAATAAATTTAAGTAAATCAAACATATCCGCCATATTTTTCGGTACTTTGGAATTACATGGAGTCCACTATTTTTAGAGATTTTTTTTTAACTGGATACCAAAAATAACTGCATAATTGGAGAGAACATACTTTAATTGACTCACTGCCCAAATTTGACATAATTATTATGAGCGGTCTTTATGTTCTGCCTCCTAGAAGGCAGCGATGTCGGCAAGGTAAAGCGTCACCGCCGCTAGCGGCAACACCCTATGGCCACCCTTAAACAGCGCGCTGCGGCGGCTATGTTAGGTTAGGTTATCATATATGATGAGTCATACTTTCGTCGGCCAAATCCTGTAGGCAAATCCTGTGATGCACACACTCCGGTCAACAACCTGACCTAGGCCTACTTGAAGAGTATTTGGCGGGTGAAGGTATGACTAGTCTGGTATCGTTTGATTCGTAGCAAAACGAGGAAATAAGTCCTACTAACATATTTATGATAACCTAACCTAACATAACCGCCGCAGTGCGCTGTATAAGGGTGGCCTCCGTATAATACCAAAGTACCTATTTTTCAATATGGCGGATTTAGCCCACCTGACCGTAAGTAGAAAACTTGGTTTTTGACTTGGAACCCCTTGGTGAATATTTTCTACCACATAAACGTTAATTTGCAAAATTTTAATTTTTTAACATTTTTTTAATAGACACTTAAAAATTTATATTTTTTTATGTTATTTAAAAACTAATAACAGCATAGTAAAGGTTGAATTTACCAAATTGTTTGTAATTTTATGTACTTTTCAAAAACATTCATGGTTTTTATGTTTGGTGTTAATTTTGAAATAAAAATGTAAAAAACCTAATTTTTTCATAAAAATTATAAAAAACATAAAACGATAAAATATGCTTGTTATTCCTTTAATATTACGTTGTTGCCATAGTTATACACATCCCTACCGAATTTTATCACAATTGGATGACTTTTGTGGATTTTATGATGATTTAAGTAAATCAAACATATCCGCCATTTTTCAATATTTTGATAAAATCGTTTCAAGTGAAAAGTTACATTTTTTTTACTTTTCCCACTATTTTCGAAGATGGTGGCTGTTGTCTAGGGGTGCCAAAAAGGAACCCGGTGTTTTTACGGTCTACATACTCTATATGTCATATAAAAGCAATAAAAATTACCTGGTACAAAGAATCTGGTTAGGAAAATAACTATCCGGACTATATTTAACAGTTTTACAGTAGAGCGCCGATTATCCGAACGTCGGTCATCCGAACCGTCGGTTAACCGAACGCCTTAATAATTAATATTTTGAACATGATTCTCAAGCAATTCAAATTTGCGCGCCAAATTTGCGTGTCAGGGCTGAAGCAAAAACAAATTTTGGACTTTTTCTCTAAATAAAAAGTATACAATGTACTGTATCTATGTATGATCAATTGTTTATACCTATGTGTTCTGATCGATTTCATAATAAAATTGCATGAATAATTTTTGTTTCATCATTTTTTAGCCTTTTTACCAGTAAGAATTACGTTGCATAAATAATTTTTAAATTTTGCCTTTTCATGTTCGATTATCCGAATATTCATTTATCCGAACATCCCTTGTCCCCAATTAGTTCGGATAATCGGCGCTCTACTGTATTAGCAACCCCTACATAGACGTGGCTTCGCCCAGGTGAAAAGCACACATTGGTGACATAACTGTTGACCCTCGAGTATACTCCTTGGTCCTAGTGAACATTTTCTTTGAATTTCATGCCAATCGGTGCAGTTTTGTAGAATCCGGACCCAAAACCTCCCAGCCTCTGGACTATTAATCAAACTAAAGGTCAAGCCCTTTCTGTGTTATAATAAGCAACAATAAGAGAAGAACTGTATACCTGTCTGCAACAATGGTAGAAGAAAAACATGGTATACCAATTTCTCTGGGGAAAACATAGTAATATTTACAAAAAAAGGAATTTTTGTAGTTTCCATATTTTAAGGGAAACAAATAAAAATAAAAATATGGTTACTCTTCTGTTTATACACATGGAGGCTTGGATCAAAGCTTACTTTGTATCAAAGCCTCGAGCAAAATATGCACTTCATTAAAAATATTTCATATAAAGCTTGTTAAGAGGAGGCTAAAGGCAATTCGGTGTCGCCCTCGCGGTCGAGATACGTACTAAAATTACTCCGCGATAATAATCGGAAAAAGAGTGTGACCAAGTAAATAAGAGTGTGACCTAGTAATAATAAATAGTATTCTAAAATTATGGTCTAAACTAGTATATTAAGTACTCTTTTCTACTTTTAAGTCGAAAATATAGCTTCAAAGGCTGATATAATGTCGTCGCTCATTTATATAAGTCTTCAAACACTAATGAATGTAGTAAATATTCCCCCGCGGGGTCGGCGATCAGCACGTGTAAACGTTCACGAGGTCGCATTTTACGGCAATATATTTTAATTTAGAGAAAATAATTTTATTGCACCTTGAAGACAAATAAATTCAATACTAGGTTTGTGAAGTACATTTTTCATTTTCTTTTTGAATTCCGAGTTATTTTAGCTCAAAATATCAACTAGCTAAGACCCACTATTTGAACTCTAATGCCAATTACTCTTGTATTTGTTATGAAGTCAGAAAAAATAATAAAACCATATTGAACGGAATTTATTTCTTTTCATTTTCATACGTAGATTATTGCCGTACGTTGAAAAATAATGTCAGAATAAGGTTTTGCACGATGTTGTAACCTGCAAAAATCATGAAAACACCCTTGTGTGCGGGAAAGCATTCTAACTAAAGTTTTCGATCGAAAATAAAAAAATTATATATCAAATTAAAGAGGAGAAAAAAAACCCTTAAAAATATTTGGTTACAAGATTCTAAGTATAAGGTAAATAAGCACCTAAAGTTCAGCCGATGATTTTTAAGTGATTGTTAATTAGGTAAATTCGACCATGCAAATTCAGAGGCTGATTACTCCTATATTTTTTGTAAAATCGTAATTAAAGTGGTACTGTTTTATAGAATTTGTTCTCCTCTTCAATTTTATATATTTCGTTTTGATTTTTGATCAAAAATTATAGTCGAAAAGCGTTCTCAAACATAAGGCTATATTTTGGACTTAAAAGTGGAAAAGAGTACTTTATATGCTAGTTGAGACCATAATTTTAGAATAACTTGTTATTTACTACATCACACTACTTTTTCCGATTCTCATCGCGGAGTAATTTTAGTACGTATCTCGACCGCGAGTGTTACACCGAATTGCCATTAGCAATAGTACTGAGGTGTACTGAAGTGCCACACTTAATGGTATACTGGAAATATTATGATTTGACCTGTGATATTCAAGGGTTTATTTAGTAAATAAATAAATAAGTAATCATCAAATGTGTAACACATTTTTAACAGTTTGCTTTGAACCAATAAAGGGATAACAGAAAGAAGTTATGTTGTAAATCGTTTCTTGCTCTAAATAGTTTATTTTTAACAAAAATTATTACATACAACCAAATATAGGTTCCTTTCCAATATAATCAACAGTGTCATTATTTTGTCCAGTTTCACACAAAGGTCATAATTTGTCTCTTCAATCTAATGCAATCAATTAGAAACAAGATTGAATGTTATAATAGGTGTTCGTTACCGGAGGTTTATTTTTTTTTCTAAATGTAACTAAAATTGTCAATGAATGCCATAGATGTAATTGAGGACACTTAATGAGATGTGACACAAACTAGGAAGTTAAAAGTGACAACCTTGCTTTGGATGGTTGCAAAACTGTGAAGAGGCACCACTGAGCTGTGACAGGATGCAGTTGAAGGTCCAGTTCAAAGGTTGCATCATGGCTGGGTCCAACAGGTATCATCTTATCAAATTTATTTATTTATTATAAACAATGTATATATATTTATGAATTTATTTTATTTACTCAAGATTTAAACTCCATTTATTTTTTATTCAGTTAAATTGATATCGAACCAATTAACAAGAAATTCATTCAATTAAAATTTAATTTCACTATATGATTATAGATTTTAAAGCAAATTTTACATTAATTGATTTTCATAGGCAGTTTTATAACAACTGAAGTGCAATAAATTTGAGTTTGATGAAGTTATAAATTTACTTCCACCTTAGTAAAAAATTTTTGTTAATAAGAATAATGTTGCTTCTTAGAATAAAACAAAAGATTAAAAAATTAAAAATAACTTCTGTCATTTCTAGTGGTATCAAAAATTATGTTCTTAGTTTGAAATTTAGTCCGTTGTAATCGTCAAAACGTAATTGGTATTTGTTATTGTGATCTACTGGTCTTTTAGAAACAATTGGAAATAAGATGTATATAATAGTTATATACATCTATATAAATAAAATTAGAGTTTTGTCTGTACATTGCTTAGAATTATGAAATTTTTGGTTATTTTTGCGTTTTGAAGGTCAGAGAATCCGAATCAAGCCTTATATCAATTTATGTCACGATGTTTGTTGGTAACGCTCAACATCACACATTAGACCGCTTTTCACGCAAAAACTAGAGTACTGTTATGGCTGAAACTTTTTTCCTGTGTAGTATGCACATATGAGAAGGTTTTAGACGTCTTAAAACTAGCGTACATCTTTTTGAAATTAAATAGCAAGCTTATAAAAACCGAGTTTTATTTTATTTTGACCAAGTTTGTTTTGAATTTCCCCATAATTCAAGGGGATGACTTTTGTTTACATTTTCAGTGTTCCAAGCAGATGGTAGTTACCTTCACTGATGGATTCGTCGTTACAGATGTTTTATGATTTCATTCAGTTTTATGTTTTGGTTTATAATATTTCTTTTCCATTAGCATGTACTATATAAAGTTAATATTTCCCCATTCATTATACATTTATCAGGATTTTCATCCTGATCTGACCCTCGGACTCCACCACAGACCAAGGCCGCGCACAGACCCTCTCAAAGATCACATATTAATATCCTTATGCCAGAATTATAAGTGTTGAAATGTTTATATTCAAACAGATGTTAAAAGCAAGACATTTCATAGAATGTAAAACCAGCTGTCTGTAAAAAATAAAATAAATCACAGACTAGAGATACTTAAAAGTCCTTCCTTATAACAGCTGGTAATGAAAGAGATAATGTAAACCATTAAAAAAAAATTGCAGGACGGTCTGTTAATTTTTTGTTGTTTAAAAGAGACCCTAAAACATTAGAAAATACTTCGGTGGCATTTAATCAAGGCATTTTCTACTCAACGTACATAAACTTTCATGAAACAGGAAACTGCTTTAAGATTCACTTAGTACGCACGGTCTGCTGCGAAGAGGGCATTTCCTACCTCAGGGTCACTCTGTACTATAGTACAGATTCCACGATAGGCCTTCTGAGTATAAGCCTTCCCAGGCAGCGACACCCTTGGGGGTTTTGTCGGCGGGGGCGCTGGAATTTGCTGGCATGTATAGTATAGAGAGGCCAAATAAAAATGCCTCGTGCGGCGGGGCAGCAATATTTCTACGTACTCCCGTCGGCAGCGACACCCTTAGCGGATTCCTAAAACGTCTTTCTGGCTGATGAAAGTATATCTACTTTATATTTGTCAAATATACCTATCATCGCACAGCCCAAACTACCTGAACTTGACTTCGAACCTTGAAACTTTTCATGGACGTTCCTTTAGGGCGTAAGCATCCGCTGAGAACGGTTTTTTCAAAATTCAACAGGGTTTTTCGGTGGGGTCAACGGTCTAAAATCTTTCTGTATAATTCAATGGATGATCTTTCGATTAAATTGTCAATTTTCATTTAATCAAGAAGGCGGTTTACGCTTCACGTACAGATAGGACTCTACAGCTGATTTATAGTTTGGTTCCTTTTACCATGGTTTGTTTTTTTATTGATTTAGGTGATATTTACTATATTAAAGTCACCAATAGTTAGTTTTTGTACCTTATCTTTTAACATAAACTTAGTATGTTTAGGCAGCGGGTATTAAAATTGTTATCGTGAGCGAAGCCACGGGCAACTGCTAGTATGTAAATGTATATGTATATAATATATATAAATTACATGTTAAATGCTATTTAAAACAGAGCAAAGTGAAGTAGCAGGTGAAAATAAAATAATTCAATCTGTATATTAAAAATCCAATAGCAAAATACTATAATAACAATAATAGACCATGGGCCACCAACCCTCCCCTCCCAGTGGGAATTTTCGACACATATATTTTTTTGTTCCTGCTGACATGTACTTTAAGGTTTTGCTTGTTTGCCGCTTAAAAATTACAGCATAACCCCGAAAAACAAAAAATATGATCGATAAATAGTTGGAAAAAATTAACATAGGATCATTTAAAAAAAAGTTACTTTACTGCATTTTTTTAAATATTGACTCGGGATCAACGTCTATCATTGTTAAGTGATTAATCCTTTATTTTGACAAGATATAATTTTCGGTTGCTATCTTGGATCCGCCAAATTGGATATCAACTTAATTTTTTTAAATATAAAGATGGTGTTCTGACATATCATTATAAACTAGATTTTTACGCTGATTACAATGCTAAAAATCTGTTTTTGAAAATATGCATTTGTTAAAAAGATATACTTAAATGAAAATTTATCCCTATACATTTCTTACGGACCTTTCATATTTTCATTATTTGTTTGGATTATTTTTCTTATACCTCTCATCATAGTTAAGATATATGTTGTTAGTTGTAGTCTTAAAATACTCAGTGAAATAACGGCTCCCATTTGAGATATTAATCATCAATTTCCAAGAGAACCAATTCCAAGGGAATTACAGTAATTTCTTTTTCTTTACAAGAGAACTACTGTAAACACGGGCTACTTTGGCCCTGAGGCCTTCTTTGGCTCATATTGAAGAAAATAATTTAAATAAATACACATTTTAATAAATGGTTTGAAACTAGTCAGACACAATACCTGAGATAGTCAAGATATATATTAATGTTACCCCTACCCAAAAAAGTTAAATACAAAAAGATTGGCGAAGAATTTGTACAAACTTTTCTGAAATAGGGCCAAAGTAGCCCGTGTTTACAGTACTAGAAGGCCAACAAATAAAAAAATAAAAACCCCTAAATAAATAGTTTGTTATAGTTAATAAATGATTTTCTCATAAACCCAAGTCTTTATTTGGCCCTAGCTATCCTTATAACGTTTTTATCTAGGTTTTACAGCCTTGGGCCAAAATAACCCAAACCCAAGGGTAACATTGGCCCAAGTTAAACAATTTTTTTCTCAATACACATTTTAATAAACGGTTTGAAACTAGTCAGACACAATACCTAAGATAGTCAAGATATGTATTAATGTTATCCCTACCCAAAAAAATGAAATAGAAAAAGATTGGTGAAGAATTTGTAAAAAGTTTTCTGAAATTGGGCCAAAGTAGCCCGTGTTTACGGTATCGACATTATCAAATTTAAAGTGACCAGATTTCTGTTTCAGCTTTGTTTGCAGTGTTTGCTCCAATAAGCTGTTTTACTTGAAATTGTACTCTTCCATAACAATTCTATTGACTCAACCTTTGAATGTAGCCCTTAGAAAAGATGTAAATTCTGAGAAAGTTCAGCCAAACTACACATTATTCACTTTAATTTGATACATCAATCTTGTAGAGCGGTCCAGAAGTCACTGAAAACTTATATATTTTCAGTTGCTAAAACAACTGAAAGTATATAACATTTCAGCGTTCAACTGTATATAACGTTTCAGCGTTGATATAGGACTAGCAGATAACCGCGGCTTCGCCCGTTGAAAGGATATCAATGTTTAACATAATTATACGTTGTTTGAGATGTGCAATTTTTACAGATTACCAAATAGACTATCACTTTTTGAACATTTTATTACACCCTTAAGGTTGCAGATAGAATAAGGTTTTTTTTTTCGTATTCCACCCCAGATTGAAAGAAAATTAAATAATTCCTCGATTGATTTTTATTTTTCCTTCAAATGGAATGAATTGGCCACCTGTGCTAACACTTTCTAATCTAGCAGTTTAGTCTTCAAAGTACTAAAATTTCCTAGTTTATCCATCATTTAACTTATGAAATTGGGTTTCTATTAGTTTGAATAGAAAAATAGCATTACCACTTCAGAGGTTTGAACCAACAATATTCATCGCACTGCGCTCTCGCTCAAATACTGTCAGCCAATTTGACTCAAATCCAAATTCAGTTTATTGCCATTACAACAGTTTATAGTCAGAAGCAATGTTTATGTTAACAATAATTTTGATTGAAATATATTTAAAAAAACCTTAAGTAAAACTAAAATTAAAATTAAGTTTAAGACAACCTAGTTTAACCTAGTTTTCCCTATAAGACATATGTTGAATTTCCCCCCATTAATTTATTGCTTATGTTTTTTACAATGGTCTATAAATTCATTAACACTGTAAAATGCATTAGCTATTAAAAATTGTTTTAACTTATTTTTGAAAGGTGTTAAATTCTTTTCATTTATTATATGAAATGGTAAATTGTTTAGAAATTTAGCTCCAGATTCAGACGGTAAATTTTGAAAAATATTTAGTCTATGTTGCGTTGGCCTAAACTTATGGTTAAATCGAGTATGATAATTATGGATATTTCTTCCTTTTGTTAATTTACATTTAGAATGTGCAAAAATTGCCGTTTCCAAAATGTAAATTGAAGGAAGAGTTAATAAATCCATTCTGATATATCACAGTATTTTGATAATTTTCTGAGGACATATATATTTGAAGATACCTTGGAACAAACATTACTAATGTGATATTTCCAGGTTAGTCCTCTATCAAGATGTATCCCAAGGAATTTTATATTGCCAACTTCCTGAACTGTGTTATTTCCTATCATTACAGTTGGACTATGTTGACATTATGGATCTGTATTAAAATTTATACATTATACGTACTCATGAGAATATGAGGCATAACCAGTGGCGTAACTATGGGGGGGGGGATGAGGGGGATAGAACCCCCCCCAGAATCCTAATAATAAAATACCCCCGTTGCAGCAGACCTGCATACTCAGTGAATTTCAAATGCAAAACAACATATTTTAATCCAACATAGCGAGATTTGACACGTTTTTGTAAGCTCCATAAAAATAACATGGGGAATGAGTATGCAGGTTTGCTACTACAGGTATGTTTAAACTGGTTGGTTTTAATTTAATATTTAGTAGATCTCAACTAGAAGAAGCCATTTACCAAGTTTTATCAAGATAATATGTTGAGAAATAAGCGAGATATAGAATTTTACTTATTTCCCATAAGGTTAACATTGAGACAACGTACTGTGTTTACCACTTTCAATATCTCGGTAACCAATGGACATAGAGCAGTGATTAAAAATACTAAATTGTTTGTTTTTTGAGCTGAATTCAATGGTGCCAACAAAAATTTGGCAAATTTAATTTTTCTATGAGAAAAAACTCAAAAAAACCCATTTTTGGGGGGGTTTATCCCCCTTTACCCCCCCTTCCGGTGGTCCGATCGGGCTGGTTCACGAACTCGCCCGAGTGATTACCACTTTACACGTCTGTACCAAATTTCATTAAGATCGGACCAAATTTACGGCCGCTATCGTGTTAACAGACATATATATATATATATATATATATAAAAATTCGAACGAATGGTGTTTTTTGCTTCTGGGGACCCCAAAATGAAAAGTTAACATGGTCTCGGACTTAGGTCTTACCATGAGTACCACCGTAATAGCTTATTCCTTTAAGGAAATTCGCTGAAACTGCCAAAGAAATAACAAAACAAGAGTCATGGAATATGTATAAGAGACATTGAATATGAAAAACTACAATGTTATCGATATTAAGAAATTTCTTATTTTTGCCTATTTGTGATGTGTTACGATTGTAAAAAAATATATTATTAACCAAGAGAATATTGCAACATGTCAGTTTTCAAAATAAGTGGTCATTATTATAAAAACTATCAATATTCATAGAATTGAAACACATTTTTAATAATTCTCAATAAGTCCCAAAGTTTTTTTTCTAAGTTGATAAGTTTCAGATTCAAAATCCTTGTAAACAGAGCTTAATTTATATCATAGCTCTATGGCCATACATTTTTAAGAATTGTAATTTATGATTTATACAACGTTTTTAGTGTTGGACGTAAAAATACGGTTTTTTGGTTGGTTTGGGAAATCCAGCATAACTTCTAGACCATCTTGCTCGGTTCTGCTCAACAACAAAATTTGTCGAGCTACTTAACAAGTAACCCGACTGTTTATGTTTTCCTTGATAATAATATTTTGTACGTTTTGTATGTTTTGATTACATTTTAACTATAATCGAAAGTTATATTTAAGTAATTGTAAACTACGAAAAAACTCAGATGATTATGTTGGAGATGAGTATGTTTCCTACAAGGGACCAAAGAGACGCCCCTTGGGTACTGTCCTTAACAACTACCTTTTTAAGGGTAGTTATTACCTAAATAAATTCTAAAAACTAACAATCCTAATATTATTAAGTAAAATTTTCTATATTATCCGGTATGGTCTACCCTCTATTATCCATCCCCCCCCCCCCCCAAAGCCAAGTTCTAGTTACGTCACTGGGCATAACTAATGTAAATGACAGTAAGTATTGCAAGGGGCAGACTCTATACCTAACATTAACACTTCAATGTAGCATATTTATAAAATAAACCGAAAACTGTAAGACAATATTTAAATACCCCCGTTGCAGCAGTTCTGCATACCGTACTCAGTGAATTTCAAATAAATACAAAAAAAATATTTCCATACAACAGAGTGATATATGACTTGTTTTTGTAATCTCCATAAGAATAACATGGGGAATGAGAATGCAGGTTTGCTGCAACAGGTATGTTAAAACTGGGCAGTTTTAATTCAATATTTAGTAGATACTAAAAGAAACCATTTTACTACCATTTTACTAAAAGAATCCATGTACCAAGTTTGATCAAGATATTTTAAGAAATTAATTGTGAAGATATAGCACTTTTTTATTTCCCATAAGGATAACATGGGGAATGAGTATGCAGGTTTGCTGCCACAAAAATTGAAATTTTTACAAAAATACATTACATCTCATCTAGATGAAGCCACAAACCAAGTTTTATTGAGATATATTGAGAAATCTTAGTTGCCATTGGCTGTTGGGCTATTAATTAACAGTCCTGTCTAAGGAACATGTCGGCCTTAGTCAGTAACAAGACTACAAGATCGCGCCACAATCATTCTTCACTCATCTGTCATTCATACTTGGCTTAAAATACCTACCTGGGTAGGTCGCCATTTCAAGAAAAAGTATAAAGTATAAAGTATAAAATAAGTGGGATATAGAATTCTACTTATTTCCCATAAGGTTAATATAGGGACAACGTACTGTGTTTACCATTTTCAATATCTCGGTAACCAATGGACGTAGAGCAATAATTCAAAATACCAAATTGTTTATTTTTTCGAGCTGAATTCAATCCTGCTAACCAAAATTTTTTTTTTAAATTTTCTATGTGAAAAACCCAAAAAACCTATTGTTGGAGGGATTTATCCCCCTTAACCCCCCCCCCCTTCCAGTGGTCTGATCGGACTGGTTTTCAAACTCGAACGAATAATTACTACTTTACATGCCTGTGCCAAATTTCATTTCTCTCCAGAGTTATAGCACAAAAATTATTGATTTATAAAAAAATTATTTATTTAACACATTGTGTTGCCTTAAGGAGTGTATGTTGCATTCTAGCAACCACAATAATTATCATGCGATTTCATATTGATTTGGTAGTGATATTATTTTTTATATTCTGATTGGCAAGTTAGCTCTGGGGGAAGATGGCTCGGGACACTCCTATCATCATTTTTTGGGGCATCAGGTCCAAAATTACACTTTTTTTTGGCCTAAAGTGAGCAATTTCAGCCCCATGAAGTTGAAACTCCCTCCCTCAAGTCAGAATGCTGCGTGCATACTTGTTTGGTAAAATCTTATTGAACAAAGATAAACAGTGATATTGTAGGTGTTAAAGAGTAGTTGTTTCTATTTTGTTTGATTTTTATCAAACAGTGCCTTATGTACTTTAAAATGACATTAAAAGGTAACCAATACAATTTTTTATTATCTCTTTGGGAAGCTTAGGTCTCAGAGCAGTTTTTACAGAATTTTCCCCTTAAAAAGTTTTTTTAAGCTTGTTTTCCTCTCATTTTTAAGAAAATGATAACATTTAAATTCTAATCCATTTAAATAGCAATTTTGGAGCTCGAGGTTCATAGAAATCTACTTCTTCTCAATTGGAATTTCATGTAGAAAATGAAGGTAGTGTCAAAGTTTAGAGAATGTACCAAGCTTGATCACAAAATTCAATTTCCTCAAATAAATGTATGTTTTATTAAAGAAAGACAAAATAACTTTTCTCAAAATGGGTGTGTGGAATAGAATTTTTTAGATTTTTGATTTTAGTTACATTGGTGTTATTCTATCACCGAAAAAAAATTTAACACTAGGTCAAGACCACCCTGTCGGTTCAAAATTAATAGGCGGTCGAACTAACCACTATCCCCAAAGGTCGATGTGTTACCCCTACTTTCCTCTTTTCCTTTCTTGTCAACGTGTAACTGCCATTTTTGTCTGTAAGTCGGCAGACAGCAGGATAGTGTAAATAAATAGTCATATTTGTCAGAGAGGCATATTTACACGAGACAAATGTCTCATTTAAATTTCAAAAACTGCTTTGACATTCACAATAATTATATGAACCTAATTCAAATAAAACTGTTAGAATAACAGATTTGGGAATTGTTTGATCGCTTTTCCATCCGCCAAAGTAAATCATATATTAGGACTTTGTAGGCCTACAAGAGGCATTTTTAGGTGTTGAATGCAGGGCCGCCGAGAGGCCATGTCAGCCAAGTCTGAAACTTGGGGCCCAGGCTCCGAAGGGGCCCGGGATGAGTGGATTTTTTTTAGATTGAGGAAATATTGCTAACGACTTCTTAGAAATAAAATTTGGCCTAAATGTTAAAAAATTAAATGTCTAACTTTATCAGACAAATTACTTTGATAATACAGTATTTAGTTAAGGCAAAAGCGATTGTTTTGTCTGTGTGTCTGACTGGTTTTATATTTGCGGCTGACTGTACTGTACACTAGCTACGGCGGTGGCGGCCAGCGAGTTGTGAGCGTGAGCGACTCTACCTCCCTCTCCATCCCTCTGAATTAAAATATATTAACAACAACTTAAATACGTTAGGTAATTATCCACCATGGTAGTCAACAAGAGCACAACATATGTTGCAATAAATGAAGATGGCCGGAAAAAACAATCGTGCACAATGATCGGGAAAATACAGAAGAGTAACTTTGTGAGTGGAACGGACGCGGAAGTTATGGGAAAGAGACGAATGAATGGAAAATGCAATAGTGCGGGATTGCTGATGATTTTTAAGTTTTTATTTTTAATCAGAGTAGACTATTTTCTAAGTTAGACCGACTATTCAGCCTCAGTTGGTTTGGATTATTGGGTTTTTTTTTGGAGGTTCGGATATGTATGATGTTCCACCTCTAGACTGCCTAAAAACACGAGTTTAGAGCCCTAATACTGAAAAATTTTCCGGGGGAGGGCCCCTGGACCCCCCTTTCTCTGGGGGGTATTCCATACCCCCCCGATCCCCCGGAGGGCCCGTGCTGTGTGCAGACTTGGGGCCCAACTTGGCTCTCGGCGGCCCTGGTTGAATGAAACACAATAATTATTAAATGCCTCAAGTCAATCAACAGTTTTAAAACTACATATGACCCCTACTATTTTTTTAATCATCAGTGAAAATAATCAGGCCCTATTGATTATTTATAATACTTTGAAACTTTTCTAGAGTCCCTACGTATTCCAAATATGCATTCACTCATTTAAACGTGTAAAAAAATTGTTTTATTTTTACAAAATATCAAGGAATTTTAATTTATGCATACACATCAACATTATGTTACAAGGAAATCAGACAATATTAAAAATTCAAATTTATTTTTATTTTTTCCTTAAAGACAAGTAATTTTTTATGGGATCTTTCTAATGGTGTTCTTAGATGTTTCCTACAATACAACCACGCTGTGAAAGAAATATTATAAAATTTGTGCTTACATTTTAATAAATAATTATATTTATTACATATTTCTCGTCTAACGGCCAAAAAAACCAATGAATTTTAAAAATCTACAAAAAGGTGATGATTTAATCCTAAAAATTTAATTAGGAGTAAGTAAGATGTAATTTTCTCAGACTATAAGTTAATATTATTTTAAAGAAGTATTTTTTATTTCACAACTGAATTAAGATTGAACTTCTCAAACCCTTCCAGTTTGTGACAAAACGGTGGTTATTTATTTAATGAAAAAGTAAGGTGGGGAAAACTGACATTAAAGGGGAAGCTTTGTTATGAATTTAAGCAGTTATCAATTAGCCTAAACTTGAAAACTTACTTTTTTGTGACGTAACAATTTATGTAAAACCTTCAAGTTAAAAAGATAGAAGTACTTATAATTTAAAAAATATATTTATTGTATTTAGTGACATCCCAATGCTAGTTACAAAATACATTAAAAATGGGATTTTTCCATTTGCTTTAGAAGGGCTGACAAAATAACAGTTGTAACCTTTATCGCCAGGGCTGAGAGGGAAGCTATGACCCACATATGAATGTATCCACGTTAGGTAAGGGCAAAGGTCTGTGAAAACCATAGGGTCAAAAGTGGCAGGAGCACCTTTTACCGATGACGAAGTATTCTGTGGATATTTCAGTTTCCCAGCTGATATACCAGCTAGCTGAAGCTTAGATTTGTTTAGGCAGAAAAGTAAAGCTCCAGACTGAGAAAACTGATTTTCAATGATATTATTATCTATTTGACAAAACCAGCTTAGAAATCTGAGTTCTTTATCATTCAGCACAGCAGGATTGTCTGTACACTGTTTCTGCACTAAAATGTCTCTTTCTATGAGTACTGTTTCCTCATTAGCTCCGATATTAAATCCAACAACTTTACATTCTTTTTTTGTAGACATTGGAAGTATGGAATAAAAATTGAAACCTTGATTCATAAATGGTTTTCTGTCGAATCTGTTGTTCAGTTGCACAATTGCAATGTCAGACTTCCCGAACACATCTCCAATCGCATACTTCCATCCCCATGGGATGTAAAATTTTGAACTATCTCTATATTGGAAATCAGTGTTTTGGTTGTATTTAACATTTATCTGGATCTGCGGATGAACTTTTCCAATAAAAACACGAAAGGAAGTATCATTTTCTTTATATGTACAGTGAGCAGCTGTCAAGACCCAATCGGGTGTCATTAATATCCCAGTACAATAACTATTTTTGATCTTCAGTTTCACTAAAACAACATAAGAATAAACAGATAGAGACTGATTAACCTCCCTTGTATAGCCTTTTGATGATGCGTTAAAACCTACTTGGAAATAAAATAGGACTGCCACAGATCTAAATATTAGTGGTAAAATTTGGCTTGACATCTTGTTCCAAAACATTGTGATAAATATTATTTTAGACCAGCTGATTGTAAACATATATTTAGTTTATGTTTAGGAAACATTATCTCTGTTGTTAATGAAGTTTACTAACACAGTATTGTACCTTGGGTTAAGTATGCCCACTGCCTACCAATCACAAAAAGCCACTCTTTTCTTGCAATAAAACAATGATTTGTGTTTTCAAAAATTGTACTGTTTGAATTTAAGTCATAATTTAGAAGTTATTAAAAGTAAATGAAAAAGAATGGGACGAGAAGAAACCAAAAGAAAAACAAATAATGAAGTACAGGAAGACAATGTACAGGAGGAATCAACAAAGTCAAATCGGGACTTTGTCAGAGTCAAAATGGAAGCTATGCAAAAAAGAATAGATGAGTTAAAAGAAAAAGTAAAAAACGAAGGAGAAATGCTTCATAGTGAAAATTTGTTCAAGCCAGACATTTTGAATGACCAGTTCCAAAACCCTTATAAGAACATGCAAAACAGTTTTGAACAACAAGCGAGTGAAAATGAAAGTGGGAGTGGAAAATCGCTGTACTATTCAGCATCAAATTATTCCTTGTGTAGTTTAAGCACATCCTCTTCAGATTCTACCTATAACAATTTTAACAAATTTATCAACAACTTTGTGAAGAGCCAAAACCCAAAAGAGAGATTGAGCCTTTTACAACTTCATTCTAAAAAACAAATATCACTTAATATGATGAGACATTCACTTTCAGAGCTGGATACAAAGTGTACTGAAGAGTTAGAATTGATTGACCGAAGTTTACGTCATCTCAATAGACTGGCCAGAGAGTTTAATGTTAATGCTTCAAGTGATGATGAAAATGAAGGGAGAAACTTTAAGGCTATTGAGTTTCACTGTTTGAATGATGAAGATAAAAAGAAATCAAAAGTTAAAAGCAATCATGTTTTCATTTGGCCTTATGAAGAGAGAAAAGCTAGTTTGAATGCAACCAGTAACCCAATCATCTTTGAAATTGATAAAAAAGATAAAGATAGTATAAGAGAGTAGGACACTCGATCATGAGCTTTCAAACACCTTAAATCTTCGGTTTGCTTTTCATTCTTTTTTTAATACATGCCATCTAAGAGTGATTTTGTTTTCCCCTCGTGGGTTCCAATTAGGATATCCCTTATAAAACACTTAGATTATTGTAGCCTAAAAATTAAATGTTTAAAATTTATAATTGAAAACTTAACATTTGTTATGAATTATATATCAATAAAAGAGCTATCAATATGTTTTCAGTATTTTTTTTTAACTATAGGCCTAGTAGGCTTTATTTTTAACCAGAGCTCTTTATCAAATATATTTGAAAAAAAATATACAGGGTACTATATTTTAATTTTAGGAAAAGAAGTATACACAGCTAATTTACTTTTGAAAGAGTTCAGGCAGACCATAGAACCCTAAAATAGGCTTATATATATATCTTGGTTTTGAGCTACCGTAGGACATATATATACTGGTAGTACCTCACGTAACTTAATAATAAAATCTCATTACATTTTTATTCTTTCTACAGTTTGCCGCGAGCATTTTGACGCATGGGGGGGCGTGGGTGAGAAGGTGAAGTCTACACCCCTACTCAAGCCCCGCCCCTTTTCTACTGTTACGAAGCAATATGCAACATTTTTATTCTTTCTACAGTTTGCTGCGAGCATTTTGACGCATGGGGCGTGGGTGAGGAGGTGAAGTCTACACCCCTACTCAAGCCCCACCCCTTTTCTACTGTTACGAAGCTGCATATAAGGGAACTAATATTCAAAACAAAAGTAAAATTCTTAGTTGTCAAAATATATCATTGCTTTGTTTCACCAATTTTGTTGGATGTGATGTATACATATTAAATAAAAAATGAAATATTCATTTGTTATAGTATTTATATAGTAATTATATATGAATTTTATAAGATACCGTTTTGGAGTCAAATGTATGAAAAGGCATTGCCGTTGATGAATAAATAAATAAGTAAATAAATAAAATATACATAAATTTATATTAATGGTGGGTCGCAACAAATTTTTTGCTTGATTGGTGGGTCCCCCGCCAAAAAGATTGGGAACCACTGAACTAAACTGTAAAAATAAATTGCTTGAAATTATTACCAAATAAAATGTTTGTTCGTTCACAACACATTACATTTTATATAATTTTGTTCAGTAAACAAATGGCTAAAAGGATTGCATGTGTATAATTTTTACCAGTCTTTATTATTAAAAGAATTTCTGAGATTTTGTCTAGAGTATATTAAGAAATGTATTTTTCTATACATATTGGGTATCAAATTAAAGCTATTACTCTCTAGATGTGCCTATTGCGAGTTTGGACAATATCCAATGAAAAGCCTTCACACAGGAGTGTGAAATTCTAGTGTAAGTGCTACTATCTGTTGTACAACCTGTGATCTTTTCCTAATTGACATTTGTTTATAACAAAACAGATGGTCAAGGTCATAAAGATTTTAAATAGTTACATAGTTATACCACAGAATGCAGGAATAGCAAAAGTAAGATATTATTCATCCACATTTTTAATGTGTTCAATTTTATAAGTCAACAGAAAATAATCTGTTCTCAATAATATAAGGAAGAGTTACCTTATTGAAACCAAGGCCAACAGTCTGCGATGTTCTTGATTTCCTATACTTTTTTTAGAAAACTTAAATACCCCCATTGCAGCAGTCCTGCATACTCAGCGAATTTCAAGTGAATAAATAAATAATTTAAATGAAGTCTCGCATCAAGTAAAATCAATGTGTGTTCAAAAGGAAGCGTGCAAAAATACTCTTCTAATAGAGGCTTTTAGGAGCAAAAGGCTATAAAAAAATAATAGCCTATACTTGATATGAAAATGCAATGTTCAAAACTTCAAAGCAGCTGGCTTTTCCAAGGACAACAGTCTGCTATGTTCTTGATTTCCTATACTTTTTTTTTGAGAAAACTTAAAAATGGAACACCATGAAACTCAGGACCCAGATAGCAGAAAAAGTTTTCAAAACATTCAACAAAAAGTATCAGGGCAAACCAAAATGCTTGCAACAAATATTCATTGAAAACGTTTTCGTTTGAAAAAGGTTTGCTAGAAGTATAAAAGTGAACACATCTCACACTTCCTGATAAGTTAGACTGGATATTTGAATCAAATTAGCAAAGAATGTTTGTTGAAGATAGCAGGGAATCTTTTCAGATGATTTGCAAAGATAACTTTCTGCAAATGTGCACTAATTTCCCACAAGTTTCAGTGGGAAATTATATTTATAAATATGTAAAAAATCCAAAAATTGTAATAACACAAATCTAATTGAGGGAATGCATATCTATATGGTTTTTACACACTTTACCACAGTACAAATTTTATTGACCTTTATTGGGATTTGAACCCGGGACCCTTACCTTCGTTAGCTTAGCCTCTATCCACTACACCACCAGACCTGTCAGTGACACAGGGCAAAATGTCATCTTAACCTTTGAGGACTGAGAATGGGTTATAAAGTGCCTCTTGTCACTTTTTTCCCATCATTCACACTAAAATTTTTTCAGGAAACAACTATTTAAAAAAGTGTAATGACAAAACTTTTTACCTAAAATTTACCAAGTCTAATTGTTTAAATATCCAGGAGCTGAGGGGTTTGAGCATGCATGAAAGGGTGACGCAATTAATTGTATTGCTGATTATTGTATTATACAATGGTTATACGTTATTACGTTTGTGATACTTGTAAAAAGAAAACTTAGTCCGATGTGAATATAAAACATAACTTATTTTAAGTTTTCACTTTTCTCAATAAATATTTACACATTCAAATACTTATTTTTCAGTACAGTGATATTTACTTAAGTAAAATCTGGGGTAAACTTAACACACGCAGTAATTCTGATAAGAGTTTTAGGTGCCTAGGGAGGAACAATTGCATACTGGTGATTCGACAAGTATTCATAAGTATTTACTTATATGCACTTAGACAGCACGCTTTGACTGAAATTAATATAATTAAACCTAATAAAGAAGGAAAGTAAATAAATTATTGTTATTCACCTACAAACAAGTTATTTGTGTAACAAGTATTGACTTTACTTAGGCCTAATAAATCTTTACTTATAAATTTATTCACACTGTTTTAAGCATTTTTTAAAATGATTTTAACTTTAAAACCAAAATATTGTTCAAACTATAAGTTTCCGAAATTCTAATACTGCGCAAGGCAGTCAAGCGGCGGTAATGACGGTCGGCCTCTCAATAACAAAAGGCGGCCGATTCCAAGAAAGGTCCGCCGGGTCCTATGCGTTTGGTGTGTTTTTCGTTCGATGTAGAAAATATGCATTTGGAAATTCGGAGAAAATTTTATTTTTGTTTAGCGTGAAAGTCTTTAGAAGCTTATTTACTGCACGCTCGAAGAAACTTTGCCTATAATCGCCTAGCGCTAGGAACAAATGCGGAGCCAACGTGAACTAGTTGTATGTAGTTCACGTTTGCCCCGGACTGAATCTTAGCGCTAGGTGGTTACAAGTGAGGTGCTGTTCTGGAAGTGTGATTTTCTATAATACACTATTGATGCATATTTCAACATTGAGAATTTTATATTATCGATATTAGTTGAAGATTTACCAACAAATTCAAGGTTTAAAACACGTTCAAAATTTAAAACCTATTTTTTCGATTTTTAGAATGAGAAAAAGTGTTTACAGTTCTGGACAACCTTACTGGTGGGTGGCTAAATATAGAAACTCTCCAAATCATCTGCTAAAACTCATGATTGTGTCAATCTGTCAAAACACTGTTTATGTTTTTAAGGCACATCAATACTACGAAATTTGTCTTGCAATACTTTACTGAAAGTTGTCTTGCACAATACGAAACGTAATATTAAGTATTGCCACTACTAATAAGAATAAAACCTCTTCTTAGACTTGCGGCAAGCTCTGTGAGAACATTTACCGTCATTTTACGCCTAAGTTTGAGATAGATTTCAACGAGACCTTGTTTAGATTTAATATTTATTGCATATGAGCTTGCAGCATAAACTTTCATATTGTAGGTGCGTCTTTACTTAAACATGTGATCATATGATTGATTGCCAACACAACACAAATGTTTCGCGCCAATTCCGAATACAGCGCACTCACTCACCCGCCAGTAAGGCTGTCCAGACCTATAGAGTAGGATTCACCTAAGTTGGCCAAAACGAAAGTAAACCTACTATTATCTTCTTACAAACTTAACCATAAAATCCAGCTGTGCTGAAAACATTGTCAATGGACATCTGTTTTAGTGTAGCACTTGCAATAAAGGGAAAGTTCTGATGCAATATTGCAACTGGAAGTTCTCTTGTGCAGCTTAAAATATTACTGAGGGGCTTTTCCAAATTAAGTATGTATTAACAGGGAGACGGCATGTCATGGATGCGGCATGATTAATAGTCTTAGATTTTCTTATGAAATAACATATACAAAGAAAAACAGGCGAGATTTTAATAGCCAGTACTGCTTGCTGCAAGTCAGCATCTGAAAAGAGAGATTGTTTCATATAGCGGTCAAAACTTATTAAAATTGGCCCAGGAAAAAACAAGCAGTTAAATAAACTAAAATGCATGTAAATCAAGAAATAGAATCAAATTAAACTAGACAACTATGTAAAAAGGTTATGAATGAAAATAGAAAATTCTATAAATTGGCGATATTGTAAACATTCTATAACCTATAAACAACTTTGTAAACAAACGCAACGTGGCGATTTGGCAGTCCTGAGAAAATGTAAACAGACACCATGTGTAACCAACAATGTTTTCAATGTGACTTGTATAAAAAATTTTTATAAGATGATTAGTACATGCTTTGGCCAACTTAGGTGAATTCTACTCTACCTATTTTTACCTAATGCCTGCCTATTTTTAATCAATTTTTAAATGCAGCAATAAAAATGCACCAAAAAAGAAGGTATTTCAAAGAACGTTATAATTGCTTGAGTATTAATTAGTCAAACAACTTGAAAAACTAAACGAAAAACCTGGTTCCTTTGAAAATTTAATTTCATGGCCGTTATGAGTACTGAATAATTTTTTTTTTTGATAATGGAGATTGTCTACATGATCAATTCTATTTAGAGATTAGATTATTTTGATCAAAGGTTTGCACATCTCCTTCCCTTTTTTTAGGATCTAATAAAAATTAAAGCAATAGACCGTCACGTGGTGTTGTGTATAAATAACATACACACTCATCACCTTTGGAAAAAAAACTGCAAAACAGAGGTAGGAAAGATGTAATAAGCACTGAAGATCCATGTAAACTAACCTCCAAATTATATTATGCAAAATGAAAATGTTTCTACTATCAAAGCTGAAAATTATATAACTTATACAATGACTCGTTTAAAGCAGATGAAATTAATGTATTCTCCATATTGAAGTTTGAAGTCAAAAGTGATAGGTTAATTTTAAAAGTTTGCCTGATGCAGGGGTGCCCATCCCCCCCAAGCCTCATGGCGCCCTCCCCCCCAAATTTTGCTAACCACTCCCCCCCCAAAATTTTGACATCCCTCCTCAAAAATTTTTCGAACACCCCCCCCTTCTTCTTTATTAACTATAAACTGAACCTAACACGGTTTATAATTCCAATAGATCTAATCAGTTATCATTCAGAGAATTTGTGGTGTTTGAATTAAACAGAGATAATTATATTTCTTCCCTTGAAATTTTGGATGAGATCGGGATGGTTATCTTACTTTTCCAAAACTAAAAAACCCGTTTTCTAATTATTTACGGGGTGGAGGGGGGTACAAGTACTAAGTACTCATCGAGTATTTCGAGCTGAGTATACACTACTCAACTCGACTTTTCGTTACTCCCGCCGTTTACCATTAATAGGTAAGTGCGGTCGAGTTATAAGATCATTTTTCACACAGTTCGTCGATCTTTCCTTGCCATCAGTAAATAAAATATCATTTGTTTAACTAGAATAATTAAAGATTTCTTTTTAGTTATTATTTATTTCCTGTTATGCAAGGTTTTATCTAATTCTTTTTCTTTACGAACGATTTTGTTGTTTTAGCAACTTTAGCAAAGTATCTTAAAACTCATTTTATATAAGAGATTACAAGATTACAAGTGTACCTGGCAGAATAACTTAAAGCAAATATTTCAATCCAATATTTAGGTAGGCCAAGATAGCATATTAAAGGTGGCATGAATTTTAGATTTTGATAGTGTAATTTCAATTGAAAAACAGGGAGGACCAGTAAGCCTAAACAAGTTATTAAGCTAGGATTGGAGGATACAGCAAATAAGGAATTACGTAGTGAGTTTATAAAACGTTTTGGTGATTGATTTTGTATTATTCATATGTATACAGCTTTTACTCTTAGTTTAGCAGGGCCGGCAACGGGGGGGGGGGGGGGGCAGGGGGGGCAAATGTATAGGGGCCCGGGCTTGCAGGGGGCCCGGAAACACCGTAAAAGGGCCCAAAACGGCAGAAAAGGGGTCTAAAAACACGCGGAACAGTAACAAAAAAAATAATAAAAAAGGTCGCCAGGTTTTAGGGCTCGGAGTTGTAGATTGCACAGGAGCCCGAAAATCCTGCCGCCGGGCCTGTAGTTCAGGAATACCTTTAAGCTGAATTACCTTAAAAAATTGATCGTGTTTGATTTATAGGCTGATAATAATAATTTTTAACATGACATTTATTTATAAAAGCAATGACAGTTACATTCTAATCTTAAAAAAGAATGAAGCTCGAATTCAAAAGAAGCTCGAAACCCGTGACCTTACTGGTTTAAAAAATCACTACTCGCACACCCCTATTCTTCATTTAATGTAACATATACTCTTTCTCTTATTCTTTATATAGTATAACACACTTATTATGATTTATACTACAAAATAACTTCGGAAATGTTTATCAAATGAATTTAAGTGAAAATAGTAGTTACTAATAAATAATAAAATAATAAATAATAAAACAGCCTTGTAATAATAAAGCAAAAATAATAAATAATAAAGCAGTCTGCTATGTTCAAAGTAAAAAATAAAACCACAATTTAAGTTTTAAACATTCAAACTTCAAAGTATTAGAAAACAGTTCACTAAAATATCTGAGTCACTAAAAATATGACAAAAATTTTAAAACTAGGCCTATATGAATGCAGTTTGATATCCACAAAGTGAAATGCTAAATTCTATCACCAAAAAATATCAGTTTTCTATTATGACTTTTTAAACTGTATACCCTTTAGAACTATTTCTGAATTTACTCATGAAAAGTATTTCTGCGTCCAAAACAAATCCTGAATTATTTCATGAATGGAATCAAGGGCAGAACCATTTTTTAGCCGACCGTCATCGCGGCCGAAATTATGCGTGATTTTCACACTCCGCGGCGTACGCAAAAATTAAATCCGCTGACACACGCATATATATACTTTGTGCCATTGCACAATATAATAATAGTTCAATAATATTTATAATATTACTTGCAATGGTCATCCTTCTGAGCATACTCGAATTTTCAATCATATGATCACATAATTTCATACTTTTTTAAGTTAAAAAAATCCCCCCCAAAATTTCTTCTGATGGGGCCCTGAGCGCCATATCCCCCCCAATCTGGGCACCCCTGGCCTGATGGACAGTTCAACTACTAGAAATTATTACAGTGACACAATTTGTTTAGAACATTTAAAAATCACAATACACAAACTTCCTCATTGAATGGCATTTTACGCTGAGAAAACCCCATAAATAATCAACATGAAATTTAAGTTTATTTTATTATGTTGCTTTCTTTGAGTCACGAAGTGATGCGGGCTGCTAGTATTTATGAAATGTTTTTGTGAAATATATAGAAATAATTGGGTTTCAAGTTTTGTCTCCATTGAAAGTACATATTCAAGTTTTAATATTGGATCTTGTGAAAGTTTGCATGCGAAGCGAGAACTGAAGGAGGACTGCAATGACACGTGTATGAATGGTGACCATGACACTCTGGACAGTGAGTAACTTACAGAGAGAGAGAGAGAGAGAGAGAGAGAGAGAGAGAGAGAGAGAGAGGGGGGGGGGAAGGAGAAGAGAGTGACCTCTTTACCTCTGAGCCTGTTATGCCCAGCACCTGGTCCTTATCTCTGTAAGTTATAAATTATTTAGCTAACTAACTTATTAACTTTCTATTCTGGCCAAATATTAATTCTTATAGCTAAATTATATCAGTTTTAAAATAACATATAAAAAACCGGTACTGAAAAAAATCCTATTTAACTATAGTGTGCTAGCAATTTTTTTGAAAAATGAATAAGCTATTTTAAAAAGTAGCATAGCATTTTTTTAAAGTTTTTAAGTGGTCAAAACAGCGTTGATTCAAATCGTATTGCTCAAGACATCTCTTGGATAGAAATATAAACAGGTTCTTAATTTTTAGATGTTGTTGCCAAAAGAACACTTTAAAAATAACTATGATTTGAAAAATTTTAATTGCAAGTAATTTAAATTATTTAATGATAAGTCAACTGTTATTTTCTTTACATAACAATAACTGTTATTCACATTGATATGTTTTTATGGACTTTACATAAAAATTTGGTATCATTCAGAGGATAAATTAAAAGGTACTTCTCGCGTAGTATTAAAACATATTTTAAAAAACTTAGCGGTATTATGCGATGTTAATCGTTAGTGAAATGTTAAAGAATAAAAAAATCTTAAATTTCCTGAGTTTGCAGTTTTATTACCTTCTTGTTTTTTATTTTCATATTGAAAAAACAGCTTGTTAAAGAAACTAGTAAACCCGTTGCTCGAAATCGAGCAATTGTTATGAATTGATTTCAAAATAAAAATAATGGTGGTACAGTATTTTAGAAATATTTTATTTATTATATGGTTTAACTTCCTGTTATACGGAATTTTTTTTGCAAAACCTTTCTTAAAATAATTTCTTGTGAATTTCATCTTTAAGGAGATGTCAATGTTTCTTTAGTGTTCGCTACGAATATTAAGAGCCCCTCAAAGGAGTTGGCTTGACCTGCCGCCACATATACAGTAGTCCATGAGAAAGTACTGGGGAGGGAAGGTAAATTCCAACTTTAGCAATGGATTAACCCTGAGCTATACCTAGAGTTTACCCATCTGAAGTTATAGACAGTTATGCTCTTTGTTTATGTTCTCCAAATCAGCTGAGGAGCTGAGTAAGTTCTCCAAACATACCCAAGAAAATGTGCTTCTATCTATTGGAAATATACTCAACTACTTAACTGTGAAGAGGAGCGGAGGTGTCTTTAACATCAAGTCATTTATACAGCTGGAGTTTCAATTTTCGCCACCCGCCTAATGATTTGGCCGGAACTTTAGTCATAGCGAGTGCTGGAATTACTGGAAACTGGGTTATTTTTATTATAGAACAACACTAAACACAAAAAAAATTAAAATCATATAATTTTCATGTTTACATCATTCATTTCATAGTTGAACTAAATTAAAGTAATTTACATTTTCATGCAAATTTATTTTAGGTAATTGCTCACAAACGCTTCACATTAACATTCACCATAAACTCCAATCGAATCGAATACTCAACCAAGTTCATGAAGATGAAATTGCTATACGTAAATTAATTATTTGTTGAATGATTAAGAATGGTTAAGAAATACCCCATGCACCATATAAAAGGAAATTAACCAAAACAAATTGTTATTTGAAAATCAACTACAAATTGGTTTAGAGAGCACTAATGTTTTTAAATGGCTTGTTAGAATTAAACCTGATAGGTAAAGATGAATTTTGTAAAAAAAAAAATAAAGTTAGGCTAGTTGGTTTTGTGGGTTTTACGTTTGAATTTCAGGAATTTTTGTAAAACTTCCTGAAATTCAGTATATGTGACTATTCAGTATATGTGCTTTCCCCAAATCTAATTTTATTTTAAAGTCAAAAACTTAAGTTTAGTAAAATTTGTATTTTCCTGATCCTGGTATATAATTTAAACATTAGAATATTCGTGTGGTTTAAATTCAGTTTACATTTATTTTAAACCTTAATTGGAGAAAGCGGCCCTAAGTAGCGTATGACCCGTCTTAGTCTCGAACCAAACTAAAATGGCTCAATAAATCTACTCATATTGAATGTTAAGGCTGTTTCTTTTTTCTTGTATTTCTATTTATATTTATGTAATTTATACATGAGAATTTATTTTTTCTTTTAGTACTTTTCTTTGGAATATAAACATATGTGAATATTAAGATCTTCACACATGTGATTCAAAATAAATGTTTTTAAAACTGAATTCTGACCTTAAGTATGTATTAGGATAATAGTTTATTTATTTACAACTTCCAGCAACTCAAATGCCTCCAGCTCTACTCTACATGCAACGGTTTCTATTCTATTTACAACATATGGCTTTGCTGAAAAACTTTGTTTGCTCCAATCAGCTGCTTTATTTGAAATTTCTATCCCCATGTTAAATCTTATAGACTAATATGAAACTTTAAGGGCATCTACATACGCCTTAAATAACCTTCTTAAATTTTATTTTCTGCAAAACTTCACGCCAAGCTCTTTCTAATGACACCTAAATTATTAAAATCAGCCCGGTAGTTTAGGAGGAGTAATGATCACAAAAAAACCCCTAGCGTATTAAATAAGTATATAGATAGATTGAAATAAAACTAATAATTCAATAATAACACCTAGAAACAGGTTTTATTAAACATAAAAAACCACTGTGACATGTTATAGTTTGAAAGTAAATCCCAGCATATTTATATACAAACAAACCCAGATGATTACAGTTAACCCAGCATCTGGCAGCCAATAATCTCTGTACTGGCAAGCCCTTTTTACACAGAGGTTACTTTAAAGCTTTGTTTGTTTTCTTATAAGTATAAAAGAGGATATTGGTATATATATTTGTATATACAGGGTGTCTTGCAACCCTTTGAACAAACATACATTCCTTGGGTCAAGACAAACACATTTCACAATAGGAACATGGGTCTCTGGTGCCTAGTTTTCCGTCTGTCTATCTGTATGTGTTTTTTACAAAAAATTCATAACTCCTAAACAGTTTGAGGTACAGCATTGAGATTCTGCAAAAATGTTGATCTTATTAGGATCTATCATCGTTTAAAATTATACCAAAATATCATTAACCAATTCAAAATGGCGGCCATTTAAATTATTTGATGCCAAATTCCACGAAAACCGTTAATTTAAACAAAAAATTGAAAGAGACATAAAAGTAAGTCCATTTTATGTAGTTTTCAATGATACCTTATTTTTTGAGATTGGATAAATATTTACTGATAAATTAAATTTTTTTGTTGTGCTTGACCAATTTTCTCCATTTAAACAATGTTAAAACTACGGGGTGTCCAACTTAACTGTGCCACCATTGGTATCTCAGAAACTATTGGATTTAGAGATAACTTTAAAGGGGGTACTTCACCTAATTCTTTAAGACATTTAAAAATATGAATTCCATTTTCTTGTAAATGGCCGCCATTTTCCAATATGGCGGGCAACTTTGATTTTTCTTATGGAACACCCTTTATTTTATGGCGTATTTGGATTCTACGCTAAATTTTAAGAACTTATTATTCTTTGACATTTTTTCCTGTACTCAATAGGTAAGTGGATATAAGCCGTTAAAGTTTGATTTTTAACACCCCGTATTTCAACATTGTCTATATTGGGAAAAGTGCCCATGCATTACGAAAAAACTAATTTCTCAGTAAATCTTTATCCAATTTTAACAAATAAGGTATCACTGAAAACTACATAAAATGGACTTACTTTTATGTGCCTTGCAATCTTTTGTTTACATTAACGGTTTTCGTGGAATTTGGCATCAAAAAATTTAAATGGCCGCCATTTTGAAACGGTCAATGATATTTCGGTGTAATTTTAAACGATGATAGATCCTAATAAGATAAACATTTGTGCAAAATCTCAACGCTGTACTTCAAACTGTTTAGGAGTTATGAATTTGTTTGTAAAAAAACACATTCAGACAGACAGACGGAAAACTAGGCACCAGCCACCCATGTTCCTATGGTGAAATGTGTTTGTCTTGACCCAAGGAATAATGCTATGTATGTTTGTTCATAGGGTTGCAAGACACCCTGTATATATAGTTGGCATTGATAAACTCAGACACCGCTCGACCATAGAAATATAACTATGGAAAGCTGAGTCAATGCAACGCGAGGCGAGCCGGCCGCCACACAGCTCCCCCCACCACTATCCAGTGGTCGCGGCAGCTCTGATCCATTGCGCCCAATGCTCTCGACAGGTCCTCCGTTCATAATTGATCGCTGTTTGGCGTTTATTCTAAAACTAGACGTTTCCAAGTTTTTGGTTATGACTAACAGGATAGTAGGTAATTAATTACACAAATTCTTTCCACAGAAATATATTTAATTGATAAGAAATTACACACATTAGGCTACACATTTTGAAAGAGGACGATTTTGTTCAGCCTTTGGCGGATGCCTAGTCTCGATTTATTCATTTGATTATTTTTTTCTTTAGTGTAAGCAAAACACATGGTTTTAAAAAATAATCCTCCTATTAGTTTAATAAGCTTTAATTCATGTGAATCATTCATTGATTCACTATTTAAACTATGACCCCTAAATAAACTGCCTTGAAAATGTCTGCAAGCTTGTGAGATGTATGAATGTGAACAAAAGCTATGCTTATCTTTGTTCATTACAAATAAACTATACAAATATTTAACTAATTTTAAAACTTCACTTGATACATGGACAAGATGGCCCATTGAAACTAACGACGTGAAAGTAGAATAACTACTATGTTACTCTGAGAAGTATTGCGTAACATAACAGAGCATTCTTCACATTTCATGAGCTTATCAATTTTTCTTACAATAAAACCACTAATATAATGTAGTATGTTGTCCCTAAAATAGTAGCTCTCTGACAAGTCACACATGACATCTACTATACTATCAAACTCTTCATCACCACTATCAATATCACTATCCCCATCAGTGGGTTCCTGATAACTCAAAACTGAATCTTGATGGTGTTCGTCAAAATCTAAACAGTTGCTTCCTGAAGATGCCTCAACTCGGTTTCTGTACATCAACTGCCTTAGAGCTAATCTAAACTGGACAACATTAGGGTTGTTATTTCGTCCACCCCTTGCTCTTATACACGAGAAAAGTAACTCTATGTGATCCTGTGAAAATTTGTAACATAAAACATACTTAAAATTAAGCTTGTTAAGTAACCTATCGCCTAACAACTTAATAGAATTGATACATGTTAAAAACCCTAGGGCGAATGTTTTCCTAGCGTGTTTTAGTATGTTAACACCCTCAATTTGCAATTCACTTATATATACTGTACGTATGCCTCCTCTAAAAAAACCATGCAACTATCAATATTGGATTTTGACAATGGCTCTTTGTAACCAAGGCCATAAGGATTTCTAGTATTCAGCAAATCAAAAAGTCTATCTATTACTCTAATGAACTTAATTGTCTCTTCACAACCTAAAAAATCTGGATGATTGCTCTTTAGCAAAAATTCTAAAGCATTGGCAACACTAGCACTTAACATCTGAGCAGCTAGTCGAACGTTCATTTTTTTGTTTTAAAAAAATACATGACAATGAGTGAGTTTATTGGCAAACTTTAAGCCTTGGTTTGTTTGAAGATTGAACAAATTTTCTATAAATTTAAATTCTATTGATTTACCATTACCAGAGACAATTGTCTTTTTGTCAGCCAGTGTATTTCTGCACAATTTTATCATGTGACATGGATCCAGCATTACACAGATCTTATCAGCTACACCTTCAACATTAAAATGCGGCTTTGTAGGCAATTTACATCCAAGTTTTTGTAAAGCCGAGACATTATTTGATGGCCCATCACATGTTACATTGTGCACTATAATTCCAACATCTCTTAACTTAATAATTGCCATTTTGATTAACTGGGAGAGAACATTAGCGTTAATAGAACTTATGAAAAAATAGGCAATAGCACATTTAAAATTTTCTTTTAAAGAGACAATTTGAAAAACTAGTGCTTCTGTTGCCAACTCCTCTTTGTCGTCAACATTTTCTCCAAGCCCTAAGTCTGAGTATCCTAAATTTCTGCCAGTTTGTGGGTCGTAAATTAACTGTTTTCGTATACTCATACAATCAAAGGTGAGATTTACATTTTTTAAACAATCTTTGGACTGAACATTATTTTTTAGATATATGAATACTTCCTTTAGGAAGCCAGGTGAACAATTAAATTTGCTGAGCCAACTTCTTAAAGTTGATGGGTTTGGAAGAAAGAAACCATTTTTCTTAAAAAATTATAGGCTTTAGATGAGTAAAAGTACAACGTCAATGCAAACTCTTTCATTTTTTCAGTATATCTATAAGCTTGTTTACTTTTTTCTTTGTTACTTATACTGTTTATTAACATATCTAAAGGAAAACCTGAAAAATTATTTTGTAATACTTCTAATAACCGATCTGGTGCATTGACCTTTTTCTTAAGAACTAAAATCATGTCTTTTAGACTTTTTATTTTTTTCTCTCTTCGCTTCAACCGTTGTTGTAGGATTTTGACCTTTCTTCGTAATAAAGCCTTAGTTGGGGAGAACGGTGGTTGAGCTTTCCGGGAAGCGCGAGGCTAGAACAAATAAAGCTTTTTCATAATTATTCATATTATAGTTGTTTTATTTTTTAGTATTAATTTAATTTTAAGTTTGTATGATACAGTACATTTGCCTATATTTCCACCGTTCTTGGACCTCAAGCCATGAAATGATGCCTATTTTGAACTATGCTCTCATTTAAGATTCTTAAGACTTAATTGCAATACTTCCACCCAAAACAGCAACTGCAAAACAAAGTTAAATTTGCCCAAAAACTCAGTAACTACAATGAAGACGTAATTTTAGGGATTGTTGATCTGTGTTTATTAAAAAAAAAATTAATACTAAAAATTACCCAGATATTTGTTTACATTTAAAATATACATCTATTGCAATACAGTTACAGTTTTACAATTACACACTTACAGTTTGTGGGGCTTCTTGGCTCGGACCATGGCTCGGACCCGGTGTACAGGGACCTGGTGTTGATTTCCTTGGGCTAGGAATATCAGGACTGTTGGTCTTTTTAGTTTCAAGAAAGGTTTCGTCATCGTGGTCTTGTTTACCATTTTCATGGTTTTCTTCACCCTGCAATTAATAATAATAAGTTTAATATTTCATAACTAAATTAAATATAAAGTGTGCAATATGATGAGAAAGGTAGGTAATATAAAGATTAATTTCTCTAACATTCGCTAACATAACTCTTAATAGATATTAAAATATGATTTCTTTAATCTCATAAATAACTATCACATTCCTTACCTTTATTTTTTTGATAATTCTTCTTCGTTTTGGTGGGTTTGATTGTAAATGCTTTGGAAAATCAAATATTGAGGGAACTGCATTTTTTTTTAATCTTCTACGCAATCCTCCTACTTCAAAATCGGTTTCTTCGAAATGCCTGCTGCAAAGAGCCGATTTATCGTTAGGAATGGATCCTTTTCTTTTTGTGGCTATCACCCATCGTTTGCGGAGTTCAGGATCTTTGGGAAATCTAAAACAATTAAAACCAACTACAATATATTTACAGTATTATATTATTTTTTATAACTAAATCCCTGTTACCAAAGGTAAATCATAAAAAAAATATTAGGAATAAACGAAAATCAGAATAATAAATTTTATGTATAGCCTAAGGAATTCAATCCCGGAATCCCCCTTGCAATTGATTACCCGATGCCAATCTAAGTTTGATTTCGATGTAAAATACATTATCTCAGTTTTAAAATTTTCTATTTTCACCATTGGTATTTCTAGAATAATACAAACTTCGCCATTACAAATAAACATTAACTAGCCTACTGTACTAAAATACGTGATTGAAAAATCACTCGGGATTGGATTTCTTACATGTGAATAACTATAACAAGGGTTCAACAGCTTACACATTATGTTTTGCTTCGCAATTTAAAATTGATCGTTATGTATAACATCCGATCCTATTAAGAGTACTTTTCGTCAAGGAATGCAAATAAATGACGTTAACATTAAACCTGGAAGTATTAATAAATGGCAATACTATACTTACATATGTGCGGATAAACCAGATTTTTTGTCGATATAGTTCTTACACCCGTAGGCTACACAATAAGTTGGCATTTCCTTCACCACTACATCACAATTACAACTTAGAAACAATTAAACTGAAGAATCTCAAACTTTGCGGCAACAGCAAAGGAATAGGACGGCTTTACTAAGAAGCCCTCGCGCCAGACGCATGCTAGACGCCGCGACAGTGAGCTCTGAACACTGGATAGGGGTGGGGGTAACCGAGTAGAGCCGGCTCGTTTTCAAGCGCCCGGCGCAGCTTGAGCCAGCATTCCATAGTTATATTTCTATGCGCTCGACCAATGGCCACAAAATTTGGTACATACATGTAGAATTTCATGGAGTAGGTTTATACACCATCAATTTCGTGATAACTTTGAGGGCTTTGCCCTGGGACCGTCTTAAAGGTACCCATGTCAGGGATTTTGAAAGAATTTTGGTTAGATTTGTTTACTAACAAAACATATGAAAGTAAAATTTAAAACAGGTGTTGTAAATTAATGGTATGTTTTGTTCTGCTATTTAATTATTTTTGTTTATATGAAGATTTGTTTCTTGGTGCCAGATGGTTAATGAATTAGACTTTTGCATAACTTAAATACTTTTGTTTAGACTTTTGTTGTTTTAATCTTTATATTATTAAAAGAATTTTTGGGATTTTGTACAGAGCAAATCGATCTCTAGAAATTAATTTTTCTACACATATTTGGTATCAAATTATAGCTATTACTCTCTAGATGTTCCTTTTGCCGGTTTGGAAAACATCCCATGAAAAGGCTTTGCACAGGAGGCTTTTGAAATTCCAGCGAAAGTGCTACTATCTGTTTAAGAACCTGTGAACTTTTTCCAGTTCACATTTGTTTGTAACAAAACAGATGATCAAGATTTGAAATAGTTCCAGAGATATTCCCCAGAATGCAGGTCGAGCAAAAGTCAGTAACATTCATCCACATTATGATTTTGATTTCTTAAAATATTGATGTTTTTTAAGACTACGGAAAATAAGGAAGAGTATTTGCCCTATTGAAACTAAGACCACCAGTCTGTAATCATCTAAATTTACTGTATTTATTTTCTTAAAAAGGGAACTTAAAAAGGAACACAAGTAACTCAGGAGGTGCTCAGGAGATGGGATTTTCTAACAACCTATTGACAGTGAATATACATTGATACATGTAATGTTTCAACACATTGATGAATGTTCAACGTTTAGAGTTTCAAAATAGCAATATTAGTAAAATATTAACCTAAAAAATAAAGTTTTAAAATGCTAAAACCTGTATTTTGTAAATGTACATGGAATGCAAAGGATATTGAAGTGTTAATGGTTTGCCTGTCTATTTCGTTTGATTTTTAAATGTACCAATAACAACATGTCTATTTAATGAAAGTGTTTCATTGAAAGTCATGTTATTTACTTAGGTTCAAATTTGCCAAACATATATTTAAGATGTGAAAAAAAGAAGCGGACCAATAAAAAATTTAATTCCTTTGCCGTTTTGAGCGTTGAATTATTTGTTTTTACGTCGAATGGCTATTTTATAAATGTTATTTACAGATCAGTTCATCGACAGATCAGTAGTTTGTCCATCTTCTTACTATTTGTTGTTATGATTATAAGAAACTGACACGTTAATGTTGTGTAGAATTAAGATAAAGATTCAATACTCAAGAAATTTCTAAAACAGAGACCTGAAGATGCACCAAGCAATGAAGATCCATGTAAACTAATCCCCTTTTTGTGCAAAATGAACGTTGTTGCACTATCAAAATTTTAAAGAGTAGAACTTATACATAGACACTTTTAAAGCAGATAAAATTAATGAACTTCTCAAATTTTGTGTGGAATTTCTTACCCATATTGAAATTTAAAGTTTAAGGTAATAAGTTAATTTTTTTATTTTAAAGTTTGACCCATCGAGAAGTTCAATTATTACTGGCAACATTATTTCAGTGCTATGACACAAGGAACAGAGGCGGATTTGGAAATTTGCCGCCCCTGGGCTATCCAGATTTTGCCGCCCCCTCCTCCCCACGAACACATGCCATATGTTGCAGCCCATTGTATTCCCATCAAAACGAAATTTCGGGCAGATTCCGCAAGGCAAGAGAGCGCTAACTGAATAGAGGGATTTGTTTCCTTGACTTTTAGCAAGCCGCACGGCAAGTCTGTCTCATTCCCTCAACTAAGCCTGTTTATATTAGGCGGGTTGCTCGTGCGGGAGATCAGGTGTTGCGAGGAAGCCGCGACCGTCCACTTAGTGCGAACACTAAATTCGTCGCTGATACAGACACTAACACATTGTTGTCGTTGTTGTTGGTACACGAGGCGTTCACATCAAGCTTGTCAAATTGCACTACAACTGAACTCAACTCAACATGAGCGGCGACCGCGGCACAGAGCGCGTGGTTGGTCGGAAAGGGGTAGCAACCCAGCAAACTCACCTGACGGCGCCGGCGGGTGCGGCGACTTCAAACAATACCGCCTTCCGCTTCGAGCGCCACTACTACCCCAGAGCTGACGGCTGACAGTTTGCGGGCAAACTAGATCACGTCTCGGAATCCCGTGATCTTTTTTCGGGAGTACTTGTGACAAAAAATACATATTTTACAAGCACTAATGTAAGTGCAAAGTGAATTGTTTTTGTTTGCACTTTTTAATTTTTCTTTCCCTCTAAAATTTGCCGCCCCCCGAATTCTGCCGCCCTGGGCTATAGCCCTTTAAGCCCATATGTAAATCCAGCCCTGACAAGGAATCGGTCTATAAAAAAAAATTTCACACACTTCCTCTTTGAAAGGTATTTTGCGCTGCAAAACTCCATACATAATCAACACGAAACTAAAGCCTATTTTACCAAGTTGTTTTCAAGTCACGAAGTGACGCGGGCTGCTAGTATAACATAAAATAAATCACTGACTAGAAGTAATTAAAGGACCTGGCCTGTCTCCTTTATAACAGCTGTTGTTGAAAGAGGTGGAGTGTGCAACTGTAAACTATTTATTTTATCTAGATCACTAGAAGAACCCGTGGCTTCGCTCACGATAAAAATTAAACATACACTATCACCCATCAATTATATAGTTTTGTTTTCCCATTTATTTTTCTTATTGTAAAATCTACTTCTTTAAACATATCAAATGTACTTCCATAAAACAAAAAAGTTTTTTAGAAATTTGCTCTTAGTACGCATACGCTACGACTGGCGACGGGGGTATTATATTCCGGCCTAAAGTGCCTGTCTATATAAAAAATTTGACCATATCCAGCGCCCCACCGACAAAGCCCCAAATGGTGTTGCTGCCCTGGGAAGGCTCATGCCCAATATCGGCGGTCCTTCCTCTTGCAAGTGCTTTTTGCTTGTATCGGCTGCCCAGTCGATCTTGCTACCAGGTGAAGAGGATTGCGCTCACACCCTCAAGAAGAGAATTTACAGAGACTGGCTCACCCAAGACAAACGCCGAGAAGAACTTATGGTCGTTTCTGCTTAACGCACGGTATCTGAGCTTGCCCTGATGATGATCATGGGGCACGATATAAGGAATGGCACCCTTGGCTTTATCGACGGCTTTGAATCTGCTCACATATGTAGCATAGCAAGGCCACACTGTGGGGCCTTGAGCATAGTTACCCTTAATTTTAAATTTATTGCACCCTCATCGCAGCAGACCTGCGTATTAGAAATCCTATTTCTTTCCTTCATGAAGGCATACGTGTTAGAGGAACCATAGAACATGACTTGAAATTTTATTCACTGTAAAATATCATTTTCTTAAGGTTTTAGGGTCTACCTTGAACAAAAAATTACAATTCCACTCCAGAAATTATTAAAATGTGCTTTCTTGCTTTTTTAGACTCTACATTGAAGAAAAAGATTGAATGAGCCGTCCCGGCAATTTTTTCAAAGTGCTGTAGATAAAATTAATACTTTACAGTAGCACACTCTTCCTCTTTAAACAGCAGTTTGTTGTCATAAAAAAGAAGTCCTTCAAGTATAAGTGATCAGTGATCACAGAATTCCTTCAGTAATATCAATTATTTATTTTATTTTATACTACATACCAGCATTTTATATAGTGTATTGCACTTAAAATATATTTAAAAGTCTTAATTCATTTACCATCTGGCACCAAGTAACAAATCTTCATGTAAACAAATACAATTAAATAGTAGAAAGAAATACCATTAATTTACATCACCTGTTTTTTTTAATTTTACTTTCACATGTTTTGTTTGTAAACAAGTCTAACTCAAATTCTTTCAACAGATACCCCTGACATGGGTATCTTTAAGGACGGTCCCAGGGCGAAGCCCTGAAAGTTATCACAAATTTGAAGGTGTATAAACCTACTCCATGAAATTTTACATGTATCTACCAAGTTTCGTGGCCATCGGTCCAGCGGTGTCTGAGTTTATCAATGCTATACATATATATATATACCAACATCCTCTTTTATACTTATAGATTTTCAAAAATTGTCGGGACGGCTTTTCCAATTTTTTTGTTCAATACAGACCCTAACAGATTTAGTCAGCATTTTCAAAAATTACTGGGACGGCATTTGTAATTGTTATATATCAAAGGTAGACCCTAAAAACTTAAGAAAATTATATTTTGACAATGAATATAATTTCTAGGCATGTTCTATGGTTTTACCCACACATATACCTTCATGAAGCAGAAAAACGTTCTTAGAATTCGCTGAGTGCGCAGGTCTGCTAGGATGGGGATAAATAATATTAGTCCTTCCTAAGGGCCACTCTATACTACAGATGCGAGCAGTTTCAACGTCCCGCCGAAAAAGCCAATGGTGCCCCATGATCATCATCAGGGCAAGCTCAGGTCGTGCGGTAAGCAGAAATGACCATAAATGCTTCTTGGTGTTTGACTTAGGGTAAGCCATCCTAGTTAACTTTGCTTCTCAAGTGTGTGAGTGCAATCCTCTCCACTTCATAGCACGACCAAGACCAACTGGGCAGCCGACACAAACAGCACTTGCAAGAGGGAGGACGCCGATACTGGGCATGAGCCTACCGAGGGCAGCGACACCCTTGGAGCCTTTGTCGGTGGGGGGCTGGATATGGTCGTATTTTTAGTAAAGACAGGCCCTTTAGACAGGGATAGGATACTCCCGTTGCAGCAGACCTGAGTACTAAGCGAATTTTTAAAAACATTTTTCTGTTTCATGAAAGAACATTTAAAATGTATAAAAAAAAGTTTTTACAACAAGAAGAATGTATGAAAAAACAAAACTATATTTTTGAAGAGTGATACCGTATGTTGTATTTTTATCGTGGGCGAAGCCACGGGTCCTGCTAGTGTTTTATATAATAAAAGTATATACTATTTTATTAGCGAATTTCCCCTATAGGGAAGAAGCTGTTACTGTAGTACTCATGGTAAGACCTAAGCCTGAGACCATGATAACTTTTCGTTTTGGGGCCCCCAGAAGCAAAAAACACTATTCGTTCATTTTCATACATATATCTATGTGTCTTTAAGCACGATAGCGGCCGTAAAAATGGTCCAATCTGAATTAAATTTGGCACAGCCATGTAAAGTAGTAATTATTCGGATGATTTCGAAAACCAACTCGATCGGACTACCTGAAGGGGGGGTAAAGGGGGGTAAACCCCCCTAAAATGGGTTTTTTGAGTTTTTTACATAGAAAAATGAAAATAATCCAATTTTTGTTAGCACTATTGAATTCAGCTCAAAAAAAGAAACAAACAATTTAGTACTTTGAATCACTGCTCTATGTCCATTGGTTATCGAGATATTGAAAGTGGTAAACACAGTACGTTGTCTCAATGTTAACCTTATGGGCAATCTAAATAACTATACAGCCGCTTGTGTAACTGACTGAGGTATACAAATTCTATTCAACCTCCCATTGAGCTAGAAACTTGAAATTTGGCACTATTATTCCTTCTGTTGTCAAACCCTAGGGAAAAGTCTCAAAATAAAACATTTCCACCCCCAACCCCCCAAAGGGGGGAAATCGAGGGAAAATTTTAATAACGAAAAAAGTACTTTTTGTTTTTTGGCTGTAGCGGCTAAACTAGAAGTCCTATTGAAATACGGTCTGCACCACGTGTCACGGATTTTTTACGATCTACAACTTTGGTCCTATGTCTTTTTGCCCTATCTCGTCTCCTTCACCCTTAGATTGCTCTAGATTTTTCAATTTTCGTAGATCTTCCCTTCGTTTTCCAGCACCAGACTACTTGATATACTACTTAGGCCCCTGTAAATTTGCAGGAATATATATTAGGTGGTCACTCTAAATATAAAATTCTCAAAACAAACAATTTCAACCCCTCCCCCCCAAGAGGGGGTGAAACGGGGGAAAACGTGAATTTAGATGAAAGTACTTTTTGTTTTTTGCCGCTAGCGGCTAAACTAAAGGTCCTGTTCAGAAACAAAGGTTATTTCCTCAGTTGAAATTGTTTGGTCATTATGTATTGTGCTTTATCTCATCTGCTTCACCCCCAAAATGACCATTAAATTTAAAATTCTTTTATAATTTCAGTTTATTTTGGGTTTTGATGATCTTTTAATATTTATTTTTAGCTTATAGACCTCTATTTTCACACTGAGATACTTGGTTTGATCTTTTATTGTTATCAGGGGCCATTCGCAAAATTCACCCCGTTTCAACCCCTAAAATAGTCCTCAAAAGTTAAACTTTCGCTGAATTTTTAATTTTCCTCGTGGTTTTTATTTTTTGTCAAATTTACAAAAAATATTGACACGGAGATAGTTTGACTTTTCCGGTTTATTATGGGTAACTTGCATTTTTTACCCCATTTATACCCCTAAAAAGTCGTCTCAAGTTGAACTTTAATTAAATTTACTATTTGACTCGTGGTATTTTTGCTAATTTATTCATTACTGAAGGACTCAATTTTTGACAAGGGACTCGTCAGTGTCAACCTCCAAGGTCATCCGAAGTCATTTCTAATTTTTAAAATCTATCAACCCTTAAATGTGACTACAAAAAGAATCAAACTATGCATTCTTCAAATTAAGGCAATGTTGTTTCTAAACAAATTCTTTTGCCTCATCCCCTCACCCCCAGACTCCACCAATCCTTTTTCACAACGAAAAACTAACCTCACCATCTCCGCTAAAACCCCCTAAAGTAACCCTCTAACTACCACCCACTAACTGCCCTCCCAAACACTACAATGATATATTTTGCTGAGGATTTGTAATGAGTTTATTCGAAATTTTGTGAATTTTTCAATAAACACCCCCCGCTTCGGGGCAAAGACAAACAAGGGGGCCTGGGGCAAAGACAACCTATTTGCATTTCCAGAAATTTAAAGAATCATTTCAGTAATAATTACCCCCCTCCCCTACCATTAACCCCATTGAAACTATTCATCTCCAAAAACTAGTAATAATTAATTTTGCTGAGCATTTGTAAACAGTTTATTCATTTTGTTTATTTCAATATAAACTCTCCGCTTTGGGGCTAAACCCTTTAAGGGGGCCAGGGGAGGATTGCTGAGGATTTGTAAACAGTTTATTCGTTTTGTGACTTTTCAATACGAACTTTCCACTTTGGTGTGAAACCCTTTAAGGGGGCCTGGGGGCGGAGCCCCCAGCGAGCCGAAGGCGAGCAAGTAAAATTCTATATCTCGCTTATTTCTCAACATATCTTGTTGATAAAACCTGGTAAATGGCTTCTTCTAGTTCAGATCTACTAAATATTGAATTAAAAACACCCAGTTTCAATATACCCACAGCAGCAAACCTGCATACTCATTCCCCATGTTATTCTTAAGGGGCTTACAAAAACATATAAAATCTCGCTATGTTGGATTGAAATATGTTGCTTTGCATTTGAAATTCGCTGAGTATGCAGGTCTGCTGCAACGGGGGTATATATTCTTTTTCAGGACGTTATAGGGAACAATAATACAGTAATGATGGATCTACAAATTGTTTCAGAACTGTTTATTTGTGAAAACATAAAAAATCAAACGACCACTGGGTAGTCGTTGATTGTTGTTATATATATAATAAAAGTTGGTTGTTGGATTGGTTGTTTTATGCAAATATCAGTTAACCATGCTCTGATGAAGCTACATGGTAAATTATGATATGTGCTCTAATGGGAGGAGAATTAGAATAATACGTCTCTCTCTCTCTTTCTCTCTCCCTTGTTCAGTGTGCACACAACACACTCCTACATACCCACTTCCAGCCATACATGAGACACACACGCAAACTGTTTACTTCTCATCTATTCTGCTTTTCTGTTGATTCCCAGGATCCATTTATTTACGTTCTTTATAAATGTTTAAAAGTTGCAAGGGTCACATATTTTTCAAAAAAAGAAAATTTGTGGAAACAAAATTGGCAATGTAATGAGTTTATGTTTCAGTGATGCTTTAAACTAATTTAGGGGGTTTGCAAATGCTTTCGTTGAATAGGAATAGACACAGCTCTGCTGTATAAGGGCAACAGCAGGGGAGAGTCTTTCCGTCTTGAGGAGAACGGTCTGCTTTCAGTTAAGCAATGGTTTGATCAAAACCAGCTAACTATAAATTCGTCCAAAACAAAATGTCTGCCAATTTCGATTAAAGCTGGCTGCTATCCTATAAACTGTGATTTGCGCTTACATTTATGTGGTGGTCATCCAAAATGAACCACCACAGGGTGTGAATGTGTCTGAATGTAAGTATTTAGGTGTGATTTTCGATTCTAGATTGAAATGGTCTGCTCACATTACTTATCTGAATAACAAATTACATAGGTTCGTTTTCATCTTTGCTTCACTTAGTAGAATTCTGACTACACAGACTTACTATGAACTATGTAACTTATTATGTGTACATCCAATCACTTTTACAATATGGTTATCTTGCCACGTTTGGCTGCTATCACAGCAATCTTTATCCGTTGGAAATTTCATAGAAATCAACCATTAAAGCTGCACTATAAAAAACTCTGTGTTTTTTCATCTGACGAGACATTTGATGAATTCCAAGTTTTCAGTATATCTCAACTTTATCTTAGATTTCTATTTCATATATTTTAAAGAATAAAAGTACGGTAATTTTTTTGACGTAATTAGCCATTCCTATACATTACACGTCCGCCTGATATGAGTTTTTCTACCTGTAGAAGGGGGGAGTTCCCCCACACCATCCAGCCACTGTCACCGGAGCTGACCCGCCAGCTGATGGATGACTTCACAGGTGAGCGCTCCGGGTTCATCCGTGTGGGAGAGGACGGGTGGCTGCTCCCGGCCAGGTATGAGCAACAAGCTCTCGGCTACTACACCCTGTCTCTTCGGCACGATGATGTTTGGATCCAGACCTTCCCACGCTCAGGTACAGAGATGTAAATACATGAAACATCACTATGCCCTTAGATTAGATACCAAATAAGACACTGACCACCATAATGTGACAATCGACTTGAGTCCTAGGATTCAGCCACTAAATAAGATAGTTGAAAAGATCTACGATTCTGCACTGCCGTATTGGCTCGTGGCAAAAAGTCGAAACTCATTTATACAAAATACAAAAATCGTCTGCTAAAACTTGTGTTGCAATACTATATTGAAATGTATAGTGCAATACAAAACGTAATATTGTGTATTACCTTTGCTAATAAGGATGTAACTTCTTCTTAGACTTGCAGTACACCATACAGGAGCTTTTCGCGTGACATTTTGTGTAAGTTTAATATAGATTTTAGTGTGACCCGAAGCCACGGAGTCTCCCCCCCTCCTCTCTAAGGCCACATCACATCGGCCGAACTCCTAGTGCTGTGTTGGAGATAACAACTAATACCCCCGTTGCAGCAGACCTGCATACTCAGTGAATTTAAAATGCAAAAGAACATATTTCAATCTAACACAGCGAGATTTGATTTTTTTTTTCATCTCCATAAGAATAACATGGCGAATGAGTATGCAGGTTTGCTGCGGCAGGTATGTTAAAACTGGTTGGTTTTACTTCAATATTTAATAGATCTTAACTAGAGGAAGCCATACACCAAGTTTTATTAAGATATGTTAAGAAATAAGGAAGGTAGAATTGTTTTTATTTCCCATAAGGATAACATGGGGAATGAGTATGCAGGTTTTCTGCCACGAAAAAGGAAGTATCAGGGATTTTAGACTATTAAACATTAGATCTCATCTTGATGGAGCCACAAACTAAGTTTTATTAAGATATGTTGAGAAATAAGGGAGATCCAGATTTTACTTATTCCCCATAAAGTTAACATAGGGACAACGTAATGTGTTTACCACTTTCAATATCTCGGTAACCATTAGACATAGAGCAATGATTCAACATACTAAACTGTTTGTTTTTTTAAGCTGAATTCAATGGAAATTAGATCATTTATATTTTTGCGTGTAAAAAACTCAAAAACCCCATTTTTGGATGGTTTATTCCCCTTTATCCCCCCTCCCGGTGGTCCGATCGGGCTGGTTTACGAACTCGTCCAATTGATTACCACTTTACATGTCTGTACCAAATTTCATCAAGATCGGTCCATATTTACGGCCGCTATCGTGCTGACAGACACACACACACACACACACACACACACACACACACACACACACACATATATATACTAGCAGTTGCCCATGGCTTTGCTCATGATAAAAACTGTAACTCCCACTGCCTAAATGAAGATAGGGCCACATACTGAGTTTATGTATGGTACATACTGGTAAACAGATAAGGTACAAAAACGAAAGACAACTTTAATTTAACTAACTAAAGTAAATTTAACTTTTATATAGTACATATCACCTAGAAAATCAACAAAACAACCATAAAACCATTATGAAAGTAACCAAATTATAAATCAGTTGTAAAATCGTATCCATATGTGAAGCTGAACCCTCTGCTTGTTGAATAAACATTGAAAATCAAACAAAAGATCATCCATTCCACTCCACTTGCGTAGGAAAATTTATAAACTTCGACCCCGCCAAAGCCCCTTAAAACTTCGAATTAAAAAAACCGTTCTTAGCGGATGCTTACGCCCTTAAGATCGTCCATGCAAAGGTCCAAGGTTCTAAGTCAAGTAGTTTGGGCTGTGTAGTGATAGGTCAGTGGTATTGGACAAATATAAAGAAGATGGACTTTCATTAACCAGAAAGATGTTTTCAGGAATCCTCAAAGTCCGCAGGTCTGCTGCAACTGGAGTTATTCTATTGCTGCCCCCGCAGGAGTTATTTCTATTTGGCCTCCCTGTACTATACATGTGAGCAGATTCAGTGCCCCACCGATAAAGGCCTCAAGGGTGCCCTGGGAAGGCTTATGCCCAATATCGTTGAATCTGGTTGCATGCATGGTATATAGTGGCCCTTAAGCAGGAATATAAATATCTCCGTCGCAGCAGACCTTGCATACTTAGAGACTCCTAAAGCAGTTTTCTGATTCATGAAAGTATATGTACGTAAAACGTAGAAATTGTCTTGATTTTATGTCAAAAATTCTAAGGTTTTTAGGGTCTATATTGAACATAAAAATACCCCCGTTGCAGCAGACCTCCAGACTATGTACATGACCTTATTTTATTTCTTCCCTCAGAATAACATGGGGAATGAGTATGCAGGTCTACTGCAACAGTCATGCAAAAATTTGGTGGTTTTAAAACAATATCAGGTGACTCTGAACCAAAAAAGCCTCATATTAAGTTTTATCAAGATATGTTGAGTGATAACCAAGATATAGAATTTTTCTATAGGGACAAAGTACTGTGTTTTCAGCTTTAAATATAGTTTGGATAGTGTTTTTTGCTTCTGGGAGCTCCAAAATGAAAAGTTATCATGGTCTCGGGCTTAGGTTTTGCCGTGAGACCTATGGTAATAATTCCATCAATGATATTCGCTAAAAGACAAAGGCAAAGTATTTTTTCTAATGATGTAGACAAAATAAATGGTTTAAATTAGAGCCGGCTCCACACATGCGTCATTCGGCATGCAGCGAGCAGCGATTCGCCGAATCACGAGTAGTGTGGATGGGTGTTTATGTATTTAGCAAGTAGCAAACATTAATGCTTGTTCATTGTCGGCCCTATAGCGAGAGAAATAGTTCGCCGAACGTCGAACATTCGGTGCATGCTGAATAACGCATGTGTGGAGCCGGCTTAGCTCTTTCAATAACAACTGTTGCAGGGAAGAAAGGTCTTATAAGAATCTCTAGTCAGTGATTTATTTTATGTTCTGTTCCTGGCAGCTAGTTTGACATTCTACTAAATTTCTTGCTTTTTCCCATCTGTTTAAATATCAACATTTCATCAATTTATATTCTGCCATAAGGATAATATGAGATCTTTAAGAGGGTCTGTGGCAAAGTCCGAGGGTCAGATCAGGATGAAAACTACTTAGTTTTCCTATTTGATGCCTAAAGAAACAATTTACCAAATTTCAGCCTTCTGGGTTATTGGGAAGTTGGAGAATTAGTGATGAGTGAGTGAGTGAGTGAGGGCTTTGCCTTTTAGAGGTATCTATAAGTATAAAAGAGGATGTTGGTATATATATATATATATATATATATATATATATATATATATATAAATATATATGTATAGCATTGATAAACTCAGACACCGCTGGACCGATGGCCACGAAACTTGGTAGATACATGTAGAATTTCATGGAGTAGGTTTATACACCTTCAAATTTGTGATAACTTTCAGGGCTTCGCCCTGGGACCGTCCTTAAAGATACCCATGTCAGGGGTATCTGTTGAAAGAATTTGAGTTAGACTTGTTTACAAACAAAACATGTGAAAGTAAAATTAAAAAAAACAGGTGATGTAAATTAATGGTATTTCTTTCTACTATTTAATTGTATTTGTTTACATGAAGATTTGTTACTTGGTGCCAGATGGTAAATGAATTAAAACTTTTAAATATATTTTAAGTGCAATACACTACATAAAATGCTGGTATGTAGTATAAAATAAAATAAATAATTGATATTACTGAAGGACTTCTGTGATCACTGATCACTTATACTTGAAGGACTTCTTTTTTTATGACAACAAACTGCTGTTTAAAGAGGAAGAGTGTGCTACAGTAAAGAATTAATTTTATCTACAGCACTTTGAAAAAATTGCCGGGACGGCTCATTCAATCTTTTTCTTCAATATAGAGTCTAAAAAAGCAAGAAAGCACATTTTAATAATTTCTGGAGTGGAATTGTAATTTTTTGTTCAAGGTAGACCCTAAAACCTTAAGAAAATGATCTTTTACAGTGAATAAAATTTCAAGTCATGTTCTATGGTTCCTCTAACACGTATGCCTTCATGAAGGAAAGAAATAGGATTTCTAATACGCAGGTCTGCTGCGATGAGGGTGCAATAAATTTAAAATTAAGGGTAACTATGCTCAAGGCCCCACAGTGTGGCCTTGCTATGCTACATATGTGAGCAGATTCAAAGCCGTCGATAAAGCCAAGGGTGCCATTCCTTATATCGTGCCCCATGATCATCATCAGGGCAAGCTCAGATACCGTGCGTTAAGCAGAAACGACCATAAGTTCTTCTCGGCGTTTGCCTTGGGTGAGCCAGTCTCTGTAAATTCTCTTCTTGAGGGTGTGAGCGCAATCCTCTTCACCTGGTAGCAAGATCGACTGGACAGCCGATACAAGCAAAAAGCACTTGCAAGAGGAAGGACCGCCGATATTGGGCATGAGCCTTCCCAGGGCAGCAACACCATTTGGGGCTTTGTCGGTGGGGCGCTGGATATGGTAAAATTTTTTATATAGACAGGCACTTTAGGCCGGAATATAATACCCCCGTCGCCAGTCGTAGCGTATGCGCACTAAGAGCAAATTTCTAAAAAACTTTTTTTGTTTTATGGAAGTACATTTGATATGTTTAAAGAAGTAGATTTTACAATAAGAAAAATAAAAGGGAAAACAAAACTATATAATTGATGGGTGATAGTGTATGTTTAATTTGTATCGTGAGCGAAGCCACGGGTTCTTCTAGTATATATATATATATATATATATATATATATATTGATTTATTGTGTTCACTAATGAGGGTTACTATTATTATTAGATGGATAATTAAACCCATGAATAATAATGATAATAATAATAATGATAATTTTTTATTTTATTTATTTTTTTTTTTTTTTGGGTAGGAGGTGGAATGCGTTTACGCACACTGAGGGACTCGTCCCCTCAGTAGTGTCGGACTCCCACGAGCTCGATGTCCCGTGAACTACCGACTAAACCACCTCCCTCGGCACCGAGGACACTAGCCTGGAACTGTTTCACACATTACTTCGGGCTAGGCCTTTGATATTACGCCGCTAGGGCAACCTCCGTGGGGAAATGCTGAGGATTAAGGCCGATCGAGGTCGACCTTTTTCGCCCAAAGAATGGCCTGGACGTAGTGCTGGACACAGTTCCAGTTGCCCTCTCCCTGGAGCATAGCTCCGACGATGTTGTTTGGGCTGACGATCACGCCGATCTCAGATGAAAGTGAGGCTCGGCGGACGTGCCAACGGTCGCACTGAAAGAAGGTGTGCTCGGACGTATCTGGGATGCCAGGGCAATACAGACAGTCCGGGCTGGCGACTTTGCCCATCCGGTGCAGATAGGCTCGGAAGTACCCGTGTCCAGAAAGAAACTGGGTCACGTAGTAATCGACCTCGCCGTGCTGCCGCTCCAGCATGGTCGGACGGAAGGTATGAGCTGGAAGGTCCAACGTCCCCTCGGCTCGGCTTCCCAGTCGCGCTGCCAGGAGTCGAAGCTGCGATCGCGCTCTTCCCTGGCAGCTGTTTCCCGGCCCACTTCAGGCCTCCTCCGGTAAATCGCCTGCCTCTCCCTCGCGAGGAAGAGGACGGGGATGACTCCGGCGATCACCATCACAGCAGGCTCGGAGACTGTGCGGTAGGCCGAAGCGACCCGCAGAGCTCCTCGACGCTGGACTCGGGCAAGCCGGTCTCGGAAGACTCGCTTCTCGAGTGCGTGAGCCCATACCTCCGCCCCATACAGCAAGACTGACTGGACGGCAGTCATGAGCAGACGGCGCTTGCAGGAACGAGGACCGCCGACATTGGGCATAAGCCTACCAAGAGCAGCGACACCCTTGGCGGCTTTGTCGGCAGCGCGCTGGATCTGCTCGCCGAAAGACAGTCTGCTGTCGACCATGACTCCCAGGTACTTTGCAGCAGGCTTAGTCTCGAGTGTGACGTCACCTATCTGCACCGGGAACACGGTGTTTATCCTCTTTTTGGTGAGGACGACGATCTCCGTCTTACTGATAGCCAGGGACAAGCCGTGATCTCGCATCCACCCGTTGACCTTGGCCATTACAACGCTGAGCCTCAGTTTTGCCTGCTCGACGTTCCTCGCAGCGATCAAGGCAGCGACGTCATCAGCATAGCCAACGAGGCGGGTCTCATCGGGCATGTCTAGTCTCAGCAAGCTGTCGTAGGACACGTTCCAGAGATCTGGCCCGAGAATGGACCCCTGCGCAGCCCCGGAAGTGATGGGAATGCGCCGCTGACCTTCGGTCGTGTCGTACAACAGAACGCGGTCTGACAAATACGCTTCTATCATACGCAGGAGGTAGGAGGGAACTTGGAACGTATGCTGAAGCGCCCACAGCATATGGCTCCACCTGGCGGAGTTAAAAGCGTTCTTCACGTCGAGCGTGACGAGAAGGACCACGCGGCATGACCAATGGTTGTGATCCTCCGCCCTCCGCACTGCCTCAACTACCTCCTGAATAGCGTCGATGGTAGAGCGGCCGGATCTGAAGCCGTACTGCTGCGGGGACAAGTCCCCCGCAGAGACGATGGCCTCGGTCAGCCTGACGCGCAGGAGCTTCTCAAGCACTTTCCCGGCCGTGTCGAGCATACACAGGGGTCGGAAAGAAGAAGGGGTCCCCGGTGTGCTCTTCGCCTTCGGGATAAGAACAAGGCGGGCAATCTTCCACGAAGAAAAGAAAACGCCTTCCGCCAGACACACGTTGAACATATCGAGCAGAAGCCTTGGATTCACCTCCGCAGCGAGCTTGAGCACCTCCGCCGGAATGCCATCGGGACCGGGCGCTCTTCTGGGTCGTAGGGATCGGACGGCGGCGGTGAGTTCCTCTTCCCGGAAGACTGGGAAGGCGCCTACCTCTCCGAATTCCCTGACTGGCCGAACTGGGTGGCTGGGAAACAGTGTGTCGACGACGGCGGCCATGGCTTGTGGTTCCATGACCGCAGGTGGTGAGCGAGCCCCTAGCTTCTGGGTTACAAGTTTGTAGCCCATCCCCCAGGGGTCGTTGTCCATATCCTGACACAGCTGCTTCCAGCACCTGACTTTACTCCGGTTGATGGCACCGCGGAGCTCTCGGCGTGCCGCTCTGTGCTCAGCCGATCTGGCATTTGCATCAGGGCGGTTCCTGGCTTGCTGTGCAGCTCGTCGGAGACCAAGGCATCTCCTCCGGAGTTCCGCAATAATAATGATAATAATAATAATAATGATAATAATAATAATAATAATAATAATAATAATTTTTTTTTTTTTTTTTTTTGGGTAGGAGGTGGAATGCGTTTACGCACACTGAGGGGCTCGTTGCCCCCTCAGTAGTGTCGGACTCCCACGAGCTCGATGTCCCGTGAACTACCGACTAAACCACCTCCCTCGGCACCGAGGACACTAGCCTGGAACTGTTTCACACATTACTTCGGGCTAGGCCTTTTATATTACGCCGCTAGGGCAACCTCCGTGGGGAAATGCTGAGGATTAAGGCCGATCGAGGTCGACCTTTTTCACCCGAAGAATGGCCTGGACGTAGTGCTGGACACAGTTCCAGTTGCCCTCTCCCTGGAGCATAGCTCCGACGATGTTGTTTGGGCTGACAATCACGCCGATCTCAGATGAAAGTGAGGCTCGGCGGACGTGCCAACGGTCGCACTGAAAGAAGGTGTGCTCGGACGTATCTGGGATGCCGGGGCAATACAGACAGTCCGGGCTGGCGACTTTGCCCAACCGGTGCAGATAGGCTCGGAAGTACCCGTGTCCAGAAAGAAACTGGGTCACGTAGTAATCGACCTCGCCGTGCTGCCGCTCCAGCCATGGTCGGACGGAAGGTATGAGCTGGAAGGTCCAACGTCCCCTCGGCTTGGCTTCCCAGTCGCGCTGCCAGGAGTCGAAGCTGCGATCGCGCTCTTCCCTGGCAGCTGTTTCCCGGCCCACTTCAGGCCTCCTCCGGTAAATCGCCTGCCTCTCCCTCGCGAGGAAGAGGACGGGGATGACTCCGGCGATCACCATCACAGCAGGCTCGGAGACTGTGCGGTAGGCCGAAGCGACCCGCAGAGCTCCTCGACGCTGGACTCGGGCAAGCCGGTCTCGGAAGACTCGCTTCTCGAGTGCGTGAGCCCATACCTCCGCCCCGTACAGCAAGACTGACTGGACGGCAGTCATGAGCAGACGGCGCTTGCAGGAACGAGGACCGCCGACATTGGGCATAAGCCTACCAAGGGCAGCGACACCCTTGGCGGCTTTGTCGGCAGCGCGCTGGATCTGCTCGCCGAAAGACAGTCTGCTGTCGACCATGACTCCCAGGTACTTTGCAGCAGGCTTAGTCTCGAGTGTGACGTCACCTATCTGCACCGGGAACACGGTGTTTATCCTCTTTTTGGTGAGGACGACGATCTCCGTCTTACTGATTGCCAGGGACAAGCCGTGATCTCGCATCCACCCGTTGACCTTGGCCATTACAACGCTGAGCCTCAGTTTTGCCTGCTCGACGTTCCTCGCAGCGATCAAGGCAGCGACGTCGTCAGCATAGCCAACGAGGCGGGTCTCATCGGGCATGTCTAGCCTCAGCAAGCTGTCGTAGGACACGTTCCAGAGATCTGGTCCGAGAATGGACCCCTGCGCAGCCCCGGAAGTGATGGGAATGCGCCGCTGACCTTCGGTCGTGTCATACAACAGAACGCGGTCTGACAAATACGCTTCTATCATACGCAGGAGGTAGGAGGGAACTTGGAACGTATGCTCAAGCGCCCACAGCATATCGCTCCACCTGGCGGAGTTAAAAGCGTTCTTCACGTCGAGCGTGACGAGAAGGACCACGCGGCGCGACCAATGGTTGTGATCCTCCGCCCTCCGCACTGCCTCAACTACCTCCTGAATAGCGTCGATGGTAGAGCGGCCGGATCTGAAGCCGTACTGCTGCGGGGACAAGTCCCCCGCAGAGACGATGGCCTCGGTCAGCCTGACGCGCAGGAGCTTCTCAAGCACTTTCCCGGCCGTGTCGAGCATACACAGGGGTCGGAAAGAAGAAGGGGTCCCCGGTGTGCTCTTCGCCTTCGGGATAAGAACAAGGCGGGCAACCTTCCACGAAGAAAAGAAAACGCCTTCCGCCAGACACGCGTTGAACATATCGAGCAGAAGCCTTGGATTCACCTCCGCAGCGAGCTTGAGCACCTCCGCCGGAATGCCATCGGGACCGGGCGCTCTTCTGGGTCGTAGGGATCGGACGGCGGCGGTGAGTTCCTCTTCCCGGAAGACTGGGAAGGCGCCTACCTCTCCGAATTCCCTGACTGGCCGAACTGGGTGGCTGGGAAACAGTGTGTCGACGACGGCGGCCATGGCTTGTGGTTCCATGACCGCAGGTGGTGAACGAGCCCCTAGCTTCTGGGTTACAAGTTTGTAGCCCATCCCCCAGGGGTCGTTGTCGATATCCTGACACAGCTGTTTCCAGCACCTGACTTTACTCCGGTTGATGGCACCGCGGAGCTCTCGGCGGGCCGCTCTGTGCTCAGCCGATCTGGCATTTGCATCAGGGCGGTTCCTGGCTCGCTGTGCAGCTCGTCGGAGACCAAGGCATCTCCTCCGGAGTTCCGCGATTTCAGGCGTCCACCAGTAAACCGGCTTCTTCCTGTGGCGGCGGGAAACTCCGGGCATCGACTGCTCACACGCGGTCACGATGAGACGCATCGTCGATGCTGCCAGATCTTCGGCACCTGTGAAATTCACAATGCTCTGGTCTTTAATTACTTCTTTAAAAGTGTCTTTGCTCAGACGACTGGTGTTCCAGCGTCGAGCCAGAGGAGCAGGTTCAGCGCGCAAGCGCGCACCCTCGGGAAGGACCTTGAAGAGGATCCCCTGGTGGTCGCTAGAGGAATACTCCTCGCAGACACGCCAGTCGGAGATCCGCTGGACAATCCCTTCAGAGGCAAGGGATATGTCAGGGATCGTCTCTCTGCACCCCGGACGGCGAAAGGTGGAAATGCCGCCCGTATTAAGGATACAGAGGCCCGACCTGGCAGCCGACTCGAGGACGTAACGACCTCGAGTGTCAGTCCGCGGGGAACCCCATTCCACGGCTTTGGCGTTAAAATCGCCACCGACTATGACCCCGCCAGAGGTGTTCATGATCTCATCCTCAATGGAATCGACCATGTGGCGGTAGTCTGCGATCGGTTGGTTAGGCGTGAGGTAACAGGAGAAGACAGTGAAACCCCTGCTCCTCACCCAAACGAAGCCATTGCCCGATCCGCAATCGAGAACAGGCACCTTCCCGAGGTCCAAGATCCAAATCGCCGCAGTGCCGGAGGGATCCGAGAACCACTGCGCGGAGCGTCGGTTCTGGTACTGCTCACTGAGAAGCAGTAGGTCAGCACCCCGCTCCGTAGCGAATTGGAACAGCAAGTCGTTTGCTGTCCTGCTCCTCTGCATATTAAGTTGCAGAACACTGATCATTTCTGTTGTTTCTGGCGAAGCTCCTGGATGGCCCGCCTGTACTGCCCGCAACGACCAGACCCAGCGGAATGCTTGACCTGGTCGCCCTTCAAGCCGGCTTCTGTACACAGGACACATGACAACGCTGCATTGCATGCGCTGGCCCTGTGATCCTGGCCGCCGCACTTGAAGCAGAGCTTGCTTCTATCGGGTCCAGGGCAGCGATTAGCTACGTGACCGAACCCCAGACATTTAAAACATCTGGAGGCCACGAGCTTCTCGCGCACCCGACAGCTCACATACCAGACTTTCAGGTGGCCCTTCTCCAGGAGCTTCTCAGCTGCTCTGGCTCCCAGCGTGAGGATCGCCACCTTCTGACCCCGAGCGTTCGCCTTTGAGAGGAAGGTTTTCACCTCGACGTTGTCGCCGATGGCGGATTTGACGGCAGCAGTCACCTCCGCCTCGGTCGTCAGCTCGTCAAGGTCCCTCACCTCCAGCGTCGACTTGGGTTCGAGAACGCGGACGGTCGCGTTCGCCCCCAAGATAGTCTGCAGGTCCTCGCTGAAGGCGGCTTTACTTTTGGAGGCGTTACCGAGCTCGACCAAAAGATCGCCGGCTCGGGTCTTCCTCATGCCCTTGATGACGGCGCCCTTCTCATCGGGCTTCGCTTTGCTGCGAATTTCGCCCAGCACGTCGGCGAAGGATTTCCCCTCCGACGGCTTGATGAGAAGAGCGTCCGGCCGCTGCTTGCGGGACTTCTTCCTCGGCGCCTTCTTCTTGTCCTGGGTGCCAGGCTGGCTTCCAGGCTGCTGAGGAGGGTCTCTCTTCTTCCCCCTCTTCCTGACGACGTCGGTCCACTTTTCGGGGTCCGATGTCCTCCCCTGGACCGTTTCCCCGAGGTTTCTTCTCAGCCTCCGGTTGGGCGGGGCTAGAAGCGGCCCGCTTCCCACCGGCCGGCTGAGCCTTTACCCGCAGTGACGGGGTCGTCTGCGTCGAAGCAGTCACCGACTCACATGACTGCCACGACCTCCTCAACTGGATGATGTGGTGAAGGCTGACCTCCAATTGGACGATGCCATCCTTCACATCCTGGCTGATATTCTTCTGCCGGTTGGTCGCGGCCTTCATCACAGCGAGGATGTCAAAGCACTTTTTGTGCTTAATAATAATAATAATAATAATAATAATAATAATAATAATAATAATAATAAATAATGAAACACAAGTCGTGAAATAAAAATTGAAAAAAGGGTACTCATGGTTTTAATTATCCATCTAATAAATATATATATATATATATATATATATATATATATATATATATATATATATATATAGGTAGATAGATAGATAGATAGATAGATAAAAATTCAAACGAATGGTGTTTTTTGCTTCTGGTGGCCCCAAAACGAAAAGTTATCATGGTCTCGGACTTAGGTCTTACCATGAGACCTACGGTAATAGCTTCTTCCCTATAGGGGAAATTTGCCAAAATCATACAAATATTGTAAAAATTCACCAGACATTAGAACATCAAAGTAAAAAAAATTAGAAACTCAACTGTCAGATTTCAAATAAATAATCTGGTGAAAAGTAAACAAATTACTTGCTTGTGATGTTTAACTTCTTTTATATAAGATATAATTTTGATTTCTTTTTAAAATTATTTTTGACTGCAGTTAGTAATTTATTGATTTATGCAGATTGAAGAAGGTTTTTAAACAAAACTTCAACTTATTACTTAGGGCACAATAGTTTTAAGAGTGTGACAATGAATCGCCATAAGAGTACATTAAAAAAGTGTCTGCAATTCCGTCTGATAATAATATGATGTCACCATAGAAGGACTCTGGCCTGTAGTGTAGTGTGTCCTTGTGTGACCTTTAATAGATGTCATATTTATTGCATACGAGCTTGTAGCAAAATTTACCATATCATAAATGTGTCTATACTTAAACATGTGATCACATGATTGATTGCCTACACAACACAGATGTTTAACCAGGGCTATATTTCCCAATAGGCCCAGTAGGCTCAGGCCTAGGGGCAAATGCTGCCTTGGGGCGCACTTCCAAACATTTAGGTGCACTCCCAGGCATTTAGTTTTTCATGCTTACACCCAGTGCCGGAGCAAAGTCCATGAGGAACATGGGGAGGAATTGATGCCAATTGGGAAAGAGTGCTGCCAAAGCTGATGGCGTAAAGACCGCAGCGGTGCCCTTGGAGCCCTTTCAAATGGTTCAAAGAAGCAAATGTGTGTTTTGGTGGAGTTTGCCGGCACCTGGGTAGCCTTTTAAAGTTGTTCCACTTGCAACATGTCTGTTCCAGACCAAAAGTCCGGAATTGTGTCTGTGGCCAGCCATGTGTGAGGTTAATTGAATGTTTCTTTGTTGTAAATTGTCCGTAGTTGTGTTGTGTCAAAATTTTATTTTATCTTGACTAAGATAGGTATATAAATTATTATGTAAATTAATACGTAATATGTAAGAAAACATAATATGTGTTATCTACATTATGTAATATGTAAGTAACCCATAATAATTTACACATAATACGTAAATTATTATGTGTTGTGTAAATCTGGGGCGGACTGGGCGGACTGGGCTGCCAGTCTACCGGCCACATAAAAGATGCGCCTCAAGAAAAATAGCACCTGGCGCCCTCCAGACTAAAAAAAAATTAAAAATTAGCACGTGGCGAGGCGCCCTCAGGGCGCCTAGTGCAATTTTTCCTTGTTATGTCCACAATAAAAATGGCCCACTTTAATGATGTTCATTATTTCGCTGTAATGGTGCAATGGTGATATGTAACGCACTACGGACTAGGCGCATTAACACGGCACTACTTACTCATAGCGCAGCATTTCCACTGATAAACACAGTAGAGCAATTCAAGCAAGCTTCGTCGCCGAGTCTGACAGACTTGGTTATGTTCGGTGAAGTTCGTTGGAAGTTGATTCGTATTCTTTTCATGTTCGTATTTATTGTACTGTACGAAGCGAAGCGAAGTGAGTACCGAAGGGTTGTAGCAACCTTGATTGAAGTTCATATTTCCGTACCGCTGGCATGAGTGCGCTGAACGCTGAATTTGCGCATGCGCGCCCTGCGGCCCGCTACGTGCCCCATCCCCGAAAGATGGTACTGGTGGAACTGGAACAGTGGAACAGTGGAACTGGACTCTAGAATAGTCAGTGTCAGTGAATTGAGTTGTTGAATGGTTAGCCATCTGTTTTGTTTTAGTTTTATAGTGACTCGAGGGCTGCCGGCATGTAATCAGTTGAGTGGAGGCATTTATTTATATTAGTCTACTTAGTGCGACTGAGATAGTGCGTTATGCGATGAGTTGACTTGGCTATAACGTCGTTTGTTGTGCTTAGACATTTAAGTAGGCCTATAATTGAAAATTCACTTCATTCACAAAATTGTTTTATTAAAACAGTTAAAAATATACAGATTTTTATAAGGTTTGGGAGTGTAGAAATAGTCTAAAAATGATTTAAGGGTGGTCAATTTTTAAAATTTTCTCGGGGGAGGACCCCCGGACCCCCGTCCCTCTGGGGGGTGAGCCCCCCAGACCCAAGGCCATAGCCAATGGGGGGGTTAGGGGGTCAGAACCCACCCGAAATAGAAGAAATAGAATTGAAATCGTAGTAAATGGGGGTGAAAACCCCCCCCGAAATAGTCTAAACCCCCCCCAAAACCCCCCGAGCAAACGCAGAGGGGCTCGAAAACAGTTTGAAAGGGTAGAAAACGGTGACAAAGGCAAACAGACAAGTAAAACAAAAAAAAGTCACCACTTTTGGCGAGCCGGAAATTCACCCGCCGGCCCTGTCCAAACCCCCCCCGAAAACATTTCCTGGCTACGGCTTTGCGGCCAGATCCCCCCCAATTGGCACCCTCCAAAGGCCAAACATGGCGCCCTCCTTATGGTGCCAGTTCGCCCCTGGTGTAAATTATTATTTGACGAAGGATTTGATAATGGGATAGAATCCTGAAGCTAGTCATCCACTGATTAAACATAAGGATTGAAGACGGAAAGGGTAGTCACCTGGTTATTTTAAGTCAAAAAATCAATCCAGGAGGCAAATCATGAATAATAAATAACAACTAATCATTATTTTACAACAAATCATGATGGCAAAAATAAATTTTTGTGATTTATTTTGATTTCAGGAACCACCTGGTGTCAAGAGATGGTATGGTTGATAAATAATAACTTTGATTATGCAACTGCCAAAAAAGTTCCACTGGACATAAGATTCCCATTTTTAGAGTAAGTCAAATTACTTTTATTAGTAAGTAGGTGTTAAGCAATTTGTACAGTGTTTGTAAGTGCAACATAAACAATTAAAAAAAAATTGGTTCAATTATGTCCTAGTAAACTAAACTTTCAAAAGGCCTTTTAAGGCCAGTTTCGTTTGTCGAATGACGTGGCCAAATTGCAGGGATCAGTTGATTATCCATTGATGCGGATTGGGTCTCCCACTCAACTCGCTCATCAGTTTAACTGGGTGTGTTGATAATCGAGTACTACAACTTGCCTTAATCTAAGCCCTCTTACTTGACCAATGTAATCCAGCCTTTATCAAGAAATTTTTGTTCCCCTTTTATCAAGAAATTTTGGAAACATACAAGACTCCTTTTGGAACTTTTGGGTATTTTGAAAGTCGTGCGGTGGTTTTTCGGGTAATCACCCGGTTTTTGGTACTTGCGGGGTGTGATTTAATTATCAGTATTTTAAAACATATGATATGAAAAACAAAACAATGAGTCATGGAAGTACTATTACCAACGTTCCGAGTTAGAGATAAACATTTCCGGGCTGCAGCATAACAATGAAGCCGAAAGAATTTTACTTCTGAAATGGATTGGTGCTGAACACTACAAAATAATAGTGGATAATTTTGATCCGATTCCTATTCTCAAAGTGGACTATGAGGAAATCGTTGATTTTATCTTGAACTGTTATAGACCTAAAACTTCTTACTTGGCTGAAAGACTAAAGTTTGGAAAAATTCTAGATAGTGAAGGTCAATCAATCAGTTTTTTGTAAGCAATTTGAGAGCAGGTGCAACTGAGTGTCAGTTTAAGAACACACTGAACAAAAGTGATCAATTTTAATTATATTTAAATTACCCTAAAATGCAAGAGGAGCTCATCAGAAAACATCCTGAAGAGGATACCAAACTAAATGACATTGAGAAAGATTTAGTGAGTCGGTGGCGCAGTTGGTAGCGCACTCGGCCTTGGAGCTGTGGCCACAAAGTGTCGCAGGTTCGAGACTCGGACATGTCGCTTACTTTTAGCAGTACTTTGTTCACCCTTGTACTGTACCGGCTCACTCCTTGGTTTTGCTTGATAACATCCATGCACAGATCAATAGTCTATGTAGGCGGACTAAAAAAACTGTTCTTATGTTGTGTTTGTGATTTATGCGTCTTATTTTCTCTGAAAAATTCTTAATATAGGGAATACAAATAGTAGTGACTGGTTTTGGCTTATCAGGAGCGGTTGTAGGTTCTTCTCGTACCTGAGAGGCTTTAATTACAGCTCTGTTAATAACTCTCTCTGGATAACCACTGATTTTTAAACACGATCTCAAATAAAGAAGTTCTTTGTCAAAAAGTGTATCATCGCTACAGATCTTTTTTGCTCTTTTTATGAGTCCCATGCTACCCCAAGCTTAACATGATTAGGGTGATTAGAATTAAAATTCAAATATTGACCTGTAGCAGTGGGTTTTCTGTAGACAGAGGTAGACCAGCTCCCAGGAGTTTTATCAACTATGACATCTAGAAACGGTAACTTATTTTCATTTTCCACTTCCAGAGTGAATTTTATTGATTCACACTCTGCATTCAGACCGTCTTTCAATGATGACAGTTCTACTATGGTTCCTTCCCAGATACAGAAAATATCATCCACGTAGCGCAACCATAGGCGGGGTTTTACTGCCGTTTTTTCAAGCACTTTCTCCTCAAACAGATTGCTCAAAATTGGGCTCAAAACTCCCCCATTGCCAAGCCAGTATTTTGTTCATAAAAGTTATTCTCCACCTGAAAGTAGTTTGATAAAACACACACACTCAGTAATTCCATTATAGTGGGCACTGATAGTTTGGTTCTTTCTGAGAGTTGTTTGTCATTTTCAAGATTTTCCCTCACTACATTAAGGCATAGGGCTACAGGTACACTAGTAAACAAATTGCATACGTCAAAACTCAGCATAGTAGAGGATTCAGTGGGTGGAAAGTGAGCTAGTTTCTGTACAAAGTTGAGTTTTTAATGAAACTCTCAGAGGTGCCAAAAAGAGAGGTCAATATGGGCAGAATATATTTTGACAATTCATAGTAAGGCGAGCCTATTGCACAAACTATCGGCCTTAGTTAACGAGCTGTGACATTATCAGTGGAGGGAAATGATAACAATGTACCCCTACCCCCTTCCCCTACAGCAAGGTCATCACCACCTGCAGTCTGAGTTAGACGTTCGAGCCGGATCCGTGACCGACCATCTCGTCGCGGTAAATAATAAAAAACTTGATAACGCGAGACGTTTTTCGTTGTCTCGCGAAACGTCGTTTAATAGCTTGTGGAGATCGCCATTTGTGTGTTTGTGTTATGTGTTAAACTTGTGTGAATTTAGTGTGAAAAAACAAGATCGACAAGAACTTCAAGCTGAACAAAAAATGGTAAGAGCTGCCCAATAAATAAAAAAAACCAGAAATTGTAAATTATTTTTCCTAATAACTTGCCAAACAGTTTTTTAATTGGTTGAGTTTCATTTTAATTATATTATTTTTATTTTGATAAACGGTTGAAAGCATGTCTTATTCAAATCTCTAAGTACCTATACTCAGAAAAATATAATTTTAAACTTGTTTTTCCAAAGAACCAACTCAGTCTCAATTCTATAAAGCCTCATTTTATGAGTAAAATATTTCAAATGGTATTGTGTCTATTGAACACTCGATGTGCAGTCTCCAACTGAATAAAGTACGGTAAAAACGTAGGATTTGAAAATTTACAATTAATTATAACAGACCTTTTGACTTATTTCGTTTTTATTTTGTCAATAACATAAAAACCCATGAGGTCCAACATTGAATATTTCATTTTTCTCTCAAATTCCTTTTATTATCTACGCCATTAGATTTTTTCCCAGCGATACGAGTTTCACAAATTACGTTTTTGGTTAAAAATAAGTTACAGTATTTTCATAAGTTGAAGGAAATATATAAAGCAGTTTTTTCAAGATAATTGTATAATTAATTAAGCATGAAAAGTTAAATATCACACATTAAAGAATACACGTATAATGACACTGACAGCGTATCGTAAAGTGTGATTTCTCTTAAAATTCACTGGTTTGAATATTGTTATTGGCTACCAGGAATTGCTTTCTAATTAATGAAATAATGGCCCTGATGATGACTCTGAATCAATAGGGGCGAATTTATAGTTCACATTTTAATAAATTGGATTCCTTAAATGGAGAGGTTTTTCATTAATCACTGGTTTAAACCCTAGTCAAAATTTTCTAGTTTCAGGTGTGTCCTTGGGGATACCAAAATAACATGGATTCACTTTCTTTTCATTACAGTAAATATTCACTTTTAAACAAGAAACATCGAGAACAAAAAAACTGACAAGTTTCAAAAAGCATACCTTGAAACCATAACTGTTTCATTCCATAGTGTATTGAAAAAAAGTCTGCTCTTGGCTGTTAAATGTTTTATCTTTACAGTAAGTAAAATCGATAGGGGAATATGCACTGATCGACCCCTCGACTCCAAAGACCCCAAGCAACTGACGCACTTATTCCATCTGCGGTTTTTACCGCAGATACTAATCAAATCAAACAATTTAAGTTCCCAAAAAATATGTAAGAAGTAATAAATAATAAAGTAAAAAATATTAAATCTTAAAATATATTAAAAACAAATCCTTCAATCTCATAATAGGACGAATCGACTTATAACTTGATCCAAACTTAAAAACAATATAACAATAATATACCAATATCTCCTGAGAAACGTGACATAGCATTAGGCGAAAAAATTGTAATTCATCTAAGATACTGCAATAAGTCTCTTCTCATTTTGTTTGTACACAGTTACTTATCAAAAATTAACCATACAAGGAAGTAAAAATAATTGTTAAGCGATTATTAAATTTTAAATAAAAGCACTAAAAACTGTAAAAACTTAAGGGCGGGTTTCGGAGCTCGGGGATAATTCTGGAGTTAGTTAACCCATGGATTAAGATAATCTTTGCATGAAAAACCGGATTTCGGAGCTTGGTGATAAGTCTCTTAACTCTCGGGTTATCTCAGTGTGAGGATAACTTTATCTTTGGACTTATGCTAAGAGTTACCGAGGTATTATGAAGAATTTTCATTTTAGGGTAGTGAAGCGTACTGTGTGCAGACGCATTTTACCTGTTCGTTTTTCTCTTCTCAATTGAATTCGGCTCTTGATGTGTTTGGGTTGTAACTACCGAGTTAACTCTCGGGTTAAAGATATTCTTGGAGTTAACTATACTTGAGCTCCAAAACCCGATTTCTACAGTCCGAGAATAAAAACGGTTCAAACTGGTATTAAGGCTGAGGATAGAGATAACCCCAAGCTCCGAAACCCGCCTTAAGTGTTTCAGTAGTTGTATTTTTTTCATGGTACTGTATATACCTAAGGTTTTTTTCTCTAGCCCTGACAGTAACATACCCTTTTTCTAAACTGTTAGAAAGGGGGGGGCGCCAAACGATACTTTCGCCTAGGGCGCCAAAAACTCTTGAGCCGGCCCTGTGTAGAGCTTGTGGGAAAATGGGACATTTTGAACAAGTTTGTATCAAATCAAATAATGTTGATAAGTTTAGCTTAAATCCATACATTGTATTAGATTTGGTTTAGTCAAACATAAGGTTAATGAGTTTTGTAAAGCACTTAATGTAACTTGTAGAGCTTGTGGGAAAATGGAGCATTTTGAACGAGTTTGTATCAAATCAAATAATGTTTTACTTAACAGCAACATTTCGAAACATGGAATAAAAAAAATCAAAAGCTCCAAAAGGTTAGATTTACATGATGATACAAGTCATGTTAACCTTTCTCACGACAATTATAACAGCCCGTTTCAATCATTTGACAGTTCCAGAGTTGAAAAACTCGCTTTGGTTAATAATGTTAGTGGGATTAAATGCCTTGGAAAATTTCTGTACGTTGTAAGTTTAACGATTAATAGTGTTCCTGTTGCAATGGAATATGACACTGCTGCCGCTAGAGCTGTAATTAGTAAATACACATGGAGGCAAATTGGAGAACCATCACTAACACCTTCAGAGGACCTCGATGTGTATCCATCTTTTAGAATAAGAATGCTTGGTGAGACAAAAGTCAAGGTTCAATCGGGCTCAACTTTCTTAGAGTTGAATGTTGCTGTCACGGACAGCATGACAGAAACTCCCCCAAAGGATAAAGAATGGATTGTTGCACGACACCTATATGTTAGAGAATGGGTCTAAAAAAACCTGCATTTTTGCTAGAATACAGTGACCTACCAGGGAGCTGCATTTTTTCCTTAGCAATTAAAATCATACAGAGTGAACTAGATTAGCTGATGATGTCAGACCAGAAACTGGTTTGCATAAAAATCTGGCAAGTTTTCTTGTAGCAGACAACCACTCTATGCCAACAAATATCCCTTGCAATTTATGTCAGATTACTTCTTGAGCATTTGCACACTGTATTAGATAGAAAGGTGACCTGGGTTAAAGGAGCTCCTGCAATGAAGAGCTGTGAGAAAAAGAAAATTAAAATATCTAATTCAAATTTGGAGCAGAAAAAAAACAAGTTATCATTAAGGTTTTTAACATGGAAGTTCTTGGTTCTTTAATGTGAATAGTAAACCCGTTGCTAAAATCAAGCAATTGACATGTATTGAATTACTAACAGTTGCCCGTGGCTTTGCTCACGATAAAAACTGGAACTCCCGCTGCCTAAATGAAGATAGGGCCACATACTGAGTTTATGTAAGGTACATACTGGTAAACAGATAAGGTACAAAAATGAATGACGACTTTAATTTAACTAACTAAAGTAAATTTAAATTTTATATAGTACATATCACCTAGAAAATCAACAAAACAACCATAAAACCATTATGAAAGTAACCAAATTATAAATCAGCTGTAAAATTGTATCCATATGTGAAGCTGAACCCTCTGCTTGTTGATGAACATTTAAAGTTAAACAAAAGATCATCCATTCCATACAACTTGCGTAGGAAAATTTATAAACTTCGACCCCGCCAAAGCCCCTTAAAACTTCGAATTAAAAAAACCGTTCTTAGTGGATGCTTACGCCCTTAAGATCGTCCATGCAAAGGTCCAAGGTTCTAAGTCAAGTAGTTTGGGCTGTGCAGTGATAGGTCAGTGGTATTGGACAAATATAAAGAAGATGGACTTTCATTAACCAGAAAGATGTTTTCAGGAATCCTCAAAGTCCGCAGGTCTGCTGCAACTGGAGTTATTCTATTGCTGCCCCCGCAGGAGTTATTTCTATTTGGCCTCCCTGTACTATACATGTGAGCAGATTCAGTGCCCCACCGATAAAGGCCTCAAGGGTGCCACTGCCCTGGGAAGGCTTATGCCCAATATCGTTGAATCTGGTTGCATGCATGGGGCTATAGTTCCGCAGAAGGGGCAAGCTTCGCCTCACTATCTAGGGGAGACGGTGGGAATCGGGGTTCTTGGGTGGGGAACAATCGATTGTCAGACATCCTTAGGAACGATATATCGATAGCGACAATCGATATATCGCTTCGCAATCGAGATATCACCGATTTCTTTTCCTTTACTATCTAGGGGAGACGGTGGGAACCGGGGTTGTTGGGTGGGGAACAATCGAGTCTCCACGAGTGTAGGTGGGAACCGGGGTTGTTGGGTGGGGAACAATCGAGTCTCCACGAGTGTAAACAATCGATATAACGATATTTCCTATCGATATTGTCGTTCCTTGCATTATAACGTTGAGAAATGGGGGGGGGATACAATCGATGTATCGATACCCATCGATACCTCGAATGACAGCCCCACCCACTTGAGCGGATGAGCCAATCATGAGCAGCCCTTCATATTTAAGTTCCTTCTGATTGGTTGTGACGTTTGACCGCATAACTATGAAATGTTTTTTGTTTATGTTGTTTGTGTTGCAGTTTCTTTGTTTTGCCTTATCTATGTTTCCTTATCTCTATCAGGCGCTTCCCTCAGTTTGGTGGAGGATTTATGTGCGCATTGTGCAATTCGGTTGTGTTGGAAAATTATTTTTTTAAATGTCGTCAGGTGCTTCCCCGGTTATTTTCAATTTTAGGGATTTGTGCAGGCGTGCGCTTTGTTCTGACGAAGAGTGTTTTACCTGGCTCCAGGGAAAGAATTTAATTCCTGCTTTTTACAAATGTGTAATTTGCGGTCGGAAGGTGTCAGCTAAGGTTGTGGGGCCGTGCAATGCGAAATTCCAGTGCCGGTCGCGTAACCCGCGCCATAACAAGGTCTTATCTGCATTCCAGGGGACATTTTTCGAGTCGGCGAAATTTCCGCTCCGTAAAATACTGACTGTAATGTACTTCTTCAGCATTGGTGTAACAAATTATGAGGTGTTGACTAGGGAAACATCTGATTTCGAGGCAACCACCTCACGTGAGACTATTGCCGACTGGTTGCAGTATTGTAGGGAGGTGTGTTTTGTGTGGGTGGACGATCTGTTTTCACGTGAGGACAAGTTGGGAGGGGAAGGAGTAGTTGTTGAAGTGGATGAATGCAAGATCGGGCGGAGGAAATATAATCGGGGTCGGTTGGTCGAGGGTACTTGGATCCTTGGTATTATTGAGCTAAACACCGGTATTCAGAAGGGTGAGTGAAGGGAGGGCAGGTACCGGTTGGAAATTTGTCCAGAGAACAAGCGGGATGCGGAAACCCTCATTCCGCTTATTCTGAAACATGTGAAGCCGGGCACAACGATTGTCACAGACCTTTGGGGTGCTTACTTTGGTTTGGGGGAACAGGGGTTCCATCATTTTACTGTGAACCATTCCAAGAACTTTGTTGACCCTTTGACCGGGGCAAACACACAGACTATCGAGGGTATGTGGTCCAAGGTCAAAAACAAATATCTGAGGGGGGGGGGGAGGAGGGCGTTGGCTGATCACCTCGCGGAATTCCTCTATAGGAGGGAGGCTGCACTGTCGGGGGAGGATCAATTTTTCTACTTCCTGAAGGCGGTTAAACACGTCTATCCTGGCCGGCAATAAGGTATGTTGTATTTTTTATTTTTTCCCTGGACTTTATTCTCGCGTTTTACAATTGCCGTCAAAGGAATTTTGGAAAGATAAACTTTTCCGCCATTGGAATTTTTGCCGGACTACAAATTTCCTATATCTAAGAGCTTGGCCGCTGCTGCAGCCGCGGCGCCGAAGGCGCCGTGACGCCGAAGGCATCACTGCGGGCTGCAGCAGTCGGCCACTCCGGGCGCCACCAGATTGGGTACCACCAATTTGCCGTTATACCTACCTTTTCCCCTTTGTTGTATTTTTTATTTTTTTGCCTGGACTTTATTCTCGCGTTTTACATTCGCCGTCAAAGGAATTTTGGAAAGATAAACTTTTCCGCCATTGGAATTTTTGCCGGACTACAAATTTCCTATATCTAAGAGCTTGTCTTCGGCGTCACGGCGCCTTTGGCGCCGCGGCTGCAGCAGTCGGCCACCAGATTGGGTACCACCAACTTGCCGTTATACCTACCTTTTCCCCTTTGTTCTGAATTTCGGCCGGCAGACCCTGGGTTTACTAGTTCGATATTTCGATATGTGGAATCGGTTGTAATATCGATATATCGATTAATTCGATATATCGTATCGGTTGATTTTTCGATATATCGATTGCCTCTATCGATATATCGATTGAATTCGGTTGCCGACTTTTTTAAGTTTCTCCCCCACCCAAAACCCCGGTTCCCGACCGTGTCCCCTAGATAGAGAGGGTGTGCTCCTTCTGCGGAACTTGCACTCATGCATGGTATATAGTGGCCCTTAAGCAGGAATATAAATATCTCCGTCGCAGCAGACCTTGCATACTTAGAGAATCCTAAAGCAGTTTTCTGATTCATGAAGGTATATGTATGTAAAACGTAGAAATTGCCTTGATTTTATGTCAAAAATTCTAAGGTTTTTATGGTCTATATTGAACATAAAAATACTCCCGTTGCAGCAGACCTCCAGACTATGTGCATGACCTTATTTTATTTCTTCCCTAAGAATAACATGGGGAATGAGTATGCAGGTCTACTGCAACAGTCATGCAAAAATTTGGTGGTTTTAAAACAATATCAGGTGAATCTGAACCAAAAAAACCACATATCAAGTTTTATCAAGATATGTTGAGTAATAACCGAGATATAGAATTTTTCTATAGGGACAAAGTACTGTGTTTTCAGCTTTAAATATAGTTTGGATAGTGTTTTTTGCTTCTGGGAGCTCCAAAATGAAAAGTTATCATGGTCTCGGGCTTAGGTTTTGCTGTGAGAGCTATGGTAATAATTCCATCAATGAAATTCGCTAAAAGACAAAGGCAAAGTATTTTTTCTAATGATGTAGATAAAATAAATGGTTTAAATTAGCTCTTTCAATAACAGCTGTTACAGGGAAGAAAGGTCTTATAAGAATCTCTAGTCAGTGATTTATTTTATGTTCTGTTCCTGACAGCTGGTTTGACATTCTACTAAATTTCTTGCTTTTTCCCATCTGTTTAAATATCAACATTTCATCAATTTATATTCTGCCATAAGGATAATATGAGATCTTTGAGAGGGTCTATGGCCAATGAATACACAAACGTTAAGAAGGTCAGGTCCTATGGACAAATTCTGATAGGTTTTTTAGTACTGATTATGGAAATCAGACAGCGCTTGCCGTCATGAGCTAAAGAGTGATGGACAAACACTGTTTTCGTTCCGTCTCTCTCCTGAGCATGGCTCGTCAATGTTAATTGCTGTGAGAAAGAGATGGAGATAGTTGAGAGGGGAGGGTAATAACCAATCACAGACCCTTCCAGCGTCGTGCCAGATCACTATTGGCTGAGGCAAATTTGTTGCTTTTGGTTTTTTTTATTTAACAGTTTCAAGTCAGCTGTTGTTTACGTTACAGAGCTATGATATTCCTTAAACCTAATACTTTGTAACTGTTATTATTAACATGTCCAGCGAGACTGAGAATTCAACAACAGATAAATGAATCACAGCTGTTTCAGCAAAATAATGCGAGCAACAGTGCATGGACCTGCCGTACTACTTTTATTTATTTATATATTTATTTTCTTACATCACAATACGCCTTAATGAGTACGTTTGCTCGTAGGCAGGTGAATTGTCAAAGAAACTACTAAAACTGCAATGTTAATTATAACTAAAACAATATAGCAAAATACAATGGAAAAGAATATCTGTAATATAAATTATAAATTTAGGATTCTGCAATTGACATGGTTAAAAATTCCTCAGTTCTGTAAAAACATTTCTCAATTAAGAAGGAAAACAGGTTCAAACGATATTTTTTACTAGAAAATTAATTTTTAATAAAAAAAGGTAATTTATTAAAACCGGAGACTCATATACTAATGTATCTAATGTATCTAATGTATCTAAAATGTACTTTTTTCATATGCTGTAGTTCTATGTACAGGGTATTGTAATACAAAACTGCTTGGTCTAAAATGATAACTGCTGTTGGTTTTGAATGCTTCAAACTGAGTAATATGCTTCTTTACAAATAATAATAAATGAAATATATACATGCAGGGTAATGGTAGAATATTTAATTGTTTGAACAAACTTCGACAAGAAGTTCTTGGACTGACTTGTGCAATTACTCTTATAATTCGTTTTTGGATAAGAAATATTCTTTTAGCTTGTTGTACAATTTCCCCAAATCTCTATACTATAAGCCATATTAGAGTAGATGTAAGCAAAATAGACCATTTTTAAAGTTTTTGTATCCACCATTTTTGACAAACTTAAGATGACAAATAATGATTTGTTCAGTTTAGACTCTAGTTGTTTTGTGTGATTTATCTATGTGAGAGATTTATCAATGTTTATCCCTAAAAGATTATATGACAGAATTTTTGGTATCAAGCCTTGAAGAGGACTGTAATTACTATGCATAGAATTGATGTTATTTGAATGAAAATTAATTAGAGAGGTTTTAGTTTGATTAAACTTTAAGTTGTTAGCCATGAACCACTCACTCATTAATTCGAAGTCATGGGATAGTTGTGTTTTTAAAACTTGTGGATTGTCATTTTTCAGAACCGCTATTGTATCGTCAGCATACATAACCAATTTTGAATTCAAATTTTGAACCAACAAGTCATCTATATAGATAAGGAACAGAAGAGGGCCGAATGTAGACCCCTGAGATTAACAATCTGAAAATTTGAGTGAACATTAGAATTTAGCACAACTTTTTGATTTCGGTTCGATAAATATGATTTCAATATTCCTAATGCATTTCCTCTTAGTCCATAATATTTTAGTTTGTGCAACAAAAGCTCATAATTGACACAATCAAAAGCCTTTGACAGATCGCAGAAGAGGCCTACAGCATACTGCGATCTGTCAATAGCACCCACTATTTCTATGGCAAAGACCGCATCAGTAGTGCTACATCCTTTTTTGAAACCAAATTGATTTTCACTAGGAATGTTATTCGAGGCTAAATGAGAAACTAATCTTTTGAAAATAACCTCTTCAAATATTTTGGATACAACTGGTAACAATGATATCGGCCTAAAATTATTAATTAAAGTTTGGTCACCTTTTTTGTGAATCGGACGTACTAAGCTATATTTTAAAAGATCTGGGAAAATTCCATTCATTAATGCCATGTTAATGATGTGAGAGAGAGGTAGACTAATAAAGTCTTTAAAAGATTTTAAAATAACAGAAGGGTTGCCATCCCAACCAGCAGATTTAGAATTTTTTAATTCTTTGATGATAGAGTCTATTTCTTTTGGATTAACTGAAACAAAGCTATTTATTTCATTTATATGATCTCTATTCACCTTACTTAGAAAATGTTTTGCTTTACCTAAGTTTGACTGTAAATCTAGTTGTTCACTAGTATTTAAGAAAAAAGCATTGAAAGCCTCTGTAATTTTTGTAGGTTGATTGATTAAATTATCAGATTTTTTTATTACATTTATTTCACATGATTTTTTTTTGTACTTGTTTCTTCCTTTACAACAGACCAAGCAGCTTTTGTTTTGTTGGCAGAATTTTGTATTTTTTCATCGTAAAATTTTTTTTAGCGGCTTGAACTACTTTTTAAAAAACCCTTTTATATGTTTTTACATACTGAATGAAATTAATATCGCTAGAAAATTTACACAACCTATGCAATTCTCTCTTTTTATTACAGTAAACTCCCGATTATCCGCGGAATTGGGTGGCGCGACTACCGCGGATAATGAAAATTGCGGATAATCCGTAAGTGTTGAAAATGGGAGAGAATAAAAGAGAAAAACAATTTCAACATTAAAAATCAATTTATTTATTACAGTCAGGGGCGAACCCAGATTTAATTTCGGGTGGGGGATATCCTATAACATCGCGGTAGGCGAGTATCGCATCACAATAGATGAATATGGATGTCGCGGTAAACGAATATCGTCGTCGTGATAGACAAATATCATTGTCGCAGTAGACACATATTGTTGTCACGTCGCAATAGACGAAAATCGTCGTCGTGGTAGAAGGATATCGTTGTCACAGTAGACGAGTATCGTCGCCGCGGTAGAAAAAATATTGTCGTCGGGTTATACGAATATGGACGTCGCGGTAAGCAAAGTTCGTCGATGCGCTAGACGAGTATCGTCGTTGTGGTAGACGCCGCGGTAGACGAGTATGATTGTCGTAATAGATAAATATTGCTGCCACGTCGCAGTTGACAAAAATTGTCGTCGCGTCGCGGTAGACGAAAATCGTGATCGCATCGCGGTAGACAAAGATTGTCTTTGCGTTGCGGTAAACGAAAATCGTCTTCGTGTTACGGTAGACGAAGAAAGCCTGCACGCGTTTTGTACACAAAAAACTTGTCAGTTCAGTCTATTTTTTTTATAAATAGTATGTTCTCGCTTTTCGTAGCACACACGGATAATCGGGAGTTTCCTGTACTTGATATTATTATACCAGGAGTTACCCAATTTTTATTTTTTGACAATGATTTTTATACTTAACTAATGGAAATGATAGCTCAAAGTAGTACATAAAAGTAGATAGGAAATTTTTGTATAACATGTTTGGATCACTGCTTTCATTATGATAGAGTGAATGCCAGTTTTCAGCACTTATTAAATTTTTAAAATTGGAAATATTTTTTGTACTAAAACTTTTTTTTGTATGTCACAATTTTTTTATCAGGAGGATTATGCAAGTTTGCTGTTAATATCTGATAAGTATGACCTGAGATATCTGAATCAATAACTATAGTTTTAATTTCTTCAAGAGGAATATTAACGTAAATGTTATCAATACAAGTTTCTGAATTTGTTGTAATCCTAGTTGCTTGAGATATAGAAGCAGTAAAGTTGTAAGACTCCATTAAGGACTTACAACGTAATGTGGGGGTGTCTTGTTTTAATAAATCAAAATTAAAATCTCCTGTCATAAACCAGCGATACTTTGAAAATGTTTTTGTTAAATGCAGTAAAATAGAATTTACTGCACCATTAACCACCACCATTAGTGCACCATTAGTGTCTAGGTTATGTTGTAGTTATTGTAAAATGTCCATTTTATAATCGACCATAGTTTTATTCTACGATAATTAAATTGAACATGTTAAAAGTAAGAAATAAGAAAAACATGGCAGTGGACAGAGGTTTAGCCAACAGGGGAAGATTATTTATCCCTACTCCCCCGCCTCAACGTGTCTTGTTTGACACAGCTTTATTTGCTTGTGACAAGCGGTGCAGAGAACTTGCACTACTAGTGCTATTAGTGGCTATTTATTTCCAGGGCCGCCGACAGACATTTTGAGGCCCGGGGCAAAGTTTGGGAGTGAGGCTTTCAATACAAAAAATCGTAAATAAAAAATACCTTTGTCTGTCAAATAGCTACATTTGTAAAAGCTGCTGATTACAAACTTTTTGATCTAAAATGTTGAATATCTCCTTTTTGAAAAATTTCCAGTTCTTAATATTAGGCAATTGTATCTTAAAACTCTCTTAGTATATGTTAAAGATAATGAAAATAAAATCTTTACCCCAACTACCCATGGCTACCAAACTAGAAATAAAACAAACTTTGACTATTCAATTACCAAACCTAAATTCAAATCAGATCTGTTCAATGCATTTTTTTTGGCTCATCAGTTGTATAGAAATCTTCCATTCAATATAATTAATAAAGAGGGTGGTAGCATGTCTGTTTACAAGCGAGAGATTGAGAAGTGGCTGCTCGGTGTTGGACCGGGGAAGGCAGAGCTGCTGATTCGTTCACCATATGCATCATAGTGTTTGTTGTCTGCGGGTATTCTGATGTGTTCTGATTAACATTTTTTGTTTTGATACTGAATAATTGTACGATATTTGATTTTTTTCTCCTTTTGTCTTATAGAACTCCTTAAGTAATAATTTGTTCCATTTTTTATTTTTGTTTTTGATGGGTAATTTGTTTCTCTTTAAAGTTTTGTATGTATTTGTGTTGCCAACTAGTGGAAGAAGGACTGGAAATATTTGTTGGTGCATGAGAACTGTTCCTCACACTGAGACTTTGGTCTTGTGGGGAAAAATTTCTTTTTGTATAGTAAATAATTTTGTATGTAACTTAATGGAAATAAATAATCTTGAATCTTAACTTGTTCAATACAAAACAACTACATCACAGGTCTGTACAAAACTTTTGATTTATGAATTTAAAAAATTCAGAACATTACAAACAGTAAAAGCTGGTAAAATCCTTTTTGATACGGCTACTGAATAACACAGAACTTGGGATTAAAAGCACTAGACTAAAAATGTATGTTTCTAAAGCCTGTATCTGGGGGTAAAAAGGATTTAAGAAACAGTTTTAAGTTATTTTACAAATTATTCACGGACTACCTAGCTACTATAAACTACTTTACTTGTTTTCCTTCAGTTTTCCAACTCCCATAATGCCAGTGGTGCGTATGACGTCACCAGGACACCATTTTACCGGTTGTATCCTTGCCCTAGCAAGGCCCCCTTGGCCCTTTGGTAAAAGTATAGCTTTAAGTCGAAGATGTAGTAATAACTACTCTCTGACTGGCCAAGATACTTTATTGTGCCAGCTTGAGGCTACAGACGAGCGCATTCTTTCGGTCTGCTGAAGGCATCATGAGCTGCTTAAATTTTTGTATGAGGAAACCTGAATTTCTTTGGACCTTGGTTCATACCACAGATAAACGAATACATTATGTATTCGTTTATCTGTGTTCATACGTAGTTGAACTCAAACTCAGAGAAGAAACGAAGCTGAAGTTGTTAATCATTGGAAAACATTAATGTCACATCTTGAGTCGTAAATGTTATTGTTATTACTATTATTCTTTTGTAAAATATACACCATTTAGTTAAAGATTGGAATCCTTTTCCTTGGTCCATCGTAGGCCTGTACAAAAAAAGTTTTGTGATGAATTTAGGGTGTAAACGATTGGTATTGGATGATTGCTGAGCTTGGTACGGATTTAGTAAATGTGAGGTCTGGTGCAGGCCTATTACCTCGGGGGGGGGCCCAGACGCGACGGCCGAAAACCAAATAAAATTGTATCAAATAAGACAAATGAACAGTTAGGGTAATTTTAATTATATACGTTTTTAAGTACTAAGTTTTTTATATATCTTCTAATACATTTCATTTTGGTCTCCTTGTTTTAAAAACTCTAATATTTAATAATCCTCAAAATATTCTCAGCTCAAAATGTGCCCCCCTTCCTTTTGTGGCCCGGGGAAATCTGCCCCCGTTGCCACCCCCCCTCTCGGCGGCCCTGTTATTTCTATTTTCCCAGGGCCGAATTTACCATGTGGGCGCCTCTAAGCCAAATATATTCCCCGGCGCCCTTAGGTTTTGAGTGTGGGTGACCGTAAATATTTCTAAAGAATAATGTTATGTTGCTTGTCAGGAAATCAAATTATACCTAATTTTTACAATTCTAAAAAGATCCCAGAGCGCTGGAAATTTTCCTCCAAAGCACACTTTTTTCCCTTTGAACATTTTGAAAACGCTCCACGGGTGCCACAAACGCCAACAACACACCTGATTTGCCCTTACTTTGAACAATTTGAAAAGGTCACATCGGCGCCGGCCAACGCCCGCTACCAAATCGGCAATGTTACACATTGAACCATTTCAATTCCGAGCGTGGGTAAACGCTGCCAAAACACATGTTTACCACTTTGAATCGTTTAAAATGGCTCTATGAGCACCGGCGAACGCCATTAAACGTATGTTTTGCACGTTGAAAATTTGTAAATGGCTTCACGGACACTGGCAAACTCCGTCAAAAAACACGTTTGCCATTTTGAACCATTTGAAAGGGCTCCATAGGCCCCGCTACGGACGTTACACCACACCAGCTTTGCCGGCGCCCTTTTCTTGTTGGTGATCAATTCCTCCGCATATTTTACATAGGTTTTGCGCATACCCTTGGTTAAGCATAAAAATCTTCATGCCTTAGTATATTCTTTAAATTTTAATTTTTGCTTGAAAGTGCACACTCAGGCAGTTTGAGTCTCTAATCCCGGCCCTACTGGGCCTATTGTAAAATATGGCCCTGCCCTTTCCCCTTTCCATCGTAAATTGGTAACATGATGAAAGCTATTGACAAATATTTATAATCCTACTTAATTCCTACAGATAATTTTACAGATAAAGGTGACAAAACTCATATGAGGTTTGCAGTATGAGGTAGGTATCCAATACAGTTATGGGATGGGCCCGTGACGATCCCGGCAAGCCAAAAACAGAGAGAGAAGGGCCAATGAGAAAGATACATTCACGCTCGCCCTTCTCCGAGCCCGAAATAGTAAGCTAGTACTTTTCAAAAGTGATTTATACAGCAGCCACACACTCCATAAACGCTAAAAATAATTATCAAAAGATGAAAAAGTAAATTCAAAATTAATCTTTCATATAGTACGTAAAAAAGGCTAGAGTTGTTTGCTTTTGAGATTGTAATCGGTCTAAATAACAAGCCATAACAATGTTGCACAGCTGACTTAAAGATAAATAATAGTAAAAAGAAACTGTTGCAACTGTAATCGGTGAAGTCACAGTTTAAGTTATAAACAACTGTCTTAGTAGCGGTTGCGTATGGAAAAGAACAGTTCCCCTTTCCTGTTCCCTAACTCCAACGTGGAAGGGGAGGGTGGGAGATTGAGGGCTTTATATCGCCCTCACTCTCTCCATACCACAAGCGCTGTCTGATTTCCAGAATCGGTACTAAAAAACCTATCAGAATTTTTAACATAGGCATTGACCTTCTTAACGTTTGTGTATTCATTGCTGTAGCGGAGTCCGAGGGTCGGATCAGGATGAAAACTACTTAGTTTTCCTATTTGATGCCTAAAGAAACAGTGTACCAAATTTCAGCCTTCTGGGTTGTTGGGAAGTTGGAGAATTAGTGATGAGTGAGTGAGTGAGTGAGGGCTTTGCCTTTTATAGGTATAGATGATTAAAATAATTAATTATGGTACAGTAGTCTAGAACTATTTCATTAATAATATGGTCAAACTTTGAATTAACTTTCTGTAATACTGGAAATGTTTACAAAAGCTCTTCATAAACAATATTTATTGTGAATACTCTTTGTCATCTTTCAGGAGATGCCTTGTTCTTTTGTGTTTTCTTTCTATTAGAATATTCTGAGCCCTTCGAAGCACTTGGCACGACTTGCCACAGCATTCACTTACTTGTCCATGAGATAATACTGTCTGAAGAAGATAAATTCTAACTTTTGCAATAGACTGACCATTTATGTGGGTATCAAATTTAGCCAGGAGATAAGGATTTTAGGCACAACATATCAGTCATTCACAGTTTTACCCCTTACACGAGCGGTTTCATTGTTGTCTCGCCTTTTTTAGACTGCACAGTCTGAGTCTGCCCATTCACATATCCCATGTAGCCTCATTGAAATCTCGGATGAAATATAACTGGATCGCGCCTTCCAATGCTAAAGTCAGGTGAAAACCGTGCCATCGTTTTCACCGTTGGGTGGCAAAAAGGTCTAATCTGGCGGGACCTCAAAGCCAATAGAGTGAACCAAAATCAAATTCAATCAAAATGGCATTTACCAAACAATAAACTGAGTAAACAAATATAATTTTATATCACATTTTACAGCTTAAAATGACAAATCTTATGGTAACCATTGTGATTCCAAAAACTAATTGCATAGATTTTAATAATTTGTCTGGCGCAAAATGTTTTTAATGCTCTTAAAATAAGAGATGAAAAATGTAGTAAGCGAGGAAGTTTTTTATTTTTTGGTCAGGTAAAAAGTGTCAGCGCCAAAGTAACATTCCAGAGATAATTTTTTGTCTGTCTCAACAATTATTTTGTAGGATTTCTCGTTTTTGCTAGAAATTAATTTAAATAGTTGATTATCAGGTGGCGCGCGAATAAGAAAGTCCTCATATGATAACGCATGGGCCGACAATTGTCTTACTATGCCAGGCTTGCTTACATTGAACGAACATCTTTATTATTTGTTTTTATTAATTTCCAGCTAACACATTGCCCCTTTTCTTTGTTAATTATTGCAATTAAAATTTATGTTTAGATTAGGAAATATTTGTCTCTATTTTTAGAAAAATATTTATAATATTTAAAACTGATACGGGTATCTTTTAAGACAATTCTACATCTCATTGGCCTTTTTAAATATTTTATCATACACCTGCTTGCGGATATTGAATTTTTACTGTCAAAAAAGGAAGGTTAAAATATAGCATTTAGGAAAAACTCGCATTCTTCGAAAATAGATAAGAACGAAGTAATGTGTTGTTAATATTATTACCATGTGCTTTTTCAACTGTTCCTAATTACAATTATTGATAATAATTTTAAACTTATATAAAATGAGAAGTGAAATAAAAATACATTAAGTACTTTGAAAATACAAAAGTATTTTTAAAGTGAAGTTATTGTTTTAAATTATTTTTCTGGAAGCAAAGTTATCAGCGCTTCCTCACAAACAGGGTTGCGGTGGGTGAAATTCAACTTCAGTAATGATAAAATATATATTAATTTTATTTTGGTAATTGAATATACAAAACTAGTTTATCAGAGCTTTATCTTTCTAAAAATATAACGTTTACCTGGTCTCAACATCAAGACCCGCTTACAAAAATTCTAAATTGAAAATTTATCAAGAAACGGGTATTTCCGATTATTTTAAAGAATTGATCGTTTTCTTTATATTTAAACCATACAAATTACATGTCAGCATTCTTTAAGATGTATTCTTCCCATTCACACAGCTTTTAACATATTATAGTGACATATGAAGGTCATGGAGAGACTTATCTGATATAAAGACTCAACGCACAGCGGCCAGTTTAGACCTTCTTGCCACCCAACGGCCTGGGAGGCTGGCAAGTTTTTCTTCCATTGAGAGCGCGGTCCACTTATACTTAATCCGAGATTGAAGTCATAAATCCGTGATTGATTTGTTCTCATAAATGGTGAATATAGATTTAAAATGTCGCATGGCCATATTCATTCACATTCATTCATTGCATTCATTGATTGTTAATTTGAATCATGTGATTCTTCACCTTGCCACAAAGCAGTTGGAGACTGGGTATATCAGGGAGGTAGACATGGACAATTCGATTATCAGCATCCACTTTTCTGGAATTTAATTGTTGATCAAGCCTGATCAGTTGACCAAAAAGCTTGCTTGCTTGCACGATGATCTCAAAATCGGCTCCAAGGATTTCTTTCAAAGCCTTAAAATAAGTCATTTATGACTCAACGATGTGTTCTATCTATACAGATTACTTGGCCAGAGAAAATCTAATAACGTAATAAAATAAATGTTAAAGTTGCCTGACTGGGACTGTGGCATGCCATGTAATCCAGCTACTTGGTAGTTACGTATTGTGGATAGTTATGAGCGATTACCTTGTGGACGCGATCTTCTTTAATGGGGATTAACGTCCGCACTATTGAATACTACGTCCATAGGACCGTCCTCATAATTAGACCAGTTAGTATATTTTAAACCGGGCAAAATCATAATTCAGCCTACACAATGAGATGAAATAATAATCAAGTTTGAGGTTAGCACACTGAAATAAACCTCAGTTGGTTTTTTGTCCTGTTACTAAAAAGTGTCGACCTACGGATGTTTTAGAGGAGAAAAAGGCTGTTTATCATGCAGAATGATAAAAAACTGCCTCTCTCAAGTGGTTGAAGCGCCAGCAGAATCTAATCAAAAATATTATTTTAATTTTAAGCTCCTGAATTCTTAGTAATTTAAGTAAAATTTTTTTGACAGTACAGACTTCTTGGACTTGACTGATATTAGTGATATTGCTTTCAGGAAATACTGCCTCCACTCGTTATTGTAACAGCTTTATGTTAACTTAGCAAATTATTCTTTAAGCTGCATAACACCCATTCAAGAACATTAAAATTTGTCAATTAATATTTCCAGACAACGAAAATATAAGAAAATGGTACAATTGATCCTCCTTTACTGCCGTTTTAGTGTAGGCCTACTTCTAAAATAAGGCTTTAACATGTGTGCACGACTTCCAGTAATGCATCCTATATGCTACTGTGCTAGGTTCGGAATGCTGCACCACCCTGCACTACATGAGGAGGTGTTGGCTCTCAATGACCATCGCCAGGACGTGGCTGATGTACTGCGGAGGTGGCGGACCCCAGGAGCGGAGCTGGCGGGGCCCCTCCCCTCCCCCCGCCACTTTAAGACTCATCTTCCTCTCCCCCTGCTGCCTCCACAGCTGGTCAACACTTGCAAAGTAATCTATGTCGCTCGCAACCCACTGGATGTGGCCGTATCGTACTTCCATCACAACAGGTCTGGTGAAAATTTTATAAGGTAACTGATAAAAAAAGTCAACACTACATATTACCTTCTCTTTTTTTGGTTAACGTTTTTAATTACATTGTCATAGTAAATGCACCCTTAGTTTGTCCTCTAGGGCTCTAGCCTAGGATTTAGACCAAGGCTTCTATTGGAAAATGATCTATTGGAAATGTAAATGTCCTTGTTTAAAATATGTGATGCGGAAAGTGAAAAGGGACCTCAAGTCGGAATTTTCAGGTTTTGAGTTATTAACATCCTGAAATTCTGCATTAAATTGCGAACAATTTGACATATAATTTATAGTGCTATGATTTTTTGTTTTTGAATTATTGGCGTTTGAATTTTAAATAGTCAAAACGGGCATTTTAGGAAATCAAGGCCCAAAACTTCAAACGTTCACAGAAAACTTATTATTGATATTTAAGAAATGAATTCGGTACCTATCAAAATAAAGCTGAAAACTAGATCTTTAAATCTAAACTGAAACAGATGAGATACACTCACAATTTCATTGTTTAAAAAATTGAGAAAGTGAGAAGTTTGAAAAGGGACCTCAAGTCGGAGGGCAGAATACTGAGGAATAAAAGAGAAATACACTGTCAATACGGTGATTATTGGACTCAGACAATGTTCTTCTACAGCGAAAAACTTGAAGTAGTTCACTTATCTGCCGATATATGTCAGGAGAGTCTAGTTTTGCAATGCCCCTGACGACACTATCAGTACGGGCCTGCACATTTAGAAAATGGGACCTGAAGTCGCCCGCTATGTTATTTCCCATATAAGCGACTTGAGGTCCCTTTTCGTTTGCATGACATTGGCTACAAAATCGATTATTTTTTAATATTTATCGGATTCTTATTGCTAAAACAACCGAATGAATATGTACAGGAAAGATTAAGGAATCGTATCCAATTGAAACCTAAAAATCGTATTTTTGACCCGATTCGACTAAAAAGCTCGAACTGTAAAATTTACTCCAGCGACTTGAGGTCGCTTTTCACTTTCCGCATCACATATTGAATTGAAAAATTTTATCTACCACTGGAATTTTGAAACTAAAGAATATAAAACATTCTTTATTTCAGTTGCAATAATCTAAAGTTATTTGCAATCATTCTTTAGTTGTAAAACAGTCTATACATATAAAAAAGTCCTCACTGACTCACTCAACACTAATTATCCTACTTCGATGCACCTAGAAAGCTTGAATTTTGTACACTCATTTTTAGGCATAAAATAGGACAATGAAGTGGTTTTCATCATGATCCGACCATCAGACTCTGCCACGGACCCTCTCAAAGATCCCGGATTATCCTTATGCCAGAATGTAAATTGATGAAATCTTTACATTTAAACAAATCTAAAAATGAAGAAATACAGTAGAATTTCAGACCAGCTGTCAGTAATAGAACATAAAATAAATTATTGATTGGAGATAGGTACTTAAAAAGACCTTTCTTCTTTATAACAGCTGTTATTGAAAGAGGTAGAGTGTGCTACTATATTTACTTTATATACAGCATTTTCAAAAATTGCTGGGACGGCTTTGTCACTTTTTTTGTTATTTAAGGTAGACCCTAAAAACTTTAGACTGCATAACAAGATTGACTGGACGGCCGACATGGGCAAATGGGGCTTGCAAGGACCACCGATGTTGGGCATGAGCCTACCCAGGGCAGCGACACCCTTGGGGGCTTTGTTGACGGGGCACGGAACCTGCTCGCATGTGTAGTATAGAGAGGCCCTTAGGCAGGAATAGAAATACTCCTGTTGCAGCAGACCTGAGTAGTTAGCAGATTCCTAAAATCATTTTTCTGGTTCATGAAAGTATATTTAACATGTTTAAAGAAATGAGTTTTTACAAGAAGAAGAATAACTTGTGTTAAAATTGTTATCGTGAGCAAATCCATAGGTTCTGTTAGTATAATTTAAAATGTTTATTTTACCTAGAGTATGAAGGTTCCACCACAAACCAACAGTTGATGTGGGATATATTTACTTATGTTTTCTGAGCTTATTCTGCAGCGTATCTAAACTCATGCATCATTAGCCCAGGCAATGAATGCCCAAAAAAGGCCGATGTCGGAAGAAATTAGAGACAAGCTGAAATTTTGCCAGTTGTTAGTACATGATTAGAGGTACCTTTTCCCAAAAGTCCCCTAAAATCCCCCCGGTGCTTTCTCCCCCACCCCCCTTTTTCCCCCCCCAAAGTCGGAAAATGCAAGCTTTTACTGAATAGCCTATATCTTCGTTGCTATTTATCGCATATCATTAAACTTGATCTCGTTTTAATCCTTAACGAATTCTTTACAAAAGATGTCATAACCTTCATATTGATAAAATTAATGCCTTTCTAGTAATTTTAATTTTAACTGTAATTTTTAGACTTTTTTAGATACACCTTTCAGTTTTTTAAACATATGTTTTTTAATGTGGGAAAAGTGAAGAAAATTTTCTTTTAATGTTATAATCCATTTCTTTCCGCATCCACTGATATGCATAAGTATAGGGTTATGTTTTTATTTGAAGCATCAGGCTCACTTTAAATGAAGTCGGTTCGACGTGCTTGTGACGCGCTGTGCGGTGCCGCGGCTCGGCGGCGCGGGGCGCGGCGGTGCATCGCGGTGGAAGGACGCTTGAAGTCGCGAACTTATACGGTTTTCCATTTCGCATGGCGTGTAAGGGATTAAGACACCCTTGCTCTCGCACGCACACTCACCAACGCGGAGCGGCCGGCCCCACTACCCTCTGACCGGCAGGTAGATGACTCATGCACTAGGGTCTTGAGTGAGTAATTGCATTTTTTTAAACATAAATTTCAACTAATGATCATAACATATTTGTAATCTTTGTGAAATTACGAGAAAAATGATATCAAATACATATAGTTAAGATAATAGTTCCTCAGATATACATATAGTTAAGATTATAGTTCCTCAGAAACCGCCATATTTGCTTATTGTTGCTCATTCAGTTTTATCTCATTTCAATCGATGCTTGTGTTTCTTTTCCCCTGATTTTAACTAACTACTAACTACACATATTTAATATTGTTTTAAACGTTTTAGCGAATTTCCCCTATAGGGAAGAAGCTATCACCGTAGGTTTCATGGTAAGACCTAAGCCCGAGACCATGATAACTTTTCATTTTGGGGCCACCAGAAGCAAAAAACACCATTCGTTCGAATTTTTAGATATATATATATATATATCTATATATATATATATCTATATATGTATGTGTCTGTTAGCACGATAGCGGCCGTAAAAATGGTCCGATCTTGATGAAAATTGGTACAAACGTGTAAAGTGGTAATCACTCGGACGAGTTCGTGAACCAGCCCGATCGGACCACCTGAAGGGGGGGTAAAGGGGGATAAACCCTCCCAAAAATAGGTTTTTTGCGTTTTTCACTAAGAAAAATAAAATTTATCGAATTTTTGTTGGCACCATTCAATTCAGCTCAAAAAAACAAACAATTTAGTATCTTGAATCACTGGTCTATGTCCATTGGTTACCGAGATATTGAAAGTGGTAAACACAGTACGTTGTCCCAATGTTAACCTTATGGGGAATAAGTAAAATTCTATATCTCGGTCATTTCTCAACATATCTTGATAAAACTTGGTAAATGGCTTCTTCTAGTTCAGATCTACTGAATATCGAATTAAAACCACCCAGTTTTAATATACCTGAATCAGCAAACCTGCATAGTCATTCCCCATGTTATTCTTAAGGAGCTTACCAAAACATGTCAAATCTCGCTGTTGGATTGAAATATGTTGTTTTGCACTTGAAATTCGCTGAGTATGCAGGTCTGCTGCAACGGGGGTATTTATATTTGAAGGCAAAGTTAATAAAATACAAATATTTTAAAATCAAGCGCATCTTGCAATACAATGAGTGAATAGCTGTGAGCAAGTATCAAACTGTTTCTTTGTATAAAAACGATTAAAATTGTTTGGGTACTTTCTAGGCGGTAACGAGATTTAGGCCTTGTCGGACCCGTTTTATGTTAAGTTTTACGTGAACCTTCCAGGCCTATCGTTAATTAAAAATGAGTTGCAGTCCCTCTACTTCAAACACTTATACCGTAAATTCTAGTTTCAAGTTTCATCCATAGATTTTAAGTATGGAAAACTGAATGCAAAACTGGATTTTACGATAATGCTAATTTTAACATTCACATTTAAACGAACTTAAGTAGGCAAACGAACGAACGAGTGGGGGAGGAATGATATAAGTGGGAAAACAGAGTTATTCACAGACAGATATGGCTTAAAATGCGACTTTTAAAGCATTATGAAGACCATATTGTAATAACAAATGTTTCAAGCAAGAAAAATATCAGATACAGCTCACAAAATCATTGATAGCTGGTGTAAGGATAGAGAATCAGACAATCAGTCTGAAAAATTAGAAATTGTTACGGTCGCTGCAGATATTATCAAAGAAGATATTAAAAAGGTGACTTACGATACAAAGCCTTACCGTGATATACAAGATCTTAAACAAGAAAGTGAAAAAGTAATTCCTGAGTCATTAGCAGCATTCACAAACCAGTTAACCAAGAAACAAGGAACTTCAGAACGAGATAACATACAGAGAAAATGTGTAATCATAAATTTTGCTATAATTTCCGAAGTCAGACCCCGACCACTTATTTCTTCAGTACAACTGGGAGGCAGCCTAACTCTACACAGATTATTTGGTCCTAGACATTTAATAAACATGCTAAATGGGAATTCATGTGTCATTAATGAAACATCTATTTATTTAACTGCCTCTCATAACTGCAGATCCACCGCACATACAAGAGGATGTATTAGTACAACACGTATTTGACAACGTGGATGTGTAGGACACTTGATGGATTAAATGTTTTCCACGCAATGGGAGGATCCAGTGATTTCACTAAAGACCAGTGTGAAAACCCAAGCTAAGGTTGACAGAATTGTCTCTAGGGCCTTTTATGTGGAGACAATCAAGATAAAATGCCATGGAAAGAAACGATCTCGCGAGGGATTGAATTCTATATCAGTTTGAAACTATGCAGACTTGAGAACTCAAATAAAAATAAGTCCTACTGAAGGTTTTAACCCTCCCTTATTTCCTCTCAACACACTCTGGCTATCAAGAGTAGGTAACCAACCTAGTTGGAACGGTTATACATGCAAGTTATTCACATGTATAACCGTGAATTTCCTTCTTGCAAGTTATTCACCAGAAGGAAGAAGACGAATCAACCTATATTAAGGCGTTACCTTTCATTAACATGGATGCTTTCGAATATGCCCACAACATTCTCAGCCTCGACCTTCGCTGCATATTAAAGTAGAAAACAAAATCAATCATGCATAGTCACATTTGATCAACCGCTTTACCTAAAAGCATCTGGAATTATAGCCTCAGCGGATAAGGACAGTGACATTTCCAAGATAATATCAAGGCTAGGAGGGTTCCACCTATTAATGACCTTTATCGGGTCCGTAGGACTTATAATGAAAGAGAGCGGACTCGAATACTTAAGGGGAACTGTCTACGGAAGTAACACAATTCAACACATGATGAAAGGTAATTCCTATGCTAGGTGAATCAGAGCATACACGTTAACCACAAAGGCGATTTTCAAAGTGTTAGTTAGCCAGAACAGAGCTCTGAAAAGTGATGTTGAGGTATTGGAGAAATTTAACAAGTTGCTGCTTGAGAGTGAGATAAAGCCACTAGATGCATTGATAGAAAGAGAGGTTATTGAAGCGTGTAATAGAATAAAAAATATTAAAATGGAAAAACTTGAAATATCTGATTGCACAGCAAAACTGTGGATCAATCTGTTGAGTTGTGTAGACCAGTGGCGGCTCGTGAGTTTATGTACTGGGGGTTCAGAGCTAATAACATATACATTATACCAATGTATTATATTAGAGTTATTGTCTTAAGCCAATCAGCCAATCAGTATTTAAAAACGTTAATTGCTTACAAGATCGTAGTGCCTGCATTTCTTGACATACCTGCTTTTATACACGAGTGTAATGCTTATAGTCTATAGGATTAAGGCACTATACCATTGATGATAAATTGTATTATGCTACTATGTACATTAAAATGTTAAATCAAAAATTAATTAAATCAATAGCGTTATTACCGTTGCTTGATAGCTTAATTACTGTTCTTACAGAAAGCTATGGTGCGGCCGCTACGCCAATTGTTTTCTTTCAATAATCAGAGCTAAAAATAAAACGCATAATCGCATAACTGAAATAAACTTATTTAGAACTAAAAACAACATAGAAATCACACAATATTTAAATAAATAAACTTAAACATTGCCTGAACCATTAAAACAACATTATCAAGGTTTACAGCTCGCGTTCCGTAGGGTGCTGCTGAAACAGAAGTGGTTAAGAAAGAAACTACTCTTTCGGAAGAGATCGGCCAATGTCGTCAGCGCTCGGCTCGCCGCTAGCCGAGAGCATTAGCGATAAGTCCATTGCTTTCAAGCAAGCCCCCCTCCGCTCCCCTCACACCCCTCGCCAGCCAGCTGGGTTCACTCGGCGAACTGAACCTCGGCGTTGCGTGAGAGCTTTGCCCGGACGTTACGATAGTTTTTTTGCCATTTTGTTTATGAAAGTAAGTTTAACAATAGGGCTTTCTGCTATTTACTTAAAAAATTTATTGTTTTTGATTATTTTAGGGGGTTCACTGAACCATTGAACCTACACACGAGCCGCCACTGGTGTAGACCCTATTCTATGTTCTACGGTTCTTATATGCAGAAGGGTCCGGCGACTTAGAAATGCATCAGAAAACTACTGTGAAAACGCTCCCTTTTTTCACGCTTCAGGCCATCTACCATACAAAATCAGGAATGTTTGCGGTAAGGCGTCATAAAAGATTTTGGCACGCGTCTTGAAAGATTTTGGTCTGGCGTTTGTGGGTTAACCCATGGTCGGGGGATTACAGCAAGTTCTCTTCAAAAGTGGATACATGGAACCCCATACTTCCTTAAAGTACATGAGACAATTGAAGATTTTTTAGGAACAACCATGACCTTTTGAAAACAACATGTAGAAATCAGAATGACAAGGAAAGAATAGATTAAAATGATCAGGAAAAGAATACGCTGTGACCAAAATTACACAACCCTTTCACAACATGTTGAGGAGAGCTGATTTCGTTAGCTGATGAATCTGTCGACAGTGATTAAGCTTATGAAGTAGGAATTAAATCAATGGAGAATATGAAGGGAAAAACTTTGGAGATCTTAAGTTAAAAAGAAAAAAAAACAAAGTTGTAACTCAGGCAAAAGCAAAGAAAGTCAAGGTAAGGTCTCAAGAGGTATCTGTTAATTTCAGCCATTTTTAATAGAATACTTTGTGTGTGTGATAGGTAGCCCAAAGAAACTGAATAAATAATACCTCTAATTTGAAATAGAATCCAGACCACCATCCATTTTTATGATGTTTCAATTCGAAAAGGGACGAAATCATAACTGATGAAAGTTTTCAAAAGTGGCATTGAAGACACTGCACATCTAACCAATAAAGCTTCTTTTGTTACATTACGTAAAGTGGCTGGAGAATTCAACATTTGGAAACATAGTAACAAACTATTGCAAATACACAATAAACAACCATATGGACAACATATGGCTATTATATTTGATAGCTATCCATAACATTCTACAAAGAAGCAAGAAGAACAATCAAGAAGAGCTTTTAAAGTACCTCTTGTGAAATAATAATATTCACTAAGACTATGAGGTGCATGGTTCTAAAAGAAAACTTTATGGGGAACACAAGAAACGAGAGAAGGTTGTTGCAGGCTGTTGCTTCAGAAATGGAAAAACGAGGAGTATTAACTCGTATATTTGAAGATGACACGAACCACGACAGAGTGAACACTTTACAGCCATAAAATGTCTGAAAAATGTCTAAAGGTTGTGGTTGTGGGCAGTGACACTGACTTAATGGTGAAGTTAGTGTCACTGGTTCTACCTTCATCAAACTTATATTTCCTGAAACCAACAGGAGGCTTGACTCCAACAATGTACGATGTGAACAAGTTATTGGAATATCAAGCTGATTTTAGAAAATATTTATTGTTTCTGCACTCTGTAACAGGGTGCAACACGACATCGTGTTTTTATGGACTGGGTGAAACGGAAGCTGTTGAAATGGTCAAGTAGTCCTCGGAGGCGAAAAAACAAGCAGAAATGTTCATGGATACCAATGTAACAAAAGATCAGTTACTAAACCAGTGGAGAACGGTTTGTGCTTGGTCTGAATGGATAAACAGATATAACAGTTTGAATGAAGCTCGTTATTCCAAGTTTACCTCGTTGGCAAAAAAAACAGCCTTTAGATCTAATTTCGATGTGGCTAGACATCCTTACAACAGAAGCGAGGCACCAGCACAATCTGAAAACACACCTCTAGGTACAGAAATGGATAGGAAACATGTTGAAACCCACAGACTGGGGATGGGAACTGAAAGTTGTGAAGGAAAACGATGGAGATAAACAAGTTCTTAAACCAGTAGCCAGTCTTTAAATCCAAGTAAAAAAATGGGTAGGAAATACAATGAAACCCACAGACTGGGGATGGGGATTAAAAGTAGTGAAGGAAAACTGAGGAGATAAACTAGTTCTTCAACCAGTAACTAGTCTTAAGCCGTTCGCACCAAATGACTTGTTGCAATTGGGTTGTTGCAATTGATGTCTTGTTCTTGCAAACAAGCATCCGGAAACTACTGTGGATGCCGCAAACTAGGGTTTCATCCATGAGCGAGAACTGAAATTGTTTATCAAGCCACAACATCAGTGTATACATGATGAAGATGGAGATTTAATATTTAATTATTGATACAACGACTAGTTCAAGTACAAACAGGTAAGGACTCAAAACGATCACTAGAAGCATATAATTAAGAAGGGGAGGTGGGAGGTCCGCAGAGATATGAATCGATCCAACTTATTGTAATTTGATAAGAAAAAAAACATAGCTGCCGGTTTTTGCAATACCGGGACACGGCGGGTCCATAGGATAATGGAACAACGCTTTTAATGGGCTAGGAGCAAGACTCTCCCGAACCAAAATTGGCTTTTATTAACTCAGTAACAAACGTTACAGCATTATAGATTAATGTTTTTTTCAGTATTTGTATTTCTCAATTACAGTCTTAAAATAATAATGCTATGTATGGTAACAAAAATTGACTTACAATTTTTTATTAAAATCAGAATGATAACAATTTTCAGAACCAAATAGCATCAATGATTGTGGGTTATTATTCAAATTTCTTAACAATCACACGTCCTCCCGTCGTAGTGCCAAGCCTGGGCGTTGCGTTGCACCGGCGCCGGCGGCGCCGCACGGCGCACCACAAGCACGTCCAACTTGACTTCATTTAAAGTGAGCCCGATGCTTCAAATAAAAACATAACCCTATACTTATGCATATCAATGGATGCGGAAAGAAATGGACTATAAAGTTGAGAGGAAGCTTTCTTCACTTTTATCACATTAAAAAACATATGGTTAAAAAATGGAATGGTGTATCTAAAAAAGTCTAAAAAATACGGTAAAAATTAAAATTACTAGGAAGGCATTAATTTTATCACTATAAATGATACGACATCTTTTCTAGGGAATTTATTGAGGATTAAAACGAAATCAAGTTTAATAGTATGCGATAAATAGCAACGAAGATATAGGCTATTCAGTAAATGCTTGCATTTTCCGACTTTGGGGGGGAAAAAGGGGAGTGGGGGAGAAAGCACCGGGGGGATTTTAGGGGACTTTTGGGAAAAAGTACCTCTAATCATGTACTAACAACTGGAAAAATTTCAGCTTGTCTCTAATTTCTTCCGACACAAATCCTTTATTGCCTGGGCTACATGTAATGAGTGCTATTATCTATCTGTATAATTAGAAGTTTTTGGTCGTCCCATGTTAAGCATAGGGCAAAAGAACAGGCTACAGTTTTTTTTTGTAATAAATACTTCATCCATCGGTAGGAGTGAATAAAAATTCATGAAAATATTTAACATAGACATTTCAACGATACAACATAAAAAAATCTTAGATAAATAATCGCTAAACAGCATTTATACTTGTTTTAAAATGAATTTATAAAATTTTTATTGTCATACAAATTCATACAAGTCATTGACAGCATCAATGAAAGCATATTTTCATAGCTGAGTCAATATATTCATTTTAGAGAATTTCCCCCTATAGGGAAGCAGCTATTACTGTAGGCGGCATGGTGAGACTTAAGCGCGGGTCCAACGTAACTTTTCATTTTGAGGTCCCTAGACCCCAAAAACACCATTCGTTTATTTTCATATATATATATCAGTCCGTAGGCACGATAACTTTTGTAAAAAAGGTCCGATCTTGATGAAATTTGGAAAAAACGTGTAAAGCGTCATTCATGACTTCGAGTTCGAAAACCAGCAAGATTGGTTTACGCTAAGAAGGTTTTTTTTACGAAATAAAATTTATTTTCAAGATTTAACACCTTTTTACTAATTATTTTTAAATTTAATTGTCAAAATTGAATTCAGCTTAAAAAACAAACAATTTAGAATTTTGAATTATTATTCTACGTCAATCCGTTGCTTAGATATTGGATAATATTGGATGTGCTAAACCATAGCCATCTCTATGGCTAAACACAGTACGTTGTCCAATATTATTTTTAATTATTCCCTCCAAAAAGTATAGTCACCCTGATTTAAGATATAAAAAAAAATACAATTTTGAACATATGATTAAATTTGCGGGTGATGAATATTTTACTGGTGTTTATTTTGAATAGTTAGAGTTAGAGTTCATTGATCAAGATTTTGCAGGAAATATATACTATATCAAAAAATACAAATTATTTTTAAATTTAATAAAGAAAGTATGAGCATTTGGAGGGGGGGGATGTCTTGGTCTAAACTGCCTGAAAATGTAGCATAATATATGGTATGTTAGTAGTGGCGAGATGGCGTTTCTGGCCCAATCAAACTTTGACAGCCAATTTTTTGACAGCTACTTCCGGTCACGTGACCGGAAGTGACGTCATCAGCTGTGACGTGTTGGTGGTGGGTATTTAAAGTATAAATGCCCTGCTGTGCTGGGTATTTAAATTTTAAATGGCCGGAAGTGTGTCAAGGTCGTTTGGGGATGTTTTTAAAAAAGATCTTGCATTTTCGGAAAATCCGAAAATGCAAGATAATTTTTGCTTCTTTTTACAAACTGTTGTTTTGTTGATTTTCACGGCTGTTAAAATACCATGTAAAAAATGGAATTGACAAATTAACAAGAAAATATCCTGCTACAAAGTATCCAAATAAAGATGCAATTACATAAACATAAACTTTAAAATATAGCGAATGTTCTTCCTTTTTATCTGTTAGCATTTCCTGAACAAGGTAACCAAAATTGTAACCACATAAAAATGAAAGTAGGCAAATAATAAATTTCGACGGGTTCATAAAAACCAAGTTGTAAAGTAGCGAATTTCTTTCTTCTTCCATTGTTGAATTTTTAGTCGAAACCAATTAATGATAACATTATTGCTTGCGCATCAGAACTAACAGTTGATGAAATTTCATTTACTTGTAGACTTGTAGTAGTTTCATTTGTAGTAAGTAATTGTTCGGAAGTTGGTGTAGATGTAGAAGAAACAGTATTATCTTGAAGCTCAGAGTCCATGTGTGCTCGGGTAAAGAGCTGAAGCTTTAATGACGTGTGGTAGCCGTGTCCTACTGTGCATCAGGAGTTGTTGGTGGTGGGGGTCGTTTGGTTCTTGCACTGAAATGTAGATGGAATCATAACCTTCTGGAGGATGTACTAAAATGTGTTGTATAGGATCTGCATCAATAGGAAAACTTTGCGTTTCAATGCAAAGTCCATCTTTAATAAAAGAAACATATAAAACAGAACTCATGTTTATTTAGATGTTTACTCTGCCAGTTCTACTAGCAAACTGATGTGTCAGTAGTGGCGCTGCAACCTCCCTCGACATGTGCAGCCCGGAACATCTGCCCTCCCCCCACCACCATGAGAGACTCCTCGCAATTTTTGGATTTGTAGTGTTAGTTCTAACGTAGGTGTTGTAGGGTGAACATCTCAGTACTAAACAATTGTTTTTAACATTTGGCTTAAAATACTTATTTAACTTTGTACAAGTTACAATATTTTTAAAGATGCTACTTTATTATATTACCTTAATACTTAGTTATAATATTTAGTTAAAGAAATCGAAACTGTAGTTGCGATTAAAATAGAAACATGGTTTCTTAACATTTGCCTTAAAAATATTTGTAACAAAATATCGTAAGAAAATTGTTACAACATATTTGAATTAATATGTTTGCAAACCCTATCATGTGAGTTTTAAAAGATAAACGAGACCGAGTGGGCCGGGTTTGACCTCGCATGCTTTCGCTTGTTGCCGACCAGTTAGCAATACAACTGGTTGACCTTGCGCCGCACTTTCGCTTGCGGCCGGCCGGCGAATACAGGTCGTCGTCCTTGTTGCATCACCCGGCACACCAGTCCTTGATTGCTTAACACACTCTACACTCTACACTCGACAAGTTATTCTTTCCTTTGCCACCGTCCTAACAACACCTACTTCAATTTCACTATGAACCGCTCCGAGTATACCGAGATTTGGTATAACTGGTTTTCCTATCTTCAACTGCTTGGGGTACGAATTATTCAATCGAACAACAATCGTGATTGGTATGATGTTACAACCACTATTGCTCGAAAACCTTTTCAGCAAGTTTGGAAAAACATTCTTACCGGCACCAAAATTCGCACCGAACCACCTCTTTCACCTGTATCTTCAAACGTACCCCAGCAAAAATTTCATCTAAAAAAACTGAAACTTAACCGAAAATATGAAATCTTAAGACATTTATCTTCTTCTATTTTCATTTTTAATTCTGAAAAAACCAAAATTTATGTCATAGACATTCCCAAAAAAATTCCTATTCCCCTTAACCCTCGACACTTGATAATAAATAAAAAAGGTGCCAAGTTAAACATAAATTTTACCGAGTAAAACCTTTTCCCACCTCCAAAGTCCACCCTGGTGGCAAAAAAGGCCCTTCTAAGGGCCGACCTAAGACTTTCAAATTTAGGCTTTCGCTAAAGCCTCAACCCTTGGTGACTAACAAGGGGTGGTTTGCGAAAGCCCCTATGGGACTTAGAGGTACACGGACCTCTTGTTAGTCACCAAAGGTTAAGGCTTTAGCGAAAGCTCCCCGCTATTGACTCAACCTTTGGGACTTAGAGGTATGTGAACCGCTTGTTAGTCACCAAGGGTTGAGGCTTTAGCGTCCAACCCTTTGTGACTTAGTGGTACACAGACCACTTGTTAGTCACCAAGGGTTGAGGCTTTAGCGAAAGCCCCCCGCTATTGACTCAACCTTTGGGACTTAGAGGTATATGAACCGCTTGTAGTCACCAAGGGTTGAGGCTTAAACTTAAGCCTAAATTTGGAAGTCTTAGGGTGGCCCTTAGAAGGGCCGATTTTGCCACCAGGGTGGACTTTGATTGAGGAGGGGAAGGAATATAAGGTTTAATTTAATATATTTATTCTCAATTTTCCACCCTCCGCTGTTACTAGTAAAAATTTTGGATCTGTTGGGACAAGTGGTGGTTTGGTTTTTGGAGTTGTGAGGATATAAATTTTCGTCCTCTCCTCGTTGTAGATATAAATTTTGTTTTCTTCAATTCTGTACAGGTTATATTTTTTGTTTTTCTTTAATTCCTTTAGTCTGATGTTCTTTACTGGTGCGGGATGAATTGTTTGGGGGGTGGGGGTTTCTTTGATTGGTGCGGGTTGAATTTGTTGGGGGGTAGAGGAAGGGTGCAGTCCGCACAACTCCATCCAGTCTTCACTTAAAATGTCGTCACAAATTGGGGCCGGAGGAATTTCTTCAATCGTGATGGTTTCTAGAACTGGTGTGGGATTCTTAAATAATTGGGGTTGATCTTCATTAACAGCATCAGCTATTATGTCGTTAATGGAGGAGGAGAGGACGGGAGTAGAAGATTTTTGCGGAAGAAAATCGTTGATTGCAGAAAGGCTGATCGATACCGGGATGGAATGTTGCTTCATCAGAGGTTTCTTGAGCAGACCCAGAAGAATAGGGCAGGATGAAGAGGCAGATGAGGAGTCCATAATTAGATAAAGGAAATAATAAAATGGATATAATGAAATAGAAAAACGTGGGAATGGATAGTAACAGCGATGGTGGCGAGTGGCAGAATAACACAAGGCGGGCGAATGGGGTTCTTATAGGCAGCAGACACAACAACCTTGTAGTCAAGGTAGTGAAAGCTGAGGCTAGCGACCAGGTCCAAGTAGGCCAGACGAAGTTGTGAGAGCGGTGGCTAGCGACCCGGCCAAGGCTACCGGCCCCGGCAGAGCGACACGTTGACCTACTAGTCAAGGCTCGCTAGCGAGGTCGAGTCTCGAGCTCGCTGATATAAGCAAGCGCGCAACGTTTCTCTTTGGCATTACGGTGAAGGTGTAACTGGTCCGCTTACGTGGAGGGTTATGCTGTAACGTAATGTTCGCCATGGTGTGTGGGATGGCTTATGTCAAGCACACACTGCGTTCGGCTATTGTGGGAGAGGCGCCCTCCTATAATAGTCGGTCGCAATGGCAATCCACCTACCTTTCCATTTCCTGCGTGGTTTAATTGTCAGGGTTAATATTACGGTGAGGTGTGTGAGTTCGCTTACGTGATGATCACACCGTAACTGTAATATTAAGTTAGGTGTAATATTATAGGGAGGTGTGTGAGTTCGCTTACGTGATGATCACACCGTAACTGTAATATTACATAGTATAAGATAGAATAGGGGGAACGTTAGGTAGGGGTTAAGATATGATAGGGCGGTGAGGTGTGTGAGTTCGCTTACGTGATGATCACACCGTAACGCATGCATGATAGCATTTAAGGGGTAGCATAAGTTATAATAAAGTAGTATAGAAGTAAAGTAGTAGAATAAGGTAGGGACCCCACGCTTCCCCACCCCCCTTTTTTATAATTTTTAAATGACCTTGACCTAGTTTTGATTGTTCTACTTTCGGACTTAGAATTATTTTAAATTACCTATTTTTTAGACTTAGATATTTTAATTTGAAAAGACTTACTTGTTTGACTTATATATTGATTGATTTTAAAACTCTACTTTTGAGACTTAAATATTTTGTTAAAGTTTTAAATAACCTAAGATTTTAGTTTTGTTTTGTATCTTTTATTAAATAATTATTATTTTTAACATTTGGGTTTTTGTAAATGTTTTAATTTCTGTTGATGGTGAGTTTAGTTTTCGCGTTGGTTATTAATATTTAGGTGTTTGTTAAAGCCTCAACCCTTGGTCACTATCTAACCTAACCTAACCGACCCCCCAACCCCTTCCAAAGGGGTTGGGTGGTCGGTTTTTTTTTAAACCCCCCCCTGGCATCCCCCCGGAAACCCCCCCCCGCATCCCCCCGGAAACCCCCCCCCCGCATCCCCCCGGAAACCCCCCCCGCATCCCCCCGGAAACCCCCCCCCCGCATCCCCCCGGAAAACCCCCCCCCATCCCCCCGGAACCCCCCCCGGAAACCCCCCCCCGCATCCCCCCGGAAACCCCCCCCGCATCCCCCCGGAAAACCCCCCCCCCGCATCCCCCCGGAAACCCCCCCCCTCCCCCCCACTTGATTTCGTCGCCGTTCAACTTTAGAACTGCGTCGCCGTACACGGTGGCAGTGGATATAACAAAAATGCTCCAAATCCATCGTGCGGGTAGTCAAATTAAGCGGAATTAAAAGACAAACAAAAAAGGTCCAGTAACATTTTTCGATATAACCAACGGTGTAAAAGTTATAACGCAAAAACTTTAAAAAAATGTACATTTTCTATTATTTTTTACTTCGTATATTTCTTAACTATAAAAATTAGGTCAAGGTCATTTAACTTTAAGCGGAAAAAAGAGAGGAACAGTGTTATTAATTAACACTGTTCCTCTCTTTTTTCCTAAAAGGCAGGGAAAGAAGTTCCGTTAATGTCTATTTTTATGTGGCAGAATCATATCCATCATCATCATCTGTTTCGTTTTGAAAGTTGATGTAACTAACATCAACCCAAAGATAATGATATCCTTGTTCGAAAGCCATAGTATCAATATATGATTCCACTGTTGAAAACCAATTAGGATCTATTAAAGGGTTGATTGTAACCATGACAGTTTCTAATGTTAAATTTACCCATCTTTCTCCAGTAACAGAAATTGCAAAAAAATTTACATTTTGAAGAAAATGGATTAAATTTAACATAAAATGAACATGTTGTACAGGAGTGCAATGAACATTGTAAGACATCCGGAAAGTTTCCATGCTGATGAGGGAAATGTTGTCTTTTACTTAATCCACGGTTTATATATATGCATTTCCCCCACCATAGAGTTTTTTAAAGTGGGTCAAGGTCATATGAAGATACCCTATGAACGAGGAACAGAGCAGTAAGTGGTTAAACCACAAACTGCTCTGTTCCCCGTCCCTATTTAATTTCTTTTATTGATATGTCTTTATAAACATATAATATATGTTTATAAACACATACATTTAAGTTGATATTTGGCAAATGGGAAGAATCCACACAGCTGGCACAATTCTTGCGGTCTTGGTGTTTCCAGTTTGTATCCTATGATTCCAAATCGATGTATCATTTGCCTATGCAACGGTTCTCCCTCTTCGGCTGAAGGAAGAGCCTAAAAAAAATTGTTTAAAGATATTTAATAAAATAATATATTGTAAATAGAAAAGAACAATACTGTTAATGAAAACGTACCCAGTCACATAGGGCACATATTTTCTCGCCATCTGCCAATTGAAACCAAATTTTGGTTTTAAATATACAACGTTTCTTGTGCTCAGTAATGAGCTCGCTTTGCAAGATTTGCGGCAGCGGCTCTGACACCTCCCTAATTTGCCGAAACATAGGGTTGTCTGAGCAGATCCGCTGCAAACATAACTCGTACAAGGAGCTCATTGTTATGGGCTGACTATGCTCACCTCACAGCCTTAAATACGTACCAATCACCTTGATGGCAAAGGACAACGCCCTCCATTTGGTTAACTAGGTCGCCATAGGAGGCCACCGCCTTGGACCGACAGTATATATAAGGTGTGCTGCAGTCTTGTGGTTATATTTGCCATGGAATCCCTCATGATCTTTGGTGCTGTGCACAACTTTGTTGAAGCCAAAAGAGTACTATGGTACATAAAAACGTATCATAGCAATCTGAATTGCATCAGTGGAGTACTTGAAGCTGTTAAAGCAGACGGTACAAAAATCTGTTGCACTTCGGATTCTATGGATTACGAAGGACTTGAATCATGGGGCCTTTATTATGTACAATTTTGTACAAAACTTTACATCAAAGTTGACACGGACTAAGGGGGTTTTCTAGGAGGAAAGAAAAGAATAGATACCAACAATGCATGTTGGTAGCTATTCTTTTCATTCTTCCGCTAAGATTTAAATGACCTTGACCTCGTTATGGACTTAGAAAATTTTTGTTAAGATACAATAGACCTTCAAAATAACTAGGTCAAGGTCATCTGAACATACCCTATGAACGGGGAACAGAGCAGTAAGTGGTTAAACCACAAGCTGCTCTGTTCCCCGCTCCTATTTAATTTCTTTTATTGATATGTGTTTATAAACACATACATTTAATATCATATTGCTCCAGAGGAAACCAACCACAAAGATGACAATATTCTTGCGTTATCGGCGTCTTCAATTTGTATCCTACATTTTCAGATTCATGTTTTAGGTATCTGTACAGTTCTTGATCCGGATTCGCACCAGGAAGCCGCTAAAAAAAATATTAATTTAAAGAAAATTAATAAAATAATATATTGTAAATAGAAAAAACAATGCAGTTAATGAAAACGTACCATGTGACATAGGGCGCATATTTTTTTGCCAGCATTTGGCATTTCCCACCAAATTTTAGTTTTAGAAACACACCGTTTTTTGTGCTCATAAATGAGCTCGCCTTGCAAGATTTGCGGCAGCGGCTCTGACACCTCCCTAATTTGCCGAAGCATAGGGTTGTCTGAGCAGATACGCTGCAAACACAACTCGTACAAGGAGCTCATAGTTATGGTCTGGCTATGCAAACCTCAAAGCTTTAAATACGTACCAATCACCTTGATGGCGAAGGTGATTCCCCCTCCCTCGGGTTTCCACTATATATTGAGCGGATAGAAGCTTTATAGAATTAATAGTTTGCCACATTTTGAATCAACAAAACGTTATGGAATCTTTCCAAAAATACCTGATTGATCAAAAATTAAGTAGAAACCGAAGGGAACAAAGAAGACAACACAGATTAAAAAAAGCTTTTGAAAAATTAAAATTAGTTGTACCGGAAAGTCAAAAACAAAAAAAAATTAACAGACAATCTATAGTTCAAAATGCAATAGATTACATTAAAAATTGGAAGAAGACTTGAAATCACCAACATTTAACTTAGAACAACAAGAATTTGAACAATCCGAACAGACATTTTTACAGGAAATAGAAGAATTCCAACAATTCGAACAGAAATGTGTACAGGAAATAGAAGAATATCTTCAAACTTCGCAAAATTTAAACCAAGACATTTATGAAATTTTGTATCAACCTTTTGAAACTGTTTCCTTGCCAGTGTTAGAAAGCTTGGATGAATATTTTTTTGACGTCGAAAAGTAGAGGGGGTAAATGGGTGGGGAGCTGTTATAAAGGCAGGGTAAACAGAGTAATCTTTACTTTCTTAGGATCCAGCGCTATGGCAGGCACTTCGTCTTCGTCCAGGTCTTCTTCCTCGTCATCAACAACATCATCATCATCATCATCTGTTGTTTCTATTGTGAAACAAAAATCTCCTTCTCCAAAAAAATCTTCACCGAAAAAATCTCCTTCTCCAAAAAAATCTTCACCAAAAAAATCTCCTAACAAAATTTCTGAAAAACTTCAAAAACTTCAAAAATTAAGAAAATCCTGTTTTAAGAAAGAACAATGTGCTCATATTTTAAAAAAAGGAGCGAACAAAGGTGAAAGGTGTGTGAAGTTGTGTAGTGTAGGTGAAAAATTGTGTAATTTGCATAACAAACGTGAACCTTCCAAAATTCAACCTTCCGAAAAAGTCAAAATTCAACCTTCTAAAAAAGTTAAAATTGAACCTTCCAAAAGTGAATTGCCAGAAAAAATTGAAAACTATAAAAGAATTAAAATCAACAGATTGAAATTAAACCACAAATATGTTTTTGTAAAAAAGATCAGTAACAGGGATGTTGTTCTTAGATGTTGTGATGAACTCTACTTGCTCAAATTACCAGTAAATCTTCAAATTCCAAATATCAGTAATGTTCATTATTATTTAGTAAGAAAATCTCCATCTGATAAAGTTAAATGGTCAAATTAAACACAAGACAAAAAAAATGGAGCGGGGGAATAGACCACTTTGTAATTCCAAGAGAATTACTTAGCGGTCTATTCCCCCGCTCATAGGGTATTTTTGAATGACCTTGACCTATTTTCAAAATTTACAATGGAGGGTTAATTTCTTATAAAAGCGGGATAACAGAATGACTTTTTACTTTTTAGAATCTAGTCCTAAAAAGAACAATGTTCGTATATTATTAAAAAAGGTTAAAAGATGTGTTGTGTAATCAAACATTATGCAGTGCGCACAACAAATACCTCCTTTTGTAAAAACTGAGAGGTTAGTGTAAAAATGAAATAAAAAAAATAGGAGCGTGGGAATAGACCACTTTGTAATTCTAAAAGAATTACTTAGCGGTCTATTCCCCCGTTCATAGGGTATTTTTTGGTGACCTTGACCTACTTTTTACACTTATAAATTTTCGGTAACTGCTATTGACCTTGAAAATAAATAGGTCAAGGTCATTCAATAATTAAAAAGAAAATGGAGGTGTACGGTTTTACAGAACCGTACACCTCAGAAACCTAACAAAAGAAAAGCTAAATCTACCTATATATAAATGACCTTGAGACTTAGAAATTTTCGCTAAGTCTTTTTGTTGACCTTGAAAATAAGTAGGTCAAGGTCATTCGATAACTAAAAAGAAAATGGGGGTGTACGGTTTTACAGAACCGTACACCCCCGGAAACCTAAAAGAAGAAAAGCTAATTTACAATACAATCTGCCTAGAGTTTAAGAATTAATAAAAATAAAAAAATAAAGAAATAAAATTTAGTTTAAAAAAAAACTCTTGTTCGGCGACGTTTGTTTCCGGCATCGGACATGGAGGAAGATGAAAGCGATAACGATTTGGAAATAACATATTTAAACAACAGCAATGATGATCACACTTACGACGCATAATATGTATTATTTTGAACTTAAATTATTTGACCTTGGCACTTAGATTTTTTTAAAACTTCCATTATTTGACCTTGAGACTTAGAATTTTTTTAAAACTTGATTATTTGACCTTGTCACTTAGATTTTTTTTAAAACTTCCATTATTTGACCTTGACACTTAGATTTTTTTAATACCTGCATTATTTGACACTTAGATGTTTTTTAAAACTTCCATTATTTGACCTTGAGACTTAGAATTTTTTTAAAACTTCCATTATTTGACCTTGAGACTTAGATTTTTTCTAAAACTTTCATTATTTGACCTTGACACTTAGATTTTTTTAATACCTGCATTATTTGACACTTAGATGTTTTTTTTAAACTTGCATTATTTGACCTTGACACTTAGCAGTTTTGAAATATAAGAAATTTAACTGTTATTAACACTTTTTGTGTTTAATACAGAAAAAGTGGTGGGGGTAGTCTATAAATAGGGGTAGTTTAAGAGTGGTTCTTATTATTACTGCAACTTTTGTGGAGAGCACACCTACGTCATGTATTACTGCATCAGTTGTGAAGAATCTTTTGAAAATGAAAACTTACTACAAATACACAAAGAAGTGTACCATAACAACGAAACAAGAAACAATGCAGAAGAAGAAGATTTAGAAGAATTAGATCAAATGCTGGCTACCCATCAACAACAACTAAATTCAAGACCAAGTGTTATTCAATACGCACCCGGACCATCTTTGGATGTGGAATTATACGCCCGAGCTTTACCAGGCAGTGTAGTAACTCATTTTAAGATTGACAATGCTCAATTGCAACTAGCACAATTTATATTGAAAGCAAAAACATTAGTAACAGAAACATTGAAGAATGAACTAAGAAGATTAAATTTTATAAAGTTTGGAATATTATTAGATACTGTATTTACAAATGTTCAGAATGAAACATCACCAAGAGGATTTTTAACTAAAAACAAAACCATCATGTTTGCATCGGATATAAGCTCAATTGTGGATGATTGTTTTGAAGAACTTTTAACAAAATTACAAGAACATGAAGGAAGAGGTTCTGGATGGAGTTTGTTAAGTATAACAAGCTTAGATGTGAGAGTTCATAAACATGGATATGGAATGAGAGGTAGTAGTTATATTGCTTTGCCAAGGAAGATTCGAGTAACCAAATCTTGTGTTAATGTACAAAATGAAAATGCTGAATGTTTCAAGTATGCAATGCTTGCAAAATATGTAGAAGATCATGTGGAACGACCGAGTAGAGCATACGATGAGGTTTCCTATATGTATAACTTTCAAGGCATGACTTATCCTGTTTCAATTCAAGACATATCAAAATTTGAAAAGAAAAATCCTTTTGCATCTGTAAACATCTTTGGCTTAGATTCATCCAACAATGTCTATCCCTTACGTATAACACCCACCGAACGCAGAGATCATACTGATTTATTATTTATAAGTAAAGGTGATATCTCACATTATGTATATATTAAAGATTTTGAAGCTCTAGTTTGCAAACAGTTATCAAAACGTGAACAACCAAAAACAACTTGTAAAAGATGTTTCTGTTTTGTAAACAAACCTTTAAGAAGAGGAGGTTCAGAATGGTTAACAGAACATAAAAGATTATGCAATGGAAACTATGAAGTAAGAATTAAATTACCACACCCTAGCAGATCACAAGTAAAATTTGATAAAGTTATCCAACAATACAGAATTCCCGTTGTAGTGTATGCAGATTTTGAATCTTCATTGCTTCCACTTGAACAAGAAGAAGGAGAGGAAATTACAAGCAGAACAAAGTATCAACTTCACAAACCAAACAGCTACTGTTTAGTAGTAAAATCCACTCTGCCTGAAGAACATCTTCAAGAATATGGTTTGACATCTACACCAAAGATCTATCGTGGAGAAGAAGCAGCTCGATACTTTGTTGATGATTTATACGACATCGCTGGGAAAGTGGAAGCAATGTATAGCAATGTGGTTCCTATGTCACCTATGACACCGGAAGAAATTTATCTTTATGATTCGACAACAACATGCTATTTGTGTAACAATCAATTTACAGAAACTAAAGTTAAAGTTCGCGACCATGACCATCTGACAGGAGCCTACAGAGGTGCAGCTTGCAACGGATGTAACATCAACTACAAACTACCATCTTTTATTCCCGTGGTTTTTCACAATCTTAGCGGATACGATGGACATTTTATCATTCCCGAATTAGCAAGAGACAACGGTGAAATAGACGTTATAGCACAAACTATGGAAAAATTTATAAGCTTTTCAAAAAAGGTGGGCAAAATTAAACTTAGATTTGTTGATTCTTTTCGATTTATGCCTTCCAGTCTTATGAAACTTTCTGAAAATTTAAGAAGACAAAATTTAATAGAAACAAGCAAAATTTTACCTGCAGAAAAAATGGATTTGGTTCTTCGGAAAGGAGTTTTCCCGTATGATTACATCGATGGACTACATAAATTTCAAGAAACGTCACTTCCTCCACCAGAAGCTTTCAAAAGTAAACTTACCGATTTGGACATTTCACCTGAAGACTATCAACACGCATGCAGAGTTTGGAACGAATTGGAAATGAACACTCTGGGAGATTATTCTGACTTTTATGTAAAACTTGATGTGACCCTTCTCTGCGATGTGATGGAAGAATTTAGAAACACCTGCTTTGAAGCTTACGGATTAGACCCTCTTCATTCTTATACTTCTCCAGGACTAGCTTGGCAAGCTATGCTAAAAGAAACAAAGTGCAACCTTCAATTATTAACAGATATTGACATGGTGTTGATGATCGAATCGGGCGTTAGAGGTGGATTGACCCAAAGTGTTACTAGACATGTTAAAGCTAACAACAAATATCTTCCAAACTACGATAAAGAAAAACCATCAGTGTTCTTAGGATATTTCGATGCCAACAATTTATACGGATGGGCCATGTCTAATCCACTTCCTTTTGGAAACTTTGAATGGGTTAATCCAGACTCTATTGGTGATATTTCGCAAATTTCAAAAGAGGGAGACACCGGATACATATTGGACTGTGACTTATCCAGAATATCCAGAACACTTGCATGATCTTCATTACGATCTTCCGCTCCTTGCAAAAACAGAAGTTTCACCAATTGGCAAACATCCAAAATTAATGATGACTCTTGAAAATAAAAAAAGATACGTAGCTCACTTTTGGGTTGTTCAACAAGCACTCCAATTGGGTTTACGTATAACCAAAATTCATAGAGTTTTAAAATTTTCCCAATCTTGCTGGTTAAAACCGTACATTGATTCAAACACCAGAAGAAGAGCAGCTGCAACATCAACATTTAAAAAGGTCTTTTTTAAATTAATGAATAATGCGATATTTGGAAAAACATTGGAAAACAAAAGAAAACACAAAAATGTTAAATTAATTACAGATCCTATAAAACTAGAAAAACTTGTACAAAAACCAAACTTTGGAACATCCGTTATCATCAATGAAAACCTTGTGGCAGTATCTATGAAGAAGACAAGCGTGAAAATGGATCGTCCGTTGTACGTTGGAATGTCAATCTTGGATATTTCCAAAACCCACATGTATGATTTCCACTACAACAAAATGGTCGCCTTCTACGGTAGAGATAACATCGGAATCGCCTACATGGACACGGACGCTTTCATCTACTGGATTCTTACTGAAGATGTGTATTTGGATCTTCGAACATTTGTTCACAAAAATGAATTTGATTTTAGTGACTATCCAAAAGATCATTTAAATTATGACAATGATCGGAACAAAAAGAAACTTGGAAAATTTAAAGACGAAGCAAATGGAATTTTACTGAAAGAACTTATTGCACTAATGTCAAAATTGTATTCATTACAATTGCATAAAGAAGAAAACAATATTATTAAAAAAGCTAAGGGAGTAAAAAGTTTGTATCTTAAGAAGAATGTAAATTTTGAACACTACAAGCAATGCTTATTTGAAGAAACGACTATAACTGCAAAATTCAACACCATCAGAAGTTTCAACCATCAACTGTACAGCGTAACAGAAGTGAAAAAAGCACTCTGCTCCAATGATGACAAACGACACATTCTTCCAGACAAAATTCACACTCTACCATTCGGCCACTACTCTCTCAATCCTATCAATGAGTAAAAACAAAAAGAAAAAAAGAAAAAAATAAAAAAAGAAAAAAAGAAAAAAAAGAAAAAAAGGAAAAAAGAAAAAAAAGAAAAAAAAGGGGAAATCACAGCATGCTCGCTGTGATTTCCCCTTTTTTAAAATATGTTGAAATGACCTTGAACTATAAAAGCGGATGCAGAAAAAGAAACACTCAATACTAACTTGACTTTGTTAGTAAAATCATCATGACAGACTTAAAGGAAAAGATTGTTAATGAACTTCATAAACCTGCAAGAATAAAGTTTCCACGACGAAATACTGTTGTATAAGGAAAAATGATATATATCAAGCAGATTTAATTGAAATGCAACCGCATAGTAAAATAAATAAAGGATTTAATTACATACTTACGATTATTAATTGTTTTACTAAAGTTGCAGATGCTTTGCCATTAAAAGACAAAACTGGTAACAGCATAACAAAAGTTATGGAAGTAGCTATAAAAAGAGATAAAAATAAAATTAAACATTTACAAACTGATGATGGGAAAGAATTTTTTAATAAACCTTTTGCCTTGTTAATGAAAAAATATAACATAAATCATTATTCCACAAATTCTGAGAAAAAGGCAGCTATAATTGAAAGATTTAATAGAACCTTAAAAGGTGCAATGTATAAAATGTTTTCGAAAAGAGGTTCTTACGTATGGGTTGATATCTTACCAAAATTAATAAGCGATTACAACAACAAGTTTCATAGAACTATCGGTATGGCACCTAACAAAGTGAATAAGAAAAACGCTAAACTAGTTTTACAACGAATTAAAAAGAATACACAGCCAAAAGCGGAACAAAGAAAACCAAGAAAATTTAATGTAAATGATAAAGTTCGAATTAGTAAATACAAAGGAGTGTTTACTAAAAAATACCTGCCCAATTGGACAAACGAAGTTTTTACAGTGTATAAAGTACAACCTACTGTACCGGAAACTTATATTTTAAAAGATAACAAAGGAAATTTGTTACAAGGCGGTTTTTACGGACATGAATTGTTAAAGTCAACAGTAGGCGATGTTTATCTTGTTGAAAAGGTGTTGCAAAGGAAAAAAGACCAAGTTAAAGTACGTTGGTTGGGGTTTGATAAAACTGAAGATTCGTGGATACCTATAAAAGATTTGATTTAGTTTTAAATCAACTTATTTACTCTTCTGCCTTTGAATAAGATGGAGATTGTTCACCATAAAGATAAATTTAATATTAATAACATTGATGATTTAACCGTAGATAACGTTAAAATCAACAATGGTAAACACGGCAGTTTATTTCCAAACACTGTACGATGTATAGTCAGCGGTCCTTCAAACTGTGGCAAAACTAACGTTGTGTTTAACTTAATTACAAACACAAAAGGATTGCGATTTAATAACCTATATATTTTTTCAAAGTCCTTACATCAACCAAAGTATCAATTGTTGGAAAAGATCCTGACTGATGTGCCTGATGTTAACTATTACAAATTTAATGCTAGTGACAGTGTTATGCAACCAGACCAGGCTAAGCCGTATTCTGTATTTGTATTTGATGATGTATCTAGTGAAAATCATGATACTATTAGAAACTATTTTGCCATGGGAAGACATAATAATATTGATAGCATATATATCGGACAAACATATAGCAAAATTCCAAAACAACTAATTAGAGACAATGCAAATAATTTTTTGTTTTATTCAAACAAGACGATACAAACCTAAAACATATATACAACGATCATGTAAATGCTGATATGTCATTTGATAAATTCAAAGAGCTTTGTGGAAAAGCTTGGGCGGAAAAATATGGATTTTTGGTAATTATGAAAGATAAAGCTATAACAGATGGTCGTTACCGCATAGGTTTTGATAAATTTGTTTTAATACATTAATTAACAACATTATCGTACAAGTCTCCATGGTGTAAACATGGTTAATCAGGAAAAGCTATTAAAAGAAATAAAATCACTTAGTGATTCTATTAGACATAAAAACAGAGCGTTAAGATTAGGAATAAGTGAAAGAGAGAAATTTCTGGAATCAACATTTAAACCTATTACTGAGCCATTAAAACAATTAGGACAAAATGTTAAACACTCAACATTTAATTTTTCCGGAGATGCTATTTTACCCATTTCAAAATTTGAACAAAAAGAAGAATATGAAGGTGATACAAGTTTTACACAACAAGGAGAAACAACTGAAGAAGAAAGCGAACTAGGTGAAGAAACGGATGTTTTAACAGAAAAAGAAGGTCTTTCTACAAGCGAAGAACAACAAGAAGAAGAAGAGCCTATTAATCCATCCAACTTGAGCAAATTGGGCTCGGATATTGCGTATAAAGGGCCGCTTGCAAGACAATTTGTATTAAAAATGTTACATTCTGCACAACCAACTCGAAAATATCATACTTTTGGTGCTAGAATAGAAGAAAATGGGCTAATGATTGGAGATAGCAAACTTGATGTAGACGAACATGACAATATTATTATAAATAATAAACAATACAAGGGTACAAAAGGATTGTTTGAACTTATTTTTAAGCCGAAACCTAATAAATATACTAAAAAGGATTTAAACATTTTTAAACAAATATTGGAGGATACAAATGCGCATAAGAAAAATTATTCTAAAAATTTCAATGTTCATAGAAATGCATCAGAAAAATATAAAACTATTATTGCTAAACTTTTCCCACCAAAAAGAAGGGAACCCATAAAAAGAAAATCATTATCTTCTGCTGAAATAAATATTTTACATAAAAGAAGAAAAACAAATCAATCAAGTTTATCAGGAAAAGGATTATTAAAAAACTTGTATGATACTAATATAATATACTACAACGATATAAACAAATTGGTTGACAGAATGAAGTTGATATATGAAGCTAAACAAGCCGGACATAGTGGTTTAGAAAATGAATGGGTAGCTTTGGTCGGCGAACTGCGAAATCGAGGAGTAATTGCATAAAAAAATATGAGTATATATAATACAAGTATAACTGATTAAATATTCATTATAACCATGAGTGTGGATAAGTTTGGACGGTATTCCGAAACTGGAAGCAAATCAGGATCTTATGGAAAAAGAGGTGGTTTACCACTAACATCCGATGGAGATTATGATATAAATAACAAACGTTTAAAGTTTGTAAATGATCCAAAAGATGATAACGATGCGGTAAATTTTAAAACTTTAAGAAGTGAAACATTACCTAGCTTAAAGCTTCAAAATGAAGTGTATAACGCTAATTTTTATAGAATTGCAAATCTTCCAAAACCAATAGATAAGAATGATTCGGTAAATAAAGAATATTTAATGTGGTACATAAACCAAACCTTAAGATATGATCCTAAAAGTAATAATAAAGCATATGATGCAAAAGATCTTAGAATAGCCAATATAGCAGATCCTGTTAATGATCAAGATTCAGTTACCAAAAAGTATTTACATTCAGTCATACCTGAAAAAACAGATAAATTTTCCTTTTACAACTTTGTAATACACGATATTGGAGACCCTAAAGATATGAAAGATGCGGTAAACCTTCAATATGTTACAGATCATTGTATTACACATGATATTAAGTCAATTGATTGCAAAAATAAAGTGTTAACTAACGTTAAGGAGGGAACTGCAAAATCAGATGCAGCTACAATAAGTCAAATAATGAAATTAAACAATAACAAATGGGATGCGGATGCAAAAATAATTACTAATGTTAAAGAAGGGTTGAATGATGTTGATGTAGCAACAATTGGACAAGTTCCTGCATTAAAAGAAATTTCATCAAGAATTGGTCAACAAGGCTTTGATTGTAAAGAAAGACCACTATTTAATGTTGGAATGGGAGTACATGACAGTGATGCAGTTAGAGTAAAAGAATGGCGTGAAAGATGCTTAAGAACAGAAAAACACAAAAAGTTTTTTTATTGTCAAAACTTGCGATTGACTAGCTTAGATGACCCTATTGATATTGTTAATGCTGTTAATGTAAATTACATTATAAGACTCTTAAGTGTAGTGTTATATGATGTTTATAACACGATAAAGCCCATAAAAGCTGATCAAAAACTACATTGGGTTAAGAAAAATGTTATGGAAAAATATTTTTTAAATATGAAAACTGGAAATTTAAGATTTGCTCAAGTTGATGTTGATAAAAAGGATACAATCCTACCAAAAGACTGGGTAAAAGTTTATTACCCATAAACAAAATACATGTTTATTATAAATAAACAATGTCAAAGGATAAGTGCATCATTCATTATAAAGAATTTATAAAATAAACAAGTATTGGCATTTCCTTTCACTATAAAAAACCATGTTGAAAGTTCAACGCATCAGTCATAATCGACACGTTATAAAGAGAGGAAGAGGAATAGCATCAACAGCACTTTCTCTTATTACTAAGCCGGTTGGAGCTATAGTTAACAAAGCTATCGATTTATTACCTGTAGAACTACATTTACCAGGAGGTTATCAATATTGTGGTCCTGGAACAAAATTGAAAAAAAGACTTGCTAGAGGAGATCTTGGAATAAATAAACTTGATCAAGCCTGCAAACAACACGATATAGCATATTCAAAGTTTGCAGATACTAAAAATAGATCAATAGCGGATAGAGCACTTGCTGAAAAAGCTTGGCAAAGAGTAACATCCAGTGACGCTAGTATCGGTGAAAAAGCAGCAGCTTTAGCGGTATCAGCAGCAATGAAGGGTAAAACGATGTTTGGAGGTGGAAAGAAGAAAGGAGGTGGAAAAAGGAGGAGAAAACCTGCAAAGAAACGTGGAGGAAATATAAGAAGAAAACGACGATCCACCGCAGGTAAAAATAAAAAGAAAAAACAATATGGTCAATGATAAAAAAGGAGGATTATACCTAAGACCGTATCGTGTGTATTAAACAGAAAAAAACAATTACTAATTCCAAATAAAGAATTAACAGATAAAGAATTAATTACTTATGTTTCTTGTTTAAAAATTCCATTTTTTAGAGGAGTGTTTATGAAAGATGCATTACCTGTTAAAATTTGGAAAAATGAAACCGGAATAGTAAATTTAGATGATAGTAAAGGATCAGGCACTCATTGGGTATGTTATAAGAAACTAGGATCACTACTTTGATAGTTTTGGTAATCTCCCACCACCAAAAGAACTACAATATTACTTTAAAACAGCTAAAAATGTTCTATACAATTATAAAAGAGAGCAACCTGATGATACGGTAATCTGTGGACATTTATGTTTAGATTTTTTAACAAAAAGCGTTAGTCAACTTTAAGATGTCTTCCTATACAGTATCATTAACTGGAACTTCATCTACTTTGCGAAGTGTTCTTTTCCCTGCGTTACGTTTGGAAAAAGATAAATTATGGGAAGCCGCATTATTAGATATAACAACTTATAATTCTATTCCCAACGTTACTGAAAATGTTAATGACAAAATACATTATTACAAAACAAAAGATAAAAATACAAACAAATATTCAGATATACAAGTATTTAGTTTACCCACTGGAGCATATGAAATTGATGATATAAATGAAGCAATACAAAATCATATGGGAAAAGATAATATAACAATAAAAGGAAATAACAATACTATGAAAGCTGAAATTAAATGTAAATATTATATAGATTTTAGCAAAGAACATTCAATTGGTAGTTTATTAGGATTTCCTAAAACAACAAAAATTTTAGAACCTAATATTAACCATTCAGATGCTAGAACTGTGACAATAATGAAAGTTAACAGTATAGATGTTACATGTAATATTATACATGGTTCTTATAGAGATGGTGAAAATACTCATAAATTGCACACATTCTATCCAACGGTCGCTCCGGGTTTTAAAATTGTGGAAAAACCACAAAACTTGGTGTACCTACCGTTAAACACCAGTTTTATTTCAGACATTGTGGTGAACAAACTAGATCAAGACGGAAATCATATTGATTTTAGAGACGAACCTATAACTATACGAATACATATAAAATCAACCGTATAACAATGGGGTTATCATTTAAAAAGAAAGAGCTGACTGGTAAACAAGTCAGTAGCACTTCAGCTATAGAAGGATTAACAAGTGATAACATTCGTTTTCTAGAAGAAATTGGATTAAAACTTATTAATAATGGAAATATTGGATATAGCGCAGGGTCCGACATTCGACGAAACCTTATGGGAAAAGGAATATCATACGCACAACCCTTACGCTTCATCAAAATTAAATAATAATGATGAAATTAGAATTCCCATACAACAACAGGATATTTATACACTTCCATGTGAAAGTTATTTGTATATCGAAGGAGAGTAACAAAAAGAGATGGAAGCACTGCAAGTACTGTTCCGTTCATAAATAACCCCATGGCATATTTGTTTGATGAAATAAGATATGAAATTTCCGGAGTTACAGTAGATTCAACAAAAAAGGTGGAAATTACAAGTACATTAAAAGGATTAGCATCTTTAACACCGAGTGAAAAAATATGCTAGCCGCCGCAGGATGGGTAGCGCCCGATTCCAATATAATCACTCCAAACAGTTCAGGCAATTTTGACTTTTACATTCCTTTAAGATTACTTTTAGGCTTTGCCGAAGATTACCGAAAAATAATAATAAACGTAAAACAAGAATTAGTTTTTTTAAGATCATCAAACGACAAAGATATTATTATGGCGCCTGATGGAACAACGGAAGCTACTTTAGAATGGAAAATGCAATTAGACAAGATTGTTTGGAGAGTACCGCATGTACGGTTAAACGATCAGAATAGAATTTCATTATTAAGAACTTTAAAATCAGATCGTGATATCGTAATACCATTTAGAAGTTGGGAGTTTCATGAATATCCGGTTTTACCGGAAACACAACGTCATACATGAACTGTAAAAACTTCTACTCATTTGGAAAAGGCAAGATATGTAATATTTGGATTACAAACAAAAAGAAGAAATGAAATAACTAAACATGCTGGTGAATTTGATCATTGCAAACTTACAAATTTTAAGGTGTTTCTAAACTCTCAATTCTTTCCATACGACAACTTCAACATAAACTTTACAAAAGACAGGTTTAGCGTTTTGTACGATATGTACGCAAGATTCCAAAATTCATATTATGGAAAAACAAACACACCTTTATTAACGCCAAACCAATTTAAATCTAACTATCCGATTGTTGTAGTTGATTGTTCAAAACAAAACGAATCTGTAAAATCTTCCAGTGTAGATATAAAAATAGAAATGGAATTTGAACAAAATGTACCCAAAGATACATCTGCTTAATGTTTAATTTTACATGACAAAATTGTTACATATACACCTTTAACAGGAATTGTAAAAGCAGTTTTGTAAAATGAAAAGGAAAAAAATACCCCCACCACTCGGTTATAAAAGCAGCAGCGGGAACGAAAATTGTTTAGTTTACTGTCTACAGTTGTATGGGTAACATCGTCTACAGCATTATAAACAAAATGAGTTCTTTATCAGTTGTACAAGACGTTTCCGAAACAGCACCTTTATTGGAAAATGATGATAAACATTTTGAAGAAAATATTGTAAAGGAAATTGATGACTTTTTAAAGTTTGGAAAACAAAATAAAAAGTTGGAAAATAATAAAACAAACGTAAGAAAGAAAAGAAAACTTGAAGAAAATATTCCCCCAAACATTTTAACTGAAGTTTTCCTTCGCATCTTTTATCCTATTTCATCTTGCATGAGTAAAAGTGTGTTGATAGGATTGGTAAAATCATTAGACTACTCTCCCGCAGTAATCCTAAGCCATGGAACAAAGATGGTTTTATTTTCAGAAAATGCTTGGGATTCCTTTTTAAAACATCTACATCTTATTGAATGTTATTTAGCCAACAGTTTCTTTGGAAGAAAAACTAACATTCGACTTTTGGATTGTGACAATGAAATTGACATTATTAAACATCGTGGTCAACAACAAGTAAGAATTAGAGACTCGACACAATTTGAAAATAAAATTCTTCTAACACGTGAAGAATTTTACATTTTAAACTATGCAACATCACCTATTACCAGGTATATGAAACAATTAGTATTTTCAAGCTCTGTTATTAAGGAATATCTGGTAGATGCATGCGAAAAACAACCAGAAAGCACTTTACAATACGGACCAATAGATACATCCATCTTTAATAGAATACCTCACGAAGTGGAAATGTGGAGGCAGTTAAGAAACTTTGAACCTTTTACCGAAGTTGCAACGGAGGCTACAGAAGAAGAAACCAACAACAACAGTACAGAAGAAGAAACCAACAACAACAATAATACAGAAGAAGAAACTTTGCTAGGTTAAAACTACAATGTAATTTAACAAAAGAATAAACCGTGGGGTAGGCCTACTGGGGATGGTGCCCACGTTAAACATACACCAACGCGCCTACAACTGTACGGCCTGGTTTATATATATCTAACCTACCGTGGTGTGGAAAACAGTTGATCAGCAGACACCGTGATGAGCAGACAGGATGAAGAAATGGCAGCAAAACCTTGTGTAATTGAATTTCAAGCATTTCGCGGAAACGATGATAGATTTATCATAAAAGAATTGGTAATTTTGGATTTGCTTACACAAGTAGCATACCCATTTTTATTTGAAGCACCGTGTTCTGTCCATGAACTAAAGTCAAAAGCTAAAATAACAAACAGATGGCTAACAAATAATTTTCATCATATCCATTGGTATGAAGGTTTCCTACCGTACAACAATGTACACAAAATTATGTTTCATTTTTGCAAACAATTTACACACATATATACCAGAGGATTGGAAAAAAAGAATTGGATACGACAGTACACAAACAAAGAAGTTTTAAACATAAAAGTGGACAAAACATTTCACTTTGATGCTAGAAATATTTGTGTTTCTACAATAAATCCGAAACACAACCAATCTCAATGCGCATTACAAAACGCGTATCACTTGGCTGCTTACTTACAACAACAAACGGAAGAATGTAGTGGGGGTTCCGAAGGTTATATAAACGAAGAGGCAACACACCCCGAGTATCAGTCTAACTCCATACTCCGAACAGACAACATCTCCTGTGAAGGATGGCATCACAACAGTTTCTCCAATGTTTAGTTGAACAATTCAACTTGCATTCAAAATCAAATACTCTAATTATCAAGAAATGTTCAGAATTAAAAGAACAGAAACATTATATTGTTCATGAAATGAAGAAAATTGATACAACGCATGGAGACGCAGTCGTCGCATCTTTATCCGATGCACCATATACACCGGGTGATGAACCAAAGTTTCAAGTATATCTTCCAAAACGATTCGTCCAGTTGCTGCAAAATGAAGATCTGCGGGAATTTCAACCAGGATCATTATATTTGGTGTCACACGGAATGAGCGGAAACAACTCTACGGAACTAACTCTGCACATCGCACAAAAATAACATTGTAAAAAAAATGTTTTAAATAAAAAGATAAAAAACAACATATCAGTATATGTTTTTATATACTGATATGTTGTATTTTTTAAAACCTCAAACGGATGACCTTGAACTTTTTAATCGATAGTATTATTCAATTATTTTATTCGATAGTATTATTCGATTATTTTATTCGATAGTTTTATTCGAATACTTTACATAAATACGAAACTTTAACGTTGAGAGGCTCAGTTCTGTTTAAGACAAGCTACAACCAACATGTCATCCAAAAGAAATAATCTAACACTTATAACTTATTGTTGCAAAGAAAAATGTTTTAGAATACCTGAAGATCAAGTTGACGGAAAAGCTTGTACAAAATGTAATTCTTTCAGCTATTGTAAATGTAGTTGCAAAACATATCAAAAGAACCGGTTGGATAAACCAGAAGAATTGCAACATCGACTCGGTCTATTGTGGCAACGATTAAATTCAAAGTGATTAAACAAACACCTGCCATTACCCCCACCACTACCCCCACTACCATCGGAGGTACCTGCAGCACCGGCTTTGCAATAGTCATTCCTGCTACACCTCTCGTCGAGTAAACAACTCTAGTCATGTCTCTCAACATTCGCGGGATTCACTACAACACTATCAATCTTACAACCTACAAGGATTTGGAAATTTTTAGTGAAGAACTAAAACAACTTATAACCACTGGGTTTGGTTTATCTTTAGAACTTTATGCAACAAACAATCAAAACGAAAAAAATGTGTTTTTGCCAACTTACAACAACAAGAAGAATGAAAATAAACAAGAAATTTCAGCACCGACAACAACTTACTTTTCAAATTTGGGAGCAAACTTTACTAACTTGTAAAATAATACTTTTGTAAAAAAACAAATAAATAAAAAAAGAAAATATCTTGCATTTTCGGATTTTACGAAAATGCAAGATCTTTTTTAAAAACATCCCCAAACGACCTTGACACACTTCCGGCCATTTAAAATTTAAATACCCAGCACAGCAGGGCATTTAAACTTTAAATACCCACCACCAACACGTCACAGCTACGTCACAGCTGATGACGTCACTTCCGGTCACGTGACCGGAAGTAGCTGTCAAAAAATTGACTGGCTGTCAAAGTTTGATTGGGCCAGAAACGCCACCTCGCCACTACTTATGTTTACAATGATGAGGATTGATAATATGTTTTATTGGAATTGGCTGGAGATGTAGGTCTGTTACAATAGGGATGTTTTAATTACTGTAAAACTGACCATATGATTAAATTTAATTTTTTCATGAGATTAAGTTATTTGTTTGTTTCCAGTGTTTTGAATTCATTGATTATATGTTTGTTGACATTTATATACTATAACAAAATTACAGTTATTAAAAATTAAAAGACTAAGAATTATATAAAATATACAAAAGTGTATGTTTTACTGGTGAAAACAAATGTGGTCTCTCTGTTAATATTCCTCATGTTTAAAGTTCATGAATGATTAAATATACGTTTTTAGTATATTATTTACTTAACGTATTCAAACAATACTTTCCTTCAAATAAGTTGAATGCTCACATATACAAAATAAATGCCATGGAAATTCGCTGAGTACACAGGTCTGCTGCGACGAGGGTGTTTTGTACTGTACTGTATAAAAAATGAATATATTGACTCAGCTATGAAATTATGCTTAGAGGACGCTGACAATGATTTGTATGAATTTGTATAGCAATAAACAATATTTGTATTATTTATATTTGTAATCCCTTCAATTAAAAAAGCATAATAATTATGAAAATAATTTTTAAAGTCTTGAAAATGTTCAACGTAAATATCGTAAAGATATATAACATAAAAAGATCTCAAAAAAAAATTCTTTACAGCAGTTCAATTGAAGAGGTTTGGTACAGTGCATGCTTGCAAATACGCGTAGTAGGTGCTAGGCTTGCTTGCGCTAAATTCCAAAAGGGGGCGCCAGCAGCAAGGCTCAATTTCACCATTAAATACTGTGTTGCGGTTATTTGCTCACAGGGGACGCTAGCAGCAGAGCTTAATTTTACCACTAAAAATCATTTTAAAACAAGTATAAATGCCATTTAACAATTATTTATCTATGATTTTTTTATGTTATATCGTTAAAATGTTTATGTTAAATGTTTTCATGAATTTTTATTCATTCCTATCTATGGATAGTGAATTTATTACGAAAAAAGCCGTAGCCTGTTCTTTTGCCCTATGCTTAACATGGGACGACCAAAAACTTTTATTGGTCCTTAAAAATGGATGAAAACATAGAATTATACGATAATGATAGACTTTTCTCGGTTTTTTCTTCGTTTTTATTCAGGTTTCCCCTCAATTATAGTTTTTTTACTTCATAAAATACTGAAAGAACATGCAAACTCGGAAAACGGCCTGTGCATATATACGGGTTGTCATAAAAATGCTTAGCGTGCTATGCAGAACCAGATTCTACATACAAAAATAAGTAGAAAATCGAATGTAAAATTTTTTTGATTCCGCCTTATGTTAGTCTTAATTCGCCATTTTGTATTTTTTTTAATAACTAATAATTCATCAACCCTTGGGGATATTTTCATGAACTTGGTACGGTATAAACTTTTTAGTGTTTTAACATTAAAATTTCCAAAATTGTTTATAAAACTTATCAAATTTCAAAATGGTGACCATTTAAAATATTCAAAGTCAAATTTCATGAAAACTAGCTGGTAAAACAAAATTTTGCAAAACATCAAATTTAAAGCACTTTTTGATCCAAATCCAACGACACTAATAAAGAACAACAAAAGCTAAAAAAGTAATTTAATAATGGAATAATCATCCATATTCAAATTAAATAAAGTATTCAAAATGCTAAAAATGTTGACAATAACAAGTTAACAACAATGAATTTTGTAAACAGCTGATTACATTTAATACCAGCGGCTAACAAGTAAGGTGGATTGAATAGTCATGAAATAAAAATATTTTAGCCCTTTAAATTCACTAAATTTCATAAAAAGTTTTTTAACATTTTGAATACTTTTAATTTGAATTTGGATAAGTATTCCATTATCAAATTACTCTTTTTGCTTTTGTTCTTTATTAGCACACTAGTAAACCCGTTGCTCGGAATCAAGCAATTGTCTTGTATTGATTTCTAAATAAAAATAATTATGGTGACTTCAAGTACTTCCGGTAATACTGAAATTATTTACAAAAGTTCCTTATAAACAATATTCCTTGTGAATACTCTATAATCTTTCTGGAAATTATTTGATTTAGGTTAAATTATAGATAATGTAGTTCAAGTTTATTCAAGTGATTTAAGTTTATTATTTGCTTGTGGAAAGTCCTTACTACATCCAAAAAACATCTCTTAGTACCAAAATATTATTAAAATTCTATTTTTTTATAATCTAGATTTTTTTACACAATACGGTTGAAAAAAATTAAAATAGTTTGATGCAGAGACGGATCTAGGGGGGGGGCAGCGGGGGCGCTTGCCCCGGGTGCCAGCGGCGCCCCAACTGGCTGGCTCCCAGTTGGGGCGCCGCCAGTTTCGGTTAACTAAAAACCGAAACAAATTAATTTTAAGTCAAATTTTTCATTTTGTGGCCAGCAAATCTGGGGAGCTCTCAGTAGCATCACTGCCGGAAAATATATCACATCGCAGCCGTGAAGCCTGTCTCTGTTTCGTGACCTTCACATTTCTCGTTTGATGACGAGAAAACCGCTCACTCGCCCCGCGGCTGAAAAATCGCTCGCTCATTTTGTGGTCGGAAATCACCTGCTTGTTTAGCGGCCGGCAGATCTCTTGGTCTCATTATGGACGACAAGTCTTTTGCTCTTTTCGCGGCCGTCACATCTATTGGCCATATCTTGGACAGATAATCAGTCGTTGCTGGCAAGCACATTTCTTTATTGTTTCACTGCCAACAAGTATTTCACTATTTTCAAGGTCGTCATTTATTACATGACAACATATTGCGGCCAAAAAATCTGTTGTTTAGACAACGGCTGGCAAATATCTGTCGCATTGCAACTACCGCTTGCCTTTTTTCATGGCCGGTTACACCTTTCACGGTCGCATCGCGGCTGTCAAATCGTGGTCGTATAAACCATGACCGGCAAATCTCTCGGTCGTATTGCAGCCATAAAAAATCGCTCAGTGTTTCTGTGACCAGCAAGTCTCTTGGTCTTACTGCGGCTGTTAAACATGTTGGGCCATATCGCGTCCGCAAAATCTCTCCTCTCGGTTAAGGAGGCAGGTAACATGGCTGATTCCACTGGTCGGGCATTGTTTTGAAATAGTCAAGGAAGGTCAGAAAAAATTCGGAAGTTTTATATGTGAAATCTGGTAGATGCCTTGCTTTGGTTTTACAGTGGCTGGCAAATTTCTCGGTCATATTATGATAATGACAGCTCGGTTAGGCGGTATCATAGTCTATAAACATTGGTTGTAAAAAGTCATGAAAATTCAAAAAATTCAAATTTAAAAAAATCTTTATTCATTTAAAAAACAGTACAAACATTACATTTCTGATTAGATTCCATTCACAATCTTCTTGTAATAAGAAACATAGACAATATAAAATGGATTAATGAATAGCTAGGTATCTCATTATTTCGTGTTGAGGTACCAACACAATCTATAACAGACATACTGTGAAAAATACAAATTAATGCTTAATGCTACAATATACTTTAACAAAATACATAATCTAAATTAAAATATGAATAACAATGTCCCTTTGGAATTAACCAATGAAAAGTAACTATGAGAACCATTAAATAAAGTCATATTATGATATATGAGATAATTTGCTTATCCATCCCTTCAAAGACACATTAAAAATCTAATATATTTCTTGTGTTTGGTCCCGTGTGGGGGGGGGGGGGGGTGCCAAACTCGTTTTTGCCCCGGGCAACAGTAAGTGTAGGTCCGTCACTGGTTTGATGAAAACATTACAACTTATAATATATCAATCAACTTTATCGAGCGCCTTAATATGGCTACTAAATTATCATTATAGGTAATTTTTCACAAACAAACTTCACATTAACTATCACCATAAACTCCATGAAAATTGTGCACTAAGTCGAGTTTACCAAGGTGCCTTAGTCATAGTCAAATTAATAATTTAATAGCCAAGTGGATAAAGCGCTCACCTCATAACCTGAGGGTCGCCGGTTCGATTCCTGACAGGATCGAAACTGGGTCCAGTTGCCATTTGTCATTGGGCTATGAATTAATGACGCTGTCTAACAAAAGGTCGCCGTTAGATAGTAATGAGACCCGGGTTTGGACCGTTCCCGATCAAAACATTAAAAAATGCCACTGGCGTAGAAAGACACAAAAATACAAAAAAAAATACAAAATTACAGACACCATAATTTAAGCATCGAGCAGTTATTTGAAAATCAACTTTAAAAGTGTTGCTTTTAAGTAGATAATGAAGAAATAAATTATATTTTGAAAAAAAAATACAGTTTGATAGATTTTACGTTATAATTTTTGCGAAAAGTTCTGTAATTCACTTTTTCTTACTAAATATAGCCCTTCTTAATCTTAACTTGAATCAAAGTAGAAAACTTTGTTTACTCCATCAGCTGCTTTATTTGAAATTTCAATTCCCATGATATATCTTATGGACAAATACAAAACTTCAAGGGCGTCTAGGGCCTTTAGTCTAATCTTCGTAAATTTTATTTCCTGCAAAACTACACGCCAAGCACTTTCCATCGACACCTTAACCCTCGAGCGGGCGCATACGGAGTTTTCCTCCGCACGTGTTTTTTATGTTAAAATAAACACACATAATGGGTGTCGGCAGTCGTCCCGGCTCTATACTTTACGCCCCTCATTCCAGGAATCTCCTAAAGCTATTTATACCCCCCACCACCCCCCCCCCCCCTTGGTACCGTGTTATTTGCAATTCAGAGATGCCGTGTCAGTTTGCAGAGCGCCCTCTCCCATGACACAGACAGTGACCCCTATTTTTAAAATTCATAATAGCGAAGGATTTGTAATTGTTATTTAATTTTTTGGTTTTTTCCTATTGTTTTTGAAAAAAAAGCAAAAGGAAAAGTCCAAAAAATTAAATATTAATTAATACTTATTTTATACTAGAAAATTACTTACTATGTTCAATTGAAATATTACACCTTTTAAGTTGAACAATTAATTGTTTCGACGATGAAATGTGATTCCTAATGAAGTTTGTCAAAGTTAAAATACAATATTTCGTTATAAATCAAGTAAAATGGGTTAAATTTGTGCGATTTAGTGTTGCGGAGTAAAACTCCGCATGCGCCTGCTGCCGTTTTAACGGTGAAGTGCCCGCTCAAGGGTTGATTATTAGGTTGATTATTACACACTGTATATATATATATATATATATATATATATATATATATATATATATATTATTGATTAATATCAGCAGTTATTATCAGCAGTTATTTTTTAAATTGCTTATACATGTTTATTCAACTTTTATTGGATGTTATATCTTCCACAAAAATGCCATTTACTCTTTATTTGTATTTCATATATTTATCCCGTTGATTGTAAAATATACAGAGGAACACGGACTGGAAATGGTTTTTTGAAGCTGGCGGCTGCAGCACAGGAGGTTTCTGAAGACTTTTGTCGTTTTTTAAGTTTATTTACCATCTATGCAAAGTTTCAGCTCAGTTTCAGATTTTTTGGTCGATTCACTTTTTTATCCATAAAATGTCTGGACTATTTACTTTTACTAAAATTTTTAGTTAATGCATAGATTCCGTTCAGTTTATCCTATAGGTGAATTATAATAAAATATCATTTTTAAATGGGCTGTTGTTATATATGGAATAACAATCATATCCTCAACATGATGTTATAAACCTCAGCAAATGTCTACTTCCGACTTAGCCGCTCTGACAGGTTGTGAAACTAGGCGAGAGCTTGTTGGACAGTGGTTGATTATTTTAATTGAAAAATTGTTAATAAGTTTTTATTTATTAACCGATTTTGACAATCTTAGTATAATTGGATTTGGATTAAAAAGGACTTTAAATTTGATGTTTTGTAAAATTTTGTTTTACCTGCTAGTTTTCCTGAAATTTGATTTTGAATTTTTTAAATGGTCACCAATTTAAAATTTGATAAGTTTGATGAAAAATATTTTTGTAAAATTTTAATGTTAAAAGACTTTAAGTTTATACCAAGTTTCATGAAAATATCTCCAAGGGTTAATGAATTATTAATTTTTTTCAAAAAAATACAAAATGGCAGATTACGGCTAAGCTAAGGCGATTTCGAAAAAATGAGACTGCACATTTTCTACTTATTTTTGTATGTAGAATCTGGTCCTGCAGAGCACACTAAGCATTTTCGAGACACCCTGTATTTTTGAGGCCATTATTCTGATAATACTCGACCAATTGGAATAAAATTTCTCAGCGTATAAGTTTTCAGCCTAGAGAACATACTACATTTTGCTATAGCCTTGTTGAGCCCCTCGAAACACATTTTATTGAGGAATTAACCTTTCTCATGGAATTAAATGACAAATTTTATTTTTCAAATATACAATGAAAACTATTTACTTTAGAAAAAAATAATGTTATGTAGAAAAAAGTTTTATTTTAAAATTATCTTTCAAGCCAAAATAGTTTTATCAAGATACTAATACTATTACCGGAGTTATAGAGCAATTTATGAATATAATGGCGGCCATCTTTAATGGCTGATAAGGGGGTGTTCTACACAAATTCAAGGTTGGTTCTTTGAACAAAAATACTTCTACTGGTAGGTTCTATACACATACCAAGTGGCTAAGCTGTATCAAAAAGTGCAAGGTTATGGTGAAAATTTACGCTAACCAAACGTACTATCTTTATCCCGGGACTGAGGAGATTTACTTGAAATTTCTTAAAATTCACCATAAAACAAAAAATAACATAAAATATCTGCCATTTAAAAAGCATTGAGATCTAAAAACATCTGCTTTGGTTACATAAACATGTGGTGGTGATACTATAGAAACCATGCGCTAGACACTGACATATGTTCCATTCAAAACCCGCTAGCTATTCTTCTATATATTAATACGCAAGCGGTTTTCTTTTCACAGTCCAACCTTAATAACGGCTGGGTGGATTTTAACATTTGAGGTGTCAAATTAAAGGGATATTTATGTAGATTTGTCAATACGTCTCAAAATTTTAAAAAAGGGCATCACTATTGCCCATTAAAAGGCTAAAGTTTCGGAGCAGTGGATTTGGTGCAGTTATAATGTCACCAATAAGAACGAGGTGCACATTGACCGGTCAGAGGGGATCCGAATGTCCGCTGGCATCATTCTCCTGATGTAACATTTGATGGGTATATAGCGACATTACTAGATCGTCAAAGTGCTCCTTCCATTTCGGACCAATGAACTTAAAATGTTTTCACTGCGGCGGCTTGTATTTCAAGAATGAAAAGACTGGTAGAGATAATGCATCATTTACCCTTTGTTGCTACAAAGGAAAGGTCTGTACAAAGGAAAATTTGAGGATTTTGCAATATTTTCAAGATTTTACATAAAACCCTCAAACCCAGAACAGGGCTGTTAAATCCACAAACTGTTTAGGTACATTCGATGGTTGTTGCTATGTGCAGAGCATGATCTTTTGCCGGCACTAAAATATACATTTCAAAAACAAGAGAACAAAGGAAAATAAAGAAAACCGAACAGGCGTTCCAAAAATATATTGTTTACTAGGAACTCCTGCTGTGAATCGAATAGACTTTAAATTTTTCAGTAGTTTAGCCATAAATTTTTAACACTAAATTTACCCCTTTGATTAAACTTCAAAATCATTTACCAAGTAAATTGTTCATTCTTTATTCTTTTACTATATGGTTTTGTTTTGCTCGATTTCGAGCAACAGGTTATCTAGTCTATATTATTAAAAGAAATTCTGGGATTTTGTACAGAGCAAATCGACCCCTAGAAATTGATTTTTCTACACATATTTGGTATCATATTAAAGCTATTACTCTCTAGATGTGTCTTTTGTGGGTTTGGAAAAAACAGTACACCTCGAGTTACTGAACAGTCAAAAAGTTAGCGCTGTAAGGCATGCTAAGGTAGTGGGGGCACCACCCTCGCTGCTATGCGGCTGCTTCCTCCGAAAGGTGGTTAAGCAATAGGTACAAATGTACCAACCGTGGCTAGCTGTTTCGACGTTGTTTTGTCTCATCAGACACAGATAGACAGCAGATTCCAGCTGTCACTGTGTTACAGCATTCTCAGATTTAGAGAACCATTCCGGTCAGCATAGGAGAATAATCTCAACTACGAATACATTCCTGACCAAGAAAGATCTTGACGTTACAACTGACGTCAATCTCACAAGATCAAACTCAGACACTCCTGTCTGTGATCTATGCGTCGTGCACTTCATCGTGCACCTGACAAGAGACCGACATCTCGAAACGCATACGAGTCATCAAACATCTCAGTGCATAAGCACAAGGCCACACGCATCTGCGCGTTTTGCCTGCTCCGTTCCTGAGCGCTAAGGCGTAGGAGGGGCGCGGCGACGACTCGAAGCCACATCGCAGTTCTAACACCCTGAAAGATGGGATACCGTACTTCTGCGTCACCAAAAAGTTAGCGCCGTAAGGCATGCTAAGGCAGTGGGGGCACCACCCTCGCTGCTATGCGGCTGCTTCCTCCGAAAGGTGGTTAAGCAATAGGTACAGATGTACCGACTGTGGCTAGCTGTTTCGACGTTGTTTCGTCTCATCAGACACAGATAGACAGCAGATTCCAGCTGTCACTGTGTTACAGCGTTCTCAGATTTAGAGAACTAAATCTGATTATTATTCCGGATTATTATTCCGGTCAGCGTAGGAGAATAATCTCAACTACCAGTACACCTCGAATATCCGGACCCCACATTATCCGGATCCTGGATTATCCGAACCGGTCCATCTGAGAAACTAAAAAATTTAAATCTCGGCTAAAAGTGATTTTAGCGAGTTCACGAGTGAAATGCGCCTTCTAAAATTAAACTGCAAATGCAATACATTATTGTACGCATTTGGAATAATGCCTTTAATAATTAAAGGAGTCGCATCGCCAAAACAGTTCACTACAGCATTTCCGTGAATGTAGTCTTTTGGTTTGCTACTTGGACAGCTAGCACATAAGCTAGCCACAACATAAGCTTAACCACAGGCTTAGCCTACGGTAATTTTGCGAGCTCGTTTATTGCTGTCACTTGAAGTGTTTACAGTTGTGAACTCTTTATGTGAACTGAAATTAAATTTCAAAATGGGCGGTTGTGGCGGTTGTAAAAGGGGAAAAATGGCTTTAACTTTAGAACAGAAACTAAATGCTGTCAAAAGACTTGACACAGGAGAATCAAGTAAACAATTAGCTAAGGAACTGGGTGTTGGGACAAGTACGGTGACAGGAAGAATCGTGCGCAGTTAAAAAAATGGTACTTATGTGGAACAAACTTGAAAGACTAACATGTTGTGCGGTCTTGATACTTCGTTTGCAGCATCAATTTAGCAGGGGCTAAGGTACGTGATCGCTATTTAGGTGATATTGTAATGACCTCGGACTATCTGGTATTTTGTTATCCAGATCGGTGTTCCGCCACATTAATCCGGATAATCCGAGGTGTACTGTATCCCATAAAAAGCCTTCACACAGGAGGCTTTTGAAATTCCAGCGAAAGTGCTACTATCTGTGGTAGAACCTGTGAACTTTTTCCAATTCACATTTATTTGTAACAAAACAGATGATCAAGATTTGAAATAGTGCCAGAAATATACCATAGAATGCAGGGCTAGCAAAAGTCAGCTAACATTAATCCACATTATAATTTTGATTTCTTAAAATACTGATGTTTTTTAAGACAACAGAAAGTAAGGAAGAGTTTTTGCCCTAGCTGTTGAAACTAAGACTAACAGTCTGTATTCATTTTAATTTACTGTATTTCTTTTCTTAAAAAAGAACGTAAGTAACTTAGAAGGTGCTCTGGAGATGGGATTTCCTAAAAAACTATCGACAGTGAAAGGTCAATACCCCCGTTTTATGCAAAATGAATGTTGTTGCACTGTCGAAATTAGAACGTATACATGCATAGACAATTTTAAAGCAGATCAAATAAATTAACTTCCCAAATTCTGCGAGGAATTTTTAACCCATATTGAACTTTCAAATCTATGGTAATAAGTCATTTTTTAAAGTTAGTTCTGATGAGGAGTTCAATTATTGGCTATTTTATTCCAGTGCTAAGACATAAAGAATTAGTCTTGAAAATTAAAATAAATCACAAAAATTCAAACACTATGTCATTGAAAGGTAATTTGCACTGCAAAACACCACACATAGACAACATGAAACTAGAATCTATTTCACCAAGTCACTAAAGTGACACGGGCTACTAGTAAAGGTTAAATAAACTAGGGGCTTAAGCCCCTTGAAGCCACTAGCACTGAGATACAGGTGTCGGAACATTTAGCTGGATGGGCCAACAAAAGATAAGGACATTTAATTTTCATAACCTACAAGGATGTAAAGCCTAAATTCAAGCATAATCGATCTCAAGTCATACATTTTAAAATGTGCACGAAGATGAAATTAACAATACAATATGCAGTAGTAGGGAAAAGCCAAATGACATTTTGAGCTTTGGCTTGTATTTAGCACACTGATTTTTTTCCTTCTACTTTAATAGGTACTTGGCAGTACATGGCTATACTGGAGACTTCCAAAAATACTGGCAGTATTTTCAGGACGACTTGTGTAAGTAAAGCATTAAAAGTTAGGTAATACATAATACGTAAGTTTAAACGTTTTTCATACACTGTCTATTGGAAGGAAATGCATAACTTAATGGCTATATCACAACTGGATTGTTTTAAAAACATTCTATTTCATCCTATACTCTTATATGAGCAATGTTATCGTCCGGCCGTGCGTGCTTGCTTGCTTGTATGTTTGCTTGCACAATTATCTCTAAAACGGCTCCGAGGATTTCCTTCAAAGTCTGGAAATAAGTAATTTATGACTCAAAAACGTCTTTTATGCAGATAACTTGGCCAGAGAAAATCTATAACAACGTAATAAATCAAATTTTAAAGTTGTAAACATTTAACATTGGCCTTATGGGTTGCCGTGATAGCAACGAAAATAAACAAGGAAAGTGTAAACAAATGAAGTAATCATAACAGCTGTTTGGAATCTACAGCCATGAAGGAAAATACAGCAGGTGGGATGAAGAGTCCATGGAGCAATAAAAAAGGTTTCTATTTATCAATTTTATGACATTGAAATATTTTATAGTAACTGGATGAACTGGTAAATATGAAATAACACCGAGCAAGGCTCGGTCCACCAGGTACTAGTCTCTTATTACAGTTAATCACACAATTTATATCTTCTAATTAATGCTATTTGCAGAGTCAGTCTTTTCTAGGTTCACCACAAGTTTTAAATGTTTTTTTTATCTCATTTGCTCATTTATATTGAAAATATTTTAAGTTATTTCTAAAAAAAAGCTTATTTTCAAAAAAAAATTCACTAGATTGATTCTGTCTGAAAAATCTGAGTAGATTTAGAAAAATTTTAGAAGCAAATGCTAAACTTTAGTTTTTTACTTCGCCAAATTTTGAAAAACACCTCTATGCATGTACCAGAAACAGCTTTTATTTAATACAAACTCTTTACAAATTTTTAAATTCATCTATATTATTAAGAGATAGACCCTACAAGGCAATTAAAGGCAAATAAAGGTAAGGGGGGATTTAAAGGCAATTTGGTATCGCCCTCACAAATGAGATATGTACTAACATTACTCCACGATGACAATGGGAAAAGGTAAATAATTAACTAACTAATAATTAATAGGTAATCTTTGACTGTAAATAATTAAACATTCAAAGTCAATGACAATGTAGTAAATAGCTAGTTTTTCTAAAATTATGGCCTTAACTATCATATAAAGTACTCTTTTCCACTTTTAGCGAATTTCCCCTATAGGGAAGAAGCTGTTACCGTAGTACTCATGGTAAGACCTAAGCCTAAGACCATGATAACTTTTCGTTTTGGGGCCCCCAGAAGCAAAAAACACCATTCGTTTATTTTCATACACGTATATATTTATCTATATACTGGGTGTTCAAAAAGTCCCCGATCGGTTTTGTAATTTTTTTAATGTTAAATATTTACCTATGAAACTTATAACATATCTGTTGGACAAAAATAGTAGTTTTCATCACTAGGAGCGAAAGTGGCTCTTTTTGGTACGAGATCGTAATTTACAGGCGAGGTGCAGCCGAGCTTTGAAATGCGATCGAGTACCAAGGAGACACTTGCGGTCAGTTCGGTTAAAGAACAGTGGCTTGCAGCTGCAAGGTCGAAGCCGAACCTCAAGTCAACGGACATAGCCTCCAGCCTCCAGGTTAGCAACATCTATATCAATCACCATCTGACGGCCAACAACAAGGGTCTTCTGGGGCGGGCACGGGGGATGCAGCGTGCCGGAAAAATACATTTCGCCGGTTACTTCAACGGTAAAATTCTAATAAAACAGCGAGAGAGGGATGCTGCGGTCCAGATTTGTCGCCAAGAAGACCTTGACAAATAAGACAAATGAACTATTGAAACAGGTACTAGTCCATGTGTTTTCAGACTGTATTATGTATTTCTTTTCCTAATGCTTAGTTTATAATACTTTGATTCTATGCACAGAGCAACCTAGTATTCTTTGAAAAATCTCTTATTTTCCTTATTTATTTATTTTTGTCTCTCAAAAATCTCTTATTTTCTTTAATTTTAAACTGCCTTTAGTTATTTCGTGCCAGCTTCTCTGATTTGAATAACATAATTACCTTCAATTATTAAGATATTTGTCCCTTTTGCAGTTAGGCATCTAGAATAAGCTATATTACTTTTTTGTTTTTACACGCTTTAAGCAAATATGCTATAACACCAATCCGGTTTACAGAATATGGAACAATTCACTTCCTTATTTTTTAATAATCCTTCCGTATATTTAATTAAGCATAATTTAAGTTAGTAGATTTTCTGCTCTCCAATATTTCAATTAAGTATTGATATATATTTTCAATTAAATATTACTCACAAATTAATATAATTCACGAAGTCTATTTCACCAAGAAGTAAATATTGCCTTAAAGAGAAGTTATGTATTTATGTTTACATGTTATATGTTTGTATATGACTCGTGTGGACCCTTTATTTGAGATATTTTTGAATATAATGTAACTGTAGGCAAAAATATAAACTGTTTTTATTTATATGACTTTTCTAATAAGCAGCAAGACTAATTGTATCTTTCTTTCTTATTGCAGCTCAAAGGAGTAACGAATAAGTTATAATTATTTTAAAATAATAGTAAATTTATTTTTAATAGATTTTTTGTGAGATGCATATCTAGTTTTTGTTTCATCTGTTTAGGCTTTCTTTGTTTTGGATATATAATCCTGTCATAGAATTATCACGGCTTGAAAAAATTAATAAATGAATAAATAGAATCTGGCAGACAGTGGGCGAGGTCATTGACCTATGCGGTGTGCAGAAGCTGCTGAGGACGACGGTTTTATTTCTCAAATTAATTGTTTGGAGTTAAATTCAATCAGTCAATATTCCGAATTTTACAGTAATAAGCCAGGTGAGAATAATTTATGTATTTTTCAAACCAATATTCGTAGCTTTAATAAAAACTTCGATGAATTACTTATTTACTTAAACTCGTTCATAAAATATTTAGATGTAATTGTTTTGACAGAGTGTTGGCTGGCGGAGGGAGGGGTGGGAACCGGTTTGGAGGGGTTTGACCTCTTTCAGACCGATACACATCGAAACCAAAATGACGGAGTTATTGTTTATGTCAACAAACAACTTTCAGCCACGGCTACTCAAACTGCGCTAGGTGATGTTTACGGACTTAGTTTAAACTTTACATTTACTGATAAACCATTCCACATACTAGCAACTTACAGAACCTTCGACAATAACCCAGACCTTTTTATTACAGAAGTTGAAAATTTTTTTAACAGCATAAACAAAAACAAAATGTGTATTTTCTTAGGAGACATGAATATTGACTTACTCAAAAGAGATAACTTAACTGATAAATACTTGGACTGTTTAATAGGGGGCGGTTTTTTACAGTGCATTGATAAACCGACAAGAGTTACTGATGTTTCAATGAGCTGTCTGGATCATATTTTTATAAAATACAACAACTTTAAAGAGGTCAAATCTGCCGTGATCCAGACAGCTATAACTGACCACTACAGTACTGGCCTCACTATCACTACCACTTCGCCGCCCCCCGACACCGCACACGCCACTGCGTCGCCACCGCCGGCGCCGCACACTTACCTGGACCACACACTGCTGACTCACCTACTGACACTTTGAACTGGGCCCCGGTTGTCTCTTGTGACAGTGATGTTAATAACTGCTCTGAACACTTTAGTAGGATTGTAGTAAATTGTGTCGAATCATCAAAGAAGTTGTTTAAAAGCAATTCAACTAGATTCAAAAAACTCAAACCATGGATAACAGGAGAATTGATTTACCAAATTAGGCTCAGGGACAGATTAAATAAAAGAGTAAAAAAACAACCGTTTAACGACGAACTGGTAAATAATTACAGAGAATTGAAACAAAAGCTTAATAACAACCTAAAACAAACTAAACGAAATTATTACAGATCACAACTAAACGATTCAACCACAAATCCGAAAAAGTTTTGGGGTATAATTAATGAATTAGCAGGTCGAGTAAGTAAAAAAGATTCATTTCCAATTGAAAAATTTGTATCTGGTACTCAACCCTTAACTTCAATATCGTATAAAAATGTTGCCGATGACTTTAATAATTTTTTTTCTAATGTGGGAAAAGAACTGGCTGACGCGATTGACTGCGGCGGGGACCCAGTTTTGAATGACTCCGACTATCGACTGAACTGCAATTTCACACTTCAACCGATAACTGTACTCGACTTACGACGCTACGTTTACAGTTTACGGGGTGGGTCTGCGCCGGGCTATGATGGTGTCTCGGCCGACGTCTTAAAAAATAATTTTATCATCCTTTGTGATCCTTTACTGCATATAATAAATCACAGTATAATTTCAGGAATTTTCCCAGATTGTTTTAAATTAGCTAAAGTTTTTCCGTTATATAAATCTAATGACGTCACGAATAAAAATAATTTCCGGCCAATATCTTTACTCAGTGTTTTTACTAAAATTATAGAGAAAGCAGTGAAAGATCAATTAGTTTCCTACCTTCAAACGAATAATATTCTCAGCGAGCGTCAGTACGGGTTCCGTCTAGATAAAAATATCTCAGACGCTTTATTTGATATCAATCAAGAGTTGAATTACGCGATTTCAGATAAAGATCACCCAATGTTAATTTTTCTAGATTTAAAAAAGGCTTTTGATTCTGTAGATCGTTCTAAATTACTTAGTAAAATGGAAGAAATAGGAATACGGGGCAACGCCCACGCTTGGTTTACAAGTTACCTATCTCAAAGGTCTCAGTTTGTTTCTTTGTGCAATGTATGTAGTGATAGAATGCCAGTAGACTACGGTGTGGTCCAAGGCAGCAATTTAGGGCCAGTCTTATTTTTAATATACATTAATAATATTTCAAAATTAAATTTATTTGGAAAACTATTTTTATTTGCAGACGATACCCTCATTTTCCTGCAGGGAAAGACATGGCCCGTTGTGAAAGAAAAGGCAATCCATGATCTTATGATTGTGAAAAAATGGTTAAATCAAAATGTTCTCTCTCTAAATATCTCAAAAACCAAGTTTATGCCAATATCTTTAAACAAGAACAACGATTATAACTTAGACAACCTTGTCATTCACGATTGTGGTGACTCCCGTAATACTGTTTGTAAATGTGAAAACATAGAAAAGGTAAATTCGTACAAATATTTGGGTGTATTTTTTGATGAGCGACTAAAATGGAACATTCACATTCTTTATTTAAAAAATAAAATTCGGAAATTTATTTTTGCTTTCAAACAAATGAATGGAATCCTAACATTTCAAGAATTAAAGATGGCATACTATGCGTATGTTCAATCATTATTGTCTTTTGGGATTATAGCATGGGGCGGTTGTTATAAGAGTATTTTAGAACCCTTAAACGTAGCACAAAAAACGATTTTAAAAATTGGTTTTGGGAAATGTAGACGTTACCCGACTGACGTTCTGTTTGCAGACGTATCTGTTCTTACTGTTCGTCAATTATATGTCAAGAGCATTTTAATTAATATTTACAAAAATTATAGTAATATCTTTCAAAAAATCTCCCATTCTCACAACACTAGGTATTCTTCGAGAGTTGGAATCTCAGTCTTACAAATTAATTATACTTTTTCTACTACAAATTCCTTTTATATTTCTCACATAGTTTTTCATAATATTTGCAACTATTTTAGTAACTTACAAATTTTTGAATGTCCTTCACTCAGACTTTTTAAAATTAGAGTCAAAGAACTTCTCTTTAGTCTAGGTACGGATGAGGCCGACGTTATCATCACGGCTGATTACCGGCGCGACTGACCCCGACCCTTGTACTGTGCCCTCCCGCCGGGCGCACCTCGCCCTCCGGCTGGCCGGCATGAGTCAAGCAAACGCGGCTCTCACCTGAATTTTTGCACTGAAACTGTTGTTCCCTGGTTGTTTTTGACTCCTTAATAAATTTTCCTACTTAATGAATGAAAAGTAAAACTCTTAATTTTACGTTACAATTTTTCCTCCTTGAATAAATTTTGTTCATTCAACTACTTTTTCCATAATAAATTAATTACGGTCTTAACTTTTTCTTAATGCAACTCAACAGCAGACGCACAGGCAGCTCCTGCCTATGTCTGCTGGTTCCTTTTAGGCCATCAATAGATAAATAAAGGCTACATAATGAAATGTTTTCAGTTAAAGCTGCCTGCATAAGAATATTTTTAGTTAATAAGTAACATTTCATTTAATTTGTACTGTGAAGTAGCTTAAGTTCTTTATGGAATAAACAATGTTTTTCATTCATTCATTCATTCATTCATTCATTCATTCATTCACTTTTGCTCCGTGTGATGAAAAACTATTTTCATCATTATGTATAAATAACCATTTAATCGTTAAAAAATTTAATTAGACTACATAATTTTGAGGTTATCCAAAATAGTCATCGTCCAAATAAATCTGGAAATTTTCATCGTCCAAAATAGTTGAGGTTATCCAAAAAACATCTGTTAGTTGTTTATAACACAAGTTAAGAAATCGTTAAACCTTTCAAACGTAACATAAACAAATTTTGACATTAGAGTATGGCAAAATTTACCATATGTTTTTTCAGTACTCCTATTCAAAGTGATCCAAAAACGATCATTTTGCGTACGATTTAGAGAACTATTTTAGTATGTATTCAGTGACCCCCTACCTCCTTAGGGAGACGGCCCACTAGGAGTCAGAAGAAAATCTTAAATAAATGTAAGCATAGGTTAATATGTACATCAAATTAAACCGCTTTTTGAGTAGAGCACAATGCCGCAAATCTGAGCTCAATCGGATCACCCAATCCAAAATGGCGGCCGTTTAAACTTTTCTCAACTGCAATTTTTTTCTACCTTAAAAATTCTATTTCAGTTGTTCTAAGCGTCCGTTCGAGATACGGTTTGCCGCATTAAATTATGCTTTATTTTCTCTTTAAAATGATATACATATCAACCTATGCTCAGCCAATGGCATAAATCACGTCCATGAGGGAACATACCTAAAGGATGTCTTGCATGGATGATGATCAGCAAAGGTAGTGCTGCACATAATTTTGAAGGGCATGACATTGTCGACAAAGTGCCACAAACAGCATCCCAAAAGGACGCTTAGATCGTCTGAAATAAAACTTTAAGGAGGTTAAAAATTGCAGTTGAGAAAAGTTTAAAGGGCCGCCATTTTGGATTGGGTAATCCGATTGAGCTCAGATTTGCGGCATTGTACTTTACTCAAAAAGAGGTTTATTTGATGTACATATCAACCTAAGCTTACATTTAAAAATTTCTTCTGACTCCTAGTGTGCTGTCCCATTGAGGAGGTAGGGGGGTCACTGAATACGTGCTAAAATAGAATTTTGTGACCAAGAGATATTTTATAAGTTTCATAGGTAAATATTTTATATCAAAAAATTACAAAGCCGATCCGGGACTTTTTGAACACCCGGTATATAAACTAGGGGCCCCATGCGCAAATTGTGCATTTTAATATTATTTCCGTTTGTGAGAAACACACCTACGATTAGAAGAAATTGTATGGCTTTAAACTCATCGTTATTAATCAAGTAAACATTTCAAGTGATTTTTAAAGGTATTTTAATTTGTCTTCTGGCACAACAGTAGTGTGCCGGAAGTTTTTCTTCGCGTATCCATACCCTAACATCATCGCAAGTCGCTGCAAGTGATTGGTGATGCAGTGTCCCTCGGCTCAGGGCAGGTCTCGGTTCTCGTCGAAGGTATATGTTTTCCCTAAAAAATTGACTCGGTTTTCTCTTTGCCTCTCTTTCCTCAATTAGGTTGCAATTAAAAAAAATTGTTTATTTAAGAATTATTTTCCATCAAATGTATCAAATCTTGTTGAAAGTTAGTTGCATACTATTCATTTTTGTTTACAATCTGACTTATATAGGTTAAAATCCATCTGAAGGTAATCAGCTATTAAATTACAATCATATTTTAAAACCGTTATAACACAAGTTGTTCAGTGCTGGAGCGTTGAAAGCGCCCTCTAGAATAAATCAAAGGCTTGGTGGTCAAAGCCGTTAAAGATTTGATCATTTTAATTATCAGTCGCCGGTGCGCTCCATTATAAGCTTTAAAATGACACCTCAATCGTAAAAATTGGTTTAGTAGGACGGCTGAAAAAGGGATCTAACAGAGAAAACCCTTATTGTATTAAGTATATAGATATCTACAGAGGCGGATCCAGAGATGGGCTAAGGGGGGCTATAGCCCCCCCCCTTGGGCATCCAGTTTACACTAGATAAAATGGTAATTTTGTTCAGCTATCAAATACATACAACATATACAAGAGGGGAGAATCCCACAAAACCCAAAAGCAACTCATGTCACTACTCAAAACCAAACCAACTAAAGTTTAAGCACATATCAATTATGTGCTTTCCACCTAGGAATGTGTGATATTTCAATATCGGTGACTAAAACGCTTGAAAATACGGTATTAAAATATCAACTGAAATATCGGTGGCAACGGCAAATCACTCCTTCGGCCGACGTGACGGGCAAAGACGCAACGGGCAAACACGCGACACGATGGCTCGATCCGGTGACTAAAATTAAGTGGCTTTTGTGGCTTTTCGCCGATCACCGGTGGCTGTCTTGGACGATATCGGACGAAATCTGTTCTAAAATCGCCTGTGACGAGGAGTGTGCCATCAGCTTAATTGAGACAAGGCCGGAACTAGATTTGAAAGGGAGACAAAGTCAAATTTGCCGCCTCCCTGTTCCCAAATAATTAAAAAAAAGTACATAATTTTTTGTGAATAGTGACATGACATAACTTAATTAATCCAAAATTTAAAGGAAACTTTTCATAAAAACAACACTTTTTACGTTTATTAATTAGACCTAAAATTCACTTTGACTTGACTGAAAATTTGGAAAAATGTATTAGTTCTAAGCTTACATAAATTAGGGGGTCATATTTCTCTGTTATTTCTCATAGGACATAAATATTGATTTTGTGAATTTTTCTTTTGAAATACAAAGCACTTTCAACGTTGAATAAAAATAGGGAGTCGTAGTCCCGTTCCTCAAAAAATGAAAGTAATGAATTTGTTTACGAGTGTCTCAAAGTATAATCCTGTAATCACTGACCGAGTGCACCAATAACAGTTGACCCCCGATATCAATTTTGAGGTTAGAACATTTAACAAAATAAAAGAAGGTTTAATTTTGCTGTCTACAAAATGTAAAGTAGTAATTTGGGAGTTCCATGTTTCGTTTTACATATTATGCCGTTTGAAAGATAACTTAAAATTTCACTATTTGAACGGATAGTGACCAAAGTAGCCTTTAAGGGAGATGGATTGTGTATGCATTGACCCCTAAACTATGAGGCGGCTATTTTTTCTGTACCTTTCCATTCTATCCGCCCACCTGGCCCACAAATAATAAAACTTTGTTTTTAGATGAAAAAATATTAAGATCTGAAACTATGATACTGGATTTTTATAAAATTTTCAGAGTTCTTTTATAATTATTGCATTTTTTCTTCTTTTTTTGCTGCCCCCTAAAATCTGCCGCCCAGGACAGGTACCCCATGCACCCTTTAGTTTTGGTCCTGCCGTGAGAGCCAAAGAATAGGTAATACATGAAGACACTCTAATAACTTTTTGAACAGCAAAACTCATTTACACTTTATTTAAAGAAATGGGCTAATATTGGCCATAACAATGGTAAGCTAAGCCACAGCTTAGCCCCATTGGTTAAGCCCAGCGACAAGCTGAGGCCACACTGACGAGTGTTAGTGATTCTGTTATTCCTTCTTTGGTTCCAACTGGTTCACCTTTAACTCTTTTGTTGGGGGGGGGGGGGTTACCAGACCCCCACCTAGCCCCCCCCTTGCCCCTATCCTGGATCCGCCACTGGATATCTATGTGTCTTTAAGCACGATAACTCGTGCAAAAATGGTCCGATCTTAATGAAATTTGGCACAGACGTGTAAAGTAGTAATTATTCAGATGGGTTTGCAAACCAGCCAATTCGGACCACCGGGGGAGGGGGGGTAAAGGGGGATAAACCCCCCTAAAATGGGTTTTTTGAGTTTTTTTACAGAGAAAAATAAAAATAATCATATTTTTGTTAGCACCATTGAATTCAGCTCAAAAAACAAACAATTTAGTATTTTGAATCACTACTCTATGTCCATTGGTTTCCGAGATATTGAAAGTGGTAAACACAGTACATTGTCTCAATGTTATCCTTATGGGAAATAAGTAAAATTCTATATCTCAATCATTCCTCAACATATCCCAATTATACTTGAATTAATACAACTATGAAGCGCAAAAGGGAGGTAAAATTTATATTATTATGATTCGCCAGCGACAGACCAACCCCTCGAAGGCAGACGAAAATCTCAAGAGGAGTTCCGAAATACCCGAAAATTCCTAAGTCTAAGTGTTACTATCTAGCGAACAATCAATGAACTTTTAGGGCAAGATATAAACATCAACTGACCAAATGATTCATCCAATCGGAAACGACGTTGTGACAAAAAAACCAAAATGCCCCAGCCAATGATATACTAAGCGGGATCTTGCAAATAATACTCGTTGATCTTCGTTCGTTTTTTGAGGACATGCCTGGCGCTGGTGATCGATGAGTGAAATTTCCCTCCCTCTCGCGCTTCATAGTTGTATTAATTCTACTATAAACTTGGTATATGGCTTCTTCTAGTTCAGATCTACTAAATTTTGAACTAAAACCACCCAGTTTTAACGTACCTGTTGCAGCAAACCTGCATACTCATTCCCCATGTTATTCTTATAGAGCTTACAAAACCATGTCAAATCTCGCTATGTTGGATTGAAATATTATGTTCTTTTTCATATGAAATTCGCTGAGTATACAAGTCTGCTGCAACAGGGTATTAAAAGTTATGATGGTCTCGGGCTTAAGTCTTACCATGAGACCTACGGTAACAGCTCCTTCCCTACAGGGTAAATTTGTTAAAACATGATTTTTTTTTAATAGCAGTTTTTGTTACCAAGTATTGATATCAATACATAATATTAACCATCATATAATTATTTGAATACCAGTAACTTTTAAATATCCTTGAAAAAATGTGTTCTTCTGAAGAGGTTTGTGTTTTTTTTCTTTTGTGGGGAATAAAACTAAATAGATAAAAGCAATTTCAATAAAACTATTTAAATTATAATATGTATTTAATCAGTTACAATTTCATGAAAATGTTATTTCATAGTTACCATTTCAACATTAGATTTTTTTAACACAAGTAAAAAAAAAACAATAGCTAATGTAAAATAATGCTAATTGTACACTTGACCAACTGAAAAATTAAAAATTTAATTTATCTCAATGAAATACACTAAACTGTAATTGAATTATTTGCTTGGTTTCATTTATATAGAACGCTCGGTTTCTCACTACGCTGCAACAGCAATGATGTCCCGTATAGATGGAACCTCGCACTAATGCCGCCATGTGAATAGCGTTTGTTGCAGGGCAAGTCACATTAAAAACAACAATGCTGAGTGAGCAGGGCTTCTGTGGGTAGTAATAGCGCTTGTATAGATGCTACACCGTAAGTCCATCAATCTCCAAAATGAAATTCAGCGCGATGCTAGTGACACAAGGCATTTGTGCTTGGTATATAATGGGCCTTACTTAGGAAAACTACAAGGCCAACTAAAACACTTAACTTCAGTTTTTTTTCAGTGGTGTATTCACCTTACTGGGAGCATGTAAAACAAGCTTGGGCTAAGAGGAAACATCCCAATTTTCTTTTCTTGTTTTATGAAGATATTCTCAAGGTATGTTTGTAGGTATTCATGAGGCATTCTCATAAAGCATTATATACCCGATGAGCGATTTAGAACAACATTAAAATATTAATCTTTAATCCAACAAAAATAATATTTCCTATTATTCAATAAATTAAGGCTTACCTTACGATCCAAAAATGTTTTTAGGGAACATAAAAACATAAAAACGATCCCTAAAAACATTTTTGGATCGTAAGGTAAGCCTTAATTTATTGAATAATGTCAAATAACGATCCAGAGGCTTTGAACCCTAATAATATTTCCTAATTAATTTTTAACCGAACTGCTTAGATATTTTGTATTAACAAGGAATGGACGTGAACAGAAATTTACCCCTATTCAAATTTTTTTTCTTCAAGCCTATGTTCAAAGCGCTGTCTGTGATTTAGTCTCCCACTTAGCAATATATTTTCAAAGAAAATGAGATAAATGTTTTTTTCCAAGAATCAAATTTAACTGTATTCTTCTCAAAAACCAAACTTCTTTCTTGGTAAACAATAGTATATTCCCATTTGAAAAAAATCTCAGTAAAAAAATTGTTGCCTGACACAGAACTTGAACCTGCAACCTCTCAGTTAATGTCCGAGAACTTTAGACCATTCGGCCAATCTGATACTTGAGAGGCAGTAGTTTTGCAAAGAATTTGGCCTTTGCTTGGTAGTTACTCGGATGAAACATAACTGAATCGCGCCTTCCAATGCTAAAGTCAGGCGAAAACCATGCCATCGTTTTCACCGTTGGGTGGCAAAAAGTTCTTATCTGGTGGCACCCCGACGCCAGTCGAGTGAACAGCGCTTCAATCAAACTGGCATTTACCAAAAAATAAACTGAGTAAACAAATATAATTTTATAACACATTTTACAGCTTGAAATGACGAATTTTATGGTAACCATTTTGATTCCAAAAACTAATTGCATAGATTTTAATAATTTGTTTAGCGCCAAATGTTTTTAATTCTATTAAAATAAGAGATGAAAAAAGTAGTAAGGGAGGAAGTTTTTTATATTTTGGTCAGGTAAAAAGTGTCAGTGACAAAGTTGTAGATAACATTCCAGAGATATTTTTTTGTCTATACAATTTTTTTGTAGGATTTCTCGTTTTTGCTAGAGATTAATTTAAATAATTGATTATCAGGTGGCTCGCGAATAAGAAAACCCTCATATGATAACGCATGGGCCGACTAATGTCTTACTACGGCAGACTTCCCTACATTGAACGAACATCTTTATTATTTGTTTTTAATAATTTCCAGCTGACATATATATTGTCCCTTATCTTTATTAATTATTACAATTCAAAGTTATGTTTAAATTAGAAAATATTTTTCTCTACTTTTACGAAAAATATTTATAATATTTAAAACTGATGCGCCTTTTCTTTTAAGACAATATCACTGAACTCTTTAAATATTCTATCAAACACCTATTGGCGAATATTGAATTTTTACAGTCAAAAAAGGAAGGATAAAAATAACATTAAGAAAAAACTCACATTCTTTGTAAGTAGGTAAGAACGAAGTAACGTGTTGTTGATATTATTTCCGTATGTTTCTACTGTTCCTAATACAATTACTGGTAATAATTTTAAACTTACATATGTGACCCGCCGAGGGAAAAGGGACCTTATCTTCCCAGACAAAATTTTACAGGAGAGCAAGTTTTAGAGGATAAGGTCAAAAAAACACATTTTTTTGATTTTTATTGTTTCTTAATGTTTATATGTTTCCAAATAATATTTGGACCATCTTACACCTGAATTTAACTTTTAACATGCTTAAATTATTTTTTTTCCGAAACCCTTGCAATATGGAGAACAAAAACCTTGACTTCCCAGATGCTATTTCAACGCATTGAAGTTAAGAAAATCCGAGAGTTCTGTGAGGAATAAATGCAAGACTTGCTAAGCCCTGATCCAGGAATCATATCATGAAAATATACAGGATCTTCCAATAGAAGTAGTCGACGACGAAGCTCCTGGTCCAAGTGAAGTTTCAAAATAAACAAAAATGTACTAGATGGTCAACAAATAAAAAAGTAAAAGCTCAGGACACCTATATAAAGTCATATTTTGTTAATATTTTTATAATAAATTCTTATTGAGTATAAAATTAAAATTTACTTTAGTTTTCATCACGTAAACAATACGTTTTGTCTTTAAGACGTTGTGTTTTTTTCATTACTTCTACCTATTTCAGCAACATTTTACAAAAAATACAAACAGTTTACACAAATTCAATGGTGGATTCATATTCTGCTTTAAATTTCTGACAAAATGATATATAAAACATAACCAATAATGTAAGCAGTAACAAAAATATTCAGGTTAGAAATTTGCAAAACTTTAGACCTCGATTTCCTAAAATTGCTGTTTTTGATATTTCAAATTCAAACCTTTATAACTCAGGCATTTTTTAAGATATCTTGAAAATTCTGTCACCAGTTTGTTTGGTGTTTAATGTAGATTAAGAACATACTAATAACTCAATTTCGAAAAAATGGAAGTTAGGCTAAGGTTCCCTTTTCCCTTGGCGGGTCACATATAATGAGAATTGAAATAAAAATACAATAGGTACTAGGAAAATACAAAAGTATTTTTAGAGTGAAGTCATTGTTTAAAATTATTTTTCTGGAAGCAAAATTATCAGCGCTTCCTCATAAACAAGATTTATTTTGGCAATTTAATACTCAAAACTAGTTTATCAGAGCTTTATCTTTCTAAAAATATAACGTTCACCTGGTCTCAATGTCAAGGTCCGCTTGAAAAAATTCTAAATTGAAAATTTGTCAAGAAACGGGTATTTCCGATTATTTTAAAGAAAACCAGGCATTTTCTTTTTATTTAAACCATACAAATTACATGTCAGCATTCTTTAAGATGTATTCTTCCCATTCACACAGCTTTTAACATATTATAGTGACATATGAAGGTCATAGAGAGACTTATCTGATGTAAAGACTCAACGCACGGCGGCCCCAGTTTAGACCTTCTTGCCACCCAACGGCCTGGGAGGCTGGCACGTTTTTCTTCCATTGAGAGCGCGATCCACTTATATTTAATCCGAGGGTAGCTAAAACCAACTTGTGATTTTGATAAAATCATGATGTATCATACATACATGTATGTGCATACATACTATTGTTTGTGTACTTTTTTACAAATAGGAATTAATCATGACAATAATTCATCATACGATTTGCTTCTCTAATTTATTAAAAGTATTTTTCTCTTTAAATATGTGAGATTGATAAACATCTTATTGATCTTATTGATTGACATCTTATTGATTGTCTGGGAAATAATGTAACAATTAATAAAAAACTTGTAACGTTCCAAATAGTTTATCTTTGCACCTATCTCACTGCATAAATCTAGGTTATCATGGTACCACAGAGCTTTCAATTCATTATGGATAGCCTCTGGATTTCTGATTTATAAAATGAAGGTTTAAATTACCTGGTCTGTCAAATGATCCTGTTGTAGTTATCCATGAATATCCATTTTCATGGTGGTCACAGATAACATTTTTCACCAACATAAATATGAACACGGTTACGGACACGGACACGATATATAAAAACATTTTTGGCCAAAACACAAAAATACGATTCTCGGTACTACTTAAACAGTTTACACCGTAATGTTAAGTTTACTCTTGACTCTTGAAACAGAGAAAAGCGAGTCAATAAATTTTCTAGAGGTTACCGTAACAAGGAACAAAAAATCTCTAGATTTCACAGAAAGCCTACCACAACTGATTTAACTATAAATGCATCTTCCAAACATCCATATAGCCATACAATTTCTGCTTATAACAGTTTTGTACATTGTCCCCTATCCATCCCACTCAGCCCAGCAGATTACAATAATGAAGTCTGTGTCTGTATCAAATGGGTTTAAATCGTCTCTGACTGATAAATTACATAAACAGAAAAACAGCAATAGACAGAAACCGGAAGCGGAAGTAAAGAAATACATCAGTGCAGAGTACGGGTTAGCTCTTAATAACACATAAAAAATAGAAATGGCTAAAACAGCGTTGTAGTGGCATTTAAGACCACAAATAAGCTAGGAACTGTACTCAAACCTAAAAAGCCACAGTCAGATAATAAGTTGAACAATACTGGGGTTTATGAAATAATTTGTGATGACTGCACTAGTTTTTATATTGGCCAGAATTCTCAATCTTTTGCCACCAGATTTAAAGAACATCTGCAAAAGCCTCATCCAAATATGCATATTCAAACCATCTTATCAACTTCAAACATAATTATACAGACGCTCAATCTCAGTATCCTACACACTTGTAAAAAGGGAAGATAAATGGACACAATTGAAGAGTTTGAAATACATAAAGCCTCAAAAGAACATCCTGACCACATTTTAAATGAAAAACGTTTGTTTCAATCAAATTTAATTCATAACACAGCAATTAAAATTTTAAACAATCACAAAGAAAGAACAGTTCCTGATCATCAGGAGTTATCACTTCCGGCACACGGCAGTCATGACGCATCAGTTAGAGATGTCGCACGTGTCCAAGAATCACATTTTTGTGTTTTGGCCAAAAATGTTTTTGTGTGTGTCGTGTCTTTGTCTGTTTCCATGTTTGTATTTGTTTGTGAACAATTTATCTCTGTGTCCACCATGAAAATGGATATTTAACTCCAGCTGACGTTCTGACCTGAATCTAAAACCTGAAGATGGGTTTTATAATACGATACAGCTATAGTTTGTATAATTACAACAGGATCATTTGATAGACCAAGTAATTTAAACTTTCATTTTATATGTATATTTATCAGTTAATCTTGCAAGTTCATCATGTATCTGCAAACAAATTTTTTAAAGAATTTTTTGATCGGCAAATTTACTTTCACGATTTTGTGGCGTGGTCTTTATTGCCTAATCAGTGTTTAAGATATATAGTGTCAAAGTAATTTGCAAAAATATACTTTCACTCATTATGTGCCATCGTGAATCACAGCAATTTACGCTGGCCGATTACACGCAATTGTCTTTGATGGCAGAAAGAGGTCCCAGAACACCGTTCTGCTGCGTTTCCCCGCAAATTAAGCTCTGCCTGTACATATTTTTACGAGCGTTATTGCACAATGTTATAGACTTACTCCATCAGTCTGATGAGTAATCATGGTGCCAACTATATGGCTCTCAATTGTTATTTTCTCATATCTTGCAATTTCCATTATTTATTTGTAAAAATTGGAGTTAATTTTTATAGTTATTAAACAATAAGAATTGAATAAATATATTAAACAGTTCATGTTATTGAAACCTTTAACAAATGGTCCAAATCACATTCTTGAGTGAGTGCTGCTCTGTTTGGCCAACAAAATGATACTAAATTGCTAATCTAAAAAACTGAATTGAAAAAGTAAGGGTTTTTATTTTTGTCTGGACCAGAGGATATTGCAAATAAAAACTGGCCAGTTCTGACCCAGTACTAGCCGGTACTGATCCAATATTGGGCCATAACATTTTTTCATATGGGTTCTGCATTGAGGGCAGAAAATGAGGCTTTGTGGGCTCGAGACCGTGTTTCTAATTCAAGACGAAGTCGAGAATTTGAAACGATTGAGAGCTGCAAAACCCTTTCGACCAATGCAAACCCTGTTTTTGATCACACTCCACAGTGAAATAAACCCAGTCCAACGTTTAAAATTTATTTATTTGATGCACTCAAAAACAAAATTTGAGGTTATGAGCGATGATTCAACTTATTTGCCATAGTTACTATGTTTGGTTTAATAATTAATTACTTTAAGATAAGAGGTTTCTTTTAATTTCTCGATCACAGAGGTAACCTCCGCATCTACCCAATGGTGCTTCAAAATCTCTCCACCTCTGATGAAGGACTGTTTTGCACAAGTATAAAAGCTAAAGGACATAAATTCCCCTAATTAAAATATTGACCTATAAACTTAATTTTGAATTTCTTCTGTTGAATTAGGACTTACCAAAGAACATACAGATTATAAGTGACTTCCTTGGGAAAAGATTATGTGAGGAGCAGCTGTCCAAACTCACAAACCACCTTCAAATTGACAATTTTCGCAACAACGTTCTTCTGTATCCGGATGTAGAAATTAAGGGAATGACAAGAGAGAATGAGCAAGGATTTATCAGAAAAGGTAAAGAATCAAAATATCTAATTATGAATAAGTGAATGCTTTCTTAACAAGCTACAGTAGTGATGGAAACTACCCATTCATTCGCAAGTAAATCATCTGTACGGCATTATCCATCTATCTAAAAACCATCCATTCCATGTTTTTATTCAACTGTAAAACAATTCGTCCCGTATTTTCATTTGTTATAAAACTACGAGTCAGTTATTTAACTAAAGAAACTGTTCTTTAATGAACGGTGAAAAAATCTGGGTATTTGCGCCAAAGATAAAATCATCCTATGTTTGCAGCAATAGGTTTAATCTTTTACCTTATTTAATTACCTCAACCTAAATACAAAATGTTTAAGGTATAAAAAATTATTTATTCATACATTTGCAGGTGAATCATCTTCTCAGCGGCTCGACAGTATCTATTTTTATCCGAATGGATATGCCACAAAACCAATGAAAACTATCCATCTTAATCAGGCTCGCGAACAGATGGTTTATTCATCCATCCACTAGTCGGATAGTTCCTCCCATCTCTGCACGCAGCGCGGGCCAATCTGCTCCCCCCCCCCCAACACAGGAAAAACGTTGGCTGAATCATCCATCTGAAAACTATCAGATGAAAGAAAAACCATCAGATAAACCATCGGATGGTTGAAATCAGTCGTTGTCCCATCACTAAGCTACAGCAAATTACCTCCATTGAAGCAGATCTGCACATTCAGCGAATTTCAAGTGCATAAGTCCATTTTACATAAAGCCTTGCATCGAGTAAAATCAACATAGATCTATTAATAAGCATGCAAAAATACTCTCCTCTCAATGCAATTCAATTCAAAACATTTTTTTTTTTTAAATACATGCAGGCTACAAAATCCCATGTGCCTGCAAGGCACACGTGGGAAAAATGGCTTTTGGAATTTCTAATGGCTTTTAGGGGCCAAAGCCCCTAAAAACAACAATAGTAAACAACATGAATAAAAATCTTTATTTTAGTAGATCCTGATGCTATTTAAATGGCAGATATTTTACGTTATTTTTACTTTCTCCCCTCTTTACATATTTAACTAGGACGGTGACGTGTCCTGTAATCCAGTTACATGAATTGTGGGTTGGTGTAAGCGACGGGTTGTGGGTGCGATATTCCCTGGTGGGAATTAATGTCTGCAACAGTTTCAATTTCAATTTCAAATTATCTTTATTCATAAAATATACATAGGTATACATGAATAGTGTCATTTCAATAACTAGTCTAATTATAACATATATGTTATAAGTATGTGTTATAGGTATACTATTCATGTATACCTATGTATACTTTATGAATAAAAATAATTTGAAATTTAAATTGAAACTGTTGCGGAAATTGAACTGTACGTTCATTTATAAGACCATCCTCATAATGAACCAACTTATAATTCATTGGTAAAATTGTGGTTCGGATCCCACATTAAACTGTAGGTCCCTTAGTTTCCATTGGTTGTCCTATCTAAAGAACAGTCCTATCTAAAGAACATGTCAGCCTTCGTAACAAGACTACAAGATCACACTACAGACATCCTACACTCATCTTTCATTCATATTTCTCTTATACCTACCGAGTTGCTCCTTCAAAAAAGTATCATAAATATGGAGAAAGTGTTTTTGTAAAAATTTTGAATTTGATGATGGGAATACTGGTTTTAGTGTTCCCCAAATAAAAAAATGGTTTCTGGAGTGGTGTCTGTCCATGTGTACTTGTGTGTGTGTATGTGTGGATGTAAACAAGGCTGGAACACCACTTACGCTTCGCGGTAAAAGCGCCGTGCACAAGGCTTATGCACTTGAAATTCGCTGAATGTGCAGATCTGCTTACACCAGTGGCCCAATTTTCATGAAATTTGGCATGCAGGGCTAAAGCCGTGACATCTCCATAAGATTTTTTTGGTTTTAGAATTTTAAGGGTATTTACTACATAACACCCCTAAAAACAAAACAAAAATCCAAATTTCTCTTAAACCGTCTATAACAATTTTGATAAAAATTTCATGGTTTGTAATGCCACACAAAATTAGATCACTTGCATGTCTGTCAGTGTTAGTTTAAAAAATAAGGAGATTTTAATACAAAATTTTTTTCACAAAAACGTTAACCTTTAGGAAAAGTAATCTTGCAACCTTTAAATTTCGCTTGAAAAAATAAATTCTCCAGAATTTTTAATTATTAGTTTAAATTAACTGGATGCGGAGAAAATTTAAATTTACATTTGGTGGTAAACACAATGATTTTAAAAACCGATATCTCATTTATTCACTGATTTTGATAAAACTATTTGTTTTTTGATCAATTTTAAGACATTCCAGTATTTTTTCCAAGTCCCTGGCATCAAAAAATGTAATCTTAGCCCTCTCCCATCATCCAGTAACTTGCCAAATGCATACAATTTCTTTTCAAAAGTTTGCTTCGGCAATTACATAATTACTCCATATATATATATATTCTCCACACATGTATTAACATATGTTCTCCATAAAATAATATAGGAAATGAGTATGTAGGTTTGCTGCCGCAAAAATGTCTGAGGTTTTGAGTTTTGGAGCCATGCATATTTATGTGAGCAGTTGGGTTGCACGGTTGTCTGTATGTTTGTGATGGATGGGTGATTCAGTGTCTGTGTCTTGATTTGTTTTTTGATTTTATTTGTGTTTTGTTTTTTCTTTTGGAGGGGGAGGGGGGGTTTACTGAGATTTTGATCTTGAAGGGTTGAGTTGGGTTTTTGTGTGAGTGTTAAATGCCTATCCTGATTCGGTTTGGTTTGTGTTGTTTCTTTGGAAGCGTTTTCTGTCATGTCTGTGTTGTTATGTGTTGTCAGAGATCCAGACTGTTTTCTGTGAGTCTGAAACAAGGGTTTGTGCAATGTATTTCCCCCCTCTTTTTTGGACAATTTGTAGATTTTTGAGCCAGGGATCGGTGCAAGAAATTGAATATGCAGGATTGGAAGAATGTTTATTAATTAATTTTGCTTCATTTTTTCCCAAAAATTAAAAAAAAAATAAAAGAAGCTCTAAAAATATGATAATTTTAATTGGTTGTTTTAATTGTTGTTTACAAAAGTGGACCTACATGTACAAAAGGGACACTTATGGGTTAAAAGACTGTAAGATATTTTTCTTATATACAGGGCCATGGCAAGGGCCGTGCAGAACATGTGGCAAGGGCCATGCAGAACATGCGGCTGCATGGGGTGCCGACTGGGCCGGCGCGGTGTGAGTCCGCAGCAGCGCCCAAGGAGCCTTTTAAAATGGTTTAAAATGCTGAACAGCATTTTAAGGGTATTTACTACATAACACCCATAGGTCATTTTTTTAGCGCCCAGGGAGGATTTTACACTTTTGTTGAACATGCAAAATATTCGTCTTGGAGGCATTTGCCATCGCCAGTGGAGCCTTTTCAAACTGTTAAAGAGCTAAATTAATGTTTTCATGGTTTTTGCCAACTTCAGGGAATCTTTCAAAGTTGCTCAACTTGCCAAACTTCGATTTATGTGGCGTTCACTGACTAACAGCGCACATGGAGTATTTTTATATGGTTCATAGTGTTAATCATGTAATTTGGCAACTTTTGTTGGCTCCCACGGGAGCATTTACAAATCGTTCAACATACTATACGTGAGTTTTGGCTGTTTTGGATGTGTTAGCCAGCACCTGGAGACTTTTTTAAATTAGTCAACGTGCGTAGTGTGAGTTTAGGAGGCGTTTGCCAGTGCCAGTGGAGACGTTTCAAACTATTCAAAGAGCAAAATGCTTTTTTGTTAGAGTAGCCTATACCGGCAACCGTGGAGCCTTTTAAAGTGCTCAACTTGCGAAAATTTCAATTTGGTGGCAGTTTCCCCGCACCCGTGGAGTAATTATTATTTTCAAATAACTCATAAGGGTAAATTTTTGGTTGTGTGAATTGTTGCTGCAATAACAAATTGGCTGTCAATTAAAAATGAGTGAGTGAGGTAAATGAGTTCTGTTTTCATCAGAGTTTCCTTTTAGCAATACCTTTAATTGCCTTAACCTTACCTTACCCCCCCCCCCCTTGCGTTGCCCTTACCTTTAATTGCCTTACTTTAACCTTTAAAATAAATTTCAAGATTAAAAACCAAGACCTGGAAACTTCTAGATACTCAAATTCAACCCTCTCCCTCGGTATATTTTAGCAAATGATCTAGACGGGCCAAATGACGAATGCAACTGTGCCATTTTTAGCCGTTTAGTATATTCTTTCTTAGATTGGTCTAATTTGACTGGGCTCTAATGTTAAAAATCTTATTTGCAAGTTGAAGCAAGATACGCCCGATTAGCGGTGTGCCTGTTCTTGCTTAGATATTTTTATTGGACTTAATGTATCCAGCAATACAAAACCCTTTTAACAGGTGATAAATAGAATTCAACACAGTAATTTCAAAATATGGTTTTTTATTTCGCAAACATCCTGAGGGGGTGGGGGTGGGTAACTGAAACACAAGTCTAGTAAATGGGTGCCAATGTAGGCTCTCACATGTCCTAGAAATATCCCATGCCGCAGCCCTGCTTATTTAAATTACGTTTTAACAGATAAATAAAAGATTTTAGTTCACAAACTTGTTTCTTCTACAGGAAAAGTAAAGGGGAACAGTGAGTTTTCAGAGGAACTGGAGGCAGAGGCACATAAGTGGATGAGTGAGAACTTAGCTGGTACCGATCTTCAGTTTCCAACGAAATGATGGCTTCTGGACAAGTTGCAGGCTCTTGTCTGCCTGTATTTTTATTATTTATTATTAAATAAGTAAATAATTACCCTATCAAATCGTTTATTTATTGTACGATGACATACTCCTTAGAACATCATTAAGCCCTAAAGTTTTTAAGAACAAAATATATGTAGTAATATGATAAGGATTATAAAGACGAGCTAACATGGTACAATTAATCTCGGACTGAGTGAACTCGGAAGATCCCTCGGATCGTGCAACAATGCAACCGATTAGCTCTTATGTAAACAACTCGACCAGAGTTAGCCGGATGTAAATATTTTCTTGGATATGAATTTTGATTTGAAACGGATTTAAAAATGGATACAATATATTAAACTCGGCCCAAGTACACTCGGATCGAGTGAGCTAAAGCAAGTTCAATCCAAGATTAAATGTACCGTGTTAACCCGCTTCAAAACCCCAGCGGGATCCTTACTGGCTTTTGCTAGTTCATGTACTAATACTGGGTAAAGTAACAGAAGTAGTCACGATTGGAGGCAGTGTTGTAGCCGTCTTTCAGTGGACAACTTCAGTTCCCCACCACAGGAGGCTGGGCGGGGGTGTACTGGCGACCAAGATGAGGGCCACCTGATTCCTTGAGGCCCTGTTCCAGCATACATTTGATAAAGGTATACCTTTTCCCACCCAGTCTCAGCTTGGCTGAACCTATTCCATCTACCTATTCTTTTTTCCTTTTGCTTCCCTTTTATTTATCTACTAAAGGTTGTGAGCCCAAGGACAATCAAAGGGAAGCTTCCTTTCCTTTCCGGTAGGTTATTTTGTTATTTTTATATTCCAATCTAGGGTCACAATGGATACTATGATTATTATTTTTTTAACCATACCTTGTAATCTTATAATTTTAATTAAGGTTATCTCAGAAAATTGTGTTGAATAGAACCAATATAGTAAAATTATATATAAAAAATGTAGCATTATGAAACAAAACTTAGTAAAATATTTTAATGATTATTATTTTTTAACCATACCTTGTAATCTAATTTTAATTAAGGACATCTCAGAAAAATATGTTGAATAGGACCAACATAGTAAAATTTTGTATAAAAAATTGTAGCATTAAGAAACAAAAATCAGCAAAATATTTTAATACATTAGAATATTGCATCATTTAACAAACAATAAAGTTTGATTTTTTTAAAGGGCACATAAAATAGCAAAATGTTTAGTTTTCAACCCTCGAGCAGCCGCATGCGGAGTTTTCCTCCACACGTGTTTTTTTTATTAAAATAAATAAGCATAATGGATGTCAGCAGTCGTGTCCGGCTCCGTACCTTCCCACACCCCTTGGTAACTTGTTATTTGCAATTCAATGATGCCGTGTCAGTTTGTGGAGCAATCTCTCCTGTACACAGACAGTGTTACCTATTCCATACTAGAAAATTACTTACTTAACTATGTTCAATTGAATTATTACACCTATTAAGTTGAACAATAATTAATTGTATCAATGATGAAATGTAATTCCTAATGAAGTTTTTCTACATTTAAATACAATATTTTGTTATAAAACAAGTAAAATGAATTAAATTAGTGTAATTTAATGTTGCGGAGTAAAATTCCGCATGCGCCCGCTGCCGTTTTACCGATGAAGTGCCTGCTCTAGGCTTAACATGTTTAAAGGTAAACAATAACATTTTTTTACAGTTACCATAACTTGTTTAATATCAGGCACAGATTGATTCACGGTGCTGGGCGTCTTGTTTGCGCATGCACAGTGATGACTTCCCCCACCACTGGACCTAATGCAATGCCTAATAAGAAACTGTCATCTGTCAAAACATGATGTTTTTATTATTAGAACCGGGGACCGAGCTTTGCTCGGATTAAACGAAAACAACCAGCTGATTCAGCTGTTTAGTTAAAATTTTCCATTACTATAACATGAGCACTTGTCACTAAAAAAGTGATAAGTAAAACACTGTTTGAGCATTGCCTTTATACAGCCGTGCCTTCAGCTTTTTCTGTTCTAGCAAAAAAGCAGTTGATTCGGTCTCGTTCAACACTGATAAAACATATCGACGATGTACTGTTGTAATAAATGGCCATAGAAGGGAGTGCCGTTGAAGTTGGTCGTTAAATTTCCTGTTGCTTCGTTGGAGTGCAGCGGCTTTGTGATTGCTGGTCGGAACGCTAAGTGACTCTTCACGAATTCAAGGTTTTGAGATCTTAGAGTGGCGGTTGGAAGCAGTTGGCACTATGTTGGTGGGTATAACCCCAAGTCTACTTTGTGGGTAAAAGAGATGATTCGAGCAGTGCTTGATTTGCGACGAAATGCGGCGGAACGGCGTTCTGGGACCTCTCTTTCTGACGCAAGAGTTGATCGTGTGTAATCGGACGGATCGTGTGAAAAGGATCGATTTTACACAGAGCTACAAGCAACTTTACAAGACATTAACAAGAGGGATATTTTGATCGTGATGGGGGACTTGAATTCAAAAGTGGGCCATGATAATGTTGGTCTGGAACATGTGATGGGGAAGCATGGGCTAGGAGCCAGAAATGATAATGGAGAAAGGCTTATTGATTTTTGTGCCAGTAATGACCTTGTTTTAGGAGGTACAATATTCCCTCACAAAAACTGTCACAAGGTATCATGGGTGTCTCCCAATTCAGTTACGGAAAACCAAATAGACCATTTTATGATTCAGAGAAAATGGAGGAAATCCTTGCTGGATGTGAGGAATAAACGTGGAAATCCTTGCTGATATTGGAAGTGACCACCATTTGATGGTTGCAACTGTAGAATAAAAATAGCAGCATCATTGAAGCGAATTACACAATCGATTTGAAGCGCTCGGATCCATGGATGACACTAATATAGAAGATCACTGGATAAACATTAAAGAAGTATATGCTAACACAGCAGATGAAGTTTTAGGAGTGAAAAAAGTGGGAAAGAAGGATTGGATGTCTGAAGATACATGGAAAAAAGTGGAAGAGAGGAAGAAAGTGAAGGATAAGCTGAACAATTGCAAGACCCGAGGGCAAAAGAGAGATCTGAAAATAGAATATAGACGAGCAGATATTGAAGTGAAGAGAAGTGCAAGGTCAGACAAAAGGAAGTGGACCAATGAGTATGCTAAGAAAGCTGAAGATGCAGCGAGAAAAGGTGACATGAAAGAACTGTACAATATAACTAAAATGCTGTCAAAGAAAAGACTGAAAGTTGGCAGACCGATTAAGGACAAGGATGGAAAGATTTTAACAAATGAACATGATCAAATGAAAAGGTGGCATGAGTTCTTTATTGAACTATTTACGGAAGTTGAAGAAAATGATCTCAACATAGAAGGAAACTTTGAAGTTGAGGAAGAAAATATAAATATAAGTCCTCCTACCGAAGAAGAAATAAAGCAGGCACTAAAGGAGACAAAGAATTGGAAAGCCCCTGGAAGTGACAACATTACCCCAGAGGTTATGAAAGCTAATCCAGAGTTGGCAGTTAAAATTTTAAAGCCTTTATTTCATAAAATTTGGAACGAAGAGACAATGCCAAAAGACTGGAAAACGGGATTACTTTGTAAACTGCCAAAGAAGGGGGACACAACAAAATGTGAGAACTGGAGAGGTATTACTCTGCTGTCAATTCCTGGGAAGATATTCGCAAGAATTATTTTGAACAGAATAAAAGAGGTTGTTGATAGGAAGTTGAGAAGGGAGCAAGCTGGGTTCAGAAGGAACCGCTCATGCACAGATCAAATAAATACGATGAGGATAATAATCGAACAAAGTAATGAGTTCAATGTTGGCTTGTATCTCGTTTTTATTGACTTCCTGAAAGCCTTTGACTCTGTAAAAAGAGTGAGTATTTGGAAGGCACTTAGGAGCTTTGGAATTACTAACAAAATATTAGTTCTAATAAAGGAGATGTACACGGATTACCAATGTAGGGTAATTAATAATGGTAACCTAAGTGATCCCTTGGAGGTAAAGTTAGGAGTTAGGCAAGGCTGTGTTCTGTCACCAACACTTTTTGTGATAGCTCTGAACCAGGTTTTACAAAATATAGCAGAGAAAGGAGCGAGAGGTATATCCTGGGGTCTCCAACAGAGGCTTGAAGAACTGGCCTTCGCTGATGATATTTGTTTCCTCTCCCATAGATTTGATGACATGACAGGAAAGTTGCAGGATTTGGAAAGCGAACATTCTACAGGCCTAAAAGTAAATGTAAAGAAAACTAAATCAATGAGGATAAATGTAGCAAATAACAACAGTTTCAGAGTGTCACATGAGGAAATCGAAGAGGTGGACAGATTTACATATCTGGGATGTGTCTTAACAAGAGCCGGAGGAGCTGATGAAGATGTAATGGCAAGAATTACTAAAGCTAATGCTGCTTTTGTACAGCTGTATCCAGTGTGGAAGGCTCGTGACATTTCGACCAGAACCAAATTGAAGATATTCAATAGCAACGTCAAGTCTGTGTTGTTATATGGATGCGAGACTTGGAAGGTGTCTTCATCTTTGACACAAAAGCTGCAAGTTTTCATCAACAGATGTTTGAGGAAAATACTGAAGGTCCACTGGCCCGATGTTATCTCAAACAGAGAGTTGTGGAATGCTACAGATGAAGAACCTGTAGATATACAGATTAAAAAACGCAAGTGGAGATGGATTGGACATACTCTCTGTAAAGATCCAGATGCTGTAGAGAGGCAGGCCTTGAGCTGGAATCCCCAGGGGCATAGACGTAGAGGAAGACCTAGAATGACCTGGAGGAGAACTATAGAAGAAGAAATAAAAGATGCAGGGGAAAACTGGAGGGAAGTGAGAGCCTTGGCTGCCAACCGAGTCCGATGGCGTTGTTTCGTGGAGGCCCTATGCTCCGTGCAGGAGTGAAAGGAAATAAGTCAAGTAAGTCAATTGGACGGATAATTTGCCGCTAAATACAATCGCGTACGATCGGCTGGAGATTTTCCCAAGAGAGGATCGTGTATAATCGCCCGGAGTATTTGTCGGAAGAGACGATCGCGAGTAATTGGACGGAGATTTTGCCGCACAAGACAATCGCATGTAATCGACCGGAGCATTTTCCGCAAAAGACGATCGCGTATGATCGGCCGTAGAATTTGCCGGTAAAGACGAACGCGTATGATCGGCTGGAGAATTTGTCATAAGAGAGGATCATGTGTAACCGGCCGGAGTATTTGTCGGAAGAGACGATACCGTGTACTAGGCCGGATTAATCTTACCGAAAATGACAATCGCTTAAAGTGTGTGGAAATTACGCACAGAGTCTCGGCCTGAAATTAGCGCTCTTTACCTAAAAAAGAGCAATCCGAACTTTTTGTCTCTGAACTTTTTGTCTTTCGGAGTCTTGAGTTAAGCCGAATGTTGAAAACCCTAAAAAAACCTTAATACTCGCACTAGGCGTCATTAAAAAATCTAGAATTTCTTTAGAGAATTTAATTTTTAGTAAAATAATGCTTTGTTAGTTTTTAATTTACTTATAAAAATTTTTTGTTGGATAAAATTTAACTTTTAAAATAGACCTAATTATTCACATAGACAAATAATACTTTGTTGAGCGGAAGAATGATAAGGGGGGGGGGTAATGTACGAACTGGCAAATTACAGTTCCGGTACCTCAATTTTTACAAATCAAGTACTGGATACGAGAATGGCTCAATTCGGTTCTCTGTACTGCTCATGGTGAACACGTTCTTCCACGACACGTTCAAAATCTGGGTAGGTCTGGTCGGCATTGAGCGTGATAACGGCTGATATTTCATTCAACGTTGTAATGTTGTAGCGGTTTGGATAGAGGCCGGTGGTGCGAGAACCAAATTGACTTTCGGTGGCTGAATTCCTATAGCGTCACCCGGTGGCTCGAGCTTTTTCTTCTTGTGTATGACTTTGCGCACCATCATGAACATTCAGGCAGATTGGTTATTCTCCCGCAGGATTCCCTCGAGTAACTGTATAAATTCTACGTTCATGTCGGCGTTGGTAGAAATTTGTTTGTAGACGGCATCGGTGCAGCCGAGAAAAATCATCTGCCTGTTGCACGGTCGATCGTACTCTCCTTGTGCATCTTGTGCTTGCTGAGCAGCGATTTTCAGCGTTGTTGGCGGGTGAACAGAAGCGGAAGTTCTTTTGGAAAACTTGACGGCTTGTTGTATTTCGTGTGTAGAAACCAATCATTTTTGTTCTTAAAAATTACCCTTGGAAACATAGAACACTAATCCGTACAAAATCAAACCAAACTATATACAGAATAAATATTCCTTCAAACAATTCATTCAAAATAACCTTTAAAAAATTTAAAATTAGTTATTTACAAATCAAATTATTTTTCTAACCGGCATATAAATAAAAACAACCTGAATCAGGTGTTTTGGTTAAAATCGTCAACAAAAAATGCCCAAGACGATGGGCACTTTGAAAGGCTGTAGGACGCAAACCGGATTTTTCCCAGACTTGAGACCAGTTCCAATCGATTTCTGGTGGCCTAAAACTCTAAATTAAACAGAAAAATCAAAATTCCTAGGACGAAATAAAAATTTTGCCCATACAAACATTGCTTGTTTTAGAGTATAGGATGACTATTTAGGTTGTGCTATTTTGTTGATGTGTATTCATAACAACGAGGTTTTTCTACAAATGTTTCCAACAGTGAATAATTTCTGTTGGTGGGCTTGTATGGGAAACATATGGCTTGTACGTGAGGCTTGACTAGGACTGGCTTTGCTACACAATGGTGGTGGGCATCGACCTTCCTCGACCCTTCGGAGCGCCCCCGGTCCCTCATGGACAGAATGGTTCATGCTTGGGAAACCGCTGGTCTCCTCGTCCCATGTCCTCAGCTCAAGCATGAAGGCTCATGCCAGCCCATGTTTTTGATCCTGAAGGCCAATGGGTCGACGAGTCTGTCCACGGCCGCCGCGGTGCGACATGTCCTTAGTAATTAAAACAGGCCTGTGATATTTTTGTCTCAATGTTTTTAGTTTGTATCGTTGATGTTATATGTGTGTTTTTTATTTTATTCATTGACAAAGCCATCCAGCCGACAATGATCTTCATATCTTTCAATCAGCTAGAGATGACGTGGTTACGTTTAAACATGTACGTTTAAACATTATCTTCATGTTTAAATCATTTTAAGCTGTCCTGACGGTTACAATTGAAGTGGGAAGGTTTAGAGGGAAAATTTCCTCTAAAAATTAAAATATCGTAAGTAATAAAGTCTTACGATATTTTAATCGTACAGATCAGGGGCTGAAAAATGGATAATACTGTACTTAATTATGGTTATTATATCCTAAAAATGTTTCCATTACAATTATTTTCAATTATAAAAGCATTAGTACTCAGGCAAACAAAAACTCTTGTTCTCTACGTCTGTTAATTATGGTAAAGTAAAATTAATAAAAGAATATATCTTTATTTATTTTATTTTTTTATGGAGTGACCAAAAAGTCCTCATGGACCAGTCGCCACTGGCTAGGTCTTATTTTTTATGAGTTTACTAGCAGATATACCCGCAGCTTCGCCCGCTGAAAAAATGACTAATTTTTAATCAACTCATATTATGCTATGAACAATTTTTAGGAATAGTTATCAAATTGACTGATTTGGATTGTGGGCCATTGGCGTACAATTACACCCTTAAGGTCAGCTAGTAATTCCGCCCTAGATTGAAGTGGGAAGGTTTAGAGGGAAAATTTCCTCTAAAAATTTTCCCTCATGATTAGCAAATAGTATGAATTAGCTTTCTCCCATTTGCCAATACAGAGAATGAGAAATAAACCGGAATGTAAATCAAAAATTATGCTAAGGGTGGCTTTTCGACTTAACATCGATATGAATTTAGTACGTTTTTGAAAATAGGCCCAAAAATGTAAGAAAAAGTAGAGGGTAGGCCTAAGTGCCTTGGCCAAAAACATATTTCCCAAACCTTTCTCAATCACATTGAAGATCGGGTCTCTAACCTATTGATAAGGCAAAATTATTGTTGTAATGGTATATTTTTGTAATTTAAATCTTCATCACCTAATTAATTTTAATTCTGTAACTCCGTTTCTAGTGGATATACATATTCTCGAAATGAAATGTCGTACTTTTTCTATATCCCCTGAAAATATTGTATAGGCCTCCCATCCATAGTTTTAAAAACTGAAATAGCTGCCATTTTGAATTTTATAATAAACTCTATTTTAGCCATCAGAGAGAGAAAATTTTAAAAACCTTTTCGTTATTCGTATTTAGTGCCTATAAAGAACATTTGTGTCAAGTTTCATGGCCCAAACTCTTGTAGTTTATATGAGAAAATAAGCTATGAAAGCTAAAAATGGCCGCCATTTTGAATTTCATAATATACCATATTCAAGCCCTTTGAGAGAAAGTATTGCAAAATCCTTTCTTAGTACGCATCTAGAACATGTAAAGAATATTTGTGCCAAGTTTCATTGTTCTAAGTCTTATAGTTTTTGAGAAACAGAGATCAGTCCAGTCAATGGGTTTTGGCTTTTATATATATAGATAAATGAATACCAAGAATGATCAAATACAACAGCATTAGTAAATATAACAAAATATATTTGCAAAAATTATGAGATTAAACACTGATTCTTCTTTAGTTGATTAAATTCTGTACAATACTGTACACTGAGCAATTCGGTACGACTAAACTATGTTGTGCAGCATAAATTAACTATGATACACTTACGAATTTTTTTCAAATTTTGTATGTATTTATGTAAGTGTTTTTTGTTTTTATTTACATTTTGATCAGGACTGTTTTAACCCCACTGTATTTCTTGAAATTTAATAATTTATTCTAATATTTTTGGGTAAGTAAATATGTAAGAATTCAACTGTGAATAAGTGAAAATTAGCTGGTTAAAAAAGAAAGCACTTGTGACAAATAAAATCACAAGTTTAAACAAAATTTAAACAAAGACACTTGTGAATATGTAACTTATTATTTCGTGAAACGGGCCCCAGGCCTTGTTACTTTCTCACAGTGACCTTGTGTTAGTTATTAGCATCATTATGAATCTTAGCTTTACTAGTAGACACACACTGCTCAGCACCTGTAATTAGAAATATAAATAGATGCATCAGCTGTTCAGCCCTTTTCTTTATATTTCTGCCTTTAAAGTAATTTTTATAAAAAAACTAATATTTTTCCTCTAATTGTCTTACAGAGACCTTTCATTCAAGTATAAGCTTGTTGTTCAAAGCTTGTAGGGGTCATACTTGTGGTTTTCTTAAAGGTTCTGAGTAACTTGGGCTTTATATATGGACTAGAAGATATATACCCGCGGCTTCGCTTGCTGAAAGGAAGACAAATGTTTGGTTCAATTATACGTAATTTGTAATGTATAATTTTCCCAAATTTCCAAATAGACTGATGACTTCAATAATTCATCTGAACTATACGTTTTTAAGCGCTTAATTACAAACTTAAGGTTGCATCTCCATCCCAGGTTGACATGAGAAGGTGAAACGTTTCCTTAATGAATTTTCCCTTTCCCCTCAAATGGTATGAGTTGGCTACCATGTGCTAACATATTCTAATTTTCCAGTTAAGCCTTAAGAGTACTAAAATCTCCTAGTTAATCTATTATTTAACCTATAAAATTGGGTTTCTAATAGCTTGAATTAAAAAATATCCACTTCAGTAGTTTAAATTCGGAACTTTCATTGCACCGCGCTGAGCCCTAAAACCTGTCTGCCAATTTGACATAAAAGAAAAAGATGCATCCATAACTGATGTAAATATCGCAAATTTAAATATCACAAAGGGCGGACTCTATAGACCTATAGTACATGAGCCAAACCCGAAAATGAAGGTAATTGGTACAACCTGGGGTGGCAAATGCAGACTATGTTTTTTTTGTTTAGTTTTATATGTAGATTAAGAATATAGGTGATAGCAATGCCAAATTTGTAGCTTTATATGAAAAAACTTACCTTTTTAACAAAAACTTGTGTTTTTTCTCATAAATTTGAAAAAAGGTACCAGTAAAAGTGGCATATGCTATCAACAATTTTTTAATAGAGTTTTGTATGTAGATAATGAATTTTTATGATAGCATGATCTATGCAGTAGCTTTATGCAAAAAAATCACTGTTTAGTTGAACATTTTTAAATTTTTTATTGAAAATATTGTTTTTGATCAATACTGTTTAGTCCGGTCACTGAGCCATATGACCTTGGAGTAGGGTCCGACTCAAATTTTATGATTGATTCTAGTACTATTCGATGTACTAAACAAGAATATGGCGGATGTCAGACTGGCATCCTTAGGCAACTTCGAATATCGAAGGTCAAAGTTCAAAGGGCCGAAAATAGAGAAACAGATTTAGGAAAAATATGTATTTGGGGTTTCCAAACAAATATTCCCAAAGGTATTGATTTTAAACCACCACCAATAGTTGCTGGGTGGTAAAATACTTTATTTTGATTGGGTATTAATTTTCAGCCGCCATCCTGGATCCGCCATATTGGATACGAGTTAATTTTTTTAAATGTGAATGTGGTGTTGTGACACATAATTACAGACTAAATTTTCATGTTGATTACAATGCCGCAATCCGATTTTGACAATATTGTTTTGTTCTTGAGATATATTCAAATGAAAGTTCTTCCCTAAACATTTCTTATAGGGGTTTCTAAATTAAACTATTTTTTTGTTTTGTTTTTCTTATGTCTCCGGTTCTAATCACATTATAAAGTTCGTTTTGGTCTTAAAATATTCAGTGATTTAATGGCTTCAATTTTAAATATTAATAATTTAAATACGACCAGTCAGAGATGAGTAACAAAGCAACATTTAACATAAAATGTAGATTTTTCAAAATTTATTTCTACTTAAAGATTTATATCTCAGGTTTTAAGTAAGTCTAAATATTATATGTGGTCTTAAAACACTTATCTGATCTTTGGCTTTCATTTGAGCCATTTTCAACTTAAATGAGACTGCGTAATCAAAGTTATGACTGTTCAAATATCACTCGATCTTCCATATTTAACTATTTTTATTTTGTTTTTCTTATATCTCCGGTTCTAATCACATAACGTTCGTTTTTGTTTTAAAAGATTCGGTTATATGATGGCTTTAATTTGAAATATTAATAATTTAAATTCAACCAGCCAGAGAAGAGTTACAAAGCAACATTGATCATAAAACGTTTATTTTCCAAAATTTATTTTTACTTAAACATTAATATCTCAGATTCTAAGCAAGTCTAAATATTAGGTTTAGTCTTAAAACACTCATCTAATTTTTGGCTTTCATTTGAGCCACTAATCACGTTAATCCGACTTTGGGAAAAAGAGCTAAGCCTATTCAAAGATCATATGATCTTCCAAACGGAAATATTTTTGTTTTGATTTTCTTATATCTCCGGTTCTAATTATATTTTTAAGTTCGTTTTGGTCTCAAATGAAAGACAAAGATTATATAAGTGTTTTAAGACCAAACATAATATTTAGACTTGCTTAAAACCTTATATATAAATCTTTAAGTAAAAATATTTTTTTTAATCAACATTTTATGTTAAATGTTGCTTTGTAAGTCATCTCAGTCTAGTCGTATTTAAATAATTATTAGTTAAAATTAAAGCCATTAAACTACGGAATTTTTTAAGACTAAAAAGAACTTTATAATGTCATTAGAACCGGAGATACAATAAAAACAAAACAAAAAAGTAGTTTAATTTGGAAACACCCATTAAAAATGTACAGGGAACGATTTTGATTTGGGTATATCTCGATAACAAAATAATATTTTCAGAAACGAATTGCGGTGTTGTAATCAACGTGGAAATCTAGTCTGTAATGATCTGTCACAACACTACATTCACATTTAAAATAATTAACTCGTATCCAATATGGCGGATCCAAGATGGCGGATGAAAATTGATACCCAATCAAAATGAAGTATTTACTACCCAGCAACTAACGGTGGTGGTTTAAAATCAATAACTTGGAGAATATTTGTTTCGATACCATAAATACATTTTTTTCATTGTTTGTTTCTGTATTTTTGGCCCTTTGAACTTTGACCTTCAATATTCGAAGGTGCCCATATTCTTGTTCAGTACATCAAATAGGACTAGAATCAATCATTAAATTTGAGTCGGACCCTACTTCAAGGTCACATGGCTCAGCGATCAGACTACCAGTATTGATCAAAAAACAATATTTTCAATAAAAAAGTAAAAATGTTCAACTAAACAGTGATTTTTTTGCATAAAGCTACTGCATAGATCATGCTATCATAAAAATCCATTATCTACATACAAAACTCTATTAAAAAACATTGATAATATGCCACTTTTACTGGTGCCTTTTTTTTCAAATTTATGAGAAAAAACACAAGTTTTTGTTAAAAAAGTAAGTTTTTTCATATAAAGCTACACATTTGGCGTTGCTATCACATATATTTTTGATCCACATACAAAACTAAACAAAAAAAACATGGTCCGCATTTGCCACCCCAGGTGGTACCAAAAAAGTAATTAGCTCATGGACTACTAACATTTTAATTTAGTATGTTTATTAATATACCAAAAATGCAGAGTTTCAAGATTCTAATTCGCTTACTTCGGGTGATCTGTGAAACGCGAGTAGCCTATGTATGTGGTATCTGACAAATAATATAATATAAGCGTATTAGTTTTGTACAGATAGTGAATGGAACTCCTATTTTTTGTCTCTTTAAAATATTCTAGAGGCCTTCTACTGATATTTTGTAATCATAGCTCTAAAAACTGAAAGGGCGCCATTTTGAATTTTTGAATTTACCTTATTTTAGCCTTCCCAAAGAAAACATCTTAAAATCCTTCATTAGTGTGCATCTAGAGCCTATGAAGAATATTTGAGCCAAGATTCATTGCCCAAAGCCCTTCATTTTTTTAGAAAATAAGCTTTGAAAACTAAAAATGACCGCCATTTTGAATTATATAATATACCCTGTATCAGCCTTTTGAGATAATATATTTTAAAATCCTTTCTTAGTACGCATCTAGAGCCTATAATGATTAATTGCCAAGTTTCTTGGCCCAAAGCCTTATAGTTTTTTAGAAACTGTGATCAGTGAGTCAGTCAGTCAGTAAACCGTTTTTGGCTTTTATATATATAGATGACAAGTAACAACTGGATCCAGTTTCAAATTAGATCAGGTAACCGAACAGGTAATCTTCAGATTGTGATCTGAGCACTGAGCAGATTGTGAGTTTTTCACTGGAGGCTTATGCCCCATTAATTGAGTTGTCTTTACACATATGATAAATACAAGAGTTGTAAACTGAAAACAAGTAAAATTAATAGGTATGTGCTTGTAGTGATTTCTGCAGTCGAGTCAAGTTTACAAAAATACTTGGGAGTTCCAAGCTTTTAAAGAGTAAACGTTATACTTGAATTATTACAACTATGAAGTGCGAGAGGGGGGTAATTTATGTACTTATCATTCACCAATGACAGGCCATCCCAACGAAGGCAGAGGAAGAACACGAGAAATTCCAAAATCTCCAAAAATTCATTAGTCACTATCACTAACTAGCGGACAGCAATCAGCAAACTTTTATAACAAGATAATAAAAACAATAAACTAAAATTATTCATTCAATGTGAAACGACGTCATGACAAAAACCAAAATGCTCCGGCCAATGACATACTTGGTGGAACCTTGTGAACTATACTCCGTGATTTCCTTTGTTTACGTGAAGGACATACTTGTTGCTTGTGAGAGATAAGTGAAATTTCCCTCCCTCTTGCGCTTCATAGTTTTGTTAATTCTACTATAATAACCTGATTAGATTTAGGGCACTTCTCTTGGTACAAATTAAATTTGTAAATGGTATACTATCAAAAGCTTTGCTAAGATCACATGATACTAGACACAAGAATTGTTTTTTCAAAGACCATTAGGGTAGTGTTTCCCAAACAGTGGTTCATGTACCAGTGTACCACTACACTGGTGGTATGCGATGACCTTTCAGGTAATATGTTTTGACATTTCAGATGGTACACGATGAACTTTCAGGTGATACTTTAGAGATTAAGTAGTAAAACATCAAAATACTAAGTTTCCAAACAAACGCTGTGCCGTAGAGATTGTACAACCTTACTGCTATAACACAGTTGCATATTATGTTTTTTTAGAAATTATTAACTTTGTTGGTAACAAGATTGGCCATAATATGCTAATTTCGTAATATCTTTTTCTGACCAGTGTACCAGATATATTTTTCTAAGTTGAAATGATTTTCTGAATCTAACAATGAACACAAGATACACTCACATAAGCGACAAGACGCATGTCACAGGCTATGGGCAATGAGTGGCCCACAACGACTGTGTAAAAAGTTTTTAGAAATTCCTTGAGTACGCAGGTCTGCTGCGATAGGGGTATTTTATTCCTGCCTAAAGAGCCTTTCTATACTAAAAACGTGAGCATATTTAGCGCCCCACCGACAAATCCCCCAAAGGTGTCGCTGCCATGGGTAGGCTTATGCTCAATATCGGCGGTCCTTGCTCATGCGGTTTTCAACTTTTTGAACAGCAAGACTCATTTACACCTTATTTAAATAAATAGGCTAACAATGGCAAGCTAAGCAACAGTTGGGCCCTTGGCTAAGCCCAGCAACAAGCCAAGGCCATAAAACATACATGAATGTTTGTTTTAAAACTTAATTCTTTGGAAAATTTGTTTCGTAATCCTGGATAAACGTTCCAAGCCTTGAAAATCTACGATCGGGCGAGGCCCCCAGTTCACCCTTTTGTTGGGGGGGGGGGGGGTTACCAGACCCCCACCTAGCCCCCCCTTGCCCCTATCCTGGATCCACCACTGTATGGTATGAATTTGTCTTTAGACAGGAATATTATGTACCTCGTCGCAGCAGACCTGGGTACTTAGCGAATTTGACATTTTTTTTCTGCTTCACAAAAGTATATGTGTAGGTAGAAGATACAACATGCCTTGGAATTAAATTAATTGTCAAAAAACATTTTGCAATTTTGCAAAATGCTGCAGATGAAACAAATAGTTTTGACTGTAACACACTCTACCTCTTTCATAGGTAGAGTGTGTTACAGTCAAAACTATTTGTTATAAAGAAAAAAGGTCGTTTAATTATCTCTAGTCAGGGATTTTATTTTGTTGTTATATTCCTGACAACTGTTTTGTTATTCTACTGCAATTCCCTCTGTTGATATTTATGTGTAAACATTTCTATTTCATTAATTTGTCATAAATCATAAATTTTACATTTCTCACTGATTTATAATTTTTAGTAATCCGTTACACGTTAGGAAATTGTTTAAGGATTGGGAATCATCAGTAATATTATTTTTCAATCAGAATATTAATGGTAATTTGCATTTATAGAAAAATATAACAATGCTCCAGTGAGTGATCAACCTCAATAATAATTAACAATAGCGAGCAAACAAAACACTTTATTTTATAACAATACATCACAATGAATAACTTATGATTTTAGAGTTACTTAGAAATTTTGATCTTAAAATTAACAATAGCGAGTATTTAAATGTAATATATGGAATAAATGTATTTAAAATCTAAGAGTAAAATGTTAGCTATCGATTCGTTTTGAAACATTTTGGAAATATTCCTAAATTACAAAATAAACCTAAATTTAGCTTGCTAGCGAGACTCTACTTGTAACTGTTTGGTCACTCGACATTAAATATATTAAAAAACATATTTTCAGTACCAGAAATTTGTACTAGTTGCAGAGAAACCTTAAGCAAGATTCCAGTGCTGTTAAATGCATATTTATGAATAGCAAGCCCAAAATACAGTGCTTAATAAAGTATTTTTAAAGCAAAACGGTCATTCACTTGGGGTTGGTTATTCACTCACTGGTGCACTCCCCTACAGTAATATAAAATAAATTAGCTGGCGCTGGCAATAACAAATATGTCAAAGGATAAACATGAGTGTAACAAAAGTGAAACCCTCTGAAGTAGGCGGGTTTCCTGTGGTGGTTCCTTGCAGTGGTATGCCACAATATATAAAAGCGAGCACCAAGAGGTTGGGAACCACTGCATTGTGACAAGTACTGCCAAAGTAGTAGATTTTTCCTGTCAAAAACCAAATAGGGAACTAGAGTGTAAATTATGTGGTTCAAAGTAATTATTCAGCCAATAATACATGAGCGCCTCAAAAAAAAAAAGAAAGAAAAATAGGTACTAAAGATATTGAACGGTAATTATGAAGCATTTTTAATCAACTTTTTAAAAGTCAGAAATGATTGTGAATACCTTTAGAGCCTGTGCAAAATATCCTTCTGTCATGCATAGGGGAAGGCGAGTCCTTGACAGTCGAGTAGTTGCTACTACTCGAGGTCTAGTCGAGTAGTTCCAACTACTTGACTTGTCGAGTCGAGTAGTTAGTTACCCCCGCCATTTATGCGGCGGCCGAGTTTACGTGCGATTTACGTTTGTGCGATCAAATTTTACAGCCGATCGCGAGTTACGCAAAGTTATGTCTGCCGTTTATCCGCAATCGGCAGATTGTTTATCGCAGCCGCTCGCTAGTTTCACAATAAGCAGCATTTTCTGTTCATTTGTGGCCGGCAAATACGCGCGACTGTTTTTTACGGCCGATCGCTAGTTTCGCAAAGTTGCATTTCGTTTATTTACGATCGGCAAATACACGCGATCGTTTTTCGCGGATGACGGCGACTTTTGCAAGGCTACATTTGCCGATTTTCGGCGATCGGCAATTACGCGTGCTCGTATTTCGCAGCTGACCGCGACTTTCGCAACACTACATTTGCCTATTTTCGGCGATCAGCAAATACGCGCGATCCTATTTCGCGGCAGATCGCGAGTTTTGAAAAGCTACATCTGCCGTTTGTCCACTACTCGCCCACCCCCTAGTCATGCACATGTTTATTGTATAAAGCATGCGGATCACTTACCAAACTAATAGTTTTTTATGCGATGGTATGACATTGATCTAAAGAACCTCAATATGATAACAAGTCCTTGATATAACATGTTTTTTAAGCCCTACACTCCGCCATAACACATAAACAGACCTCAACATTACATATTTCTTGATTTAACCTTTTTTTATGAAGTCCCTTCAGATTCGTGAGTGTATTTTTTATCATGAGGAAAGCCACAGGTAACTGTGTATTTAAATATAAACAAGTCATGAAGTTCAAAGCTCACAAAGAAACAAAGCAGCATGTATTAAAAGATAAACATGACAAATCACCGGTACATGACACAGGGATCGATACAAAGTCCGTTACATTAAAAGTTCACTTTAAAAACTAAAAACCTTAAAAAGAGACCAGTTCTTAAAATAATACAAGAAAAATACGACAAAACAATCCAAAATATTGAAAAATGTAGATGTGTTTAGCCTAGTTAATTAATATTATTGCACTAAGATTTTTCTGCAAACTCCGCAGTCAGGGCCGTATTTGCTTTAGAGCGTTCGGGGCGAGCGCTCAGGGCTAGAGGCTTAAAGAGGCCTCAGGGAAGAAAAGGGATAGGGAAAACGGCGGCAGGCGGGAAAAGAGTCCGTCACGTACTGCTACGCAGGGCCGTATATATGAGGACTTGTAATCAGATAGCTGAAACAAAAAGTCACCACTTTTTGCCGAGAGTGTAGGGCCTCATTTTGGGGCCCTCTGGGGCCCTAAATACGGCCCTGTCTGCAGTTCTCTTAAGCTAAGGTAAAATGTAACTATAAAACCATTTTAGTCTATGTAAAACTATTGAAACATGAGTTTACACTTGTTAAACATTTTTAGGTTTGTTTCTTAAAATTGTATACAATAAGATCTGTTAACAACAATAATTGTAAATAGGTCAGTGGTCCTTCAAAAAGTACATATTCACAGTTGTGTATTAAAACCAAACTATTGGTAACATTTGACTTATTTCACCTAGTAATAGTAAGGGTTTATAGCTTCAGTAGAGAGTTAATGGTCACCAGCCAGATGTTGCTGGAACCACAACACTGCGTTGATGGTTGCGTCGATGTCAACCGGCACCGTGGACAACGAGTGGTTGTCATCGTACAAGTTCATCCTGCATTCAACCAAAGATCAATTGAAATCTGATGTCTAAAATACCCCCGTAAAAATCACATAAGCAAGAAAGCAGGCAGATAACTTCATTTTTTCCCAGTTTTTAATGACTTTTTGTAACTGCTTTAATTGTCAACCAACAACAATTGTTCTACTGTTTATGAACTCAGAGAGAATTTCTAGTTTGAATCTACCTTTACAAATCCAACTCACTTGCAAGGCACATTGAAGGCGTTAAGCGTGTGGTAGTACAGCGTGCCCTGGGACGGCGGCACTCGCAAGTCCTTCTTTCCGATGTTGAGTAGCGTGGGTGCCTTGACCTTGGTGGCATACTGTATCGGTGACACTCGCCGTAGCTGCTCTAGAAACTCAGGCGTCATCTCCACCTGCTCCCGGCCCGTGTATGTGAACCCCGCCTCCACCACAGCCCTGCCAACGCAACACAACTGTAGAGAGGCTGCTGGTACTGTATCGCCGACACTCGTCACAGCTGCACTAGAAACTCAGGCGTCATCTCCACCTGCTCCCAGCCTGTGTATGTGAACCCCGCCTCCACCACAGCCCTGACAACCAAACACAACTGTAGAGAGACTGCTGGTACTGTATCGCTGACACTCCTCACAACTGCACTAGAAACTCAAGCGTCATCTCCACCTGCTCCCGGCCCGTGTATGTGAACCCCGCCTCCACCGCCCTGCCAACGCAACACAACTGTAGAGAGGCTGCTGGTACTGTATCGCTGACACTTGTCACAGCTGCACTAGAAACTCAGGCGTCATCTCCACCTGCTCCCGGCCCGTGTATGTGAACCCCGCCTCCTACATGGCCCTGCCAATGCAACACAACTGTAGAGAGGCTGCTGGTACTGTATCGCTGACACTCATCGCAGCTGCACTAGAAACTCAGGCGTCATCTCCACCTGCTCCCGGCCCGTGTATGTGAACCCCGCCTCCACCGCCCTGCCAACGCAACACAACTGTAGAGAGGCTGCTGGTACTGTATCGCTGACACTGAAATTTTAAAGTAAACTCATCGCAGCTGCGCTAGAAACTCAGGCGTCATCTCCACCTGCTCCCGGCCCGTGTATGTGAACCCCACCTCCACCACAGCCCTGCCAACACAACACAACTGTAGAGAGGCTGCTGGTACTGTATCGGTGACACTCGTCACAGCTGCACTAGAAACTCAGGCGTCATCTCCACCTGCTCCCGGCCCGTGTATGTGAACCCCGCCTCCACCATGGCCCTGCCAACGCAACACAACTGTAGAGTTGCTGCTGGTACTGTATCAGTGACACTCATCGCAGCTGCACTAGAAACTCAGGCGTCATCTCCACCTGCTCCCGGCCCGTGTATGTGAACCCCGTCTCCCCCACAGCCCTGCCAACGCAACACAACTATAGAGAGGCTGCTGGTACTGTATCGCTGACACTCGTCACAGCTGCACTAGAAACTCAGGCGTCATCTCCACCTGCTCCCGGCCTGTGTATGTGAACCCCGCCTCCACCATGGCAAACGCAACACAACTGTAGAGAGGCTGCTGGTACTGTATCGCTGACACTCGTCACAGCTGCACTAGAAACTCAGGCGTCATCTCTACCTGCTCCCGGCCCGTGTATGTGAACCCCGCCTCCACCGCCCTGCCAACGCAACACAACTGTAGAGAGGCTGCTGGTACTGTATCGCTGCACTGAAATTTTAAAGTAAACTTGATTACTTTATTCCTAGAACCTTAATAATGTCTTTGTCAGTAACTAAGCTTTAATACTATCCATTTTTAATTATAATTTTTATCTTTCTATCATATTCACTTCACTTTAAAATACACCTTTAATGGTGGTCGCCATTTTATAAGGTATGGTTATCTAATCTGATATACTTACAAATGCCTTTAGTTGTAAGGAAGTAGGGGTGTGCGAGTATTCGACGGGTCGAGCTTTTTAGGTCGAGCTTTTCAGTATTCGGCTCGGCTCGACTTTTTTCAAAAAAGCTCGACTCTCGAGCCGAGCTTTTGATAAGAGAGTTCTTATCATAAAGATGATTATTGCGATCTATTTTTGGACACGATAAACCGGAAGAGCGTTTCCCTCCCAAGAAAAACATAAACAAAAAATATTCCTTAGTGATAAGGAAAGGACATTGACAGGTAACAAGAAATATTATCTCCATTTAGAAGGAAATCGGAGCTATATTTAGTTGACCTTGGAGAACCCAAAATACAGCAATAAAGTCTATTGTTTTATCACCTGACAAGTATAAAAATAGAGTAAAAAGTACATAACTATGTTTTAATCATTATAGTTCCTGAAAATATCTTATGTAAGAATGTTAATTATTTGGTCTATTTAATTAATTTTCATTTAGTTATTTCGAGTGAATAAAACTAACACTTATTTTGCAGAATGTTATTTAATATTTTTCTTCTTTTTTTTCTTTCATTATCATCACTTGCATTAAACACGATTCATAAATGGGCGGTAGGTGGTGCTTTTTTTTTACAATGAATGAGATTTTGGATGAAATTATCGATTCTCGTGATGTAAATGCACTTACATACAACGAATGTAAGGATTTCAAGTTTTTTAGTGAATGTGACAAGAATGTGAATAACAGTATTACCATTCTAAGTTTAAACATTAGAAGTTTTAATAAGCATTTTGATGAATTAACAGTTATTCTAAATAATTTTGAAGTGAGTTTTGATGTCATTGTTTTAACTGAGACTTGGTTGTATGAATCTGTTGCGAATGTTAGTATGAGTGGGTATGATGTGGTGATGAACAGGGAAAGCAAGAATAAAAATGATGGTGTGATTGTGTTTGTGAAAAAGTGTTTTGCTGTGTGTGCGGAGGAAGTGAGTATGTTTGGGGCCACATGTGTTAAACTGGATATTACGTTTGGCAGAGAGAGGGTGTCGCTGCTATCTGTGTATAGGAGTCCATCTAGTGATCTATCGCTACTTATCGACGACCTTGAGACATTTCTTGATAACAGGCCTAGGGACAGGACGTACTGGCTGGTTGGCGATATAAATATTTGTATTTTACCGGAGACTGAAAACGCATTTTCTCAACGGTATCTCGACGTATTGTATGGGTCGGGCTCCACCAGCTGTATTAATGTACCAACTAGGGTCTCGGGTTTGACCAAAAGTTGTATTGATCATATTCACACAGACAGTAAACATACGCATCATATTAAATCCCCGTCATTAAATCAGGAATGACTGATCATTTTTTTACTGTCGCACAATTTCCCTGTAACGTCAACAAAAACTCAACTACAGTACACCTCGGATTATCCGGACCCCACATTATCCGGATCCCGGATTATCCGGACCGGTCCATCGGAGAAATTGAAAAAAATTAAAATCACGACAAAAACATGATTTTAGCGGGAATACAGGTGAAATGCGCCTTCTAAAAGTAAAATGCAAATCTAATACATTACTGTATGCATTTAGAATCACAATAATTGAAGGAATCACATTGCCTGAACAGTTCACTACAGTGTTTTCGCGAACAAAGTTTTCTTGGGGCGCTAGCAATAATCAATAAAGGCAAAGCCTACGGCAATTTTGCGAATTTGTTTATTGTTGTCATTTGATTTGTTACGTTATTTCCTAAGAAGAGTTACTGTAATAAGTTTTGAGTTACTTTAAGTAATAATTATTTAAGTTTGAGATATTTTGAGTTATGATTATTTAATTTTAATAAATTAAATATTTTTATCTGGCGTTTTATTCCAAACCTGAACCATAGGTACGGTAAAAGTTAACATTATATTCGTATGATTAATAATAAAGTTTGGTTCTTAAATTTGTTTCAAAATTGAACCCTCGTAAAATTTGAGAGACTAACATGTTTTAGAGTATTGACACACAGTTTGCAGCATCAATTTAGCTGGGGCTAAGTTACGCGATCGCAATTTAGGTAATTTTATATTGACCTCGGATTATCCGGATTTTTTGTTATCCGGATCATTGTTCCGCCACATTAATCCGGATAATTCGAGGTGTACTGTAATTTCAGTGGCAATAATTCTCACTCTAAACAATTAGATTATCATACTGCCGCCCATCTTAACTCTGACACGGATTGGTCTTCTGTAACTAGTTTAGAGGATGTAAACGAAAGCTGTGACCTTTTCATAAAAACATTACAGCATATTATTGAACATGCACAAAAATTAAAACCTGTCGCTCAAAAGAGGTTAAAATAAAGCCCTGGATCACTGCTGGATTAATAAGATCATCAATTCGGGTCAGAGATGGGATGAGTGAACTCTTAAAACGTCAACCTTTCAATACAAATTTAAAAATAAGATTTAAAAGATACAGAAACGTTTAACTAAATTAATTCGCTCAGCAAAAGAAAAATTTTATCGCAATAACATTAACGAATCTAGAAATGATAAAAAAAGATTGTGGACAAATATTTAGGATTTATTGGGAGTCAAAAATAACAAGGAAAATTTTCCAATAAACATTTTTTTAATGATAAAGAAAATACAACATCTGAAGATATCAAGTTTGCTGCAGTAAAATCAATGAGTATTACGTTGGGGTGAGGGCCAACCTTGCCAGTACTGAGCCAACCCCCTGTTTCAAAGCCTGGCATGAGAGATGAGGATTACAGGGTGGATTCGAGCCTCCAGCTGGACCTGTAACTGAGGCTGAGCTCCTCAAGGTGGTGCATAGTTTAAAGGGACGCTACCAATGTCGGACAACGCCAAATCCAGACTGTTTAAAATTCCCAAACACCAAATTCGGACAGCGCCAAAGTCGTACAGTGCCAATCCCGGACTGTTTTGAAACAGTCCCGATTTGACGTGAGCGTCAGGTGCCAAACCCGGACAGTTTCATTTCTGACCACAAACGACAAAGTCGGATGGCGCCAAACCCAGACGGTTAACATTATGACGCCACTTACGAAAGTGGCTCTGTTGGGTTAAGATATAAGTGACGCAAGTCTGTCGCCGTGGGCCGAAAAAGTGAATTCTATCCGATCAAAAAAATGTTTGTCTTAAAAGTTGTGTAGTAGGCCTAGTATGAACAGCATAAAATAGTAGGCAAGAGAGATTAGTATATCTTTAGACTGTGCAAACCGTGTAAAGATTAGATTTTTTTGTAAAAAACTGAAGTTTTTAGAATTTGTTTAGATATATTTAATTTTGTCTGATCGTATACATGTATACCCCAAAGGTACTACTGTACCATAAGGCCACAATAACTAGTGCAAAATAATAGGCCCAAGCGATGAAAATTTTTGACAGCGCAATCAGTTTGAAATTCAGTTTTTGGTGAAAACTTTCAAATTTCCTCTTGAATTATATGCTAACGCTATATTAAATCCAGATAATAAGATGATACTTAATGTAAAAATAAGAAGCACTGACTGTAATGTACTACTCTCATGGTTGGGTGGTAGGAGGGCACGGGTGGAACTCGTTATGCAACCACCTCCCTGTGGTGAGTCCTGTTTTATATGAACTGAAGAAGAGTTGTTTGGTGTAGCATTGTATAGCAGGCATGAAAATAAGACAGCATGGTGAAAAAACCATGGTGAAACAACGAATCCCGGATTTTACGAATAAAAGAAGAATTTCCGAAAAGTTCTACTTTCAGTATTACAGCCGTCTATAAATCCTACCCTTTTCTATACTCTTATATGAGCAATGTTTGTAACGTAATTTTTGGGGGTCAAAGGAAATATTCACGTGATCTCCTACCCCGAGAAATCAGTCACCGTGAGCAAGACTCGGAATCGCTCAGAAGGAGCTGATTCCAGGGTTCACTATAATTTTGAAAAAAAAGTAATCGTGGGGCAACTCTCGTAACTACCTTACGCAGGGCTCAGAGCAACCGGACGCAACAATACTGTTCAAAGAACGAGTTGCCTCATCCTCGCCCTCGTAAAATGAAATAATTCTGCCTATAACGACGAAACGACTAAGTCGTGCAAAGGAATCGCTCTAACGTTAGCCCCTGCTCACACCCTTGCTTGCTAAAGGGTTACAATGAACAAGAGGCTCCACCCAACCGTTTTGGGTTACCACGGGCTAAGTATGAGACCGTAGCGTGGCCCGCGACTCTACACGGAAATCGTGAAAAATATAAATAAAACTTTCCGGGGCTTATTCGCAGGCGTAAGGCCTAACCGAACGTTGTTCGCAACCGCTCAGTGCGTCACCCAATTAATAGTTTATTAATTGGGTTGCCTTGGCGTAGCACGTGCTCTGTGACTTGTCGCGACGTGAGTGCAAGTACGGAGTAGACGAAAAATTAAGTTGCTGCACTGAGTAAATGTGACTAAATCGTCTAGTATTTAATGCTACAATATTTTTGTAAAGGGGAGAAAGGCTAGGCCTAACAAGAACGTGAATTAATCTATGCGTCTATTCGAGAATAATCGCCTACGACAAACTCGGACAGGTTCGTGAGGATGTAAAGTCGTCTAAAAGTCCGTAATTTTGTCTCTATCGGGATATTCCCGTGAGTCGGGTCGATAAACGTGTTAGTAAAGCTAAACGTTAAACAACGAAACGTAAATGGCGAGGGAATCGTACCTCCGTATCGTGTTTGACCGTCGTCGAGTCGAGTGTCGAGTCTCGAGTCGTGTACATCTCGGCTGCTGGTCCACGAATAATCGCCACGAGGAGCACAGTCCGGGTCCTCTCCCCTCCTGGATTTCCCAAAGTAGGGGTAGTCAGCTGTTCACCCCGTGACGTAAGAAACAGCTGATCGATGGGTAGCCAGTCGGAGAAAAGAAGCCTCAAGATGGCTACCCTCAACGATTGTCAACAGACGCCGGTTGAGGTTAGTCTGGGTTGTCGTTCTTGTAAACAGTGATTACTGGTTTATTGTAATGCGTAGCCGTCCTTGTCAGTGTAATTAAAGTTATTTTATGGCATACAGTGATTTGGTAAATGAGTTATTACCCAGGATATTTCGTAAAGTGGTAATTCAGTGTTGTGCAACTTAGGGTGGTCCTAGGCCTCGGTGCCTATAGGTTATAGGCCCAGACGTACGGGTGAGTTGAGTAGCGTCTGTTTACCAGCTTAGCCGTTTACTTTTACCCCCCCTACAAAAAGGCACCTTACATGTAATCTTACGTGTATGTTTGCTTGCACAACGATCTCAAAATTGGCTCCGAGGATTTCCTTGAAAATCTTGAAATAAGTAATTTATGACTAAAAACGTGTTATATACAGATTACTTGGCCAGAGAAAATTTAATAACGTAATAAAATTAATTTTAAAGTTGTGAAAGTTTAACATTGCCCTTATGAGTTGCCATGACAGCAACGATTTAATCAAGGAAATTGTAAAAATCATAACAGCTGTTTGCAAACTACAGCCATCTATGAAAAATCCAGCATGTGGGGTAAAGGTTGTATGGAGTGATAATTTCTTTTCAATTTTATGACACTGACAAATTTTATATGAAATAATACAGAACAGAGCTCAGTCCACCAGGTATTGTTTTTAATTAGACAAAAAAATTGCGTTGAGGTGGTAGTACAACCTTTTAACAAGACCCAGTGTATAATTTTGACTATCTGGACTTCGGATTGCATTAGCATAACAACAAACTAATTTAAGAGGAAATTTGATTTTTTTTTGCCAAAATCTGAATTTATAAGCTGATTGCTCAGCCTGAAATTATTATCACTTAGGTCTATTATTTTGCAATAGTCATTGTTGCCCTCTGGTGGTACTTATATGGAGGTACCTACTTTTGGGAAATACAGGTTTAAAATCGGTCAAAATTAAATACATTTTTAAAAATCATCAAAATTTCAGTTTTTTTACAAAAAATCTAAAAGTCACACGGTTTGCGCAGTCTAAAAATAAAATCTCTCAAGCTTCATGTTGTTTATACAAGGCATACTAAAAACTTTTAAGACATACATGTTTTCGATTAGATAACATTTGCCTTTTTCGGCCTACCCACATCGGGGGTACCCAACAATGTTGCTATTGGTAGGTATTCTACAGTCCAATATATTTTTTTTAAGAGGGCCATGGCTTCTCCTGACCATGGTAATGCATAGCAGCTAAATTAGCTTATTGTGCACCCAATACAAATCAGTTTTATTAAGGTAGTTTTTTCATTCATAACTAATGTTTTGGAAAAAAATCGAATAATGTTGTAACCTTAACTACAATTTTGGGTACCTGGGAAAAAACTTTTCAGAGAGGCCTCTTTAATTAAAACGAGTTTCACATACGCCCCTTTGAAGCAATGGATTTCTTAAGGTTCGTATTTAAATAAAAACTGTCATAATGAGTCTAAATAAACATTAAATAAACTGTTTGCATTTAAAATAAATCCAAAGTAAACTAATTAGTAGCCCAAATTAAGAACAGTTCAAATTAGAAATCTATAAGTATAAAAGAGGATGTTGGTATATATATATATATATATATATTTAGTTGGCAGGGATAAACACAGAAACCGCTGGACCGATGGCCACGAAACTTGGTACATACATGTAGAATTTCATGGAGTAGGTTTATACACCTTCAATTTCGTGATAACATTCAGGGCTTAGCCCTGGGACCGTCTTAAAGGTACCCATGTCAGGGATTTTGCAATAATTTGAGTTAGATTTGTTTACTAACTAAACATATGAAAGTAAAATTTAAAACAGGTGATGTAAATTAATGGTATTTCTTTCTGCTATTTAACTGTATTTTTGTTAAAATGAAGATTTGTTACTTGGTGCCAGGTGGTCAATGAATTAGACTTTTGCATTTTTTCAAAGTGTAATACACTATATAAAATGCTGATAATATGTAGTATAATATAAAATAAATAACTGATTACTGAAGGACTCCAGTGATCACTGATCACTTATACTTGAAGGACTTTTTTTATGACAACTAACTGCTATTTAAAGAGGAAGAGTGTGTTACTGTAAAGAATTAATTTTACCTACAACACTTTAACAAAATTGCCGTGACGGCTCATTCAAACGTTTTGCTCAATATAGAGTCTAAAAACGTAAGACAGCACTTTTTAATAATTGCTGGAGTGGCATTGTAATTTTTTGTTCAAGGTAGACCCTAAAACCTTAAGAAAATGATCTTTTACAGTGAATAAAATTTCAAGCTAACTTCTTTGATTCCTCTAACACGTATGCCTTCATGAAGGAAATAAATAGGATTTCTATTACGCAGGTCTGCTGCGACGGGGGTGCATAATAAAGTTTTAATTAAGGGTAACATATGCGAGCAGATTCAAAGTGCCATCGAAAAAGCCAAGGGTGCCGTTCCTTATATTGTGCCCCATGATCACCATCAGGGCAAGCTCAGGTACCGTGGAAACGACCATTAAATGCTTCTCGGCGTTCGTCTCTGTAAATTGGCCTCTTGAGTGTGTGAGCGCAATCCTCTTCACCTGATAGCACGATCGACTGGACAGCCGACACAAGCAAAACGCACTTGCAAGAGGAAGGACCACTGATATTGGGCATGAGCCTACCCAGGGCAGCAACACCATTTGGGGCTTTGTCGGTGGGGCGTTGGATATGGTCACATTTTTTTATGTACAGGCAGTTTATGCAGGAATATAATACCCCCGTCGTAGCAGACCTTCGTACTAAGAGCGAATTTCTAAAAACTTTTGCTTTATGGAAGTACATTTGATATGTTCAAAGAAGTAGATACATTACATACATTAGATTTTACAATAAGAAAAATAAATGGGAAAGCAAAACTATATAATTCATGGGTGATAGTGTATGTATAATTTTAATCGTGAGCGAAGCCACGGGTTCTTCTAGTAAATATATAAAATATTACTTTTGAACACGTTGGTATTGAATTATTTCCGATTTTCAAAAGTTGTTTCTCACGTGTTTACCCTTTGATTGGAGACCTCCTGACCGATTCTTGTGATTTCTAAAAAAATGTATTCTCGTCGCAAAGAAATAAGAATGAAATTGCGATTAAACCTGGTTAACTAAAGCAATGCACATTACATTTTTATTGATTCAGAGACAAACGTATTAATATATTTCCCGTTTTTTCCATGCTGAAAATTGGCTTAAAAGGCTTTTAAGTCTCTGCATCTAAATTTAAACTACAAAAGACGACGTGAAATAGTTTGCTGCAAGCAAAGGGTTTCCTAATGACTCAATGTATACAAAGAAACAATTTGTGAAAGGTAATTCCCTAATACGGAGAACATGTGTCAATGAAATAAGGCAAAGTTTTTCCAATGAAAACGTCCATAACCCATCACCTGCACTCGCAGTGGGGGACGGTACATTCCATCAGGTGCACTGAGAATGATGAGGGCATTTGAAAATATTTTGTTGAATACTTGCCTCTCGGGAAAGGTTTCCCGAAGAAAACCACATTCACGGTAGGAACACAGCTATGTATATGCGTATTATGTATATATTAATGTATGTATTAATTTGTATATTTTGTAAATAGTAGTAATTTCCATTTTTATAATTGCCTTGACCTTGTAATTTCAGTTAGTAGTAATAAATTATTGTATGGAGTGAATATTAAACTTGACAAAGGCTTTGGCCGCTTGTCATATAGAGTGAGCTGTTTGTATTTTGAAGGAGAACAGATTACTTATATGTGAGCGGCAAGCCTGATTATTCTCAACCGACAAACCAATCAACGGGACGTTGTATTTTGAGCTGAATTCAATGGTGCCAACAAAAATTGGATTATTTTTATTTTTTTATGTAAAAAACTCAAAAAACCCATTTTTGGGGGGTTTTACCCCCTTTACCCCCCCTTCCGATAGACCGATTGGGCTGGATTACGAACTCGACCGAATAATTACTACTTTACACATCCATGCCAAATTACATTAAGATTGGATCATTTTTACGCGAGTTATCGTGCTTAAAGACACATATATACATACAAATACCTAAACCTGAAGGCTCAGAAGATCAGAGAAGACATTCAATTCAACAAAAATTGTTTATCAAAGGATTTAATTCCAAACTATGTTCAACTTCACACAAGATCAAATACCCAAGCTGCTTTAAGAACAATTAAAACTGCCCAAAAAATATGGATTAAAGAAGAAATAAATTACCAATACTCCAAACTAAAAACTATAAATGAATCTATGAAAAATGTATTTGATAACATAAAAAATATTTATCATACTGAGAGCATAGATGAGATATTACAATTTATTTCAGACTGGATCAAACCAATTATAACACTGAAAAGAGAAACTCACAAAAGAAAACTTGATAAATTATGTGAAAATCAAAAAGGTAAATTTTTAAAAATATACGAAACAGATGAAATGAAGTTCAGCCCAGCACTAAAAAATCTCACCACAATACAATTTACAGAAGAAGAGAGTTCCTTGCTCAACAAATCCATAAAATACAACATAAATCTTGATGAAAAGAAATATATAGTTGAAGAAGATCTGATTTCATTTGAATCTGTAATCCGAAGAAAAAATCCAAGCATTCAAGATCATATAAGAATTAATTTTGTACATGAATTTGAAAAGTTAAAAAAGAAAGAACCTAAAGCTGAAATAAAAAAGAAAACTAAAAAAGATATGGATCTAATCAATACAATATCAAATAAATTAAAAGAAAATAATGCCATTCTTTCAAAAGCAGATAAAAGCAACTCTGTTGTAATAATAAACAAAACCGACTATGATACAAAAGTCAAAGAGTTTTTGAAAGATGATAATTTTACAAAACTCAATCAAGATCCAACAGAAGAATATTCTAAGGAAATTAATACACTAATAATGAAATGTAAAAGCTTAACCAAAAAAGAAAAATGTGAACTAAAAATGGAAAAACCGAAATCGCCCATACTGCGAGGCCAACCCAAAAAGCACAAAAAAGATATTCCCATCAGACCAGTGGTAAATTTTCAAAATGCCCCATGTTACAAAATATGTAAATATCTTCTCAATAAAATAAAAAATAATATAACTTGGGAAGATAATTTTAGTGTAAAAAATACATATGATCTTATAGAAAAAATCAAAGATGTAGAACTATCTCAAAATTCACTATTCTTATCGTTTGATATAAGTAGTATGTTTACAAACATCCCTACAACAGAAACTATAAATATTCTTCGCTCTAACTTTATTAAACTTAAAACAATGAAGAAAAATGAAATTGAAGAAATAATTAAATTAACTAAAATGGCACTTAACCAAAATTATTTCACGTTTGATTCATCATTCTATTTACAAAAAGATGGGTTACCTATGGGTTCGCCCCTTTCAGGATTAATGGCAGACATTTATATAAACAACCTAGAAGTAAATCAAATCCTAAGCAATCAAAATCCTATAAAAGACAAAATAAAATATTGGTTTAGATATGTTGACGATATAATTTGCCTTTTTGATGGTAACGAAGAAGAAGCTCAAGAGCTCAATTTATATATCAACTCTTTATCAAGAACAATTCAGTTTACATCAGAAATACAACAAAATGAAATAAACTTCCTAGACATAACTATTTTTAAAGACAAAAACAAACATGCTTTTAAAATGTTTAGAAAAGCAACAACAACAGAAGTAATTATTCCGGCAGACTCCAACCACCCGTGGTCTCATAAATTAACAACACTCCATTCTTTAATAGACCGTTTGTTAACAGTCCCCATGAAAAAAGAAGATTTTAAAAGAGAAAAAGAGACAATATTATACCTGGCAATAAAGAATGGATATAAACCATCAATGATAGGGAATATGATAAAAAAGAAAACAAAAAAACTCGAAAAAGAAAGAAATAATACCAATGACAATGAAAAGAAGAAATATGAATACATATGCCTACCTCATAACACCACACTTAATAAAGCATTCCGTAAGACTTTCAAAAATACCGAAGTAAAAATTGCCAATAAGAATAAAAATAATTGTTTTTCAAAAACAGAAAATAAAAAAGATGAATATACAAAAGCTGGAGTTTATCAACTTAAATGTGGTAATTGTGATAATATCTATATTGGACAAACAAGAAGGAATTTTAAAATAAGGTACAAAGAACACTTGCAAGCTTACAAGTCAAAAAATTTAACAACAATGAAATCAAACTATGCAGAACACCTCATCAAAGAAAAACACAATTTTACTAAAATAGATGAAAACCTAGAAGTACTAACCTACGAATATGACAAAGAAAAATTAAATGTCAAAGAAGATTTATGGATATTTCTAAAGAAAAAAGAACATCCTAACAAACTTTTAAATTCAACTCACCTTTCACAAGGAAATGTAATTTTTGAAAAGATTTACCAATTAAAAAGTAAAAATTTCAAATAATTTATATATAATTCAAAAATTTTATTGTAAACTGTCTGTTAATTTAACATATGTTAACTTATTTGTTTATTTATATTATTTTGAAATAGGTTATCTATACATGACTTGAAAATGACCTAATGTGTCGAAACTAGTTGTCGAAATAAAAAATGTTCCAAAAAAGGGTACTTTGTTTCTTAACTTAATAATGTTAACTAAAATAATATATATATATTTATGAAAATGAACGAAAAGTGTTTTTTGCTTCTGGGGGCCCCAAAATGAAAAGTTATCATTGTCTTGGGCTTAGGTCTTACCATGAGTACTACGGTAACAGCTTCTTCCCTATAGGGGAAATTCGCTAATATGCCAATGGTCTCAAAATTGAAATAGGCCTAATAAAAGTTGAATCAATTTGAGTTAACAATTTATATAAGAAAGTTCACATGGATAACATCTTCAGGTAGGTTACTTGAAATAATTAACTAGGCTTGATCAAATAGGTAGATTGAAAGTATGATAGTCTTTGTTGGAATCAAAATGGTGGTTACCAATCTGCTCACAAAATTTCTTCACCTGGTACTTATTGGATCTTGATGTTAAGCAAAGGGTTTGACTCTAAATAGTACCCAGGCAAATTTCCCTAGTTAAAACAGAACTAGACTATGCAAATTCTAGTTCAACTGGGCCTAATTTTGAAATGGAGAATTGTATCCCCAGAATTTATAAATTCATTTTAACACTTTTCTTGATGATGCTGGAGGCTGAATGAAGCTCAGGTATGTGTCCAAGTACACAATAGTATTGTTGTCCAGATGGTCTTGTAGGATAAAGAAATATACTTCACTGGTCACTGGAATTTTGTATAAATTATGAGACTTAATTTTAAATTTAATATTATATGAAATTATTTTTAATTACAACTCTCTTACATTATATTATTACTAAAGGGGTATGTTATTTTTGGGTAGGGCTAGTATTAATAAATAATTTTTCATCTTTTAAGAATATAAATTTTCTAACAATTAATTTAAAGTAATAATTATGATTTTTAATATTCTTAACTTATAATGAATGGATGATTTTCTGAGGGGTGATGAATAAAATGACAAATTACATAATAACAGGTATTGAACATTGAAACTCATTACTTAATTAACTATCATGTGTACTTATCTTATTTTGTTACATATTAAATAAATTATGGAACTTGTGATAACTGATTTAAGGAAACAAGAAAATAACAATATTTACAATAACAAATATGAATGGGGCAAATGAAACATTATAATTTTTTTAAATCGATTTAATTAAACTGACTAAAACTATTTATTGGGTTATGTTATGTTTTATTTGTATCTGTGTGTGTTGAGTCTTTAAGCGAATTTTCTTCTAGAGGGAGGCTGCTAGGCTTTGTAATACCTATGCTTGGGACTACCATAACTTTTCATTTTGAGGTCCATTAACTCCAAAAACACCGTTCATTAATTTTCACAAATTCAGAACAAAAACAGAGTATTCAAACCCTATTTAGAATCCAACCAGTCCAAAACAGTGTTAAAAACTATGCCATCGCTTATGACAAGAGTACGGTAGTTTGAAAAGGAGGATTTAAAATAAAAACCCCAGTAATTTAAGAGTTTTATAAATTCTCTCTGTATTCTCTTTGGTTTGGTTTCTGATTTTGGCATATGTATGAGTCTAGAAAATCGTATTTGCTCAATCATGTATGGTTTACGGTGCTGTATTTGATAGTTTTCTGGGGGCGGCCAAGAAATGCAAATAAATAGGGTTCCTCCAAACTATTATTTGCCGCATCTCACAACCAATAGTAGTTTATGCCAACTAAAAATCTATTTATAAAATCAAATAATTTCATTTTAGGGAATGAAAAAAACATAAAAAAACATTGGGAATGAAACTATCGCTGATTATAGTTTCAGCGATGATTTTTATTCTTTTGGCCAAAGATTAAACCAAAATACAAAGTGTAAGTTTACACACTTATATTTCGTCAAAGTAGCCTATTGTCTTTGAATTATTTTACTGATTCATAGTGTAATGTATTAATTAGTAATACTACAATAACCGTTGTTGTATCTGATCCTTTCGAAAATTTAGGATTATAAATGGAAATATAATTAAAAACCGAGCATATCCAAGTCGGTGCATGCCGACCGACGATTCGAAGCTAGCCGTTGGTGTCGCTTCAATTGTATCAACTAGGTTTCACCACGTGGTGGGTTGTGTTGTCATCTATAATTGATATTGATATTTTCTCAGTTATTATAAAATATATTACAGCTATGTATATATTATTATCGCTGAAAATAACAGTGATAATTTTAAGAATCACTCAATTTTTTGATTCGTTTTCATCAATAAAATAGTCTTGTTTAATTTTGCCAGAAACCCGCAAATGAGGTTAGGAAATTGTTCGCATTAACAGCGTCAGCTGACAAGTAACTCTGATCACGTGACTTGTAAAAACCAGAAAACGTTTATGAAACAGAAATGATCAACAGTGGTAAGACACAGACTAGTATTTACTAGACTTGTAACCGTACACTAGTATTTTTATGGAACATGCCCCAGGTCGTGCGGTAAGCAGAAATGACCATAAATGCTTCTTGGTGTTTGACTTAGGGTAAGCCAACCTAGGTAACATTGCTTCTCAAGTGTGTGAGTGCAATCCTCTCCACTTCATAGCAATACCAAGACCAACTGGGCAGCCGACACAAACAGCACTTGCAAGAGGGAGGACGCCGATACTGGGCATGAGCCTACCGAGGGCAGCGACACCCTTGGGGCCTTTGTCGGTGGGGGGCTGGATATGGTCCTATTTTTAGTAAAGACAGGCCCTTTAGACAGGGATAGGATACTCCCGTTGCAGCAGACCTGAGTACTAAGTGAATTTTTAAAAACATTTTTCTGTTTCATGAAAGACCATTTAACATGTATAAAAAAAATGTTTTTACAACAAGAGGAATGTATGAAAAAAAAACTATATTTTTGAAGAGTGATACCGTATGTTGTATTTTTATCGTGGGCGAAGCCACGGGATCTATATATATGTGTGTGTGTGTGTCTGTCAGCACGATAGCGGCCATAAAAATGGTCTGATCTTAACAGGGCTTGTAACAGTTCTTGAGGTTGAAAAAAATAAAAAAAATAACTAAAATAAGAAAAAAATAACCAAAAAATAACGTTTTGTAAACAAAAAATGTTGCTAAAAATTAGAAAACCGGCGTTATATTGGAGTAGTAGTGGAAGGCCGATTCACCAACGATGAGAGGTACGAGAGGTACGACCCGTGACGTCATCAGTTGTGACGTAGCTGTGGAGTGCAAAGTCCAAGGTCATCGCTGACGTATGAGTGCAAAGTCCAAGGTCATCGCTGACGTATGAGTGCAAAGTCCAAGGTCATCGCTACGTCATTATTTCTCGCGCGCGCCACGAGCGCAAAGTCCAAGGTCATCGCTACGTCATTATTTCTCGCGCGCGCCACGAGCGCAAAGTCCAAGGTCATCGCTACGTCATTATTTCTCGCGCGCGCCACCACCGTTGCGCCGTTCGCTCGGCTCGAGCGCGCCGGTTCCTACTAGATTCTGCCGCCCTGATACTTCGGAAGAATAAAAAACGGAATAATTCGATATTCGATTGTCGATTTCGATGACCAGTTCCGTCCCAAATCAGAACATTTGACCCAACACCATAACAAGTCCACACTTATAAAAAAAATAAAATAATTAAATAAATTGCATTTTTTATACCCTAAGCCTCTTAGCCTCTTTAACATATATATCCTGACAGACCTTGACAAAAAAAATTAATTTATAACGCTTTAAAACATAATTAACATTTCTTACGGGTAATTTTATCTCCCTCAAACGTCCAACAATCCTCTAGATTAACTTTAATTCCTATAGTATCACCGATATTATCCAAAACATCCAACTCACCAATGTCCATTAAAGCATCAAACACAAACTCGTCACTCCCTAAAATTCTAACTGACTTCGGATCATTAGGGTCAAATTTAGTTCCATCAGCTGTAATAACCTCCCCGATCGACTTGGAAATAGCAGCCTCGTGAATCGCATGCAATTCTTTTAAATACTCTCCATCCACAAGGTTCTTTTTACCTATTTAAGCGCCCTATTTAACCTCACATAGCGTCCTTTAGCGGGCATATTCAACCCAATTTCCCGTCATTTCTCGATTTTCAAACTTAAAAAATAAATACAATTAATTTGAACAGTTTGATGTTTTTAATTTACAGATGCATGTTGATGATCGTTACAAGAAAAATCTGGCCTATATAGTTGGGCCCCGATTTGGGTCCCAACCAAATCTGAGCGATTTTGGTGGGACCAAACCTTAAAGCGCCCTATTTAAACCCAACAACCCTAACTTTAAGCACCCTATTTAACCTCACATAGGGCCCTGGTCATTTCTCAATTTTCAAACCTAACCTAAGGCCCCCTATTTAAACCCAACTTTAAGCGCCCTATTTAACCTCACATAGCGTCCTTTAGCGGGCATATTCAACCCAATTTCCCGTCATTTCTCGATTTTCAAACTTAAAAAATAAATACAATTAATTTGAACAGTTTCCCTATTTAAACCTAACTTTAAGCGCCCTATTCAAACCCAACTTTAAGCTCCCTATTTAACCTCACATAGCGTCCTTTAGCGGGCATATTCAACCTAATATAACCCAATTTCCCGTCATTTCTCGATTTTCAAACTTAAAAAATAAATACAATTAATTTGAACAGTTTGATGTTTTTAATTTACAGATGCATGTTAATGATCGTTACAAGAAAAATCTGGCCTATATAGTTGGGCCCCGATTTGGGTCCCAACCAAATCTCGCACTTTTTACCCATCTTTGTCCACAACTTGAGTAATTACGATGCTCATCTGTTCGTCAAGTTATTGGGATTCGAACAGAACAAGATAGCGGTCTTAGCCACGACTGAAGAACGATATATATCTTTTGAACTCAAAGTAGAGGGTGGAGTAAACTTGAGATTTTTAGACTCATTTAGATTTATGAACTACAGCTTAGAAAATCTCGCGAAGAACCTGACCAGAGATAAATTCAAACACGTAGCAAAGTTTTTCGAAAACGACAAGTTAGATTTAGTTTTGAGAAAAGGCATCTTTCCCTACGATTTTATGGATAGTATGGAAAAATTTGACTACCCGTCTCTGCCTTCCCAAAAAAATTTTGATAACAAATTGAATAAGACAACTGTTAAAGATGAAGATTGCGAGCACGCGCGTAAAGTGTGGAATGAATTTGAGATTAAGAATATGAAGGAATACACGCTTTTGTACAACAAAACCGACACACTGCTATTGGCCGACATAGTTGAAAACTTCCGTGAAGTGTGCATGGACACTTACAAACTCGATCCTGCTTGGTATTTTACGAGTCCCGGTCTAGCTTGGGACGCCATGTTAAAAAAGAGCGGTGTTGCTCTCGAGTTATTGACTGATCCCGACATGGAACTTATGATCACCAAGGGCATTCGCGGCGGAATTTCTCAGTGCTCCCACAGATATACTAGAGCCAATAACAGATATTTACCAGATTACGATCCTGAAAAGCCCGAAGAGTATCTCATTTATTTGGATGTAAATAATTTGTACGGATGGGCCATGTTGAAGTATTTACCTCAGAGCGATTTTAATTGGGTGGGTGAAGATGAATTACGAGATATCGAAAGTGATCTGCAAGATGGAAATTGGATCGACAACGAATCTGCATATGGTTTTATATTGGAAGTAGATTTGAAATACCCCAGGAAATTACACGACTCCCACAAAGACCTCCCGTTAGCACCAGAAAACAGATGCCCTCCCGGTTTTAATCAGAGAAAGCTTTTAACGACTTTATACGATAAGGATAAATACGTGGTGCACTACCAAAACCTACAGCTCTACCTGTCATTGGGCATGGAGTTAAAAAAGATCCATAGGGGCATTAAATTCCGCCAATCGGCATGGTTGAAAGAATATATCGATATGAACACCGATATGAGGACAAAAGCGACCAACGAGTTTGAGAAAGATTTTTATAAACTGATGAATAACGCGGTGTTTGGTAAAACGATGGAGAACATACGTAAGCACGTAGACGTACGTCTGGCCACGCACGACAGGCAAATCGACAAACTAGTGGCCAGACCGAACTTTAAATCAGTCACCGTCTTCACAGAGACATTTGCGGCCGTGCATATGGGCAAAACCAGATTATACTTTAATAAACCGATCTACGTAGGCATGTCAATATTAGATATTTCGAAGATAGCCGTTTATGACTTTCATTACAATGTCATGAGAGCGAAATACGGTGATAAAGCCAGAGTTCAGTACACTGACACGGACAGCCTGACTTATAGCGTCAAAACAAAAGATATTTATGAGGATATAAAAAGTATGATCGACCACTTCGATACCAGCGATTACAAAGCGGATAACCCCTATAACATGCCGCGTGTGAATAAAAAAGTAATTGGCAAATGGAAAGACGAACTGGCCGGTGATGTTATGAATGAGTTCGTCGGGTTACGTTCGAAAATGTACGCCTACGACTCTGAGGGGGAGAGGAAGAAGAGGGAGGAGGAGAAGAAGAAGAATAAGAAGAAGGGGGATAAAAAAGAAAAAGGTGAGGGGATTAAAAAAGCTAAGGGGATAAAAAAGAATGTCGTTGACTTTCTGTCGATAAAAGACTATAAAAACTGTTTGTTTGATAAAGAAGTGAAATATGAGACAATGAACACCATTAGAAGCAAACACCATGATTTATATTCGATCAAACAGCGCAAGATAGCCCTCTCCCCCTCTGGTGATAAGAGATTTATCTGTGAAGACGGCGTGGAGACTCTTCCCTGGGGCCACTACAATATCCCTATCGAGCATCTGATTAATATCGAAGCGAATGCCGCACTGGACATGGATTAGAAGGTACGAGTTTGTTTATATTTTAAATACTTATACATGACATATTTCGATCATTACTAAAAATATTATTTTATTTTTTTCCTCCTTATAAAGGGGTAACGAATCGTTACCCCCTTTGAATTATCGATTTTATCATGGATAAACTATTTTTTCCTCTTCAAATTGTAAATTTTATAATTGATAAAAAAAATTTATTAAAAACAAAGATATAAATTCAGTACTAGACTTTGACTAGAAAATATGAGTTTTTTTCTCTAAAAACCTTTAAAATGACTCATTTTTGAATAGTTTTTAGTTGGGACCCAATATGGGTCCCAACCCATTTTAGGACCCCTGTCCAACAGAAAGGGTCCTATTTGTTTTGAATTATCGATTTTATCATGGATAAACTATTTTTTCCTCTTCGAATTGCAAATTTTATAATTGATAAAAAAAAATTTATTAAAAACAAAGATATAAATTCAGTACTAGACTTTGACTAGAAAATATGAGTTTTTTTCTCTAAAAACCTTTAAAATGACTCATTTTTGAATAGTTTTTAGTTGGGACCCAATATGGGTCCCAACCCATTTTAGGACCCCTGTCCAACAGAAAGGGTCCTATTTTAGGATTTCCATGTTTCTCTCATAACGTATGATGATAATTATGTTTGTAAGATAACATTTTGCTATCGATGCAGAAAGAACTCTCCGACAGACCGTCACATGAAGATGTTACTCCCCAACAGATTACCGCATGAAGATGTTGAAATTTAAATATCGAAGATGTCGATGATTGAATATTTCCATGGTGTCGGCGGTGATATGAAATCGGCTCGTTATTGTAAATGAATTGATGAGGTATAATTTCTGTTTTCCCAATCAAATGACCTTTTTGAATTTCAAAATATTAAATATTAAATCGAATTTATTTTTTAATTTGATATACTTACTAACATAAATGTTTTTTACACAAGTTCAATTTTTTTTTTTAATAAAACTAAGATTCGAGTCTTTTCTGAAACTTAAATTTCATTCAATATCAACTAAAATTTTTTTTATTTACTAACACAATATTTTGTTAATACATTTGATATTTCACATGTTTCAGCTCTGGTTGTTCGCTCCTTTAGGACTATTAGTGTCTATTTCTAAAGGAGACTTCTCCAGTAAAAAAGAAGTTCCCTGTCGAAGGTGGGAACTTTGCCGTAGTGATAGGGCTTTCCACTAATACCCACCGACACTTAAAAAAGAAAAAAAATTCATCTTCAAATTCTAAGGTAAGATATATGTTAATTAAAAAAAAATATTTAATGATTTTCTAACCCTTTATATCGTAGAGTTTATTTTTTCAAAAATATATATACATCTCAAAACATTCTAATTAAATTCCTTTCCAAATCGTAAGTGAAGCCGGTCTCCGATACAACTACCACGTACGCTGTGGTCCCCTGATCCGCCACCGAACTGGCGACGGCGTTAGTAAAGTCCAATTTTATTTGAATATCTTTTCTTTTATTATCAGTGGAGAACGGGTAGTGATGCGTGTCGACTACCAACAACGGATACTTGTCTACAAAATCGACATCGTTTAAATAAACATCTTCATCTCCGAATAACACCTGCCTGATTGAGCAATAACTCCCGTATAAAATACTATAATGTTTATTATTTATCGCCAAATTTTGCTCCTCCTTCGGATACCGTTGTCCGTTGATTATAACGTGGTAGTTTTTTATGTTTACAGCGTTGAATCGGCTCGGATCCTTCTCTTGATTGTTTTTACGGCTGGTCTGTAAACCTATGATTATAAACAGCGGGTTGGATATATTCCGGTATATGTTGGATATGTCGAAACTATATGAAGACCCCGACACAAAGTTTTTTTCTATGCACTGCCACTGGTAATACCTGTATGTCAAATCGCCCTTATCACTCAATCGTTTTAGTCCTTGTATGAGTGGTAATTTTTTTATTCCTTCATAATCGACTAAGGGTACTTTTAACACGAAACTCGTGATTTTTATCTTCGCCTCGGCCGCCGTTTTTTCGTTAGCGCCAGTACCCTCCTTCCAACGGTATATCGCGTCATCATCTTCGTTTCTTGTAAAAATTATTTCAAAACCTCCTTTGAATATCGGATATCTCAGAGCGTCGAAAAACCCAAGACCCAGATGTGACAACGGGCCACAAGCTTCGAACCCATCCACCCCTTTTTCGAATTTAGATTTGAATCCCATCGTATAATGAGTGCTCTCACCCGATTTACTATAAGTTGTTAGAGCTTTAATTGTACTTGTGATACCGACTTCATCAACACAGTCTATCAATTGATTGTGTTTTTTTAATTCGATTCTCTTAAACAAAAATGCCGGGAAATTATCGATCAACTTGATAGGATCCGCCGCGTCGTACTTCGCATCATCCGCTTTTTTCACTACTTCCCCCTGTATGTGATAAAATATCCTCCTGTCATAAAACGCGTCTCCATGGTCAAAATAGAATGTCGTAAACTTATTCGGTGAATTGAAATTTAAATTGGTCACCGGTTGGACGGTATTGAATTCGCACCGCTCTATCTTATCAGACGCTTCCTCGTAATACTTTTCCATATCTATATTTAGATTTTAAGTTTTCGGTTTCGAATAAAAAAAATAAAAACACGATTTAAACTTAATAAAAAATATACTTTTAAAATTGTCAGATAAATAAAATATTCATCTCCGTTTATTAAAAATGATGCGTACACATGGTTTTTATAAAATAACGTATATGAATCGTTTATTAAAAACGATGCGTACACGTGGTTTTTATAAAATAACATATATGAATCGTTTATTAAAAACGATGCGTACACGTGGTTTTTATAAAATAACGTATATGAATCGTTTATTAAAAAAATGCATACACGTGGTTTTTATAAAATAACGTATATGAATCGTTTATTAAAAACGATGCGTACACGTGGTTTTTATAAAATAACGTATATGAATCGTTTATTAAAAACGATGCATACACGTGGTTTTTATAAAATAACGTATATGAATCGTTTATTAAAAACGATGCATACACATCGATTATCGTTCGATAACATCGTTTAACTCGTCTTTTAACTTGAACATGTATTTTCCGTTGTGCGCTTTCTTAGCGGTGTTTATTACAAGAAATAAGAATTTATTAGGATGGGAAAATGTTTACTATTTATTTTCTCAAATCTTTGAAGAATTCTTCTACTAATTCTATGAAATTATACGGCGTGATTACAACATTATTGCGTGATTTATAGGATATATTGCGGTATCTCATGATATCTTTTACACAGTTCAAAACGTTTATACTGTTCGGCACTTCATCTTTGTAAAACAAAAGTAAATAACCTTCATCGATTTTCTTTTTATAAACCGTAGAAAAATGCCGATCTTCAGTTCTTACACAGTAGTATGTATAAATACCGTCTGCATAAGAATATCGTTTAAAGAAGGCAAAGACGTGTCTTAGGTTCGATTTTTGAGGCATACAAGCTACTTTAGGTTTCATGTTTTGTATCGTATTGTTTAAACGACGATTTTCATTTTCTATCAGACGATTTTCATTTTCTATCAGACGATTTTCATTTTCTAACCGACTTATCGTTTCCATAAGCTCTACGTTTTTATTTCTCAGTTTGTACTCACCATGTTTACGGATGGAAGGTAAAACGTCTTCGAAGACCCAACGTTTGAAGTCATTCGCTGAGGGTAACTTTGATGAAAATATCAATTCATATAATCCGGGCTCAGATATGTAAATTTCTAAGCCTTTATGATGCGAAATAGGTTGGGACCCAAAGTGGGGCCCAACTAAATCGCTCAGATTTGGTTGGGACACAAATCGTGTCCCAACTATATAGGCCAGATTTTTCTTGTAACGATCATTAACATGCATTTGTAAGGCCCTTTTTAAATTTGAATATCCTAATATTTCGGCTACATCTTTACCCTTAAACCAAGAGTTATTATCATCATCAAACAACACTGTAACCTCTCGATTATTAAAAACGAATTTACTCGCGATATCGTCCATGTAATCCTCATCTGTGTTGGACACATCAGAATTATAAGACGATGAAGAACTTTCGTCGGAAATCTCATCACTCGCAATATCCATATTATTATTGTTATTCATTTCGTACCTACTATAGAAAAAACAACCGATCGAACGTTAATGTTTTATTACGATCGAAAAAATAAAAAAATAAATTATATAGTTCGTACGATCGGAAACGTATTTATTTCACCACAACATCACTTCCGACAATGTTTTTTTAACGAGGTTAATCAGGTCGAAATCGTCATCGTGAATTTTTATACATTTGCTTTTACGGTTATAATCGTATTTCACATCATCTTTAACTATTTCTCTCAACACCTTTTTAGTTAAAATCTCATCGTCGATAGTTATGTATTCAATTTCAAAACATAGATCGTATCCACCCGATTCGTTGACGGCTTTGTCAAAAACACGTTTTTGCGCGTCTACGAATTTATATTCATTTTCACGATCCGTCCTCTTTAGAACACCGAACATTTGTTGGATCTGCGCGTTATTTATCAAAGTCTTGAACACTTTATTTTCCGATTCCAAACTAGTGACGCGGTACTGATGTTTCCTAAGCTTCGGTAAAAGTTTCTCGAAAATCCAATCTTTAAATTCGTTCATGTCATTTTTTCTCGCTACCAACAAACAACAAACACCGGGGTCATCGATGTAGACGGTATTGGGTTGCACTTTTGTAGGGGATTTCGCGGTATCGTATTGTTTTATCTCCGAATAGGTGGTTTTATACTTCTCATCGACATGATCGTTTACCGCTTTTCCCGGTCTGACATAACCCAATATTTCCGCGATGGTATTTGCGTGAAACCAAGGTTTTCTATCACCGTCGAATATAATGTAAATATCGTGATTTTCATACGTAAACTCGTTATTTTTTATATCGATCGTGTTAACCATTTTACCCCGCTAATATATAGAAATGTATCTCGTCGATTCATGTTTTTTTATGATCAATTTAAAAAATATATTTGACGATTGCGTTAAACGTTTTTTGTTTCAATTATAAATTAGTCCCAATTTGGGATGCGTTAATGAATTATTTATAACAGCCCTAAAAGAGGAAGTGTTGAGTCCTAAATTAGGATAGCTTGGTATTATAAATAACGGTCCTAAATTGGGATGTGTTAAGTCCTAAAACAGGGTGGGACACGATTTGTGTCCCAACCCTTTTCGAGCGATAAAAGCTTAGTAAGGCTTATATTACAAAACCACGGGTCTAAAAATAAACAATTACCTGTAGTTTTAAGGGGTCTATATTTTTAAGTGTTTTTTTAAATAATCAAAACTCCGTCTTTTGCAGTTCCCTCTCGTAAAAACCACCGATCACTTCTTCACCGTCTAGAGCCTCGATTTTGTACGTGACGGGTTTGGTGTTTAAAACTTGCGCGATCACAAAAATTTCGCTAGTCCAGTTTTGTTTATATTTATTTCTAAATACGACTTTACTCGCCGTTATACGGACTCTGTCTCCGACGTCGAATTTCGGTTTTTTACGCGGCACTTCACTTTCGAGCTCCTGACACATTTTCAACAGATCGGACTCGTTGCTCTTATTGACATCGGCCGGACGCATTTTTATCGTGCTGTGGTAATCGTGTTTGTTGTATTCGTCGGTGAGTTCTTGTAAGACGTCGTACCATTTGTGCGAGTTTCTCACTTGGAATTTGACTCTGAATTTATCGTTTAACGTCCTGTGGTATCTCTCGATTATCGCCGACTTTTCCTCGCTCTCCGTATGGTACATTTTTATGCCGTGTTTTTTGAGCATGTCGTTAAAAGGTTTATTTTTAAACTCGGTCCCCTTATCCGTGTGCAGCAGTTCGGGCGTAGTGTGACCGTCCTTTTTCGCTCTCTCTATTATCCTCTCAAAAGCGGCCGTCACTACCGCGCCGTCTTTTTTCTTCAACGGTTCGGACCAGACGAATTTGCTAAAACAGTCTATCACGTTTAAGATGTATTTGTACCAGTTGTTCTCTCTGGCGAATTGTTTCATGATGAGCAGATCCGCGGCCCACAGATTATCCAGACCTTTCATGATTATCCTGCGTTTTATAAATTTTTTCACTACCGGTTTGTGCAGTTCTTTCGCCTCCACCACTTCGGGCGGCTCTTTGATAAACGAATTTTTAACGCCACCGCAGACCGCACAATCGGAACTCGCCAACCATCTTTTATTTTTCGTTTTCACAATTTTCATGTTCTCTGACGCGGTCTGTGTTTTACACGTGCGACAGTAAGAATTCATCTCTTATATTAATGAAATTAAATTTTCGTTCGATAGAAAAAAATATCAATCATTTGGCAAGTTTTAATTTTTTATATGAATTCAAAATATTAATTTTTATACATAGATAATGGGGAATCACAAGAGGAAAATAAATTTGACCAAAGGTCAACTGAATAAGCTGCGGATAGCTCATAAGAAGCTTAAACGCGCAGTGCTTACTTTAACAAAAGATCAATTAAAAAATGGTAATACCGAAGTGTCACTCGATGGTGATCAAAACAAACAAGTGGAAAAAGCGTTGAAAAACAATAGAGGGACACGGTTGATTTTTGATTATTCACAGTTGAAGGAAATGATCGATGGAGGTCTTCTGAAGGAAGTATTAGAACTGGCTGAAAACAATATTCCGTATTTTAAGAAATTCGCCTCACCTCTGATAAAGAATAAAGTGGCGCCTGTGTTGAAGAATGATTTCGTGCCGTGGTTGAAAAATTTAATAGACAATGAACTGGACGAATTGATTAATAAAGATAAAACCGGAGCCGGTCTGGAGAAACGTGTAAGCAGAAAATTGCATAAGACTCTTAAAGATATTAGAGAGGATAAAAAAAACTAGTTCCGCTGACCATGTCCGAACTGGAGACATGGGCCAACAAGTTGAAAATCAACAATTTCCGTGGTGTTTTTATGCGAGAGTGTTTACCCGACAAGCCGCGCAAAAACGAGTGTGCTATTATTAATCTAGGTGATCTGGAGTCGGGCGGCACGCATTGGACTTGTTATACGAAAAAAGGTAATTATGTCATATATTTCGATTCGTTCGGTGAGGCGCCTCCACCTTTAGAATTGGAGAAATATCTAAACATGACTAAAGGTATTTTTTATAATCATATGAGATATCAAAATTATGACGATCCCCCGATATGCGGTCATTTATGTTTGGAGGTATTGCGACGTTTTTCCAGAGGACAGGATTTCAATACGATAGAACGCGCTTTACAAAACGATAAATACACATTTTTGAGATGGTTCGAATAATTTTATTTTTTTTCTCCCTCGCTCTTAATAAATAATCTTAACCGCAATTTAAAAAAGTATATATAGAGAAATGGTGTATTTCAGATTGACGGGTCAGAGTCCGCATTTGCAATTGAAGCTCGAAAACCCCATACACTTGAAAGAGGACGTGCGTTATTATCTAGCGCTCACGGGGTTTTCATTTCATAACTATTTTTATAACTTGAAAGAGCCGGCTTCAATTACTTTTTTTAAGAGTGAGAAGGATCGTCCTACACTAACTTTTGATGCGGAGTTTTGGGATTTGAAAACCATGCAGAGAGAAATCAGGGAATTCATGAGGATTAATAAGTTTACACCGGCGATAGATGTGGAAAAGTTTAAGATTTTTCGAGACCCACAGTCTAAGATATGTATCAAATCTCCAGTCAAGTTCCATATAAACAACGAGCTGCGACGGTTTCTCGGATTTGATGAATTGAAAAAAGATGAAACCTTATTCGAATTATAGTTTACAGCGAACAAGATTTTATCAATATATGAGGAGGAAAGTAAATTACAAATCAGACCGTTCCACATGATCGAAGTGCATTGCGATTTAGTCGAACATTCGTATGTCAATCACGCGGAGCATCGGCACAGACACGATTTCTCCTCGTTGTTGTATCACTCGAGTCCGCGAGAACATAGAGATAAAATTTACGAGAAACTGTCCGTTTTAAATTACATACCGCTCAAACCTAACACGCAGACGATAAGAGAAATCAACATTTATCTGACGGATGAAAACTACGTTCCCCTGCAAAACGCTCTGCCCGATTATATCATTTATTTAAAACTAGTCGATGAGTCGGAATTAAATATGAATTAGTTTTCGTCAAAAGCGATGATTTATTACATCTTTTGAAACGCTCTCAATTTTTTATTCGACTATGAAAATATATTTTTATATATAGACGGAAGAAAGATGGAAATGGAAAAGGATTATTATAAAGATATCCTCGACGAAGTGAATGGTAATTCTTTCGCGAAGATAAGTGATTTAGAAATCGATAAAAAATATTTGGTCAATAGCATAGAAAGAATTCATTATGCTTATGGTCTTAGAGTTTTGGTTACATGTGATGATGTGCGGTTTCAACTACCCGAGAGTTGGAACGAGAGAATGACTACGAAAAATATAAACGCGCTATTGAAATCGGACCAACCGTTGTATGTGGTGTACCATGGAAAGATCCCATTGTTGAATGATAAGTTTAAACACGATATCAAGTTTGTGAGAGATTGAATATTCGTTATTATTATTTGATTATACTTGTTATTTTATTTATGATTTAATTTTTTTTTTCTCGTTCCTGAAATGTATTTTTGCACAACAGCTTAATAATTTATGTAGTGCGAATATAAGCGAATGTAATATATAGGTAACAAAAATGGAGTCTGTCACTTTTAAATATTTCAAATTGTCAGAGTTCGCCTCACCACCCGTCAGAGGTTCAACGGACGCGGCCGGTTGCGATTTGAAAAGCGCTTATGACTATGTAGTACCCGGTCGCGGTAAACAGTTGATAAAGACGGACTTGTCTTTTCAATTTCCCCGCGGATGTTACGGTAGAGTAGCACCTCGAAGTGGCTTAGCTGCTAAGCATTTCATCGACGTGGGCGCCGGCGTGATAGATTTTGATTATACAGGCGATTTGCGTGTGTTGTTGTTTAACCATTCGGATGATGATTTCATCGTTAAAAGAGGTGATCGAATCGCTCAGTTAATATTGGAGGTTTATAGAAACGATGTGCCGGTAGACGGTGGAATCGATATGCGGAATACGGAACGCGGAAGTAATGGATTCGGTTCGACCGGTGTGTAATGAATTTTTAATTACATACGATGATTTTAATTATTTAATTTATTTTTTATTTTTTTATTTTTTTACGTCTGAAATATATTTCTGCAAATCGGTTTAATAAAAAACTCGGTTGGAATTTAAATGATATACTATATAGATGAATAAAATGGAGTCTCATAACATGATTATTACTCTGGAAGGAAATATCGGTGCGGGTAAAACTACTTTTGCCACAGGCTTGTTTGATCGGTTTAAAAACCTAGGGTTTAAAACCGTACACATACAAGAGCCAGTCGGCGCATGGCGGGATTTTCACGGTACGAATTTATTAGACCTCTTGTATAAAGATATCGAGAGATGGGCATTCACGTTTCAAGCCAACGCGTTAATTTATATGACGGAGTGCGATAAGAGAGCCGTTGAATATGCGAAGAAGGGTTATATCGTGATTAAAGAGCGCTCTGCGTTCACTGTAAGACATGTTTTTAATGAACATTACAAAAAGTTTATGACGCCCGCTGAGGTTCAAATTTTAACGGATCTAAGTAATAAGTATGTCGATCCGCGTAAGACTGCATTTGATGAGGGCGGTGTTAAAGATATTACCTTGTACTTGCGGACGAATCCAACAACATGTTTTGAACGTAAGTTAATAAGAAGGCGTCCGGAAGAAGTGGGTAAAAAGAACCTTGTGGATGAAGAGTATTTAAAAGAATTGCATGCGATTCACGAGGCTGCTATTTCCAAGTCGATCGGGGAGGTTATTACAGCTGATGGAACTAAATTTGACCCTAATGATCCGAAGTCAGTTAGAATTTTAGGGAGTGACGAGTTTGTGTTTGATGTTTTAATGGACATTGGTGAGTTGGATGTTTTGGATAATATCGGTGATACTATAGGAATTAAAGTTAATCTAGAGGATTGTTGGACGTTTGAGGGAGATAAAATTACCCGTAAGAAATGTTAATTATGTTTTAAAGCGTTATAAATTGATTTTTTTTGTCAAGGTCTGTCAGGACATATATGTTAAAGAGGCTAAGAGGCTTAGGGTATAAAAAATGCAATTTATTTAATTATTTTATTTTTTATAAGTTTGGACTTGTTATGGTGTTGGGTCAAATGTTCTGATTTGGGACGGAACTGGTCCTGGAATGGGACGTCCTGAAATGGGATCCAAAGCGTCGTGAAATAGGATCACACCTAAATATCCTGATTTGGGACGTAACTTGTCCTGGAATGGGACGTCCTAGAGTGGGATGGAAGGCGTCCTGGAATAGGGTCACACCTAAATGTCCTGATTTGGGACGGAACTTGTCCTAAAATGGGACGTCCTGAAATGGGATCGAAGATGTCCTGGAATAGGGTCGCACCTCTCATCGTTGGTGAATCGGCCTTCCACTACTACTTATTGGGGATAACACATTCTTAACCCTGGTAAAAAAGAAAATCTCGACAGACTAATCACAAATCAGCCTAGATTTGACGGCGAAACTTGGTTTTCACGCAATGTACGATGAAGAGATTCGTCTGCCGCGATGGTGCTACGAGATCGTCTGACAGACGAGTAGTGTGGACAGGGCTTGTAGCAGTTCTTGAGGTTAAAAAAATAAAAAAATAACCAAACTTCCAAAAAAAATAACAAAAATAACCAAATTCCAAAAAAAAAACAAAAAATAACCAAGAGCGAAAAAATAACAAAAAAATAAAAAAAATAACCTGTTACAAGCCCTGCTTAATGAAATTTGGTACAGACATGTAAAGTGGTAATCCCTCGAACAAATTCGTAAACCAGCCCGATCGGACCACCGAAAGGGGGGGGTAAAGGGGGATAAACCCCCCAAAAATGGGTTTTTTGAGTTTTTTACAAAGGAAAATAAAGTTTATTGAATTTTTGTTGGCACCAACGAATTCAGCACAAAAAAAACAAATAATTTAGTATTTTGAATCACTGTTCTATGTCCATTGGTTACCGAGATATTGAAAGTGGTAAACACAGTACGCTGTCCCAATGTTAACCTTATGGGAAATAAATAAAATTCTACATCTCGGTTAGTTCTCAACATATTTTGATAAAACTTGGTAAATAGCTTCTTTTAGTTCAGATCTACTGAATACTGAATAAAAACCACCCAGTTTTAATATACCTGTAGTAGCAAACCTGCGTACTCATTCCCCATGTTTTTCTTGTGGAGCTTACCAAAACAAGTCAAATCTCGCTATGTTGGATTGAATTATGTTGTTTTGCATTTGAAATTCGCTGAGTGTGCAGGTCTGTTGCAACAGGGGTATTATGTAATATAATACAAAATATCTATGAACCTATCATCATTAACTTATTTTGGAGATAAGCTTTCTAGTTTTGAGCTGGCGTTCACTTAAGGTATGCAAACATTAGTATATTGTATCTTTTAAAATTAAAATCAAGCTTCATAATCAAGCTTTTTTGTGGTTGTTAAAAAGTTCGGCTCAAAAAAGTTTGATCTTGAAACTTTTGAAAAAGCTCGGCTCGTCTCAGCTGGAGTTCAAAAATCACTATTCGCACACCCCTATAAGGAAGTATTTTTTTTGTTATTTTTTGTGTGAAGATTTCACTTAAAAATAACTTTACTTACATTATTTTTTCAAAGTATGTGGTGATGAATAGTTACAGTAATCAAGCTTGAGGAAACACAGTGCTGTGTAGTTATTAAGCAGTTGGACAGACACAGAAGAAGGTAACAAAAAACTTTGGAAAAACACATGACTCACCAATCTGGAATGTCAGACAAAGAGAAAACAGAGACGACGTCAACTACAGGATTACGCGCAACAACGGCTTTGTAAAAGTCCTGCAACAAAATTCGGTATTTACTCACCAATCAGGGATGTCAGTCGTTGCGAGCATGGACACTAGATCAATGACTGGATTCACGACAACCACAGCAGAAAACTGGGTCTGTAACAAAAGTGCAACAATCTCTGAAATAAATGTAAAATTAACTTACCAATCAGGAATGTCGGTCGTTGCAAGCATCGAAGCAAAATCAATAACTGGATTCTCAGCAACCATAACTGCAAACTCCTCCTGTAACAATAGGTTTGAAGCCACCAGGCAATGACTTACTACTAACAAAAGTCAGGAGTACCCTGCAGAGGGCTATTTTAGGGCTAATTTATGCAAAAAATTGCTAGATTAAGTTATGCTAGGATTACAGGAGGGATGTGCACAGTCATGACACATGAAATAGTTGTATTATTAATCTGCTTCAGGTTAGACTAGTTAAGACCGATAAACGACCATTAATTTTAAGTAGTAAATTATACAATAAGTTACCATTAGCAATAAGATTACTTCATAATAAAGATTTTAAGATTAAAATAAATAATAAACTGATAAATTTGAAAACCTTGAGAAAGGTCTAAGCTCTTTGTCACTGACGCTGGAGGGAATAAAATCACAAGTCAGTGTCGTCGAGAAGGATAATGCTGCCCTCAAAACAGAATGTTCGCGTTTAAAGGAAGACAACGTGAAGCTTGCTCGGCGAGTTGGGGTTTTGGAAGCCGACATGAACGACATACAACAGTACTCCCGTATAAACAATGTAGAGGTTTGCGGTATCCCACGTACCCATGGAGAAGACGTGTATGCGATTTTTCAAAGTGTCGCCTGGGCTCTCGGAGTTACCTATCGACGCGAGGACGTCTCCGTGGCGCACTGTCTGCCTGTCCCGGCTGGTAAGCGGTTTCATCCAAGCATAGTAATTCAATTCATTTCAAGAAGTATCAAAACGCAATGGCTGTCTGCTGCAAAACAAAATAAAATAAAAACAACAGATTTGGCTTCCTCCCTCGCCCCTGCTGCTCCAGTATTTATTTACGAGCACCTCACAGGTTACAACAAGATCGTCCTCGGGCGCGCCAAAACGCTAGTCAAAAGTGGATCACTGGCCTATGCATGGTCGAAGGATGGTAAATGTTTCATCAGAAAAACCTCGGACTCCCCAGCGATCAGGGTTCGGACACCAGAGGACGTGGAGGAGGCGGCGGCACCGACACCCAGGGCTGATGTGACGGCGGAGACAAGGACACCTGCAACCACGACTACCACGGCAACCACGGCGACTTTGGGGACCACGGCGATCACGGCTGGTAATGTGAAGTGAAAAACTTTGAACTAAGTAGGCTAATTTTGTTAAGTTTTTTTTTTAATTTTGATGAAATATTTTTTATAAGTCGAATCATAATTTCATAGGTTTTTCTGTATGAGCTTTTTGGTGCGGATTATAACTTTATTTAATAGATAAATGTTTTAATTAGTTAATTTGTTACTATATTCCTGAATTAAATATGAGTTTTAACGTTATTATCATCATTAATCTAAGTCATTATCTTAATTCCCTATGAAATTACTAGCCAAGAAAGTCATTCATTGAATAGCTCTTCATATTTTACTTTTATGTCTTATGTACCGAATATGTCCCTTAAGTTTTAAATCATGAACTGTTTTCATTTTCCTTCATACTTGAATAAATAGTAAATATAAAGAAGCATAATTTTTTGATTATTTTCATTACATTTAATTTAATTTCATTTTCCTTCATGATTGAAAAAATAGTAAATACAAAGAAGTGTATGGTTTTAGCGAATTTCCCCTATAGGGAAGAAGCTGTTACCGTAGTACTCATGGTAAGACCTAAGCCCCAGACCATAATAACTTTTCGTTTTGGGGCCCCCAGAAGCAAAAAAAACTATTTGTTCATTTTCATACATATATCTATGTGTCTTTAAGCACGACAGCGGTCATAAAAATGGTCCAATCTGAATGAAATTTGGCACAGCCATGTAAAGTAGTAATTATTCGGACGAGTTCGAAAACCAGCCCGATCGGACTACTGGAAGGGGGGGGTAAAGGGGGGTAAACCCCCCAAAAATGGTTTTTTTTTATTATTTTACATAGAAAAATAAAAATAATCTAATGTTTGTTGGCACCATTGAATTCAGCCCAAAAAAACAAACAATTTAGTATTTTGAATCACTGCTCTATGTCCATTGGATACCGAGATATTGAAACTGGTAAACACAGTACATTGTCCCAATGTTAACCTTATGGGAAATAAAGAAAATTCTATATCTCGCTTATTTCTCAACATATCTGGATAAAACTTGGTAAATGGCTTCTTCTAGTTCAGATCTACTAAATATTGAAATAATACCCCCGTTGCAGCAAACCTGCATACTCAGCGAATTTCAAATGCAAAACAACGTATTTCAAGCAAACATAGCAAGATTTGACATGTTTTGTTAAGCTCCATAAGAATAACATGGGAAATGAGTATGCAGGTTTGCTGCTACAGGTATATTAAAACTGGATGGTTTTAATTCAATATTTAGTATATCTGAACTAGAAGAAGCCATTTACCAAGTTTTATCAAGATATGTTGAGAAATAAGCGAGATATAGAATTTTACTTATTTCCCATAAGGTTAACATTGGGACAACGTACTGTGTTTACCACTTTCAATATCTCGGTAACCAATGGGCATAGAGCAGTGATTCAAAACACTAAATTATTTGTTTTTTTGAGCTGAATTCAATGGTGCCCACAAAAATTTGATAAATTTTATGTTTCTATGTAAAAAACTCAAAAAACCCATTTTTGGGGGAGTTTATCCCTCTTTACCCCCCCCTTCCGATGGTCCGATCGGGCTGGTTCATGAACTCGTCCAATTGATTACCACTTTACATGTCCGTACCAAATTTCATAAAGATCGGACCATTTTTGCGGCCGCTATCGTGCTAACAGACACATAGATATATATATATAGATATATATATATATATAGATATATATATATATAGAAATATATATATATATATAAAAATTCGAACGAATAGTGTTTTTTGCTTCTGGGGGCCCCAAAACGAAAAGTTATAGTGGTCCCGAGCTTAGGTCTTACTAGAGACCTACGGTAATAGCTTCTTCCCTATAGGGGAAATTCGCTAAAACCACCCAGTTAGCGAATTTCCCCTATAGGGAAGAAGCTGTTACCGTAGTACTCATGGTAAGACCTAAGCCCGCGACCATGATAACTTTTCGTTTAGGGGCCCCCAGAAGCAAAAAACACTATTCGTTCATTTTCATACATATATATATCTATATATATACATATATATATATACATATATATATATATATATATATGTGTCTTTAAGCATGATAGCGGCCGTAAAAATGGCCCGATTGGAATGAAATTTGGCTCAGACCTGTAAAGTAGTAATTATTCGGACGAGTTCGTAAACCAGCCCGATCGGACTACCGGAAGGGGGGGGTAAAGAGGGGTAAACCCCCCTAAAAATGGGTTTTTTGAGGTTTTACATAGAAAAACCAAATTTATCAAATTTTTGATGGCACCATTGAATTCAGCTCGAAAAAACAAACAATTTAGTATCTTGAATCACTGCTCTATGTCCATTGGTTACCGAGATATTAAAAGTGGTAAACACAGTACGTTGTCCCAATGTTAACCTTATGGGGAATAAGTAAAATTCTATATCTCGCTTATTTCCCAACATATCTTGATAAAACTTGGTAAACGGCTTCTTCTAGTTCAGATCTACTAAAGAATGAATTAAAAACACCCAGTTTTAATATACCCGTAGCAGCAAACCTGCATACTCTTTCCCATTTTATTCTTATGGAGCTTTCAAAAACATGTCAAATCTTGGACAAAATGCTTTCAAATGTCAAATGTTGGATTGAAATATGGTTTTTGCATTTGAAATTCGCTGAGTATGCAGGTCTGCTGCAACGGGGGTATTTTAATATACCTGTAGCAGCAAACCTGCATACTCATTTTCCATGTTATTCTTATGGAGCTTTCAAAAACATATTGAATCTCGCTATGCTGGATTGAAATATGTTGTTTTGCATTTGAAATTCGCTGAGTATGCAGGTCTGCTGCAACGGGGGTATTAGCGAATTTCCCCTATAGGGAAGAAGCTGTTACCGTAGTACTCATGGTAAGACCTAAGCCCGCGACCATGATAACTTTTCGTTTAGGGGCCCCCAGAAGCAAAAAACACTATTCGTTCATTTTCATACATATATATATATATCTATATATATACATATATATATATCTATATATATATATATATATCTATATATATATATATATATATATATATCTATGTGTCTTTAAGCACGATAGCGGCCGTAAAAATGGCCCGATTGGAATGAAATTTGGCTCAGACCTGTAAAGTAGTAATTATTCGGACGAGTTCGTAAACCAGCCCGATCGGACTACCGGAAGGGGGGGTAAAGGGGGGTAAACCCCCCTAAAAATGGGTTTTTTGAGGTTTTACATAGAAAAACCAAATTTATCAAATTTTTGATGGCACCATTGAATTCAGCTCGAAAAAACAAACAATTTAGTATTTTGAATCACTGCTCTATGTCCATTGGTTACCGAGATATTAAAAGTGGTAAACACAGTACGTTGTCCCAATGTTAACCTTATGGGGAATAAGTAAAATTCTATATCTCGCTTATTTCCCAACATATCTTGATAAAACTTGGTAAACGGCTTCTTCTAGTTCAGATCTACTAAAGAATGAATTAAAAACACCCAGTTTTAATATACCCGTAGCAGCAAACCTGCATACTCTTTCCCATGTTATTCTTATGGAGCTTTCAAAAACATGTCAAATCTTGGACAAAATGCTTTCAAATGTCAAATGTTGGATTGAAATATGGTTTTTGCATTTGAAATTCGCTGAGTATGCAGGTCTGCTGCAACGGGGGTATTTATTATTGTTATCATTTCATCTGATATTATGTGTTAATTTTAATGAAAATGAAATTTATTGTTGCTATTCACAGGGTAATTGAATTTAATTTGCCGTATATAATTAAATTAATAATTTCACCAAAAATTTTGTGTGTTATTTATTTGGGACCGGTTAATCTATATATTAATACGCAAGCGGTTTTCTTTTCACAGTCCAACCGCAATAACGGCTGGATGGATTTTAACGTTTGAGGTGTCAAATTAAAGGGATTGTTGTGTAGATTTGTCATCAAGTCTCAGAATTTTAAAAAAGGGCGTCACAAAAGTACAGTAAAGGGCTGAAGTTTCGGAACAGTAGCGTTATTCATGGACATTGAAGCAAGCTCAGTTTACTTTAAAGGGCGTCACAAAAGTACAGTAAAGGGCTGAAGTTTCGGAACAGTAGCGCTATTCATGGACATTGAAGCAAGCTCAGTCAGTAAAGGGCTGAAGTTTCGGAACAGTGGCGCTAATCATCGAAATTTGAGCAAACTCAGTTCACTTTGTTTACAAACTGAACATATGGTCAAGCCTGTCAAGCTCTGAAATAGTTCTACAGGTAAACCACAGATTGCAGCACTTTATTTTTTTTGAAAAGTAATGTTTTTTGTTTTTCCAGCTGCTTTGGCTTGCAACAAAAATATTTATTATGTAATTTAGGTTATGTGATGAAGTGTTTTTAAAGGGCTTAATCATTGCAGTTCCCAGTTTTACAATGTAGTTTACGATATCCCAATACATTTCAGCATAGTGTTTTTTTGAAGTTTTATTAACTTGAGCCAATTTATTTTTTGATATGGTTCTTTAATAATGCCAATAAGAAGAAGGCGAATATTTACCGATCGGAAGGAACACGATCGCAATCGCCTTCAATCACCCTCCCGATGTAACATTTGATGCTCCTTTCAACCTCAGACCAATGAACTTAAAATGTTTTCATCGCGGTGGGTTGCATTTCAAGATTAAATGACTGGTAGAGATAGTGCGTCATTTACGCGTTGTTGCCACAAAGGAAAGTATCCCTACAAAGACTATGATTCCGGTTTCCCTATGATTCCGGTTTGGCGATAACTATCAATAAGGGGTGCAGTCCCTAAACAAATGAGGTCTTAACTCACGGCGCCAGTGTTTGCTCTCGGTCAGATACATGTTGCTGTGAGCAGAGCTCGATCTTTTGCCGGAATTAAAATATACATTCCAGAATAAAGAGGACATGGAAAATGAAGGTGTTTCCCAAAAAGTCGTTAACCGGAAACTCCTGCAGTAAATCAAATGAACTTATAGAGTTTCAATGGTTTAGCCATAATTTTGCTACTGAATTTAGCCGTTTGATTAAATTTCAAAAGTATATAAGTAGGCTGTTTATTCTTCTTTCTTTTACTATATGATTTTTTGCTCGATTTCGAGCTACGTGTTATCTAGTCATTAAATAATATGGATGCAAAATTTATTTCTTTTCAGTCTGGCTTATTTATTGTAAAATTATTTTTTGTCATGCAGGCTAAGTATGTACTGGAGTAGGTACTTTTAATTTATCCATATAACAGAGGTCAATTTATTATTTTTCTTTTACTTATTACAGTTTTAATTTTAGATAAAGGAAAAATCAAGATTAGCTTTTCTCATAGGGTAATTTTATATATTTCATTATTAGAGGCAGGTGGGCAGGGTTAGTCTTGGCACGAAATATGGGTGAACTTTTTCAGAATAAATTATTTGATGAAATAACCCTAAGCAGGGATGTAGATGCATGTATTTATTAAGACATAACTCATTTCAACTTTTTTTTGAAACAGATTCAGATTTAAGTAACAGCATTACCTTGCTGAGCCTAAATATACACAGTGTAAGGAAAAGATTTGATGAACTAATCATAATTTTAAATGGGCTTAGCCATCAATTTGACATAATTATTTTAATGGAGACCTGGGTGGATGAATGTAGTGTGAATGTGAGTATGGATGGGTATGATATGATTGTAAATAAAGAAAGTAAAAATCAAAATGATGGTGTGATTGTGTTTGTTAAAAAGTGTTTTGGTATGTGTAGTGAGGAAGTGAGTATGTGTGGGGCCACATGTGTGCCGGTGGGGATAACGGTTGGCGGGGAGAGGTTGTGCCTGCTTGCTGTGTACAGGAGTCTGTCGTCGGACTTGGCGTCATTCATCGACGACCTTGAGAATTATCTCGACAATAGAGATAAAAAGGTGGTTCACTGGCTGATTGGTGACTTCAATTGTTGCATATTGCCCGGAACGAAAGACTTTTTATCGCAGAGATATTTGGACACACTGTAAGGTGCGGGTTTCATTAGTTGTATTGATAAACCTACTAGAGTCATGGCATTTTCTAAAAGTTGTTTGGATCATTTTTTCACTGATTTCAAAAACAACCAATTGATTAAATCTGCTGTTATTAAATCTGGTTTAACTGATCATTATTTTACAGTTGCGCAACTACAAATAAACTCCTTTAAAAGAAGCAAAAACTTTGAAATTAAAGAAACATTAAATGTTTTGGATTTTGATTTGGCGCGCCGTCTTATCTCTGACCAGGAGTGGTCATGTGTATTAGATATAGATGACGTTAATTTGAGTAGTCAAAATTTTGTAAATATGTTGCAAAATATTATAACCCTTTCTTCCAAAACGAGCAAAAGACCTGCTAAACTATGTAATATTAAACCCTGGGTTTCCACTGGTATCGTTAAATCAATCAGAGTCTGAGATAAGATGAGTGCCCAACTAAAAAGACAACCTTTTAATACAGTACTTAAAGATCATTTTAAAAATTATAGAAATGTTCTGAATCGCACAATAAAAGAAGCAAAAAACTCATAATACCGCAAACAATTTCTGAAACAAGAAACAACAAAGCTAAACTATGGAGCAACCTTGCTGAAATTATGGGAATTAAAAAAAAATAGACTCATTTCCTATTAAAAAATTTTTGAACAGGAAAGATAGTATACGGGAAGATGAAATTAAGCAAGCAGCTGATCAATTAAATAAATATTATGTAGAGGTAGGGGCCAGATTAGCCAGTGCTATCCCTCATGTAACCGAGGTCGTTGTTGATGACGCCGAGTTCGCGACTGACCCCTCTTTCCGACTGGAGCCGATATCAGAAGCAGAACTTATAAATTTAGTAAATGAACTGAAAGGAGGATCGGCTCCTGGTTATGATCAAATTCCGGCAAAATTAATAAAGAACAACCTTGAATATTTAAAGTCACCGCTTCTTCATGTGATTAACAAAAGTATTTCCTCGGGGGTTTTTCCAAAATGTTTTAAAATGGGTAAAGTAATTCCTATCTATAAGGGGGGCCTAAAAACAATTGTGTTAGTTTCAGACCAATTACACTGGCAAGTGTAATTTCAAAAATATTAGAAAAAACAGTAAGATTACAACTTGAAAAATATTTGGCTGTCCAAAATTTACTGTTTGAAAATAAATTTGGTTTCAGAAGACTCAGAAGAGACAAAAATTTAAATTACGATCTTTTCTTGCTCACAAAAAATATTCACGAGGCTATTGGACATAATAAAAAACCTATTTTAGTTTTCATCGACCTACCCAAAGCCTTTGATACAGTTGATAGAGACATTTTGATAAGAAAATTAGAGTACATTGGGGTTCATGGCACTGCTTTGAACTGGTTCAAAAATTACTTCAGTAATCGCCTCCAAACTGTTTCCATATTTAATCAATTAAGTGCCCCTGCAAAAATTGATTATGGGGTTTTACAGGGCAGTACATTGGGGCCGTTATTGTTTCTTATATATATTAACAATTTAGGAAAAGTCAATCTGGCAAATGGCAAAATTTTTCTGTATGCAGACGATTCAGCCCTTTTTTTCGAGGGCGACAGTTGGAGGGATTCTTACGGCCTTGCGGAGCACGGCCTCTCCACCGTCAAAAAAATGGTTTGATCAAAATCGGCTTTCGGTAAATATTTCTAAAACTAAATACATGACAATTTCACTGAGAGCCGATCACGATCCTACTGACGTGTGTCTGCGCCTGCACACGTGTGGCGGTGTGAATGTATGCACGACGTGTGACACCATTGAGAGGGTTTCTGAGTACAAATATCTCGGGGTTATTTTTGACAATCGTATGAAATGGACTGGTCATGTCACTTATCTAAGAAACAAACTTAGAAACTTTTGTTTTATTTTTTCAAACCTAAATACAGTTCTGGCTCCAGATCTAACAAAATCAGTTTATTACGCTTATGTTCAGTCTTTGTTACACTATGGAATTTTAGCTTGGGGTGGCTGTTATCAAAGTTCACTTTCGCCTTTAAAAGTCATGCAAAAATCTATAGTTAAATTAGCTTTGAATAAAAATCAATGTTATCCCTCTAATTTATTATTTGAAGAGTTTAAAGTGTTAAGCATTCATCAACTTTACGTTAAATCCTTAGTTCTCTATATTTTTAAGTCCAACTATTCACTTTTTCAGCAAATATCTCATTCTTATTCTACAAGGTATTCAGCGACTTCCGATATTATTGCACCTCGTCTGATAAAAACTATTAATACCACATCATCTCATTAATTAGCCTACATGATTTATCCTTTGCTTCTTAATATATTAAAACACCCACAAACTCATAGCATAACCACTTAAAAAAAAATTGTCAATCAGAGGCTTTTGGATACTGGGCCAGAGAGAATTAGATCTTATTTAGAATCACCATACGCTTAATAATCTTGTTCTGTTGTATACCCTCGATCTGTTAGTGTAAAAGTGGTGTGAGTAAATGAGCGTGCGCGCGCAGGTGTGTGTGTAGTATGCGTGCGAGTGAATGCGAATGTTTCGGATGATTGTTGCAGGGAACTTTGATCTGTCCGTCTCTCCTTACCGTGCGACTGACTGACCTTGAATGTCTGCGTGTATGGCCGGGTCCCGTTTACAGTTTTCAATAAACACTATCTATAAATTTATCATAGATGCATGCATCATTTCATCAATCTCACAGTTTTCTTTTTCATTAAATTTTCATTCAGATTTGTTAATTGATACTTTAAAATTCTCGAATTCTATTTTAATTTTAATTAAAGTAAATTTTATTTTATTACAAGTGCACTTGTTTTTGTTACAATAATTTTGAGAGACTTTCAGAACTCTTTCCCCTCTCACAGGCTTACGCCCATGTGGGGAAATAATGTCAGCATTGTATAATAACTTGTAACTGTTTTTTTTGCTGAATAAAATGATTTCATTTCAATTTTCTGTGCCAGCAACCATTTTATTATGTAGAAGAATATATGTAGAAGAAAATGGACACCATCAGACTTTTAATTAATGTACTTACAATCTGACGTTCCAATGTATTTGTTTGAAATATTTACTGGCTGAATAAACTTCTCATTCACTCAATCTTATTCTCAGATTTAACTATATTATCACAGAAATTATTAGTTTCAACAAATTTTTTTGTGAACTGAATTTGGTCAGTCAACACATACACTGCTGATCTGGATAAAAAACTTAGGGAAGAGGTTGAAGAAACCTTGTTGTATTTTCAATGTTGCTACCACAGACCATTGAAAAAAGAAGACTGGGCATAAGCTGATAAAAGTGAAGCCCGTTTTGGAAATGGAAAAAATGTTTGGATCCAAAACATGGCGGCTTTAACCCTTTGGACCTTCAATAGATAGCGACATTCCTGCTGGAAATGTCATACTATCTTGTTTTTCTTATCACCTGGATGTAAAAACAATTCATCAATATTTTTGTTTATTTGTTTTCATTTGAAATTGTTTAGCCAAATGAACATAATGAAAAAGTGTTAAGTCTAAAACACACATTACTAAGAGAAAAGTGATTGATGAAATGACTATTTCTGTGTAAAATTGTGCGTGGGAAAACATATATTTTTCAAAGTTCACACTTTCTTGAACAGGAACAAGAGCAAAATCTCCTGTGTCTTGAAAGCAATTTGTATTAGCTACTTTAAAGCCGGCTTCAGACACGCGTCATTCGTCATGCACCGAGCAGGAGACTCGCCGAATCGCGAGTAGAGTGGATGGGTGTTTGTCTATTTAGCAGGCAGCAAACATTCGTGCTAGTTGTGTCCCGTTCTTTGTTGTGTCGGTCTTTTGCATTGATGTATCTATGCTTATTGTCGTCCAGGAGAAAAAACCCTGAAGTTTGGCGCCCCCCCCTCTCCTGCACTCAGAAATATATTGTATTTTTGAGATTTGGCGGCCGCGATTTGTCACAACATATTTAAGAGCCACAATGAGACCAAGAGATTTGCTGGTCACAGACAGCACACTAAGTGATATTTTCCGGCCACAATACGACCGAGAGATTTGCCGGCCGTGGTAAATACGACCGCGATTTGATTGCCATGATGCGACTGAGAAAGGTGTAACCGGCCATGAAAAAGAGCAAGCGGTAGTTGCAATACGACAGATATTTGCCAGCCGTGGTCTAAACGACATATTTTTTGGCCGCAATGTGATCATGCAATTAATATGACAACCTCGAAAATAGCGAAACACTTCTGGCAGTGAAACAACAATGAAACATGCCTGCCAGCAACGACTGATTATCTGTTTATATGGCCAATAGATGTGACGGCCGCGAAAAGAGCGAGAAGACTTGTCGTCCATAATGCAACCAAGAGGTCTGCCGGCTGCAAAACAAGCAGGCGATTTTCCGACCAGGAAATGAGCAAGCGATTTTTCGACCGCGGGATGAGTGAGCTGTTCTCCGTCCACGAAACAAGCGAGCGGTTTCCTTGGCATCAAACAACGAGAAATGTGACGGTCACGAAAACAGAGGCAGGCTTGCGACAGATATTTTCCGGCAGTGATGCTACAGTACTGAGAGATTTGCCGGCCGCAAAACGAAAAATAGACTTTAACCGGGGCCAGCCAGCTAGGGCCCGGGGCTGGTGCCCCCGCTGCCCTCCCTAGATCCGTTACTGGTCTTTTGCACATATCTTGCTCGGAAAACCCCGTATTTGTGTCTGCTCCTGTAACGTCTGCTCGTTATAAAATATAAAAAACATTTAGATTACACCAATACACAAAATTATATAGTCAAAATCTTCATTCACAGGAAATCCTGCAAAACGAGGATATACTATTTCTGGAACAATAGCTAGGTTGTTTAGGCCTAGCTCTATTGATGTTCACTATTAAAAGAAGCAATTATATGTTATGCATAACATATTTTATATGCACTGAAACGTGTACATAGGCTACATAATTTTATTTACTGTGTTCTCTAAAAATTGCATGTTCCGTTTGAAATAAAACATATTTACTCATCCGCATATTAACAGTGTTTTATTTTTGCTATCACTGTTCGTCCTACTAAAAAGAAATCAAACACAATAAGTACGACATTGACTAATTGAATGGGTGCTTTTAAATAGGTTACATAAGTCTAGTTCTTGTTTTTATCATCTTATAATTTTTTATTAACTTCAATAGTAAATTTAAATTTTTGAGGAATTATCAAACAAATAAACACAAGTTACTAAATAATTGAAATCAAAATATGTTTGATATATTAAAATAAATAAAAGAAAACATAAATGAATAACTATAATAAAATACTTAAATAAAAAATTCTAAAAGTTCATTACAACTATTTTAAATAAGTAAATAAAAACAACTTTCTATTTATAGTATTGTGACGCTATCTGTTGAGTTACATGGGAAAAATTTTGGACATGGCGGACGTGTCAGAAATGAGCTTCACCAGCTGCAATGCTAAAGTAATAGGGATGCCCAGTCTATTTTTTTTTCTTGGTCTGTGGTTGCTATTAAGCCCATGACTATATATTTTTTAAATAAACTTATAAAACTATACATGCCCTAAAATATAATTTCTGACTGATTCAAAAGAAAACATTCAAGTTAAAGGATTACTTAAAGTAAAAATTTTATTTTTCAAAGGGTACAACTTTTTGTTAAAGAATTTTAAGGTTTTAAAACTAAAACTGGGGTAAAAAAACTCAGAAATCAGACATTTTTTATTTTAGGCTTTTTTATAAAATTAGTAATAATCACAATTAGTAATCTCCAACCAATACATACTGGGTACTGTCCGGCCAAATGGGTGACGAGGAAGCCACCATGGGAACCGCCATACAGTACTACTCGGGCGGGGTCTAGGACAGGGAACTGACGCAGTGCTGCCAACGTGGCCTGGTAACAGTCCTTGACATCAGTGTCGCCAACACGACCAGGGAGGAACTCCACTCCCGCCTGGCCCAGGCCTGTAGACCCTCGGTGGTTTACTTGTAATGTGGCAAAACCTGCAATATAGCGTCCAGCTTAAAGGATTTTATACTAAAAAACAGGGTGTGCAAACACATTGTATAAAACCCAACAAAACATTTGATATCAAATTGAATTATGTTCTTGAGAGAAAAAAATTGAGTGGATGGGGTTTTTACTTTCCCTGACATAATTAACGTCACTTTTCTATTGGAAAAAGTAATTTTGTTAGGGATGAGTCGATTCCATTTTCGATTCTCGATTCCACCGATTCTGAGGCGTAGAATCGAAATCGAGAATCGTCGGCCCAAAGTCGATTCCGATTCCTGCGATTCCTAGGTATTTTTCCACCTACACGGACTCGGACAACACTATCCTTAGTCTATTTTGAATAATTGTTATATGCTTTGTTTTATTTCATTCCCATATTCATCCTCCTTAACTGTAAGAAAATGTTAATGATAAAACGATAAAACATATATTTTTATTTCAATATCAACACATTATTGTTGTGGTTGCCGTCAAATCTTACTCTGCGTCAAGCGTACAGCGATCGGCATAGCTGCAGTTACGGCTACGACTTGTGTCAATACTTATAGATCTGCAAGGTAAGTAAAACTAAACTTTATTTTTATTCGGCAAGAATCAATTATTTATTCTTTTAAATAGTATAAATAAACCTACACTTTGTTTGCATAATGCATTTATAAACTATTTTATGCGAAAAATGAATTTCGTAAGTACGTTAACTTGAACTATTTAGTTCCGCGCAAGGTATGGCGAAACACAAGACCAGCAAAACTGTTCAATGTTACCAGAGTTAATTTTCACGAATTCTCGTCTGTTCAGCAGAAAGTGAATCAGTGTTACCAGAAATCACCATAAATACGATAATTTAGTCTGTAAGTTTAAGTTCTGTGTATTGTAATTTCACGCAGCGTTATGCCTTATAAAAAATATTCAGTCAATACTAATGTTTTCAATACTGAGAATAAAAATGAAAAAAACCACACACAACGACCTAAATATACTAGTCCCTAGTCTAAGATACTAGTAGTAAAAGCAAACCAAATGAAAACTTTTATTATTGGCACAAGATGAAACCATTACCCTACGAATGCAATGCAACAATATTATGCTTTTAAGTTTTAATAAAAGTCCTGGTAACACTGTTGCACCACTCATTAGGGAAATTCGGCAGTAAAGTAAGGATATTTTTAAATAGTGCAGTCAGCTTGGGGTAATCTTTCCAGATTGCTGAATCTTTATTGTTTGTTGACTATATTAAATGCGAACTAATTTAACTACTTTCAATGTGGAAATTATTAGAATGCCGTAATATAATTTTAATTTTTAAATCAATTATTTATTTTTAGACAAGGGGGGGGATATGTTTACTCTATTGTTGACGCGAGGGTAATTTTCTACTAGCATCACGGCCATGGCATCATTGGTATCACTGACCACCAAATAACCATTGTTCGTTTGTTTAGTTAGTTTCGTTTGCGTGGACAATTCTTTGTGTTATCAGTTTTCAAATTCTTTCTTCTCTTGGAAAAATGAGTGATTGGAAATTTATGTGTGTGGGGTGCTAATTAGTAAGTTAAAGTGAAACTGTTTTATTGTTTTGTTTTACTCCTTGAGTTTTGTTGTTTTCTAAGAAATGTTTGATGAAAGTGACTATTTCAGTATGTTGGTCTAACCTCATTTGTAGGCTACTGTGAATGATTTTTTGTATTACTTATTACTTATCTAACAACATAAATATATTTGTTCACAGTTGATAAATTCCTGATGTAAACTAAAAAACCTATGTGTATCATTTTACATTTTATAATTTTTGTTAAGGCTTGAGGCATTGAACTGTAGCCTACATATTTTTAACAAAATGGAAAAAATCTCAGTTATTTGATTAAAATTGGAATCAAAAATAACTGTTATTAAATAGTTGCGACATTTGTAGCTAAGTTGGGAAAATCTGAGAATTTGTTGCTATAGGGCCACTTCTATGGTATTTAATTCATTATTAGGAATCGATGGAATCGGAATCGGGAATTGGGAATCGATTTTCAGGAATCGGTATCGGAATCGGAATCGAAAAAAAGTGGAATCAACCCATCCCTAAATTTTGTACAAGCTTCAGCCATGAGAAAGGACAACTTTAGGCTTGGCATGTAACATAAGACTATTTAGCATGCTCCTAATCAATCAAAATTAGTCTCTGAGCTGCCTATTTGATTAAAAACTGCTAATATTTTTATAACGTCTTTAGAGGAGAACCCACATTAGTTTTTTAATCTACTAACTGAATTCAGTTTTATTGCATATCTGTCTATGAATTGTTACCCTAATGTTTTCATTTGAAAAAAAGGTTTTAACACATCCAGTATCTTTCTCTACATTACATTATGAGGAGGAAAAAATTACTTCAACAAATTCTAAATGATATCTACCAGCACTAATGAAGAACTGGTTGAAGACAGAGTAGCATTCAAAAAACATTGCATGTGGACCGCCATGAGGCCACACAATCAGTGGAACGCTCTTCTCCTTTCCCTCGGCCGGCCCGTAGTAGAGTGCATTGAAGTCATCTGGGCAGTATTCATTTTAAACAATTTATAATTGGGACTAATGTTTACAAGATTAATAAACAGTATCAAAGATTTGTAGGGGTGGGCGAGTACTCGACAGTCGAGTAATTACTCGAGTAGTTGCTACTACTCGAGGTATTTGCGTTTGTGCGATCAAATTTTACAGCCGATTGTGAGTTACGCAAATCTACATCTGCCGTTTATCCGCAATCGGCAGATTGTTTAACGCAGCCCCTCGCTGGTTTTACAATAAGCAGCATTTTCTGTTCATTTGTGGCCGGCAAATACGCACGACTGTTTTTTACGGCCGATCGCTAGATTCGCAAAGTAGCATTTCGTTCATTTACGATCGGCAAATACACGCGATCGTTTTTCGCGGCTGACCGCGACTTTTGCAAGGCTACATTTGCCGATTTTTGGCGATCGGCCGATTTGGCTTGTATTTCGCGGCCGACCGCGACTTTAGCAACGCTACATTTGCCGAATTTCGGCGATCGGCAAATACGCACTATCGTTTTTCGCAGCCGTCCACGAGTTTTTCATAACAATAACCTCGAAAATATTTCATTCACTCACAGAAGAATGGATTTTGACAGCTATCTAGAAATACCAGATTCTGATAGATGTCTCAGAATTCGCAAATTGAAAACTTACAGCTATTTTTAGCTCTGACCTACACTTAACAACTTCAAATTTGTAATTATATTTTATCTTTCGAATGATACTCAGCCTTCATTTCTGTCTCATTTGATTTGTGAAAATGAGAAGAAAACTGTGGACTTCATAAAACAATTAGTTAAGGTTTTGTAATTTTTGTATTGGGGGGATATTTTATTCTTATCTGGTCGCAACTGTCTCACTCGTGCTCAAGTGATTGGATGTCAAAAAACAATAGATCAGCAGTCAGGCAAAGGGGTGGGGTTGGGTTTTGAGAAGTAAACAAATAACTGGGCATAGCTCTCCTCCCTGATTTTTAAAATTCTTTTTTCCACAATTTCTTGGCTAAGGTTTTAATTAGGGCTAACAATTATTTTTAGGGAAAATATAAACCGTTTTTGATTGTTAAAATAATAGGCTAATAATTCAATCTTATTACTGCTTAAATTTTACAACTATGCATATTCTACATAAATTTATTTTGTGATCTTGTTACATTAAGCCAAGATCACATCCATCTTAGGCCCTTTGCTGTTCATCTGCTACCTAAGAGGTTTCCCCCAACTCAGCAGCTCCAGTAAACTGTGCTTGTATGCTGATGATGCTAACTTGAAAATCACAGCACCAAGTGAAGATGAATTAGAGCTTAAGGCAATTTCTTACACAACACTTTTAAATGATTATTTTAATTCCAATAATTTGCGTTTGAACCTAGACAAAACTAATATAGTTAGTTTTCAAACCCAACCAGCTAGGAACCATCCTCAACCTAACATTACATTTGGTCACCAAACAATTGAAATGAAGGATAACATTAAATTTTTAGGATTGGAAATTGATAAATCATTAAAATGGAATGATCATGTTGAAAAATTACTGTCAAAAATCTCTTCTGGATTGTACGCTTTGATTCGGTTAAAATATTTTTGTGAAAAAGAAACTCTGAAGGTAATTTATTTTTCTTACATCCATTCCCTAATATCCTTTGGAATATCACTTTATGGTGCTACTTCAAAGAACAATTTGAACTCCATACTAAAAATGCAAAAAAAGCCATAAGAATAATTTGTGATTTGCAACCCCAAATTTCAGTAAAAGAGCATTTAAAATCTGAAAGTATCATGACAGTTTATGGCATGTATGTCTTTGAAACTGTCCTATCAGTAAAAAAACAGATTGCAGGAGTTGGGGTTGGTTGGTGATAATCATCAATATCCCACAAGGGATCGGGGAAGCCTTGCTACCAGTCCTCACCATTTAGAGCTTTTCAAAAAGAAACCAAAATGTGCAGGTTAAAATTTTTTTAATAAACTTCCAAATGACATAAAAGCAGGAGTTTTGAGTAACAAATTTAAAGGCAAGCTAAAAATATTCCTTATCAACAAAGCTATATACTCTTTCGATGAATTGTGATATCAAGCACATCTCTTTCAGACTATAAAAATAAATAAAATTGAAATTCTAAATTATTTAACAAAACAAGACATTTTCTTTTTTGGTATAATGGTTTTTTAATATTATCTATTATTTTAAGTAGGGGTGTGCGAATAGTGATTTTTGAACTCGAGCCGAGCCGAGCTTTTTCAATAGTTTTCGAGCTCGAGCTTTTTCGAGCTGAGCTTTTTAACAATCACAAATTATTAAGGAATTATGAAGCTTGATTTTAATTTTAAAAGATGCAATAGAGAAATGTTTGTATACCGTAAGTGAATGCCAGCTAAAAACTAGAAAGCTTATCTCCAAAACAAGTTAATTATCTGATAGGTTCATCACTATTTTGTATTGTTACATTACAATCAAACTGGCTCAAAAAATGATTTATGAAGAAAAATAACAAATTAAAAATCTACATTTATTATTTGACTCCCCAATTCCACAATACTTTACTTTAATAAATAGTTAAAATTACATAATTAGACTAGTTACATATAGGTACTACAACATTAATTTCAAGAGTTGAAAGGAGAAGATGGAAAGGTTTTAAATGGTTACATCTAGTAGAAAAATAACATATTAACACTTAGTCAAACACAAGATTGATTTTTTAATGTTTATAAAGTAAAGATGATTACAAATTAAATAGTAGTCCCAATTGTGGGTAATATTCATGGCTAAACTTATTATCTTAGAATATAATACATTTATTAAATAAATAATATTTAATACTGTAACAATAATTTATTGCAATCCTAAGATGAGTTGCATTTCTAAACTTTAGTAAAGAAAACAATGTACAGTTTAAGAAAATTAGAAGAAAGATTAAAAATTAAGAGGAATAAAGAGAAAGAAAGAAACAGCTACCTCTCTCACTCTCCTTATCAGTGGCCATGGAGGGGGGGGGGGGGTAGAGGTTGTTTACTTCAACTAAGCTTCTGTCCCTGTTTTTTGTCACTGTCTGACTCGTGGGTGTGGGTGCGTATGTCAGAGAGCTGAGTTAATTAGGAGATAAGGAATCCTTACTACAAAATGCAAAAACACAAACTACTTGTCATCCAACTATAATTGATGGTTCATATTTTTTGTCTTATTTTTATAAATCAAATGAGACCAAAATAAAAACTTGTACTATATACCGTTTAAGAGATGAGCCATGATAAAACAATTAATAGACTTAAATGCTGTAATTCGTGGTTCTCCAAGGTCAACTAAATATAGCTCCGATTTCCGTCTAAAATGGAGAAAATATTTGTTGTTATCTGCCAATGTCCTTCCTTATCACGAGGGAATATTTTTTGTTTGTTTTCCTTGGGAGGGAAACGCTCTTCCGGTTTGACGTGTCCAAAAACAGATCGCAACAAGTATCTTTCCGATAAGAACTCTCTTATCAAAAGCTCGGCTCGAGTGTCCAGCTTTTTTGAAAAAAATCGAGCCGAGCCGAATACTGGAAAGCTCGACATAAAAAGCTCGACCGTTCGAATACTCACACACCCCAAATTTTAAGACACTATTCTTGTATACTTGTTTATACTGTATTATGAATAAAGATGATTTGTTTTGATTTGATTTGATTTAAGGGATTTGTTATTTTGAGTGATTTAGCATAGTCAATTTATTCATTTAAAAGTAGCGTTTATGCAATGTAGGGGTATTTGAATATCAGAGTTTGATTTTTCCAAGAAAAATATAAAAACATAAGGTTAAATAAAGTAGACCAATTTTACAAGTAAGATTTTAATTGAAAAAAATGAAGTTTTCATTACTTTTCACAAACAACTACTTGACTCGATAATCAAGTTTTTGGCTTAATACTCGACTCGACTTCAAAATCCACTACTCGCCCATCCCTAAAGATTTGACACATACTTTCTTCGTTAATCCATAATTTAATTTTATAATTATATGACTGATCTCTTAGAAGGTTTTCAAAATGTAATACCCCCTTGCAGCAGACCTACACACTCAGTGAATCTCAAAGTCCAATGTAACATAGCCGAATATGACTTTTTTCTCTGTAAGAATAACATTAAAAATGAGTATGCAGGTGCATGTATGTTAAAATTGGGTGTTTTAATTAAATATCACTGGAACTCAATTGGAAGAAACCATAAACCAATTTTTAGCAAGAAAAGTCAAGATATAATAAAGAAATAAAATGTTATTGATTTCCCATAACGATGGGGAATGAGCATGCAAGTTTGCTGACGTGGAAATGTAAAAATGGGGGTTTTAGACTAATATACAATAGATCTCAACTAGACAGAGCCACAAACTAAGTTTTAGTAAGATATGTTAAGGAAAAAGCGAGATGTAGAATTTTACAAATTCCCCTTAAGGACATGAGGACGCTGCAATATGTACTGTGTTTATGTACTGTGGAATATGTACCGCAAAACGAAAGAATCAATCTCCGCAACCAGTTGACCTAGAGTAATAACTCTAAATACTGGATTATTTATTTTTTCAAGCCAAACATAATTTTTTCATACGTGCGGATGGTGTAATTTTGTTTGATATCTTGTTTGGCGATCGGATTGGATATTTGCCAATATTCCTCAGTAATCGCACGGCCAGCTCTACTGGCCACTGCCATTAGCGTGAGAAAGTTAGATTTTTTCAACAGCAGTTGTCCTATGCAATCGTGTGGCCAGAAGTGCTGGCCAACATGAAATCCAATGAACACTTGATGGCCAGCAGGACTGGCCGATGACATATTTTTGTTTGTTTTTCTAAGTTTGTATGATGCCTGTAGATTGCTACAACTTAGTTAGGAGTCATTTAACTAAATGATCAGCAGGCTTGCAACGTTGTACTGTAAAAATCCCCCATGCTAACATCGCAGGTTTTCAATGAAAACAATTCCGGGCTGTCGAGAGTGAAAACAATTCCGAGATGCCGGGAGTGAGCCCCCATGATGAATGCTGAGCTGATGCAGAGTGGGGCATTGCCAGTAGAGCTGGCCGTTTGACTGTCGGAACCAAGTCATACAGAAATAATTCTGACTGGCTGCTGACTGTGTTGTGGCCACTCCTGCTGGTTACGATTGCAAAGGGTTAAGCAGTACAAACTATGAAATGTTTATCAAAATAAATACAGCCATTTTTGAGAGATTAGTATTTTTGTCATCGGGTTTTCATGGGGTAAGTCCCATTAAAAACCAAAAATTTTAAAATCCTGGAGAGATTACAATTTAATACCTATATACCAAATCTAATGAAAATTGGACCACTGGTATTGTCTCTAGGTATCCAAACACATAACAATACTTTCTCCATACACTATGCATAAATGGAAAAAAGTAAATTTACTAAATTAATTTTTTTTTTAGTAAGATTGATATTCAACAGCTTGAGGAGATAGATATCAGTGTCAAGACATTTTGATCCAAGGTACAACACAACAAGGTACGATGTGTTCCAAGACTTAATTGATTACACATACTTTATGTCGTTAATGGGCAACAGTAAAACACTAAAATTATGTAAAAGACCGCTTACTGAATGTACTCTCGACTTCCGCTCGGAGGTCGAAGATGTGCAGTTTGAGGTCGGGAGCGGCCGGGGGCACGGGATCGCGGGTGACCACGGGTCGCAGGCTGAGCGAGCGGTCGGAGACATCGGCCAGGTGCAGGCTGGCCGGGGTGTCCACTGCCATCAGGTGGCACAGCGCCGCACCACCACACACGTCCACCACCACCACACTGCCTCTCCCCACCTCCACCTGGGCAACCCCTCCAGTCTCTGATGACAGGACATTTGAATAATGATTACCGGTTTGAGAATTGCTTAGTTATTTCGTTTATTGTTTGCAACTACAGTACAACATAATTCAACATTTTAATACTATTAAAGATAGTATGCTGCTTTTTAGGAATTTTGCGACAATCTCAAGTACATGTTCATATCTGAAAGTATTCCAAAAAAGGTTTATAAGAGTGATCACTTCTTAAAGCTAATAAATCCTAATGGGTAAATTTTGCCAAAAATATATTTAGTAAAGGTAATGAAACAAAACAGCTTTACCTGTATCGATGATGTAGCTATTCACTCTTGAATGTTGTCCTGTACTGAGAAGTAGTGTTTGGTTGTCCACAAAACATCTCTCGGGTAAAGACTGACAGTACAGTCCATAAAAAGTGTGGCCACTGGCACATTTGGTACTTGTTTGTACTACAGGCACAAGAGGGTGTGGTAGAGCCCCCCATACAGCCTTGACCTGTAAAGGTACAGTGAGCTGTATTAATTAAAGTGAGTAAATGCTTATCCTCGCCAGATTTGGAGTAAATTCTTTAATTTGTATTAATATAAATTGAAACTAATCCCTTTCCTCATGATCATATAATGTAATCTCCAAAAAAAGAGTATCTGCTCCTGTCTGTAAGTGGCATATGGTGTACTGATATGATGTATTAATTTTAATTATTTTAAACTGGTAGGGGTGGGCGAGTAGTGGATTTTGAAGTCGAGTCGAGTATTAAGCCAAAAACTCGAGTAGCGAGTCGAGTCGAGTAGTTATGAAATCTTCATTTTTTTTTAATTATTTAGGTCTTTGAATTAAAGTTAATTAAAATCTTTCTTTAATTTTGCTATTAAAATTGGTCTACTTTATTTAAGCTTATGTTTTCATATTTTTCTTGGAAAAATAAAACTCTGATATTCTAATACCCCTACATTGCATAAACCCTACTTTTAAAATGAATAAGTTGACTTTGCTAAATCACTCAAATTAACAAATCACTTAATGTAACAAGATCATAAAATAAATTTATGTAGAATTAGTTGTAGAATTTAAGCAGTAATAAGATTTAATTATTAGCCTATAGTTTTAACAATCAAAAACAGGTTTATATTTTCCCTAAAAATAATTGTTGGCCCTGATTAAAACCTTAGCTAAGAAATTGTGGAAGAAAGAATTAAAAACATCAGGGAGGAGAGCTGTGCCCAGTTATTTTTATACTTTTAGTTTGTTATTTTAATTTCCAAAGAATGTGCTGATATATATTTTTTTATGTGAAAAGTACATCACTGCTGAAGAGACTCAGCTCTACGCACAGGTCATTTTTGACCTATGTAGGACTTATTATTTCTTACCATATAAGATGTATATATTTTGTTTTTATTTGAAGGAAATAAACCGATTTTTGATTTAGATTTTGATTACTTCTCTAAACCCAACCCCACCCCCTTGCCTGACTGCTGATCTAATGTTTTTTGACATCAAATCTCTTGAGCACGAGTGACACAGCTGCGACCAGAAAAGAATAAGATATCCCCCCAATATAAAAATTACAAAACCTTAACTAATTGTTTTATGAAGTCCACTTTACTGATGACGTCCACAATTTTCTCCTCATTTTTACAAATCAAATGAGACTGAAATGAAGGTTGTGTATCATTCAAAAGATATATGATTACAAATTTGAAGTTGTTAAGTGTAAGGTCAGAGCTAAATATAGCTGTAAGTTTTCATTTTCCGAATTCTGAGACATCTCTTAAAATCTGGTATTTCTAGATAACTGTCAAAATCCATGAGTTAATGAAATATTGTCGAGGTTATTGTTATAAAAAAATCGTGGACGGCTGCGAAAAACGATAGCGCTTATCTGCCGTCGCGGATAAACGGCAGATGTAACTCTTCAAAACTTGCGATCTGCCGCGAAATACGATCGCGCGTATTTGCCGATCGCCGAAAATCGGCAAATGTAGCGTTGCTAAAGTCGCGGTCGGCCGCGAAATACGAGCGCACGTATTTGCCGATTGCCGAAAATCGGCAAATGTAGCCTTGCAGAAGTCGCGGTGAACCGCGAAAACGATCAGGTGTATTTGCCGATCGTAAATAAACGAAATGCAACTTTGCAAAACTAGCGATCGCCCGTAAAAAACAGTCGCACGTATTTGCTGGCCACAAATGAACAGAAAATGCTGCTTATTGTGAAACTAGCGAGCGGCCGCGATAAACAATCTGCCGATTGCGGATAAACGGCAGATGTAGCTTTGCGTAACTCGCGATCGGCTGTAAAATTTGATCGCACAAATGTAAATCGCACGTAAATTCGGCCGCCGCGTAAACGGCGGGAGTAACTAACTCTTTGACTTGTTTAAGTCGAGTAGTTGGAACTACTCGACTCGACCTCGAGTAGTAGCAACTACTCGAGTAATTACTCGACTGTCGAGTACTCGCCCACCCCTATAAACTGGATAAAGAATAAATAAAAAGGATGGACAAATTGAACAAATAATATATGTACAGAATATTATATTGACTTACAGTACAATCTTTTATTCAAATCAACTGGTTGGCACTCCTGTACAGTCTTTTATTTGGAGGTAACATTAATTATGAATGAGGATAAAGTTCACTCGTGTAGTCGAGGAAAGATATGAAAAAAACCACCTAACCCTGAAGAAATTCCTATAAGGGAGATTTTTGCTGTTTTCTGTCATATTTTATGTGCTCAACAACATACTAAGAGTTTACCAAAGTTTGACCACCGGAAGTGCCTCATTTTCAAGATGGCGTCCAAGAAGGTGACAATAGCATTAAATATATAGGAAATAAATGTCATAGGTGATGTAAAAATGAATCTAGTGTCATAATACCACTGCTGATAATTGAAGGGAGGTATGAACTTCAGTTTTCGTAGGTAAAAAAAATTGGCCGCCATCTGGGATCCGCCATATTGGATGAAGTAATTATTTTCAAATGTAAACATAGTGTTGTGACACATCATTTCAAACTAGATTTTCACGCTGTTTACAATGCCGAAATCCGTTTTTGAAAATCTTGACTCGTTTTCAAGATATACCCAAACAAATATTGTTCCCTATATAATCCTTATGGACGTTTCAAGCTTGGAAAATTTTTTGGGAATTTTTTGGCCTATTTTCCCTATAGCTCCGGATGTAATCAAAGTGTGTCGTTCGTTCTAGTCTTTAAATATTCGGTAGTATTTTGGCTTCCATATAAGTAACTTATCAATTGATTCAGATTCATTAGTCATGAGCTATGATACCTTTATTAACCATAAGATGAGAGTTTTCTAAAATGATACTGTCAAATAAGGGATATAACTCAGGTTAGACCTGTCCGATGTTCATGATCGATAGTTCAAATTAAAGCCAATCAGTCACCAATTCATTTAAGATCTTAAAAATGATTGTATTTCTTTTAGAGCTTGAGATATGAGTCCTTACTTAAGGACAAAACTCTAAAATAATTATATTTTATTTTGAATAAAGGATTATTAATCTTCTCAGAATTGACTGATTTTCATGATCAATAACTCAAAAGAAAGCCTACAGTTTACCATTTAATTTAAGACTTTAATGAGGATTATGTCTCACTTAGAGCTTGAGATATATGTCTTCAACTGAAGATTGAATGCTAAAAACGTTAAATTTTATGTTAAATAAAATAACATAACTCGCCTTAAAATTGTCCTATTTTCATGATCTATAGCTCAAATGAAAACTAATATTTTACTGATCGGTTTAAGACCAGAAGGAAGTTTATATCTTATTTAGAATCTGAGATATACAATTTTTACTGAATATTGAATTTAGAAAAATCACATTTTATGGTTAGTAAAGGTATCATAACTCAACTCTAATGAATCTGAATCAATTGATAAGCTGCTTATATGGAAGCCAAAATACTACTGAATATTTTAAGACTAGAACGAACAACGTACTTTGATTACATCCAGAGCTATAAGGAAAATAGGCCATTAAAATCCCAAAAAATATTCCTATCTCGAAACGTCTATAAGGATTATACAGGGTCTTTGTTTCGGTATATCTTGAAAACGAGTCAAAATTTTGAAAAACTGATTTCGGTATTGTAAACAGCGTGAAAATCTAGTTTGAAATTATGTGTCATAATACTATGTTTACAATTGAAAATAATTATTCCATCCAATATGGCGGATCCAAGATGGCGGCCGATTTTATTTACCTACGAAAACTGAAGTTCACACCTCCCTTCAATTATCAGCAGTGGTATTATGACACCAGATTCATTTATACATCACCTATGGCATTTACTTTCTATATCTTTAATGCTATTGTCACCTTCTTGGACGCCATCTTGAAAATGAGGTACTTCCGGTGGTCAAACTTTGGTAAACTTTTAGTATGTTGTTCAGCACATAAAATATGACAGAAAAACGCAGAAATCTCCCTTAAAGCAATTTTTTTAGGGTATAACCCTATCTTTCCTCGACTATTGCACTATTCCCCAAAATTAGCACTGCTCGTTGACAAAGTAAGTTAAAAATAATATTTATTTGTATTGAAAGAAATAATCAATTATTGCCTCCATAGTTTATTTTGAACTTCAAACATGTAATTTGCTTAATTTAAAGTTATTTGGTTTATTTCATTACAACATCTTACAATTTATATAATTTGAGAATTTTTATGAATTGAGCTTTCCTGTATAAGTTTGCAAGAAAACAGCACATATGTTCCTAAAGTGAAGATTTTCCATCAACATTGTAATGGGCGTGCAAGCTATTTAAATATACGTTGTACTATTGAGTTTTTGGTAATTTTCAGACAAGTCCGAGTGTACAGCGGTATGGGGATAGACTGAGGTGTATCTTTGTATTACTGACATAGTAATAAGCCTTATAAAATAAAGGAATTTTAGTTTATTTAAAACTGTTTAGATGTTGGTGTTGACCAAATAAAAAGAAAGATATCACCAAAACAAAAGGCTGTTAAATTCATCCTGTTATTTTTGCCAGTTATTTGGAGGATAAAAAGTTGCTTAATTGAACGTTCAAAGGCCGAGACAAATTTTAGACTGCACTCTTGCTGAATAAAATTTCAAATAAAAGTAATGGTCCCAATTGGTAACTGAGGGGCTTCAGTACAATGGTTAGTAAAAAAACACCCATTTACAATCTTGGGGGCAAATCCTTCTGAAACAGTGAGTCTTGTAACAGGCAGCCTCATCGTAGTTCCAATAAGGTTATTGAGTGATCCATAGAATAAGGAGGGCCTGGAATTTTACAGATTCTTTTAGAATTTTAGCATTTTCTTTTGTATTTGAAATTATCTTTGTTTGTATTCCTTGGGTTAATGAAAGCATTTTTTCCTAAGTTAATTTTATGGTCACTCATTGTTTGTGAGTTCATCCTAGTACACGAAAAGAGTGTACAGCTAGTAAATAAACTCCCTCAGGGATTCTAACTGAACGAAGTGAAGTGAATCAACGAGTAGTGGAGTTGAAAGATTAGTTGTCTGTTACTGTGTGGGTTTATGCGTGTGTGCGTGCGTACGTGTGTGTGTGTGTGTGTGTGTGTGTGTGTGTGTGTTTTGTGTCATGGATTTTAGTACAAAATTGTTTGTGTAATGTAGTCTCAAAATGGTTATTGACATATTACGTGGTCGCATATACGTGAGGGCGTGATCGTATCATTTAAATTATACAAGTTGCTTTGTTGACAGCTGGCCGTGTTTGTAAACATTGCACAATGGCGGACCGAATAACCTGGACTGGTGGTTTACAGGAGTACCAAATTAGGCCCTACTCGGACTTTAAGAGGTTAAGTGATCCATAGAACAAGGGGGGGCCTGGAATTTTAGAGATTCTTATAGAATTTCAGCATTTTTTTTTGTATTTGAAATTATTTTTATTTGTATTCTTTGGGTTAATGAAATAATTTTTCCAATGTTAATTTTATGGTAAAGGAATTAACTTATTGTTTTTGGGTTCATTTTAATACGTGATAAAGAGCGTACAGCTAGTAAATACACTTCCTCACTATATGGGTTTGTGTGTGTGTGTACGTAATGCAATCACTCAAAAACAGTTGCCCTGATTATTTTAAAACTTTGATAGCTAAAAAAAGTAAGCTATTATCTGGATAACTAACGTTTAACAGATAATAGCTGATTACATCATAAAAATATCACTGAACCATTTTTTAGCAAGATTGTAAAATTGAAAAAGTATGCTTAAATTGCATAATTGCTTGTAACCAATTACAAGATAAAAGAGTGTTCACCTAGTTAATGTAGTTGAAATCAGTTTTACAGATTACTTTACTTTAGAAAAATACTGTTTCATCATGGTGGCCAAACATTATTGAATATATTTCCAAGTCAAATAAGTAGGTTTACTTAAGTTACCAATAATATCAAGTAATGAGAATTATTTGATTGAATAGAATGTTTAAGTGCAATAAATTACAGAAATGAATCAAGTAGTCTACTATTAACAAATAAATAAAAAAAAATATTGTTACAGCATTATTCTATGGTTACTGTTTTTAATGAATTTGTTTTATCAATTTGTTTTATTATTATTTATGTTCCATAAAAATGAGTTTATTAATGGACTTGACACATTCATGCTTCCTGTTTTTCCTCAATAGCTCGTAGTTCCTTGGATTTTGATTTTTTTCATCAGATTTACAATATGAGATATAAGATTTTACATCAAAATGCATTGGAACCAAATAAAAACAAAACAAAAACTTTTTTATTACAAAATTGTTCAATCAGGTGACGATATGCAATTTCAAACAAGAGTGTAGGCTTCCACAGTCGTTTTCACAAGATGTTAAATTCTTGACTTCTGGGTAGGACCCACAAGTCGTATGTCGAATATACAATTTTACATGAGTAGATGCTTTGAAAAGGAAAGTTGTACGTAGAAATTGCCTAAAGTTATTGAATACCATAAAGGCTAAAAACTGCTTTCGGGCACACCCTAAGATGATGCAATAAAAAAATAACTCTTGGGTGGGAACTGCTATGTGGCAGATGAGGAGGACACCGAGAGACTTGCAGGTGAACAATTAAAAGAGAAACATTAGACGTGGGCAAGAGTTGGAAAGAACTGAAGGCCCTAGCCAGTGATCAGGATAGAAGGGGGGAGAACTCTCCTGGATACCATTTTTTATGGACAAAATATTTTGAACAATTAGTATGCTTTTGATTCTGATTTCTTTATTACTGCTTTCATTTACTATCTCAGCCTGTGTAAAAGAATAAAGCCTGTCAAAGAATCAAGCATCTAATTACCGGCTGTACTCCTCCCTTTTATCTGAAGAAATGCTTTTACTTCTTCCTTTCTCTTTTGAGTAAGTACTCATAATTTGGCTGTCTGGTTACGTGTCGATAATAGCTTAAAAGCCTTAACCCATTTAGGTAATTTTAGTCCCATACTTTAGGTTTATGGTCCCAAAAAGAATAAGTCATTTTAGTCTTCATATATTTTGTAAAATCAAGTTAAAGAACAAAAACTAGAGGCTCTATTCCAGTATTAAAGCACAAATAATAACCGAGTTATTGAGGAAATCCTGAATCTATCCAACATAGTACATTACAATGCCTGATAGAGATTTGGTCTTGGGAAAAACATGTTGGCATTTGGGTTTTTGACCTAAAATAAGTTATCATGAAATTGAAATTCGCTTCTCTAACTAAACATAAAATGACCAGTTACAGACCAGCTCGTGGCAGGCATGGTGAGGACCAAAGGCCGGCCGCTGCAGCCAAACGAGGTAGTCTCCATCAGGCGACAGGCGGGGCGAGTGAGCTGCTAGGCCATCCTTCGACAACTGGGCTGCAATCAGTTATATTACCCGTTAAGTTCTTACCTGTCACAATAATAATAATTCTTAAAGAAGGAAGATAATTGAAATTTCAACAATAGCCTATATTACAAATACAGAAACACTCTGTGCCGTGCGCGACACAAATATACATATAGCAAAATCAGGCACTGGCCAAAATCTCTGAAACAAAGGCCAGTCCACTCAATCCTTCTAGAAACTTCAGTCAGAGGGAAATTTAGGATTTGAAACCTCTTGACTCGCCCCACTTCTGTACAGCTTGCCAGGCCACGAACATCTTTCACTTAACTGGATAACTACACTAGCATTTAGTATAGGGCGAAGTTTCTCTAAATGGTCTTAAACCAGCTATTATGTCCTAGTTAGCTTGGTTTCAGGGTGCCGGAGCGAAATAACCAGTTGAGGGTTTCAAGATGTAGTTCTGTCCGTTTCGCTTCCTTGGGAAATGACTTGTTAAATTACCAATGTAGCTAACAGGTACTAAATAAATATTGTTTCACAGATCTCACTTGCCAACCACTATTTAATTCAATAGTACATTAAACCTTTATACAGAATCATAGTAGTCAGTGGTTGAAGACCAAGAGATATAGTTCATAATATAAGTTATTTTAAGCTATTATTAATTCATCTAATAAGAAGGAATTTTGATACAGGCTGTATTCCAAAAAAGTTAAAAATAACCTATGTAAGGCCTATATATAAGGCTGGCTGTAACAGGATTTCAAATGCTATAGGCCTATAGGCTCAATTTCTGTTATAATGAAAATTATTGAACACTATGTTAATTCTCAACTTAACGGATATTTAAGGGCGAATAGTAATTAGTAATAAACAGTACGGATTCAATGCTAATAGGTCAACAATAGATCTTCTTGAAGTTTTAAACAACAATATTAATACAGCCCTGAATGATAACAAGTTTGTAGTAGCAGTAGCAACAGACTTAACTAAAGCTTTTGATTTAGTATGTTACAAAAATATGTTATCTAAGCTTAAACGAATTGGAATAGTCAGAAATCTGTACAATTTCTTTGTTGATTATTTTAAAGATAGAACGTTGTGTACCTCTATAGGCCATATAACCAGTAATGAAGTTAACCAAACTTGCGGTTTAATTCAAGGTAGTATTGTATCTCCTACTCTTTTTAATGTATGTGTAAACGATTTTGCCTATTTACAACTCAACAGCCATGTATTGCAATATGCAGACGACAATATTCTGTATGTTATTCATAAAGATGTTTATACAGCCATTGAATTAATGCAAAGGGACATGAACCTTGTTGTAAAATATTTGTTTAATAATAATATAATGGTAAACTCTAGAAAAACAAAAACAATAATTTTTAGGAACCCTAGAGTTAAAATAAATGAAGAACAAATGATAATGAGCAAATTAGTTTGTCATAGTTATGATTGCTTAACATCCTCCAGTAACTGTGTATGTCAAAGGTTAGAATTTGTAAATAACATGAAACATCTGGGATTGTTTCTGGATTTTGATATGAGGTTCATTACTCATGCTGATTATGTTTCAAGGAATCTAAGAATAGTTTTATTTAAAGCTAGGAAAATTAGCTACTATTTTTCAATAGCCACAAAGAGGCTGATCTACTTTACTTTGGTACAAAGCTTGTTTTACTATGGAATTTCCTTATACTATATGGCACCAGAATGTGTTTTAAAACCTGTAAAGTCCGTTATAAATATAATTTTGAAGATACTGTTTAATGAAATGTCACTGGAACTTTTAGGTATAATGAGTTTTGACAATCTAGCAATGTACACAGATCTTAGCAGGCATTATTTTGATGAAAACTATAGGTTACAACACAATGTTAATTATAGTTTAAGGAACCGACAATTTTTGGTACAAAGGATCGATAACAAATACGGAAAAATGACTTTGGAGTATAGATTACCAAGGCTACTAAATTCATTACCTAAAGAGTTAAAAACACTGCAAAACAAAGCCCAATTGAAAACCTTTTTAAAAAACCATTTCATCAGTATTACGACAAACGAACATTGAATGCTCACACATAGTACAGTGTAAGCAAACACTAAGGGTCAATAAAACAAGCTAGGTTGAAATTGGGTAGCTAGGATAGGAAACAAGTCGTCTAGCTTTCACTTACCTTCCATACACAGTAATTAGCAATCCAATATTTAACAGATTAGTTGAACACATTGAACACTTACACAAAAATTAACACATAAATTAATAGACAACATAAATAACACTTAATTCAATGTTAGACACAAAGTGAAACACTGACTTAGGCTAGACAAGTAGGCATACACAATATTAGGCTGTCAGATTCTAAATAAACACAAATCACCACATAACAGAGACATGTTATCATTAAAGGTAATGGACTTAGTACTGGAAATCAAAGGAATTTGTTTTATTGTGAAAAACAATCATTTAAAATCAGATATGGGCTGCAAATGTGCATTGGTACCGGGCCAAGCAACTTTCACTTTTCTATCAGGTTAAGAATTGTCGTTTTCAGTTGACGTTTAAGTTAGTTATTCTTCTTTGCAGGGATGTATAGTCACATTGCGAACTAAAATTTCCCTCTTTGCATTATTGTATTGTTGTTTTGATTGTTATATTAGTTTTATAAGTTATGTGTTAGAAATATATATTTTATCGAAGCGTTTGTTATAGCTTATGTGATTAGCTGATCTCTCAATTAGCTTTTAAGCTAGAGAGATTAATAATTATAACTGCTGTGTAACCGAATATTGTATTTAAATGAAATAAATAAATGAAATGAAATGAACCGTTATGCTTTTATTCTGGACAATACAGTTATAGTGAGTCACATGCTAGGTAGTGGCATTATAGTTGTTCTTGGAATTGAATACTTAATTATCGTTCATCAAAGCTGGCTTAAGGTGTATACGGCAATGGGCACGATCGGCCTCAGGGTAAACCTACCACTTAGATTTAATTATTCTACCCCCTTCACAGTTTCAGTAATTACTAGCTCAGACCAATCCTTTCCTGTAAATACAGGAGGACCTTACTATAAATTCATATTCTGGCCTTGTTCTATTCCAACAACCTACCACCACCGGTCTGACACTTAAATGGAGCCAAGTGGTAAGCTTATTGGAGCGGGTTAGTTTGATGCACTTTATTCAGATGGCGTTGTAAAAACATGACTTTCTTCTTCTTCACTGATTCAGCCAATCAGAACGACGATAACGATCTGCTAACATCCCGTTCCGTTTCCCCTGATTTTCTGTCAAGACGCGACGTGTACTCAACCATAACGAGTTGGAATTAATTTGAGTGTGGGAAAATACCTAAAGTACGTTTGCAGAAAGTTGTTCTGGTGTAAGTTATTTCGCGAAATACTGTACTGCGTGATTCATGTTGTGCTTAAAGCTATTGATGGAAAATAAATACGTATATGTTTACATAAAAGCACTTAATAAAAATCAACTAAGTTAATTTTTATTAAGTGCTTTTATGTGTAGATCTACGTATTTATTTTCTATCAATCGCTTTAAGCACAATAAGAATCACTCAGTACAGTATTTCGCGAAACAACTTGCACTAACGGCAAACGCACTCAATCTAAACAAACCGGTAAAGTCATTAAAATTGAAAGTCTAGCAAACAAAACAAGAAAACGAAAATATAAACAAAGCAGATGACGACGATCGATATGTCGCATCGACGATGATCGATATGTCGCATCGACGACCATCGATATATCGCATCGATCTTTTTAGTTCATTGCACTTTATTCAGATAGCGCTGCTGTTCCCTTACCACCGAGTTAACATGGGAGTGCGATCTCTTCACGAAGTTCATTATTACTCTATGCTACCACCTCCAACCAATAACTCCAGCAGTTACAACTTGAACCTGCATAACTATTATGGACATTGTCATTATAGACATTGTATTTGCTTGACGAGAGGGAGGGGAATGTGGCTTTCATTCAATGGGCGAGAGGGGAGTACACAAGAAGCACCGATTCTATGAATCCAACTTACCGCGTGCCTGCAAATGGATTTACTTGGGAGTTTCAAGGGGCTATAGGAATGAAATCCGTGTTTCATTAACTAACTTTTGTCAATAAATGTCATTATTATTTGAACCATCAGTATATTTTCTAAACTAATTATTACTTCACGAAATTAATATTGAATTACCTTGGTCATCACCGAATCTAAAGATAATCATAGGCTCCCCCACTAACATGCATTCAGCTAACAACAGGGAAAAAAGACACTTGCACCCATTAGTGACCTTTTTTAACAGCATGTATCATTTATCTATGTAAATAAAAATCAATCCCTTTTTCCTTTAAGGCGGTTACACACAAGCGTCATTCAGCATGCAGAGAGCAGTGACTCGCCAAATCACGAGTAGTGTGGACGGGTGTTGGTATATTTGGCAAGTAGCAAACATTAGTGCTCGTTCAGTGTCGGCCTTTCCCACACATCAACATGGATGAATGTTCGGGAAAAGGCGAACTTTGCTTCATCCACACATTCGGCTTTGTTCGTGCAAGTAAGCACAAGTAATTTTAAATTGCCAATGTTTTAAGTAATTTAGTGAAATTATTGCAGTAAGTTTGTCCTGATCGAAGTGTGCAACAAAAATTTGATCTACATCGTATGGTTGTAATTTTAAACGAGTTATAACATAAAATATATACAAATTTATAAATTCCTTAATGTAAGCTATTTGACTGTTGCTGATCCGAAATATATCGCGGAAATTGCCACGATTCTTATTCAAGTTACGAATAGTTTGACTTATGTGTAATTTTCCTTACAGAGCTAATTTGCGCTGTATTCCAGATATACATTTAACATTACTTGAAATGGTGACCTACCCAGAGGTAAACCAAAACCAAATGAAAATTTGAGTTACAGAGGTAAAGAACAGTGAGTTTGGACTAAGATTTACGAACACCACCAATCACCTCCTTCTACGAGGTTTCCTCTTAATTTTTAGACATGGATAACCTCCAGTTAAAATTATGAAAGCGTAATACGCAAGAAGACATCAACATCGATATTCATGCTGACGAATATTTGCTATTCCCAGGACGAACTCGAGCTCAGAAAACCTCGCATGAATGGAGACGTCTGCTTGTTATTGGCAAAGTGGCGAGTCAAATAGTTCGCCGAACGTCGAACATTCAGTGCATGCCAAGCAACTGAGGCATGCATCATAGGTTGGGGATTTCACCTATCTAGAAACAAATCAGCTTATTCGCTTTATTAAGGAGATTAAGCTCGATGAGGTGCTTTAAAGCAGCTCGGAGCGGGGGTACAATAGATCTTTATGGTCGCAGTGCAATTTTTCCCCGGCATATTCAGTATCAGTATGAGTAGGACAAGGTTAGTACGAAATAAAATTTTTAGTCTGACCTCAGGGCTCAGTCCAACTGGCCTTCAAAGTTATTTGAACAAGTATGCATTCTGTGGTGAAACATAAAAACCATCTCAAATCATGACCATATGTTTTGATAAAAAGATATGTGAGGCGGAAAGCGAAATGGGACCTCTTGTCGGGAATTTTTGATTTTGAGTTATTAACATTTTTGAATTCCTCATTAAATTCCTAACAATTTGGCATAAGTCCCATGAGTCTACGATTTTTTTTGGTAAAGTTATAGGAATTTGAAATTTTGTGATGGAAACGGGTCATTTTGAGAAAAATCGATTTGAAAATTTCAAATTAGCATAAAACCTATATTTTTCATTTTTAAGAAATGACTTTGGTATCAAAATAATGCTTATAATGTCTTCTTTCAGGGGAATATCAACTTTTGTCTTAACTCACAGTAGTTTTTGAGAAAATAATATTTTTATCAAAGTATGTAGTAAAAAGTCGAATTCCAGAAAAGGGACCTCTTGTCGGCCCTATGTTATTCTCCATAACGACAAGAGGTCCCTTTTTAAAACTGTATATTTTACTAACATCTCATTGTTTTATAAAGTTTTTTTTTATCATGAAACAACTGAAACCAATCTGAAACGATCACCTACCGCGATAACACTGGTTCACCTGACAGGCTGCTTCGCTATCAGTGCTGCAGCCACGAAAACAAAAATTCCCAATAATATCTTTTGAAATCAAATTACCCTGTTAACATTTAATTTTGCTCATAATTGAGGCATTTAAGGAGTAATAATATATATTTAATTGCTCATTTAATACAATAAAAATAACTATTATTACCCTACGTATAAATAGTCTCTTGAAAAAACAAAGTTTAGTAGCCAAAATATTGTTTATAAAAAGGGACCTCTTGTCGGGACCGTATGAAATTGGTGAGAAATTTTGTTCTCTTTACACCAAACTTCGTTGTAGTTCTCTAAAGTTCCGCTAGAATTCAGGAGAGTTCATTTTTTGGTCCAAAGTCTGCTTACGAAGTGCACGTTGGAAATGGGACCTCTTGTGGTTATGGTGAAATGACATTGAGTGACAAGAGGTCCCTTTTCTCAAGCCATGCAGAGGCTAACAAAATAATATATTTCGACCTTTTATGACTTTGATTCGATATTTTAACCGATACTGGCCTGTTCTATGATAAATGAGGTATAATAATCCATAGAGACCAGAAAATCGATATTTTTGACCCTAATCGGTTAAATCGGCTATACTGAAAATTTTACTTTGCCGACAAGAGGTCCCTTTTCGCTTTCCAACTCACATATGTGAATTTGAAATAGTTTACAACAGAATTCAGAACAAACTCTGGAATTTTGAAAACATGAGATAATTCCCAAGCCCAATAAAGGAAAAGCTAAAGAATAGAGTGCTATATATAATACCCAGTAAGAATATTATTGCGCTTTAAATGTTTATTCACTTTTTTCAAGGAATTTGAGATGTATTTAGTTTTATATATTGACTAGCACAGTGGCGGCTCGTGAGTTTATGTACTGGGGGTTCAGAGCTAATAACATATACATTATACCAATGTATTATATTAGAGTTATTGTCTTAAGCCAATCAGCCAATCAGTATTTAAAAACGTTAAATGCTTACAAGATCGTAGTGCCTGCATTTCTTGACATACCTGCTTTTTACACGAGTGTAATGCTTATAGTCTATAGGATTAAGGCACTATACCATTGATGATAAATTGTATTTTGCTACTGTGTACATTAAAATGTTAAATCCAAAATTAATTAAATCATTAGCGTTATTACCGTTGCTTGATAGCTTAATTACTGTTCTTACAGAAAGCTATGGTGCGGCCGCTACGCCGATTGTTTTCTTTCAATAATCAGAGCCAAAAATAAAACGCATAATCGCATAACTGAAATAAACTTATTTATAACTAAAAACAACATAGAAATCACACAATATTTAAATAAATAAACTTAAACATTGCCCGAACCATTAAAACAACATTATCAAGGTTTACAGCTCGCGTTCCGTAGGGTGCTGCTGAAACAGAAGTGGTTAAGCAAGAAACTACTCTTTCGGAAGAGGTCGGCCAATGTCGTCAGCGCTCGGCTCGCCGCTAGCCGAGAGCATTAGCGATAAGTCCATTGCTTTCAAGCAAGCCCCCCTCCGCTCCCCTCAAACCCCTCGCCAGCCAGCTGGGTTCACTCGGCGAACTGATCCTCGCTCTGCCGGCGTTGCATGAGAGCTTCGCCCGGACGTAACAATAGTTTTTTTGCCATGTTGTTTATGAAAGTAAGTTAAACAATGAAGTTTTCTGCTATTTACTTAAAAAATTTATTGTTTTTGATTATTTTAGGGGGTTCACTGAACCATTGAACCTACACACGAGCCGCCACTGGACTAGCAGTATCTGTGGCCTCACTCTCAATAAAAGTTTAATACAAGTTAATCTTTTTCTTGTAAAAAATAATTTTTTAACATATTAAATATACTTTCATGAAACAGAAAAATGCTTTTAGAAACTTGCTAAGTACACAGGTTTGCTGCAAAAGGGGTATTTCTATTCCTGCGTAATGACCTCTCTATACTATACATGTGAGCAGATTCAGTGCCCCGCCAACAAAGCCCCCAAAGGTGCCGCTGCCATGGGTAGGCTTATGCTCAATATCAGCGGTCCTTGCTCATGCAAGCACCACTTGCTTATGCCAGCCCAGCAGTCGTTCTTGCTGTATGGTGCAAAGGATTTGGCTCACGCGCTTAAGAAGCGAGTTTACCGAGACTGGCTTACCTGAGTCAAGCGTCGAGAAGTATTGACGCTTCTAAGGTAGTTTCTACTTACATCAGGCTTGCCCTGATGATAATCTCAGGGCAGGACAGGGGGAGAGACACCCTGGATGGCTTTTTCGGCGGCACATTTTATATATTGATAATGTATTTAAAAGCAAAACCTTTTTACACATCATAAATTACCTGGTGTTATCATGGTTATCATGGTCTCGGGCTTAGGTCTTACCATGAGACCTATAGTAATAGCTCTTTCCCTAAAAGAGAAATTCGCCAAAACCCTTTATTTAACTTACCATAAATCAATTACTATTCAAAGTATCCTTATCAGAAGGTACTCAATAAATGCAGAATTTTGCCCTCTACAATTCTTGTATTTAAACTTTTTATGTAGAATGAACGGGTATTAACTTATTTACAAACAAATAAAAAATGGCCCAAAACTCTGATATTGATATTTTTGTGGTCCCAGGTCGAAAGCACACTAGGAAAAATTGGACAAACTTCAAATTCATTTACCTGAATGTAAAAATGAAAGATTAAAACAATTTCCAGCTTTCCAAGAATTTTTTCCAGGCTCGATCATATTTTTACTGCCCTACATGGGATGTAATAAACAATGGTATGTACCCTATGCCTTTTTTAATGTTTTTATTTGTCAACAGGGTGTCTGTTGGGTCAGTTTATTGTAACTAAAATAAACGTACTTAAATTAAACTAAAACATCTATATATTATTATAAAGAAGAGGTGGTTTCTGTATGTATGTATATATGTATGTATGTATGGGGCAAGTAAACTCGAAAATTACTGAACTGACTGGGTTGAAATTTCACACAGAGGTTGATCTTCAACCTGGGAAACATATAGGCCTATTCACTTCCTTAAAATCCCCTCAGGCTATGCCCCGTGAACATCCTTAGCTTCAATGTTTACATTTTTTAAGGATGTAAACATTCAAATACCAAAATGTAAGCAGCTGTGGATACTACAATTTGACATTCCAAAGAGCAGAAGTAATATCAGCTGTAATTTTTATCGTGAGCGAAGCCATGGGCAAATGCTAGTTAAAGATAAAAATGTAGAAATGTATACTTACTGAATGTGCCATCGTTAGTGAGATGAAAGACGTAGCTCGGGCGACTGGTACAGTACACGAGGCCTACTCTCCTCGGAGTGTGGGGCCAAGCAACACCAACAATTCCATCTGGAACCCACAGCGCCTGGAACACATCATAGGTTGAGTAATTAAACATTTCTCTCTGATTAATTTCAGCTGATGAAGATCTCACAAATATGTATATAATTACATAAGAAAAGTTTTTGAGCACAAGTTGTGTGCGTTTGGGAAAATGTAAGATGATGGAGAGAGCTCAAATTGAAGGTTTTGATCCCGGGGACTCGGGGAGAGTATTGAAATTGCTTTAAGTTTATCAGGAAATGAGAAACTACATAAAATATCTGCCTTTTAAAAAGCATTGGAACATAAAGTGTCTATTTGTTTCCATCAAACATGTGATGCTAATTCAAATCCATGCGCTAGAAAATGACATATGGTGGATCTAAAAGCCAGTTTACTATAAAGATATTTTGTATTGTAATAAAGGAGAATTGTTCTAATTTAATGATTAGCGGCTTTTAGCCCCCTTAAATACTATGTATATCAGTGTATATTTAATGCACTGAAATTAAAGGTTGCCACAAAGAAATAGATCAAAGTCATTAAGAACATGCATTCAGATGTTTTACTTCTTTATTTCCATTCTCATGATTTTCTTATGTATAAAATATTGTTAACTAAAAACAGGCAACAAACATCCTGCCAACAACATGGAAAATGGAACAACATGGAAAATGGCTCATTTAAGTTCGTTCAACTAAACACTATAAGACTTTTCCCAGTAGCTGTTACAAATACACACCGTCTTTATTATTATTTATTTATTATTGATTGTTTTCTTAAATAAATAACTTATTATGCTGGTGGGTCTTTAATCTTCTTCTGCCACAACAGTCCTCTCGACCTTGGTGCCGTGTGCAGCAATAGGGACGCCTCGGCTTCTTAATGATACTGGAAGACCTATTTTACTTACTCTAGTACTTTAGAAATGATAACTCGCTTATGTATTCACACAAGTAAAGAATATTTTTATTAACAAATAGAAAATTTATAAAATTTATAGAGAATTTATAAGACTCTTGTATCTCAGGGAAAAGGTTCGTGCTGGTAAATAACCTTAGCTCTTTTGGTAAAGTAACAGCGGATAGCCAATTTTGGTGAATTTTGAATACAGATAAGAAAATTTGCCAATGGTCTCAAAATTGAAATAGGTCTAATGAAAGTTGAATAATTTTGGGTTCACAGTTTATACAAAGAAAGTTCACATAGATAAAATCTTCAGGTAAGCTAAATTAAATTGATTGATTAGGCTTGATCAAATATATAGATTGAAAGTTCTAAATAGTCTTTGTTGAAATCAAAATGGTGGTTACCAATCTGCTTACAAATTTCTTCGCCTGGTACTTATTAATATCTTGATGTTATAAAAAGGGTTTGACTCGAATGGTACACAGGCAAGTTTCCCTAATTAAAATGGATCTAGACCATGCAATTTCTAGCCCAAACTGGGCCTAAACTTTAAAATGAGGAATTGTATCCTCAGAAGTTACAAATACATGTTAACACTTCTGGTGAAGATGCTGGAAGCTGAATGATGCTGAGGTAGGTGTCCAAGCACACTAGTGTTGTTGTCCAGATGGTCTTGTAGAAATGATGAAATACACTTCACTGGTCACTGGAATTGTGTATCGATTATGAGACTTAATTTTGAATTTAATATTATATGAAATTATTTTTAATTACAACTCTCTCACATTATTTTATTACTAAAGGAGTATGTTATTTTTGGATAGGGCTAGCACTAATAAATCATTTCTCATCTTTTAAGAATAGGAACTTCTAAATAATTAATTTTAAAATAGTAATTATGGGTTTAAATATTCTTAACTTATAATGAATGGATGATTTTCTGAGGGGTGGTGAATGAAATAACAAATTAAATAATAACAGGTATTAAACATTGAAATTTATTAATTTAATGAACTATCTCTGTGTACTCATATTATTTGATTACATATTAAATAAATTATGAAAATTATGATAAATAATCTAAGAAGCAAGGAAATAATAATATTTACAATAACAAATATGAATGAGGCGAATGAAACATTACACTAAATTCAGAAAATGGTGCCATTAATCAACCGAGTGACCAACCACCAAGTGGTGGTCCCCTAGTGGTGACCACTAATGGAGTCATGGTCATGAGTCAACGCTTATAATGTGTTTTGAGACCCAAAATCGGTAAAATAATTTATTTCTATATATTATCAATTCTGGCAACAAGACAATTAGTGTTAAGTATGTTGTGCCCTTTGAAACCAAAACTAACCTGACCAACAGACACGTTATCTGGAATGCCAGAGGGCAGGGAGACGGTTCCTGAGACCAAGTCACAAACACACAACACTGGGTGATGCTTGCCAACCAGGGTCTCGCCCCAGTCCTGGCGGTAAACATGTTCTTCCCCCTGTAACATAAAACAGGGAAAAGATCATAGCTGAATATAAAAAAGGAATAACCATTTGAAACAATTTATCTACATTAAATTAGTGAAACCGGTTTTTGAAATCTGGACAGTGAGCCTTGCAATGATTATTTTAAAGCCATACTTTGTAAATGTGAACATTTATCAATACAATAGAACCTTGACTAAACGTCATTCGAGAACAAGACAACCTCTACTTTTGAAATCTCCTTGACATTGCCATGATACTCAATGTTAAATTAACTTCCATAACTCGAACAGTTTTCAACCCTCGATAATACAACTTTTTCTCGATTCCCATCGTAGCTCTAAACCACTATAACACAATGTTTTTAGGAATCAACCTCGATGGGGCGACTCCAAACTTCATTTTGCACTGATTTTACGCTTTTATGGGTAATAGTTCTCACGGTGAAAGAATCACCATAATAGATGATTAAGGGTAAACAACTAACGTCTGTTTGGATACATGTCTCAACCAAAGTCATATACTCAGAGTATATTGCTGGTCTCAACTTAAAATCTCCACTCTCCTTTCCCACCCTCATCAGACATCTTAGACAAATAATAGGTAAGTCTTGCGTTTGTTATCAAAACAAATGGGTGATTAACGATCACCCTGATATTAATCTGATGTGTGTTGTATTAGTGTTACTAAACAGAACAAAGTCTGAAACACTGACTGTTAATTTAATAAAAAGCAAGATGATTAAGACAGTCAAAGAATATCCTAAATAAATCATATATGTTGCTGAAGAATTTAACATTCTGTCATTTACACTCCACATTATTTTGGAATATTCATCATCGATTTCTGTTTGTGATTTATAAACCATCCATTTCTAGCTTATTGATAGGAGAAGAATAATACTAAAACTGATTATACTTGTAACCAACCTTTTAGCGAGGGCTGCTCTAAAACACACGTATTATAAATGGTTTCCAGAGATTCCTGCAACCTTAATTAATGCGACTGATTGCCGAAACAACCTTGATATTACGACCCTCAGTAAGAAGAACAAGAAGACCATTTTCAAATCCCTTTGAGAGTTCTATTATCAAGATACTACTGCATTTATACATTTTGACTTCAAATTTTACTACCATTAATGTAATCAGATACAAATAAAATCAAATTAAATGCAATTTTAACACTCACATTAAAGTCATTTGGTTGAGCTATGTTTTCTCTGAAATATGTATAACCAGTAAAGGTTAGGCTATAATCATCAGTAACAGAAAGGTACCTTTTTTGGTAGTTTATCATCAGGCACAGTGGAATCCCTATCCTTGGGCTTGCTGGGATAAAACGGCTCAGATTTGGGTTGTTTTTTCTCTGCTACATAGACCAGTTTCTTCTCACAGGGGGACCATGCCAAGCAACTGAACTCTCCTAAAATGAGTTTAAATTTTGTTTAAGACAACCAATATTTTCACCAAATTTAGCTCAAACAGGAATCTCATATTTTTACACAAAGAGGAACTGAGCCAGTGATAGATAAGAGCACAGAAGGGTATAAAAAATTCCTCTATAAACTTACGTTCATATATACACACTCAAATGTCTGTGAATAACCTGCCTTGTACTGTGTGCGTGTCGCCCGCCACGGGCCTGAGCCGGTCCCACTTATTTTTTGCGTGTTTTGACTTATTAGCCTACTATTGTGTTCTTGCGGGTTATATGTCACAGCGATACATTTTATAATTCATTATTTTAGTTTTGGTGACGTGTCGGTGACGGTACGGACAAACCGGGGTTGTTTATTGGTAATTGCTTTGAGCAGTTCCATGATGCACTGTGAATGAAATAGACATTGGATGGGAGGGAGGAAGACGCTGCATATAATTGTAAATAATAGATGTAGTGACATTTAATATTTTTTGTGTGAAAACCTGTGTTTATGAGACGAAAAGTGGGGTATTTACGTCACGGCGCCTGCGGACTCCTTTGCATGGGCTGGCCCGATCACTGGTGACCAGTGATTTTGGACGCCATTTTTTTCGGGAAATACCTCTAGAAGCTCAGTTTGCGGCCATGATCTTGGCTTAGGGGTACAAAAGGTAAGATTTTATGTAAAAAAAATCAGGCCCTAGGGAGGGTCTACCGAAATTTTTTTTACTACACCCAAAGTGTTAACCTCTTAAAGTCCGGGTATTTTTACTACCATATACATGCCCAATCCGGGTTATTTTGGAGATTGTCAATCGGTAAAAATAGCACTTCATATTCATGATCACTTTCACTACACTCAGATTCGTCACTAAATCTATCATTAGTTATAAATTCCGCTATTTCACAATTGTGAAGAAAACGCCGGTCACGTGAAGCCATTTCGTTTTGTTTACGAACTGAGCAACAGCTGACGACGCAACTAAAAATGTGCAGTTCATTTCGTTTCCCAGTGTTCCCACCCGGGAAAATAACAAAACCAAATATACTATTAGAAAGCTCGTTTTCTGACGAAAAAATACATATAACTTGTGAAAGAAACTTTGTTAGTCTGTGAAGTCAAGGACCGCTGAAACCGAACGATTTCTGATCCCGCCTATAGGCGGGCGTGGACCAGCGGCGGGCTGGGGATCATCCCGCATATGCGCGGGCGTGGACTTCAAGAGGTTAAGTTTGAAGTTGGTAGGGATGGTCGAGTAGTGGATTTTTAATTTGTGTCGAGTCGAGAATTAAGCCAACTACTCGAGTACCGGGTTGAGTTGAGCAGTTGTTTGTGAAAAGTAATGAAATATTCATATTGCTTTTAAGTAATTAGGTCGGTGAATTACAATTAATTGAAATCTTTCATTGATTTTTACTTAATCAATGAAACTTACTCTCTTGCTTTTTACTTTTTTTAATCTATACTTAAGCTTGTCTGTTTGGTTTTTCTTTGAAAAAAAAAAATTAAAATTCTAATAAGTGTATTTTAAAGCTTACTTTTAAATGAATAACTGTACTAAATCTCTGAAAATGACAAATCACTTGATGTAACAAAGTTTTCAAAATTTTAAACAAAGCCAAATTTTTTAGGTAATTTTACTAGTTAGTAAATGAAGGGTTTTGTTTGTTTGTAATAGATTTATTCAAACAGTGGCCAATGAAAATAAACCTTTTTTCATATTTTAAGTTTCCTTTATTCTCTAAAAATATTTTTTGTTTCAATTCTCAAATTATTAGCATTTATGTTTTATATGTCAAATAAACGAATATTTTATTCATATCAGATTAAAATAAGGAATTAAGGAATAAGATTTTTTGGTAAACTTTGAGGTCACAAGGTAAAATTATGTAGAATATGCATAATTGTAGATTTTAAACAGTTAAAAGATTGAATTGTTATTATTTTAACTAACAAGCAGTAGGTTCATTTTTCTCCAAAAAATAATGGTAATTAAAACCTTAGCCATCATATTGTGGAGGAAAAAAATTCAAAACAAGATCAATGAGGAGAGTTATGCCCAGTTACTTGTTTACTTCTAAACCCCACCCCCTTGCCTGACTGCTGATCTGTTATTTTACGACATCAAGTCGGCCGAGCACCAAGTTACACAGCTGTGATCAGATAAGAGTAAGATATCTCCCCAATACAAAAAAAAACAAAACCTAAACTAATTGTCATGTGTAATCAATGAATTTTTACTAGTCAAAAGAGACAGAAATGAAGGCTTTGTATCATTCAAAAGATAAACTATCAATACAAATTTGACTGAAGTTGTAAAGACCATGGGTCGCCCAAATGAAACCCTCCCCCCCCCCCCCCGTGGGAATTTTAGACAGATATTTTTTTGTTGCTACTGACATGTACTTTAAAGGTTTTTCTTGCTTGCCATTTAAAAATTACAACATAACCCAGAAAAACAAAAAATATTATTGATAAATAGTTTAAATAGTATATTACGTTACAAGGCCGGGAAGTACTGTTTTGCCAAACAAGCATGTTAGTTCCCGCGCGAGCAAAAGCGAGTGTGGGATTTTCATGCAGGTACGGTAAAACTTACCGACCGTGTAATGTACGATATTTTTCATCAAACTACTCAGAAAAAAATATACTTTCAATCATAACGTAGTCCTTGCAGGGCCGCACTCAGACCGGTTTTTCCGGACAATTTTACCGGGGCCCGGGCCCTGCCTAACATTTACTTCAAGAGTTGGCCTAGATGGATGGAGCTACTAAGTCTGATATCTATAATGATAAATTATTACGAATAATTTATGTAAAAATATTTACTTTTACAACATAAAAGGCAAAATATTGTGTTGAATTTATTCCTACTCTGTAACCGCTATTAAATAATTCGCCCGTTTGTGTACTTTGCTTGGTTTGTTTACAGAGTTACCTTTGTCGTTTTTCTGAGATTGATAAAGACTATGCGATCGTCAAACCTATTCACCGCCGCTGCCACGCCAAATACCCGCGAACGGTAAATTCGCACGATCGAATTAAACACACGCGGTCATTTGCTTATTTTACAAAGTTGTTCGATAAGCAACCGTTCCTATGACGGTAAATTTCATGGCTGTTAACTTTTTTGCAAAGTTATTCCTACCGTTACGTGCGATCTACATATCTCATCTACCCGCGGTTCGTAAATACGTGAGATCGTCGTTCGCATAATTTACTCCCACAGTTTTCACGTAATCGAATTCAAGGCAATTTACGGCCTAAGCAAAGTTTAACCTGTTTTTTATTCAGGATTTGGGAACATTATCCTTCCCAATAGCATTTCGGATGAAGCGGAATTTCGAATTACTGGGTTTTGGATTATCCATTGTAAAATTCAAATTGAAACAGCACATTTTGCAGAGATTTTTTCAAACTCATTAAAAAACCTAAAGACAAATAGTTTGTTTTCAAACAAAGCTATCCTTTTGTTTGTCCAAAATTACTACGCAGGCTTCCAAAACATATTGTAAAAGTGAAAGTGAAGTTTTTTTCAAGAAATATTAAGTTTTGGATGTTAAGTCATCACGACATCCAAATTTATATAATTCTACGATTTAACAATAAATTAATTGTTCTCAATTCAAGTTAAGTAGGCCTAAGTCACAAATAGTAATTACAATCAGAATAATTCATTGCTAAACTTCTTTGCTGTCAAATGTTTTTGTTTCTAGAATTTTATATCGAAACTTTTATAGTCGTTTCCAGTTTATAAAATTAACTATTTCAATGATGATGAGTGTAACATGAGTAAAATATATGTTAAAATAAATTATGACTGGACATATGATTATTTAGAGTTGGCAAAGTTTGGTTGAGGATGCTTATTGTCACTAAAATTTTGCCAACAATCTCTTAGGAATTTTTTAAGATTTTCTAAATTACATTGAACCAAAATGAAATCCAATGATTGGTATGGGCTTTTACTCGAGGTATGATATTGTTTCGTTATTTAAAGATTTTTAGTTGTTTACAGATTGCACAATTAACAAACAGACAAAGTGTTTGTAGAATTTATGAATTTGATTAAAAAAACAACCCTTAAATGGGCCAATTAAAATTAGTTTTCTAATTTACTTAAGCAAAACATGGATACATCTTACTACATTAAAATATAATAAATTGTTTCTGGAATATCATCACGGAGGGAGGGGTTCGCAGCGGTAAGGCGGTCAGGAACGGGTGCAGTACCAGGTATGATGGGCCGGGCCTAATATCTTTACCGGCGCCCGCCAAAGCTGGGTACAGACCTGAGTCCTTGCATAAACCAATACGTTTCTCAGTCCTTCAAATTTAACCTATAATAAACAGAACAAACATTTGCTACTGCTGCCAGTGCTGCCACTACATTCCTCTACAAAGTAACCAATAAGCAAGCATTAAACGTCGGTTTGCTGCAAATCAGCTGATTGTTTACTTCCGTTTTTCCTAGGGTTGCCATACGTCCATATATTGTAGGGACGGTTCGTATTTTTGGGTCCCTGTCCGTGTCCGTACCACACAAGGCAAAAAAATGAGAAATGTCCGTATTTTTGGCAGTTAAAAGGTCGGAAAAAATAGCATTAAGCGCGAGCCAGTTAGTAACCGACAGTGAGTCAGACGTCTGAAGTTTCTCTCAATCAGTTTCAATAAATTTGCAACGTTGAATACAAGAAGACGGAGGGAATCAGCATGCCGGACCAAGGACCCTATTTTTGAAACGGTTGAGAGTTGAGTAGTGAGTCACTCGTCAAGTCACCTAACAGCTGATGGTAGCATTGTTTAAACCACCACGTGGGATGTCAATAACGTTTCAAACTACACATCTGTCAGACTAGAAAGCCAAATGTAAACATTGACCAATATAAGGAATTATCCAGTGAGTCGGTGGCGCAGTTGGTAGGGCACTCGGCCCTGGTTCTGTGGCGGCAGCGTCGCAGGATCGAGTCCCGATGATGCCGCATACTTTTATCAGTACTGTTCATCCTTGTACTGTACCGGCTCACTCCTTGGGTTTGCTTGATAACTCCCACGCACAGGCCTGAGGCCTATGTGGGGGGGCAAATGCAAGGTAAAAATAGGCCGTCACCCTCTTTTTTTTAAAAGAAAAAAGAAAAAATCTCATTTTTCGTGGCTTTAACTAGACTATCTTGTTATATTTTTAGGTAAATTTAGTTGTAAGGCATTTTATAAATAGTTTAAAGGCTATCCGAACGATTTTAAATATTTAGTAATCAGAAAGTAAACATAACCTAATTGGAAAAGCTTTCCATGATTACTATTATATTACTTCATCCAAAAGAGAAGGAGAAGAAGCTTGTTTCCTGTCAACTCACCCGTTTTTACTCAACAGCCTATTGCTTGGTGAGTAAAAATGGTTGGATTGGTGAAATACTCAATGTATATTATGTCTGTATTAAAATTATGAACTTTTAGGAATAAGTGCCCATTGAAACTATATTCACAGATATTGTGGGGGTGAATTCATAAAGTTAGATAGGAATATTTTTATTTTTATCTGTGAATTAATTTTATGATTAGAAACAAATAACTTGAGGTATGAGTGACTCACTCAACCGCCAACTCACCCATTTCAAAAATAGGGCCCCAAGGGTGAGAGTGGTGTGACTGGTGACCGCAACCGTAATGTAAGCTTGACGTTCGGCGCGGCGCCCGCCCCGGGGAAGAACACACACGCATGCGCACCTACGCAAAACCCGCCCCTTTGCCTCAACGCATCGGTTGTCTGCTGAGTAGATGACAGTGTCGACAGTGCGTGTTATTGTTTTTTTTACTTTAAATTTAGTGGAGTGGTGTTTCGGTCTGTGGTCTGTGTATCCTCAATTTCGTAAGTAATGACAGTTGAATTGACTTTGATTTTACAATGTCGAGTAAATTGAAAAGGAAATGAAGTTTTAATGATGAATTGAAGAAGGAGTTTGACTTTATTAAGAAGGCGAGACAGGATAGTGAACATGACGATTTAGTGTACTCTTCAATTTGTAGGTCAGAATTTTCAATCACATTTGGTGGTCGACGGGATATAAATAAACATGTTGAAACAAAAAAAAACATACTAAAGCCTTGCTTGCTAAGCAGGTTAGCAAAACTGTTGATGCATTATTTTAAAGTAAAGTTGCCACTTCCGAAGATTTCCTGTGCGCGGCCAAAGAGGCTACGCTAGCCTACCACACTGTGCGGCACGATCTTAGTTTCAAATCATGTGACATGTGACTGCCAATGAAAACTAATTTGTAAACTGTACGATTCAAAATTCTCATGTGCTAAAACATTTATGTGAACCGTATGTATATCTTCTGTACTAGAAACCTCTGATGTGTAATTGACATACTTGAAATAATTATCAAATAAATACTTTTGGACTGCTTTTTCAATGTATGAGAGATTTAAGTATTTAACAGTAGAATGTTCTTACTACTGTATAATTAAACATAGAATATGTTTACGATTTATAAAATTATTTAGGTGTTTTATAAGTTTAAAGTAAAATAAGATTAAACTATTAATGATTTGATGAGTTCATAACTAAATTACAAGTTAATAATACAAGTTTGTTGTTTTTTGTTGTGATTATGTTTTCAATAAAATCAGCTACTTAGTGAACATTACTTTTTCATTATTTGAAGTTCCTTTTGCCAACCTTTACAGAATATGGTACGATAACTGATGAAATTTTAACTGCTAAAATTGCCTAAAAACTAACCATTTTGCTTTAAAATTTCCAAAATTTTTAAGCAATTCCATACCCCCCAAACCCCCCGGTGTTCTTACCCTCATGTGTCCGTATTTTTGTTCTGAGAATTATGGCAACCCTAGTTTTTCCGTCCTAGTGCGGCAAGAAGTTTTTGCCGGACTAGGATGGCAATGGGTAACTTTCAAGTCAACAAAAAGGAACAGAAAACAGATGTTTCTAAGTATGATGAAAAAAAATAACATGGGGATTTTCGAAAAAAAGTTACTTCACTGCATCTTTTACATGCATTTTTATAGATATTAACTCGCGACCAAGGGCTATCATTGTTGGAAGGTTAATCCTTTATTTTGACTGGATACAAATTTTTGGCCGCCATCTTGGATCTGCCATATTGAATATCAACTTTATTTTTTTTAAATATAAAGATGGTGTTGTGACACATCACTATGATCTAGATTTTTATGCTGATTTCAATGAATGCTGAAATCTGTTTTTGAAAATATGCATTCATTTAAAAGATATGCTGAAATAAAAATTCATCCTTACACATTACTTATGGATGTTTCATATTTTTAATATTTTTTGGATTATTTTTCTTGTATCAATTATTACAATTAAAATATATAATTCATTTTGACTTAAAATATTCAGTGAAATTCCGATTTTCATTTGAGATATTAATTATCAAAATTGGACAAGTGGTAGATCAGCTATGAGGCTCAATGTAACTTAAAATCACTTGAAAAATAATCACGTAGTTACAAATGAACGGTAAATGTAGCTTTGAGAAACTTGTGATAGCCACAAAAGACGATGGCACATAACTATAGTTCGTGGATTAATGACAGATGTAGCTTTGCAAAACTCGCGATCCGCTGTTAAATTTGATCGCATGTACATAAATCGCAGATAAATTCGATCACCAGGTAAACTGGTTACCAGGACCAGGATTTCTTTGGGTGATTCGCTTTATTATGCCTAAAATCCCTGGATTAATAGACTGACAGTTTAAATTAAGAGTGTTGCTTAATCTGAGTTTTACAGTAGCGTAAGACATGAGAAGATTAGAGAAGTTTCTTGAAAGTGAGGACTTGATGTGAATACATTAAAACATTTCCATCTCTAGTTAAAAAAGCCATGAGAATTGTAAATGGCAACACTGCAACTAGGGCAATAGCAAAGATTCAAGACTTTATCAAACTAAACTAGATAGAGGGCTTGCACAGGTTTAGTCATTTTAATATGTGCAACAAATAAACAATAAGCCTAATTACAAGCCTAATTAGGCTAGTACTTAACACTTTGAACCCTGGGCACTAAAATCTATTTTTCCGTGCGTTACTGGCCAATTTTGGAGTTAAAATTAAAATTCGTAACTTAATATACATATTTTTTACCCATATAAATTATACATCAAAATAAAGAGAAAAATATAACCTTTCAAATTTTATAAATTTTATTACAGTTACAAAAAACAACAATTTTAGGATTCCACATAAAACGGACAGAAAAATATGAAGAAAACAAAATTGCGACGGTGGTCACACACATTTTTAGAAAATAGTTTTACACTCGTACTTTACACTAAAAATGATTAAAACATTACGTAATAAAGTAAAACAAATCTGATAACTAACTCACACTTGAAACATTGTAAATAACAGTAAAATCACACTTTATTGGACACCGACACAAACGTAAACAAAGTCAGCCATTACTGCTGACAACAACAAAGCGTCGCCAGCCGGTAATGCAAAGCATCGGCTACAGACATTTGGATTTATTTTTCTGCTGCTAAACAGATGGCTTTTTCGAGACTTTTGGATACTATAATCAATGCCAGATGATCAAGGAAGAAATCTGTAGCAATGACTTGCGAAGATACGTCGAATACACGTTGCTATGGAATTTAATTTTGAGGCCCGACCTATACTTGGGCTTCGTTCACGGCGACAAACGCTATGCCCCGAGCTATACTCGGGCTTAGGGTTAAAGGTGTTAATGTGGCTGAGTTTAATTTCAGTAAAATTACTAAAAATTAACAAAAATAAAATTAAAATTTAAGCTGGCCCCATAAATGGAGTTTTCTATATTAACAGCCCCTATAAAAGCGGTGTTGCTAGTTTAAACTTTTTTGGCTTTAGAACTAGATCTGGCAATGACTAAAGACAGATAAATAATAAGATTTAACATTTCAACCTTAAGTTTTGACAGTAAATTAAAGGAAATTATGAAAAATTAGTTTGTATGTCCATATAAATAATGAGAATGAATTTTTGAAGACTAGAAATCATATATTTTTAAATCAACTAAATATATTTTAAATGTGACTTTATTTTCATTTAAGATTAAAAAGCCTCCTAAATCAAAATCAAAGAGAGGATTATTTGCATGAGGGTTCTTAATAATTAGCCAAAATTTTTAAATCCAAGACCGAATACACGTAAACTATACAAAACTATTTACAACTTCCAAATGTACAACTTCAATTTATAATTTCCAACGAGAGAAATCATACAGAATTACAATTTAGTGGAATTCTTAAAAATTCCATAATTATCTTGGATTTTTAACATCAACTGACAGATTACCGAGGCAAGATAACAGCTGCCATAAGGTCATGCATAAGCCACCCTCATTAAATGTGAGATAAGAAGAAGGAGATAAAGAAAACATGACAATATTTTCATCCCACCCAACTACGAACTGGTTTAAAAACTATTGTGTTGGGATTTTCATGCATCAATAAAAATAATGAACAAAATTTTTAAATAGTTTGTTTAAAACAATACTGTTTGTTCTGTTACTGTATAAAGAAAAAATGTGTTTACTGTAATTAGACTTGCATGTTAATAAATACAAGATTATTGTTGCAGCTTCGCATGCAATCATCAGCAATTAACCCCTTAACCGCGACGCACGAGTTAGCTCGTGGTAGTATTCTGTGCACTTGAGCGCGACGCCCGAGAACATCTAAGTGCCTTCCGCGCGACACCCGAGTTTACTCAGATTTGATGTTCTCAGCTGATTTATTTCGTTATTTTGTAGGGTCAACTGTTCTGCTAGGTTTGAATGAATGAATGAATAGTTTATTTCCAAAAATAAAGATAATATACATTAATACATATACAAAAATTGATTGGAAATCAGTCTCCAAATGGGCTTTCGCCTGTGGTTGGGGACGAGTCGACAGTCCAATGATTCTGTGATAAATAACTATATTAAGGTATAAAAAAACTAAAGAAAATAAAAGAAAAAAAGTAGAAAAGTAGATGCATGCATATGATAAAACATTTGCTAAATATAAAATTCTATGTCCCTGAAACTTTTATGTTTGATAGTTCAACTGAAAACTTGGCCCAGTCGCTCACACGTACAGATAAAGACGCACAAGGAATCCGTCGTACACCACACGCACACGCACACGCACACGCACACGCACACGCACTCTCTCTCTCTCTCTCTCTCTCTCTCTCTCTCTCTCTCTCTCTCTCTCTCTCTCTCTCTCTCTCTCTCTCTCTCATTCTCTTTCTCTCTCTCTCTCTCTCTCTCGTGCGCACACAACACACACTCACTCCCCTCCCCAAACGCACGCTCAAAACCTATAATTCCTTGACATTGTCAAGAATTCAAACGGATCGGGAAGTGATATAATCTCGAATTTTAAGACGACCTATTTCCAGCAACCATTTGTCAATGATTTTTTTGTAAGTACGAAGACTGCAAATAGGCGGCGATTTGATAATAGTTGGAAGTTGTGGATAAACAATATTCGCAAGATAAAAAGACGACATGGTATCTATTGTTTGTGTTAATCTAGGAGTAACAATTCCAAAATTTATCGATGATCTCGTTGAGTATAAATGCGTAATATGTTGAAAAATACAATTTTTATTTTTGAAAATATACAGAATTAAGGTTTTTATAAACAACTGAGAAATATTAAATACTTTGAAATCATCAAACAAAATCTCAGATGGTCTTAAATCCTAAAATTAATAAACAAGTACTCATTTGAAACTTGGAAAATTAGCTCTATTTACATTTTTCATAAGTCAAAACAAAAAACATTACATCATCTGATAATATTATAAAATAAACAAATAGAAATATGGTTTCAAACAGAAGCAAGGAAATATGTGAATATATAACAATTATCCGCCGCTTAAAAAAAGCACTGTGTTATGGCTTGCAAATATAATCCTTTAAGTAGCCTGGACGACGCCTTTCTCTCCTCCCTCGCTGTACCTGACAAGAACCATTTCCATCAGGTAATTTTGCTTGAACTGCAGACTGTTGATAATTTGGTCGTAATGGTTCTCCCTCAGGTTGGTGTGTAATCATCGTTGGCGGATCTCCCTCAGGTTGGTGTGTAATCATCGTTGGCGGATCTCGCTTAGGTTGATCTCCCTCAGGTTGGTGTGTCATCGGTGATTCTTCCCCTGGTTGGTGTGGAATCATCAATCTTGGAGGGTCTGCAGGTTCACGAATCTTGGGAGCTAGATCTTGAGAAGGTGCTCCATGTAACTTCCAAGGAAAATTGAATACTATTGGTCCATTTTTTCTGTTATTGTTCTGGATGTTGCTCCTTACATTTCGTTGTGGCACTTCAGTAGAAACTAGCTGATCAATGTGGCGTTTTAGAACACGTCCGCTATCTAGTTTCACTAAATAATGTCGATAGCCCAGGCGCTTAATAACTTCCCCAAAATCCCAGATGTCCAAATTATCTTTGTGTAGACGGACTTGTACTCTATCTCCTTTATGAAAAAAACGAGGTGGGCTAGAGAGGATTTGTGATTTCTTTTGTTTAGTCGGAAAAATTGCATCTAACCTTATTCTTAGTTTTCTGTTAAGGTACAGTTCTGCTGGAGAAGACCCACATGCAAGTGGTGTGGCTCGATAATTGAAAAGAATACGTTTCACTTTCTCTTGAACTATCCCAGATTCATTAACAATTGCTTTTAATCTTCTCTTGAATGTTTGTACGTTGCGTTCAGCAAGTCCATTGGTTGAAGGATGGCCTGGTGCAATCAGTCGCTGTAAAATCCCTCGATTTTTACAATATTGTTTGAAACTATCACAAGTGAAAATTGAGGCATTACAATCATTGAGGCATTGTCGGATACAATTTCAATTGGATAACCATGTGTACAAAATATGTCTTCTAACAAGGTTATTGTAGCTTGAGTTGTTGGTGCATGTCGAATGGCCCGTACTTCTAACCACTTTGATTTTGCATCAACACAAAGTAAAAAATAGTTTCCATCTATTGGTCCCGCATAGTCTATATGGAGACGTTGCCAGTTGTTATCTGGGTCATCCCAAGGGTGTACCGGAGCTTTCGGAGGGTTGTGTCTGATAAGAGCGCATTCAGTACATCCCCGAACCATTCGCTCAATGTCTTTGTCCAGGCCTTCCCAAAATACATATCTTCTTGCTATTTGCTTCATCTTTGTAATTCCAATATGACAGGAATGAAGCTCTTTTAAAATAGCTCCTCTGAGACATTGTGGAATAACAATCCGATCCATTTTGAAAACAATGCCATGAGAAACAGAGAAGGGTGAATCTTCGTTCTCTGTTTGTAGGTCCGTTATGAGTTTCTGGAGATATGGATCGGAGGATGTTGCTTCAGCAATTAATTCAGCAGTAATTGAGGTGCTGGACACATGGAAAATTGAATCCCAGTGTATGAGATTAACTTCTTTGTTGATAAGCATGTCCATGGTCATTGTGGTACTTGTTACTGGTGCTCGGGAGAGGCAATCAACATGTTGTATCTCGTTTGCTTTCTTACATCGTAATTCATAATCGAATTGAGATAAAAAAGAAGCGAACCTAAGTAGTCTGGAGGATGTCATTTGAGGCAATGATTTGTTATGTGCAAAGATTCGAAAGAGAGGCCTGTTATCAGTTACTAAAAAAAAATTTCTTCCAAAAAGATAGTTGTAAAAACGAGAAACACCGAAAACCACAGCCAGAGCTTCACGATCTAACTGGCTGTAGTTCATCTCTACTTGAGAAAGAGCTCGAGAAGCATAAGAAATGAGCTTCTCTTCCCCGTCCACTTCATGACTGAGTATCGCAGCGACACCCACTGGGCTTGCATCTGTTGTCAGTGTAACTGGTAAATCTGGATCGAAAGGAACCAAAACTCGATCACTGCACATTTCGGCTTTCAGTCTGACAAGTGCTTTTTCACACTGGGGGGTCCAGCTAAATCGATGACCCTTAGTCTGGAGTTTCCGAAGTGGATAAGAAATTGTTGAGTAGTCCGGGATGAACCGCGCGTAGTAAGTCAGCATACTCAAGAATCTGCGAACATCTTCAACGTACTGAGGTCGAGAAATTTCAGAAACTGCTTGGATCTTCTTGGGACTCTTCCTGATGGTGTTTTTCAATACAATATGTCCCAGATATTCAATTTCAGTTTTGAAAAATGAACACTTGTTTTTGTTCAAATGTAGATCATATTGAGATTACCTTTGTAAACACAATCGAATATTTCTCTTGCACTCCTCTAAGGTAGAGCCATGTACAACTATATCATCAAAATATACTGCACATTTAGGAGGGCCTGTCAGGATTTGTGATATAAATCTGTTGAACTCAGGCGGAGCCGTTTTAATCCCAAAACTGAGGCGGTTCATCTTATATGTTCCTCTATGGGTAGAAATCGTTTGTATTATGCTACTTTGATCATCAACAGCAAGGTGTAAGTATGCTTTAAACAAGTCTAACTTGCAAAAGTATGTAGAATTCCTTAGATTACTGAGAACATCTTCAATTCTTTCAATCGGAAAGTTGGCAGAAACCAGTCGGTCATTAACTCCACATTTATAGTCCACACAGAGTCTAACCCCACCATCTGGTTTCGGTAATACCACAAGTGGAGAACCCCAGTCACTTGTAGCAACCGGTGTAATGATGCCTGATTGTTCGAGGGAGTCTAATTCGCGTTCAACACGTTCTCGGAGAGCGTAAGGACAGCTCTCTCTCTAGTGTAAATTGGTTTTACATTTTCTATAAGTGTCAAAGAGATCTTGTAGTTTAGAATACAACCAACTTTTTCTTCAAACACGCTAGGAAATTCTGCTAAAACATCTACAGAGTTCAATGACATGGGCTCTGGGTCAGGATTCTGGTTGTCTTGACACACCATTTCTTTGTCAATTTGCTTAAGTTCTAAGCTCCACCCTCTTATCCAGTCCCGACCAAGAAGAGTATCGTGACCTGGGGGCACAATGAAAAGTTCCCCCAACATTTGTTTGTTTTTGTACTTTACATTAACGTCAACCTTCCCCCTACAAGGTACTACGTCATTTGAGAACGCTCTAAATTTAATTTTTGAAGGTCTAATGTCATTTATAAGCTTTAATTGCTGTAACTTATCCTCAGAAATTATTGAAAATTTAGCACCTGAGTCTACTTCCATACTTAATGGTTTTCCATCCAAAAAAACCGTGATAATGTATTTTTCAAGATAGGTGGCAAGCTCATACAAATCAACTACATTTGTGATATTGTTTACACCAAAAGATTGATCTTGAATATGCGGGTCACTTTGATCAGAGTTGTAATTAACCTGGATAGAAACAGTTGAATTTGCCATTAAGGATTTTATACATACCTTAGTTACGTGTCCTTCTGCGGAGCACAGTTGACACCGCAATTTCTCCCGGGCAATCTTACACTCATTGGATTTATGAAATTTATTTCCACATCGAAAACAAAGGTTCTCAATACCCAAAGAGCGATAAAGATTCCGAGGGTGTTTTGAAGGCCTCAAATCCTGTTTGGTACCACGAGGTGTTGTGTACTATGAGGACGTACTCCATTTTTCTCTATTGGCGGAGACTGTGTAACTTTATTCACACCACTGCTTGAGGAATCAAAATGACATAGTCCAGAGTTCACTCTTGTTACCTAATTCTCTACTTTGGATTCGTGAAGCTTCAAGTGCTGTACCCTTGGCTAAAATGTCGTCAAATTTCATGAGATTAGACTGTAATAAAAGTTCGCGAATCCAGTCTTCCCGTATACCACGGATGAATTGAGCTCGAATGTTTCTGATATGGGTACTCGTCGGTTACATTGGCATTCAATGTATAACTCACAATCTGCTAAATGTCGTCGTAACGTTGCTACATATTCAACGATAGATTGTGATTCGTTTTGAAAACAGGACAACAAGTAATGCTGGGAAACCAAAATATTTTTGGGGGGGTGTTAGAATTGAAATAAAATGTGATGTAAGTGTCACATAGTTCAAAGTTTTCAATGGTTTTTCTGGACCTAAAAACGCGGCCAAGTTGTTATAATGGTCTGGCCCAATTGAAGCAAGGAGTAGTTGTGCCTTCTTCATTTCATCATTAACGTTTTTCATTGCTGCATAATTTTCAAATCGTTCAAGATAAGAGACAAACTGTCCTATATTAGAATCATAATGTTCAAAGGGATTGACATTACCACTGCCAGTAGAGATACTGGTCGCTATTTGAGACAGAGACTGAGAGAGTGTTTGTAAGAATATTTGAAATTGTGTTTCATCCATCCTTAAGTGTATTTTAATTTATATCTTGCTGAGAAATTAGTGACAAAAGGTCTATTCCACTTAATGTTGCAACTGCACAAAATATGGTATAAGATTTTTTTCACGTCGCCATTCTTAATTCCTAAAATTAATAAACAAATACTCATTTGAAACTTGGAAAATTAGCTCTATTTACATTTTGGGCAGCTGGTGAAGAAATAAACAAATATGGAAAACACACAACTGCTGACAAACACATTTTACGCCCCATGCTTGTAGTTATTAATAGTTATAAACTATTCTATGTTTTGTTTCCTTTTAGTTAGTTAGCTTCACAAATGTAAATACACTGTTACAGCTGATTATCATTTGATTTCTTTCATCATGGTTTTGTTTTGATGTTGATTTATTTTAAGGACATAATTGTGTACTGTATCAAGTTACACTTAGTTTGGTTTCAGTGCTTCATCTGCTTTTTTATATAAGATCAGTTTATGACACCATCTTTATTTTGGCAGCGGGAGTTATCGTTTTTCCTGAGGGTGTCCCTAAATGTTTTTGTTATTACAATTATGCCTGTTACGATGATTTGGCGTTTTATCTAATTCAACCTCTATAGTTTAAGGCCTGAAGACCAGTATACTTCTTAAGCTTTTTCAAAAGAAAAATAACCCTTGCTAGTTAAGCACTTAAGAGCTTTGACATGGTCGTCCCAGTTGAGCTTAGCTTATCTTATTCTTATGCTTATTAACAAGAATTATGGGTTATACTTCCAGCAGAAGGGTTACACCTAACTGAGGAAGTCAGTGGGAACCTGTAATGTCAGGAGGGGATCTATCTATTGACTCATAATCATACAAAAATTACAAAATAAATTTGCCTGAAACCTTACTTAACTATTTTAAAAGGTTTTAAAATAAACAACAACTAACTAGATCATAAACCACATAGACAGCCAAGTTATGTTGAGATGAAACTAGGTGGTTGGTATTTCAGTTATAGTTTAGTTTGTTACAGTTTAGTTGTTAGGGATCATTAATTAATAGTTATTTTCATCCAAGAATAAATCAAATTTAACTAGCCTTAAACTTATTTTATAAATGTTTTATAGGTTATTATTATTAGTGTATTTTCATTAATGAAGTTTCTATGTTATTAAGATGATATTGGTTACAGGCATTTTGTCTACACTTTGAATCAGCATTAAAGTTAATACATGAAATTTCTAACACATAATTTTAGCACTTTGGTGGTCTTTAACCCTCGAGCGGGCGCACACGGAGTTTTCCTCCGCACGTGTTTTTTATGTTAAAATAAACAGACATAATGGGTGTCAGCGGTCGTGTCCGGCTCCGTACTTTATGCCCCTCATTCCAGGAATTTCCTAAAGCTATTTATACCCCTCACCCCCCCCTTGGAACCTCGTTATATGCAATTCAGAGATGCCTTCTCAGTTTGCGGAGCGCCCTCTCCCGTTACACAGACACTGATACCTATTTTTAAAATTCACAATAGCAATGGATTTGTAATTATTATTAATTTTTTTGACTTTTCCTTTTGCTTTCGAAAAAAAGAAGCGAAAGGAAAAGTCCAAAAATATAAATAATAATTAATACATATTTTATACTAGAAAATTACCTACTATGTTTAATTGAAATATTACACCTATTAAGTTGAACAATTAATTGAATCGACGATGAAATGTGAATCCTAATGAAGTTTGTCAACATTTAAATACAATAGTTCGTTATAAAACAAGTAAAATGGGTTAAATTTGTGCAATCTAGTGTTGCGGACTAAAACTCCGCATGCGCCCGATCGTGTTTTGCCAGTGAAGCGCCCGCTCAAGGGTTAAGGTTGCAAGAGCAAAGTATTAAAATGTATAAACAAAAACAAAAAACAAAAAAACAAAAATCAAAAACAAAACTGACATGCTGATAGCAAATGGTGTAACCCTTCTGCGGAAGTTGCACCGAATTATGCCTAACAGTTTAACACTTTTTGATTCATTAAGAGAAAGGGTAAATGTTATCTCCTCAGTTTTCTGTTCTTTACGTCTTTTGAGTTTTTCCAAATATATACAATTGTGTAGTGCCGTAATATTTCTTACTTTTTTCCAATCCAGCTTCTATGCAGTTTTTTTTATCACTCATATAAATAATAAATTTATTGAACCATTGGACAATATACATGCAATAGGCCAAGTCAATACAGAAGTGCCAGTTACTACATATACAACTATATATTATGTACATAATTACAACCGTAAATACCTTAAATGCTATGAAATTGGGCTTGCAGTGTTCGAAAGGTCCTACCCCTGCTAATAACCTAGGATCTTTTTTTGTAAAATTAAAATTCTTTTAGCAGAAGGTGAATAACCCCATAGCTTGATCCCATAGACAATAGCTTGATCCCATAGACAATATGGCTGTTACATCATACATTCAAAGGACACATTACTCTTCAGTTTTCTAAGTAGGAACAAAGTTCTGGCTAATCTCTTGCAAACCTTGTCTACGTGGCCATTCCAAGTTATTTAGGGCCAAGGGTGAAGCCCAGCAAATCAACATTTGCGTTACAAGGCTCTAGATCTAGATTTAGTAAAGAAAAAAACATCTCTTGTGTTTTAAAAACATTTAGGGCCAGTTTATTTGAACTAAACCACTCTGCTGCCTCATCAAACCCTGACTCAAACTTTTCAACAACACTTCTAAGATTCTTATCGCTTACAATCAGGGTGGTGTCACCAGCGAAAAGAATGGACTGACATGAGATGGAAGAAGGTAAGTCGTTTATGAGAACAAAGAAGAGGAGGGGGGCCAAGACCAGAACCCTGTGAGACTCCATGAATGACAGGTAAGGGATCAGACATGTTACTCCTGAGTGACACTGCCTGGTGACGATTATGTAGGTATGAACCAATATTGCTAAGGGCACAGTCTCCTACACCATATTTTTTGAGTTTGCCAATTAGAATATCAGAAGGGAGACAGTCAAAAGCGCGAGAAAGGTCACACACCTTGACCGCAGCCACACCTCCAGATTCAAAACTACTGAGAACAACTGACAACAATTGCTCGATGGCATCACTCGTACTTAGCCCTTTTCGAAAGCTAAATTGGTCAGGTGTAAAGAGTAACTACAGAGCTACACATTTATCACACTTTCAAAAACCTTAGCAAACACCAGTACAATTGAAATTGGCCTATAACTACAAATGAGCTCAGGTTCCCCTTTCTTATACTTTCTTAAAAACCGGAGTGGTTTTTGAGACCTTTAGGCAGTCGGGGTGTTGGAAGATTGAAGTAATCTATAGTCAAACAAATAATTTAATTCAAGTGTTATGATGACAGCTGATGGTGTATGTTTTTGTTTATTTGTTTTGATGTTAAAGATAGTTTTTATATAAAGTTATTTTTCTAAGGAAGAGCCAAGGGCTTAGGTTTTGAGTGAGGAAAGGGATAGACTTTCAGCTAGCTTACCTGAGAAATAATGTTCATGGTAGCAGCACATAGAAACACAAAAGGAGACACATTTAACACTAATATTTCGTCCTTCTGGAGGACTTCTTCAGAGTGAAGAGAAAATGGCTGTTGAGTTCAAATTTCAACTGTGTGCTGTCACTGTTGCCAACTGTGATCACTTAAATACTCAAAATAATGTCTTAATCACTGTATATAAAAATGTAAAAATCACTGTATGTAAAATCACCAAAGTTTGTGGTTAATACTATTGATGTAAAATCACCAGTTTGTTTTTTATACTATTACTAAGAATTAAGCTAGCTGAAGGGTTAGGTAGGGGTGGGGTTAGGTTATCTGATGTTTAGGTTGGGGGGGTTTCTGGAATTTGTCACATACTGATAGGCTAGTTCCCACCTCCTTAGTAAGGAACTATTACATTGGTTTTTGGGGAAGGATTTTAGAGCTTTGGTAGAAAAGCATGTGTCAAAGTCCAACTTGTGTTTATTAGCATGGATGGCTATGGGTTTGTCCTTGCTGGTTTTAACATCCTGTCTGTGACCGTTCATTCTCTTTCTTAGGGTTTGTGTGGTGAGGCCTATGTTTTTTATATAAAGAGTCTTTTATATAAAGAGTCTTTTAATTTCATGTAGAATAAAATGGTTTAATTTAATCGTTTGAGTATTAATCGTTTTAAGTATCAATCAGTAAATTCAATAACAGAAATATTAAAATGATAACAACACTTTTTGTATAGTTTTACCAAGTTGTTTTCAGATAATGGCGACCGTGGCAGGACTTTACCTAATTTTCTTAGATCGGAATTGAACTGATTGAAACTGAAATAAGATGGAAATAACTAAACGAAAGAAATGTAGATCGGCAATTCGAAGAATATTCACAAAAACAAAGAATGAAATTGAAGGTTTATTGAAAGATAAAGGAACTATTGATTGGATAAAGATAGAAGCATTATTAGAAGTTTTGGAGTCTCATAACACATCACTACTGAAGGAAGACACGGCGATATACAATGGCTTGTTAGAGGATGATAACATACCTGAAAACGAGATCGATGAAGAAATGGAAAGTCAAAGGGAATATCAAATCACCTACCAAATGATCAAGAAAGAAGTCAAACAAATTCAAATAGATCAGGAGCGGGATGTGGAACGAGCGTCTGTCGTAAGTTTACGTACACATGGGACAGAGCAGGTAGGCCCGAATTGTTCATATAAACTTCCATTGATTAAGTTTAAAGAGTTTGGTGGGGATTTGAAAGATTGGTTCCCAATTTTCAAAAATAGATGGGGATTGCTCAATTAATCCTAATGACAAATTTCAATATCTTCTCATGGCTACAACACCTAATTCAGTCGCAAGGGACGTAGTTGAAAACTATCCAGCCACAGGTGAAATGTACCCGGAAGCAATTAATACTTTGAAATCTCGTTTTGGTAGAGATGACCTACTTACAGAATTTTACATAAGGGAAATGTTGAAAATTATAATTAATAATGCAACAGCCTCAAAGAAAGTTTCTGTATCCGAGTTATATGACAAACTACAATGTCATCTAAGGAACTTAGAAAGTTTAAGTGTGTCTTCCGACAATTACGCACCCATTCTATTGCCATTAGTTTCATCTTGTTTACCGGAAGACGTTTTAAAACTTTGGGAAAGGACAAGTTCAAAATTTTCTAGTAGCCTCTCCATTGGACAAAACAAAACTTCCTAAGACGTTCTTGAAAACTTACTAGCGTTTTTGAAAGGGGAAATTGAGGGAGAACAAAAAGTTGAGTTAGCTCTTACGGGGTTTGGTCTCTCATCTCAAAAGTACAAAGAAAGAGAGAGGCCCCAAAAGATTTCAGATAACCCCATAAATAAGTCTGAAATATCTACAACTGTAGATTTAAGTAGAACTATTGCAGTTCAAATTAGAAAACCGGTAAACTGTATATTTTGTTCCTTACCACACAAAGCTCTAGACTGTATTAAAGCTCAGTCAATGTCCTTACAAGAAAGATCTGTAGTCAATAGTAAGAGAGCTTGTTTTTGTTGTTTAAAGGTAGGTAATGTAGCTAGTAAATGTAAGAACAGACCTAGGTGTATTTTGTGTAAGAAATCTCACTTTGTGATTATGTGCAATTCATCCCTTCCTGATGAAAGTAGTAAAAGTAGCTCCAGTGGTAATCCAAGCCAGGATCAGGTAAAAGGGAATCAATCTCTAGCTAATTTTAACTCTTGTAATGTTCTATTACAAACTTTGAGGGTCAATGTGCGAGGACCTAAGGGTGTTCATACAGCAAAAGCTTTGATTGATACGGGTTCCCAACGGTCCCAGCGGGCTATGGTAGGATATGAGCCCTCAAGTCAAGACACCGTGCAACATTCTCTGTTTGGTGGGAGTTTTTCTGATGTAATTTGTCACAATATTTATAAAATATATGTTGAAACTCTAAATGAGGATTATAGTTGTAATTTTGATGCATTAGACCAGTGTAAGATCTGTGGGAACGTTTCGTCTGTTCCAAGGGGCATTTGGATAGATGAACTTACTGCTCAAGGTATTGAACTTAGTGATCTGGACACTAGTGGACCTATTGAGATTTTAATAGGGGCTGATATTGCAGGTAAACTTTTGACAGGTGAACACAAACTACTAAACTGTGGATTGGTTTCCGTACGAACAAAGTTAGGTTGGACCTTAATGGGTAAGATACCGGAGGAAAAACATAGAAGAACAAATTTGGCTACTTTAGTGACGACTATGTTTACAACAGAAGCTAAGATAAGTGACTTGTGGAATTTAGATTCATTAGGGATACGGGATTCGAAAGAAATGTGTTCAAAACACGAGTTAGAAGTTGAATGTCAAAAACATTTTTTAGAGACTGTAAAGGTAACGAGAGAAGGACGATATGAAGTTTGCCTTCTATGGATTGACAGCCATCCTCCACTTCCAGATAACTATGAAATAGCAAGTAAAAGACTAACTTCAACATTGAAGAAATTGAAGGCTGAAGGGCTGTACGACACGTACCACTCTGTATTTGATAGTTGGTTGGAAGAAAACATAATAGAAGAAGTACCCATTCCAGAAATGGATAAACCTGCTCACTACCTACCTCATCGACACGTTGTAAAACCTGAAAGCACAACTCCTGTTTGACCAGTTTTCGACGCAAGTGCTCATGAGTATAGAAGTCCCTCACTTAATCAATGTCTAGTGAAAGGCCCAAATCTAATTGAGAAAATTCCTTCAGTAATGGCTCGTTTTCGCCTGAAAGAAGTGGGCGTGATAGGAGATATACGGAAAGCATTCTTACAAATCAGCTTGAATGAATGTGATAGAGATTTTTTGAGGTTCTTATGGACAAACAAGAATGAAGAGTTAAAGGTTTATAGACATTGCCGAGTAGTTTTTGGTCTACGTTCGAGTCCATTTTTGTTAGAAGCTTCAATTAAGCTACACCTTGAAGAAACTTTAACTCGATGTAAGTTAGGTGAACTAAATTGGTCAACAGAATTCGTTGAAATTCTTGCTTCTAGCTTTTACGTCGACAACTGTGTTTGTAGTTTAGAAAGTCAAGAACAAGCACAACAGTTTATAAAAGTCGCTACGGAGGTCATGAATGAAAGGTAGTTTGAACTTCGAGGATGGGAAACGACATCAGATTGCTTAACCTCCCCCTCAAAATCCAATGTACTTGGTTTGGTGTGGGATAGGAACTCAGATACATTGGAAGTAAACTTATCTGGTTTAAAGGAAATCGATACGAATAAAGTAACTAAACGGGTTATACTCAGTGTAGCACACCGTATTTTTGACCCCATTGGATTTACGTGTTGTGTGACTTTGTTACCGAAATTGTTACTCCAACACACTTGGGAGAAGGGAGTAGGTTGGGATGAGGAAGTTGATGAAAAGACCAAGAAAGAGTTCTTAAAGTGGTTGAGAGACATTCCCTACTTATCTCAAATTAAAATACCAAGATGGCTTCCTGGTACAAACTCGATGGAAAATTGGTCTCTTCATATTTTTTCTGATGCTAGTAAAACTTCTTATGGAGCCGTTATTTTCCTTAGGGTTCAATTTGAAGGATACGTTCGTGTTGAATTAGTCGCAGCTAAGTCTAGAGTAACTCCAGCTAGTAAATCATCGAAAGTAATGACCATACCGAGACTCGAATTATTGGCTGCTTCCATATCTGCTCGGTTATTCACAACGGTTGTTAACGATTTTGGGTTATCTAGTGTTAACACTTATTTTTGGACTGATTCAACAACAGTTTTAGCGTGGATTAAAAGAAATGATTCTTGGAATGTATTTGTTAACAATAGAGTAACGGAAATCAAGAAGTTAACGTCGGGAAATGAATGGAGGTATATTCCAGGAAACATGAACCCTGCAGATCTTCCCTCTCGTGGTTGTTCTGCTCTGCAACTACTTGAATCTCGTTGGTGGTGTTGAGGAATATAATTTTTCATTTTATTCTGTGGTCTGTATAAATTTGACAGTTTGATAATTTAAGCAGATGGTTATTATTTTGTTTTGTATAGGAAGAAATAAACAAATAAAAAATGTTGAACAAGTCTTTTATAAAAAGTAAAGAAAGATAAAACAAAATTGTGTTTTCTTTTAAAGATGTAAATAGGAGGATAAGTGTGTTAATAAAAAGAGGTAACAATATATATATTTATTAATTTACTTCCATATAATAGGATAACTTCATTAATTAATGGTAAAAGTAAAACTCTACGGGTCATGGGCCCAGATTATCAATCATAGTAAAATACTAAAATTTAGGATGCAAGCAGTTGCAGTAAAAACCTTGATGTGTTTTGTTGTTAAAAGTAAAAAGGAAAACTAATAAAAACTGTTTTTTGACATTTATTTTACAGTTATCATAGAAGTATTTGTTTTTTGTTGATTGTAAAAAGTAAAACAATGAGTTCTGAAACATGTGATATAGAAAAATTAAAAGACAATGGTAATTTTCATTTATGGAAGTTTCAATTATTAATTATTCTAAAATCTTATGATCTTTTTGGTATCGTGATCGGGAAAGATAAATTGGAGAATATGCAAGATGAAAAGAAAAAGGATGATTGGTTAAAAAGGGATGCAAAAACTCAAAAATTTATTATTACAACTATTGAAAAGGGCCCAATGCTTCATATTTTAAGCTGTAAAAACTCCTGTGAAATGTTTGAAAAACTAAGTATGATTTATGAGAGGGACTCAGACCAACAAAAGTATGCACTTTTACAAGAGTTTTTTAATTTAAAATATGATGCAAATGCAGACATGTCTCACCATGTAAGCAAAATTGAAAACTTGTCACATAGACTAAAATCATTGAACCAAGATATAGATGAGAGTATGATAATTTCAAAAATTTTAGTTACCTTGCCAGAAAAGTATAAATATTTTATCAGTGCATGGGAGTCAATGCAATGTTCAGAAAAAACACTAACAAATTTAACTGCTAGGCTTCTTATAGAGGAATCAAGAAATGAGAGTAATGTCAATTTGACAGAATCACCTTTAGCTTTTAAAGTGAGTTTAAATGAGAAAATTTGTTTTCTATGTAAAAGTAAAGGACACATTGCTCGTTTCTGTAAGAATGCAAGTAAATATAATTCTGAAAATAGTAGAAGTAATATAAACCAAGGAGGTTTCAAAGGTGAACAGAGGTGTTTTAAATGTAATAAAATAGGACATTTTGCTAACAATTGTAAAAGTAAAAAACCTGTAAACAAACCATTTCAAATCTGCACAATTTGTAAGAAAAACAACCATACAGATAAAGACTGCTACTTTAGGAAAGCTAAAAGCAACAGTGTATCATTCTTAAGTAATAGGCTAACATGTATGAAACTAAAGATAATTTATCTCATGTGGAAAATTTAAAAAGTGAATGGGTTGTCGACTCTGGATCCACATCACATTTAACAAACAGTGAGGGAATATTGAAAAATTTTAAGAAAGTCTCGGTAGGCATTCAAGTTGCCAAAAGTTCTGAAACAATGGATGTAAAATGGGAGTGTTTGAAGCTAAAGAATGTAATCTAAATAATGTTTTGTATGTTCCTGACTTAAGTAAAAATCTCTTATCTGTGAATGCCATAACTAAAGCTGGTGGTGAAGTTTTGTTTTCAAACAATAGAGTAGAAATAACTAAATGTGGTGAAAAAGTTCTTGAGGGTCATAAAAACGAAAGTGGAATTTTTATTGTTAATTTGACTCAAAGCAAAGGGGAATCAAGCTCATTAGCAACGGAAAAAGATAATGAAGTATTGATTTGGCATCGAAGGTTAGGACACCTTGGACTTGCAAACTTATCTAAACTGGTTAGTCTATCTGAAGGAATGAAGATAAGAGAAGAAGATGTTAAAGCTCTTGACTCAAATTGTGACATATGTTTCCAGTCTAAACAAGTTAGATTGCCATTCAACACCGTGAGAACACGTGCAACTCGTCCTTTGGAATTGATTCATACTGACGTTTGTGGTCCTATAGATCCTGCAACGTGGAACAAGAAGAAATATTTTTTGACGTTCATGGATGATTATACCCACTTTACAATGGTATTTCTCCTGGAAGGAAAGTATGAAGTTACAAAGTTTGTAAAAATCTACATTGCAGAGGTGGAAGCAAAGTGGAGTAGTAGAGTTGCAAAACTGAGGTTGGACAATGGAGGAGAGTATATAAGTTCAGAACTTGTAAACTGGTGTAAAGAACGAGGAACTGTTTTGGACTACACGGTCCCTTATTCTCCACAGTTAAATGGTACTGCAGAGAGATTAAACCGAACTTTGATGGAACGAACAAGAGCTATGTTGTATGATGCAAGAATGGGAAAATATATGTGGGCAGAGGCTGTATTGACAGCAGCCTACTTAATAAATAGAAGTCCATCAGAGGCGGTTGACAAAACACCAGCAGAAATGTGGAACTCTGTAAAACCTGATCTATCTAGAATTCGCTTATTTGGAAGCCAGGTGTACGCAAAGAATAATAAGCCACTTAAGAAATTAGACCCAAGAAGTAAGAAGTATGTACTAGTAGGCTATGCTCCAAATGGGTATCGGCTATGGGATGAATATGAAAGGAAAATAGTTATATCAAGAGATGTGAGGTTTTTAGAGGAAACAACACACAAAGAAAAGAAGAAAAGCTGTTCAGACAAACATAACGGAAAAATAAAAACCATTGTTGATGAAGAATCAGACCAAAGTACAAATGAGACAGAAATCCAAACTACACAAGAGCCAGAAAACAATGTTTGTAGGCCAGACGATGATTCAGAAATAGCAGAAGACGATGTTAGTCCTAACAATGATAATGAACTCCTAAATAGTGAAAGAAGACCAAAACGCAATACAAAATTACCTACCAGATTCAACGATTATGCAATGCTAACCTATCAGGAAGCTATCACTGGACCAGATAAGGACAAGTGGGAAGTTGCAATTGCCGAAGAAAAAGAATCATTGATATTAAATAATACTTGGAGGGAAGTAGACATAGCAGAAGCTAAAGACAAGAAAATATTGAGTAATAAATGGGTTTTTACTATTAAAGATGATGGACGATACAAAGCAAGACTTGTGGTTAAAGGTTACATGCAAGAACATGGTATCAACTATGAGGAAACATTTAGTCCAGTTGTAAGTTCAACGGCTTTGAGATTGATGTTTGCTCTTGCAGCAAAAGAACACTATGAGATGATGAAGTTTGATGTGAAAACAGCATTTTTATATGGGAAGATTGATAAAGAATTGTTCATGGAAGTACCAGAAGGGTTTGAGTTAAAGAACAAAGTTTTAAAATTGGAAAAGAGCCTCTACGGACTAAAACAAGCCCCATTTATTTGGAACCAGCACTTTACTAACTTTTTAATGAGCAGAGGATTAAAACAGACTATTTCAGAGCGCTGTGTTTTCAAAAATGAAGATTGCTCAATGTTATTGGCAATTTTTGTCAATGACGGACTTTTGATCGGAAGGAATAAAACTGAGATGAAGTGTTTGTTGGAGGACATGTCAAGAACATTCCAAATTAAAGTTGAAGAAGAATTAAATACTTTTTTGGGAATGGAAGTTGTAAGATCCGAAGAAGGTATCAAGCTAAAACAAGAAAGATATGTGCAGCGTGTGTTGGAGAGATATAATATGGAAGAATGTAAACCAACTAATACTCCAATAGCGCTGTCAGTTGAATCCGTGAAAGAGAGTGATAAGACCAAGTTTCCATTCAGGGAAGCAGTAGGGAATCTATTGTACTTATCAAACAAGACAAGACCAGATATAACACTTGCTGTTGGCTTGGAAAGCAGAAGTGTAGAGCAGCCAAACAAACAGGATGTTGTTAATGTAAAAAGAACATTGAGGTACTTAAAAGGTTCTCAGGACTTAGGAATCGTATTCACACCCAAGGCAAGTCAAACTTCAGTTGTAAAGATAAATGCATACTGTGATGCGGACTATGCAGGAGATGAAAAAACCAGACGAAGCACTACAGGATATGTCATTATGTTGGAAGAAAATCCAATTAGTTGGTGCACAAGAAGGCAACCAATAGTAGCATTATCAAGCACTGAGGCAGAGTATATAGCAGCAGCCGATTGTGTAAAAGAGCTGTTATATCTTAAAACTCTCGTGGAAGATCTAACAAACAAAGTAGTAGAAGTGAATTTGTTTGTAGACAATCAAAGTTCAATAAAGCTTATGAAGAATAGAGTATTCAATAGAAGAAGCAAACACATTGACGTAAGATATCACTTTTTGGCAGAAAATATCAAATCAAGAAAAATCAGTGTGTCTTACATAAACACTTCGGACAATGTCGCGGACGTATTTACAAAGCCACTTGGTAACATTAAATTCAATCTTTTTAAAACTCAATTAGTACAGTGAATTAGCAGAAATTTTGTGTTTATGAGTTTCCTATTTTGAAAGTTGATTTGTTTAAGAAAAGTGTTTTCTTTTTGAAGAAGAGTTTATATAAAATAAAAAATTAAGGGAAGGTGTTGAGGAATATAATTTTTCATTTTATTCTGTGGTCTGTAAAATTTGACAGTTTGATAATTTAAGCAGATGGTTATTATTTTGTTTTGTATAGGAAGAAATGAACAAATAAAAAATGTTGAACAAGTCTTTTATAAAAAGTAAAGAAAGATAAAACAAAATTGTGTTTTCTTTTAAAGATGTAAATAGGAGGATAAGTGTGTTAATAAAAAGAGGTAACAATATATATATTTATTAATTTACTTCCATATAATAGGATAACTTCATTAATTAATAGTAAAAGTAAAACTCTACGGGTGGGAGGGTCCCTGTTGGTTAAGACAACCTCCACAAGAATGGCCGAAATTGGATGCTCCTAACAATGAAGAAGACATTAACAGCGAAAGGAAAAGAACAGTTGTTTCAGTGTTATCCAATGAATCACAAAATGGATGGTTTCATAGTGGATGTTCATCGTACAAAAAGACAGTGAGAGTGATAGGATGGATCTATCGATTTGTAAATAATGTTCTAACAAAAAATAAAAGTAATAAATGTGATCTAACTTGTGAAGAGTTTTCATTTGCGGAGGATAAACTGTTATCTCTTGTGCAAAGTGAATCATTTTCCGGGGTCTCTGATCCTAAACTTAGTAGTTTAATGCCTTTTGAGGACAAAAAGGGCTTAATAAGAGTGAAGACAAAAGTATCTCATAGAGAGGATACTAATGACTTTTGTCATCCTATTGTGCTTCCATGTTCAACCAACACTATTGTTTTTAGGTTAATAATGGACATTCACAAGGACAACTGTCACGTAGGTAGTCAGATGATAATGACTATTTTAAGACAACGGTTTTGGATCCTTGGAGGAAGAAAATCGATAAAAAATGTCCTAAAGTCTTGTATAATATGTAAAAGACACTCATCTAAAAAAGTTGAGTCCACTCCAACTCCATTACCTCTAGATCGGGTAAGAAATGCAAAGGTTTTTGAAGTAACAGGTGTTGATCTTGCTGGTCCTATATATTTGAAGAGAGTAAATGGAACATGTAAAGCATGGATATGTTTATTCATTTGTGGTGTATACCGAGCTGTGCACTTAGAGTTGCTCTCATCGTTAACCACAGATTGTTTTCTCATGGGACTGAGAAGATTCATAAGTCGACGAGGACGACCTAGTATAATTTACAGTGATCACGGAACAAACTTTACTGGATCAGATAATGCTTTGAAAAATCTAAATTGGACTTTAATTGAACAATATAGTTCTGTTAGGAAAATTCAATGGAAATATTCACCACCCACTAGTCCATGGTGGGGAGGCTGGTGGGAAAGGTTAATTGGAATATTGAAGAAATTGCTACGAAGAGTGTTAGGAAGATCATCGGTGAATGAAGAAGAAATGCGAACTATTCTTTGTGATTGTGAAGCTGTCATCAACTCAAGACCTTTGATATATGTCTGATGATCCAAAAGACTTGACTCCTCTAACTCCAAGTTTATTTTTGCAAGATGTCGAAGAGGTTGGAATACCAGATTTTGATCTTGTCGAAGCTGCTGATCTTAACCAACGATTGAACTACCGCCAAAACTTGAAGAATAATCTCATGCAAAGATTTCGTTCAGAATACCTTGGCCAGTTACAACTTCATGCTAATCAACACAAGCCATATGAGCTGACTATTGGAGAAGTGGTATTAGTTGGGAGTGATGGGTTAAAGAGATTAAATTGGCCTTTGGCACGTATAGAGGAACTAATCAAAGGAAAAGATGGGAATGTGCGACTAGTTAGGCTAAAAACACAAAAGGGTGAAATAATAAGACCTGTTCAACAAATATTTCCTCTAGAAATAAAGTGTAGTGTCACATAAGACAAAAACATCCAAGAATGTCTACGACAATCAGCTAAGCAAGTTTCTGGACAGACATCTGATAGAAGAGAGACAATTGAAGATTCAAAACCCCCATCTCAAGAGTCGAGTCCTAGAATAAAATATTCAAGAAGTGGAAGGGCGATACGTACTCCTCTCAAGTTCGAATCACAAATGTAATACGTTGTATGTGAATGAAGTTCATTTCTATTTTTGTTTGGTGGGAGGATGTTGGAAGATTGAAGTAATCTATAGTCAAACAAATAATTTAATTCAAATGTTATGATGACAGCTGATGGTGTATGTTTTTGTTTACTTGTTTTGATATTAAAGATAGTTTTTATATAAAGAGTCTTTTAATTTCATGTAGAATAAAAAGGTTTAATTTAATCGTTTGAATATTAATCGTTTTAAGTATCCATCAGTAAATTCAATAACAGAAATATTAAAATGATAACAACACTTTTTGTATAGTTTTACCAAGTTGTTTTCAGATGGGGAATACACCATGACTGAGTCAATAATTCAGTAGGTAGGCTAGCACTTGGGCAATAGGTTCAATAGAGTACTAATTTTAACTGTCACGCCATAATATTCAGTGCTAATAGAATTCTTAAAATTATGTACAATACTGACAATATCTACAACAGTTACTTCAGACCATGAGAAACCAGGTTGGTCAGGGCAAATGTCAACGGCAGAAACTGTTGATGGAGGAATTGATTTCACAATGTCTTTAACTGACTCCAGAAAAGTAATTATTTAGTTCATCTGGAGAGCAGACAGGAAGACGATGGCTAATCATTGTATCTTGCTTGATAACACTCCATGCAGCACAACATGGATTCACAGCCTTCCCAACAAAATCAGCATTAATCTGTTTCCTAGCTTCAGAGAGTCCTGCATGGTACTTTCTCCTGACTAAAGTGTACAGCCTTTTAAGCTCACATTCGTTATCGCATGGTTTGCTACACAATCAGTCCCAAAGAAAAAGATGGTACTTCCACAGAGAAGAAATAAACAGAGGTCGCGTTCATATGGCAGTAGTGTTGCAGGTAACTGCCTAACACCAGGAAGTAAAACAATAGGGAGATAATAGACTTCCGGGCGCCCCCCTACCTCCCGCGCCCACTCATGGCACTGCTCGACACCATATTTAGCGCAACATTAGTTGCGACCTCTGTCTTATTTCTTCTCTGTGGTACTTCCTAATCTGATCAAGTTCAGGTGAAAGAGTTATCCTTTTTTTACCAGTAGAAGGTTTACTGAGTTTAGATTTACCATTACCGTTAGGCCTATTCCTGATTAGTGGAAAACTCACTTCAAATAGATCGCAAAATTCTGTAAAAAGGAGTTAAAAGCTAGTTCAGGTGAATCTATGTTGGATATGTAGCTCTAGTCCATTAAAATAAGTCTATTTACAAAAAGGTCAAGTTTGGCTGGTGTGAATGGCCTAAAGGGGGGAAGGGGGGGCAGTTAACCGAGCTCTCAGTGCACTCACTTTGCTTAATTGGGTCCACTTGAATGTTCATGAAGACATTTGAGTGGTCAGCAATTCCCGGAGAAACAACATAAGTCTCATATTGCCACAGATTTAAGCTACAAATAAATGAGTCTATGCAAGATGGACCCCTAGATGGATCCTTCCTCTTTATAAACAAACCAAAAGACCTTAACACACCACCGGAGGTACATGACTGAATTTTAGAACTTATCAAAAGGACGTTGCAATAATCGATAAACTGACCAAAAAGACTAAACTAACCTAAGTCGTACTGTTAACTAAATCTTAAAAATATCCGTTCATTTTACCTTGTGTATACCTAAAATAGCTAATTTGAGTGAAATTAATAAATTTTAATGGTGTAACACTGGTGGTGCACATCGCCCTGTGGGCATACTGAAATCACCATGGGCCGACGTGCCAGCCAACGTGCGCCACCGGTGGCACACGCATGGTTCGCCAATGGCGCGGCAGGCGGAAAAGTGGCGAACAATACACTGTTAGTTATTGTGACCTCCGTACGAGTAAAGCCCTTCCTGGGCTTTCTTATGCCCCTTCTGCCATTTTGGGTGTTTTTATGTCACCTTAATCTTTTCAACATTTTTTTTTAAAGTTTACACATGCGCCACCGGTGGCCACGGTGTGTCTACATGATCCTCAAATATTAACACACCAATAATATAACCCACCAAAGCTCTGAAAGAGCTATGAAAAAGCAATGAATCAAATGGGAACAATGCACCACTGGTGGTACACGTCGGAGTTTTGGTAAGTTTGTAGTGCATGGAAAGTATAAAAACTGACTGTTGACTTCCTTCGGGCTGAACGTGTTAATACATTGGTAAAGCCCGTGGTCTTTGAGTCAGATTCAAGTAAGTTTATGTTAAGGTCTGACCCAATGATAATGGTTTTGTCAAACGTAATTAAAAAACTTAAGCACTTCTCTCACTGTTCCAAAAAAGTTTGGAGATTGCCACTAGGAGAACGATACATACTTACGAATATCATTGAAAAGTCAGTTAATAAACTGCGACAAATTCACAATGAATTTCAAGTGAGCTACGAGTTCAGGATAGAATAGCTCAGGAGAACGAGAAACTAGTTTGTCGACAGTATATTTACCACTTTTCTTATTGTTCAAATAATCTTTGAGGTCATCACAACTAATCTCAGGGTTCACAGGTGACACAAAAAAGAAGCTCATCCGATTTTACGCTGTGAGGTTATTTAATGGTTCCCCAGCAGTTCCAGTAATGAACTTCTCCCTATGCCTATTCTTGAGGGGGTTTTCTGCTGGTCTTGGAATTGCTGCTTGGTCTGGATTGGAATTGCTTCCTTTCTTTCCTTTTGTTCCTACCAGGTTTGATAAGTTTAAAATAATCATCAGTTCTAGCGGTTATTGTGTATGTTAGTAGCACTAGTATTTTTATGGTCTAAGTTAAAGTTGACAACCCCACTATTACTCTTAGAGGACTAGTGAAGTTGAGGTTAGGTTGCACTGTGCCACTGTTATTGACTACTTGAGGACTCTTGATGTCACTAGATTTATTCAGACTTACATCACCACATTGAAGTACATTTTTGTCACTAGTAATCTTTTTCAACACTCCGGCATAGGGAGCATTATTGTCTGCAGTTAAAATGTCACTTAATGCCTCAGCCTGGTTGACCAGTGTAGCTTTAATATAATTCAGTTGTTTCTTACTTTTAAGACGCAACTCGAAGCCGATACTCAGGCATTAGTGCCCATATTGGCTTGTTCCTATGTCGTTTGTACAGATAAATTTAAGTTTATTTAATATTACTTATTTTGTTGAATGTTCATTTATATATTAACTCTTCAAAATCTATGTAAAGAATGCATTAAATCAATATTTTTATTTAAGTACATGAATATGAGCTGTATCTCTGTATTTAATTACTGGAATAAATCAGATTTTTATTTCATTTCATTTTATTTCTTTATTTTTTATTTACTACTAACCACTGGAACAGAACCAGATATAGGATCTTTCACAAGCCTCAAATTTCATTACTTGAAGCGTATCAACTATTTTATTGTGTGTATTAATATAGGTAGTACTTTTATCCTGAAACTCAGAAATGGTTGCTTATTGGTCCAAAATTAACTTACACTGTTCTTGAGTCAAATTTTATTTTTTTAACAGTGGTTAATAGAATGACCAAATTGAGTTTCTAAGTTTGACACCTATTTTTGATCTGATTTGGCATCTAACAAATAATATCTTTAGTTGAACCCATTGTAGGCCTGAACTAACTTATTACTATATTCACAGGTAAATTTTCAAAGTTGCTGTGACTCAAACGTCTTTGCTTAGTACATGGATCATGACACCACTTTGTGTCACAGGAAGATATTGTTTCAATGACTTCTTCAGATAAATTTACATAACCTACATGAAAGATTTTACTTGTATTAAGCACATAAAATTTTACACTTATCTAATCGACTGACTTGACACAGTTGCATCATGAAACTTTGGGAATTTGTTCTTATATACCTTTATTTATAGTGAAATAATACAATTGCCATTAAAATCCACTCACCACTAGTGTAAACTTCACCGTGTTGGTCGAGCGCACTAAGGTCTATCAGCTGTGCCAGACGATGGTCAAGCCAAATCTCAAGAAGCTGCTTTTTGCCGCTGCCTCCAGCTGAGCCGCTGTTTTCATGTTCTCTCAACACTGCACGACCCAGGCCTGATGGAGACCAAGCTGATACGAGCCTGTCGCAGATAAAAACCTGCATAACTTATTTGCCTATAAAAATTGTAATTAATCTTATAAAAACCAAATATTTATTAAATTAATGAATCACAGTGGTTTTTTCCTACCATTAAGGCTCTGTGAACAATCTAAAAATGTTGGGATTTCAGAGGTTTGTATAAAATACAGTGGACTATCTCTTATCCGAGCCCTCGGGACCAAGGCCTGTCTGGATGACAGGTTTTCTGGTTAAACCGATGTTTCCTCAAATTAACTATTAAATCCCCAGCATTAAAATTATATATTTTTCTATAGTTTGTCAATTATGTATTTCTCGTGGAATCGTCAAAATCTTTCCTCAATCACTCAAAAACTCATTGTATTTGAACACATCATTGCTGGTCTAAAATATTTTTCTACAAGAATCATCAATACACTACTGGCCATTTCCTGCCGATCATGTCCGGTTAAACCAATGTTTTGATAAAAATTTTCCTGTTAAAATAAGTTACTTCCGCCGAGAGTAATCCAATTAAACCGATGTCCGGTTAAAAGGTGACTGGATAAAAAGGAGTCTACTGTACTTACCATAGGAAGCAATATTTGGCGAGGTACATTAACATTAACATTTTTTGGTGTTATTTGGTGTTTGGTAATTAACATGAAAGATTATTTTTATCCACAACTGTTTGTTGCCATAGCCTAAAAGTAAGTACAGCCACAAGATAGAAAGGTAATTTAGCAACATTAGTCACATTTATTTTATTGATATACCCAAAATATTTTAAAAACATTGGCACTAACTCTGGCACTTACTCTGTGGAAATGTCGATAGGAGTTGTATGGGTGATATTCTTTTCAGTAATAAAATGAGTCTGTAAGAACTTAGAGTTTTTTCCTTTCTCTAAACATTTCTGGCTCCAAGCTGAACTAATAACTACATTGGCCCCCTCCTTGCTTAGAACTCTTGCAGAGTTCAGTCCTGGAAATTGACTCACTGCACGATATTTAGCCACAAGCTGTTCTATCTGTGAATAAAACATCAATAGGATAATGAGTTTCATTTAGAATAAAGTAATACTTAATACTACTTGAAATGGTGACCTACCAAGGTAGGTATTTTAAGCCAAGTGTGAATGAGAGATGAGTGTAGGATGACTCTTGTGCAATCAATTAACTGAACTTCGATTAATTACCTGGGACTTAACTATCAAGAAAGAAAGCAACAAACATAATTTTAATATTTTTAGAAAACCCACCCAAATCCACGCCAAATCTAATCACCCCTGGGCTCATAAAATGTCAGGTTCCCAATCAATAGTTACAAGACTAGTTAATATCCCTATGACTGAACAGGATTAGGAAAAAGAAAAAACATCATAAAATATTTATCAATTCAAAATGGATATATGCCGAATGTAATTGAAAAAAATGATTAAAAATAAAAAGAAGCAGACTAGAAAACGCCAGAACACAAACAAAACACAAGAAAAGAAGAAATATTATGTAAGTATACCTTACAATAAATGTACAAGGAAAGCTATAAGGAATATGTACCTTACAATAAATACCTTACAAAGCTATAAGGAAGACGTTTGAAAAATCAAATATAGAATTAAGCTACAAAAAAAAGCCATAATGCATTTCATTATTACACAAGAAATCAACTCAAAGAGATGTCACGGATAAATATGATCAATCAGAATTGTACCCACTTAATTGTTCTGGTTGTGAAAAATACTATATTCGGCAAACCGGAAGGCCATTTAAAACATGTTTAAAATAAAAAGAAATAATGGCCTCCGTATAATACCAAAGTACCCTACATTTCTTACTTTAAAACCAAACGTTAAAAGGGGAGGGGGGTTGTTCCAAGCCCTAAAAAGTAACAACAGAACAAGTATGAAGTCAACATATGACTATGCAACAAGTAACAGAGATTTTCACACCCAAATCCTTATTCAAGAAGTCAAAGATTCCAAAGAAGAGATATCAAACTTAAAACAGATCATTATTTTTCTAGAATGTGATAAAAAGGATCTGGAGGAAAAATTAAAAACAAGGCAGTCAACAGTGTACATGCAATGTTTTCCTGTTTTACAAGCAAAAAACAGTAGTAATTACAGGCCAGTGTCTTCCACAGAAAATGGACTCCAAACTATGCAGAACAGCAATAAGGAAACAAAACCTCATGCAGGTAAAATCAACGTAGTTAATGTACCTTGTTCAAATAGATTTGATGCTTTAACTAATCTCACCTTAGATGAATGTGAATCAACATTAGAGTTGAGAGAAAGTAACTGTTGTGTTTTTACTAGAATAAAAATAGATAATATTACAAATTGAAAAAGTGGATAACTCCGTTTTATTGAAAACCTAGAATAATGTAAACAAAATCATATGTGATACATGAAATAGCTATTTGTGTATTAAGAGCGCGAAGTACGTCATTGCCGCTCGAGAATTGTAGATGGCCGCACGAAGCTTTAGCTGAGTGCGGCCAAACATTTCGAGAGCGGCAACGACTATTTGTGCTCGTAATACACACAATATTTTTCCTACCACAATTATTTAAACAATTTAACTTATTAACTAACCTGTACACAAAGGTTCATTGAGGTTATGTTTGCTTATTTCATTGGTACGAACCGGAAGTTAGTTTGTAGAAACGCCGACAGTGAAATCAGCTGATTTAGAGCAAGGCAACTAGAATTTAGAATACGGTGAGTGACAAAGGAATTCTGACCAATAGAAACTGTTCTTTTGTGTTTGACGTCATAGTTATCTCTCTTGTGTGCCACCTTAACCTAACAAGTAACCCTGATTTAGCGAGCGAGAATGACCATTCCCGCTCGCTTTTGCGAGCGAGAATGAAATGAAACCGGAAATGAACAGTTTTGCGTACAGTTGACAGGTGTGGCAATCTGATTATTTCCATGCAGTGGTAGGAAAACAATAATTTGACAGTCATATGTTATAACACAATACTACAATCTCCCACACTTAATAGGATTCATCGTTGATTCTTTAAATTCACTGGATGTAATCCTTCAACCGTGTAGGTCGTTTTTATTACCCTTGACGACTTTCTTATAACTGGCTCAGTTATTGCTTGACTTGAGTTGTTGGTAACAGGGACCGGCTCAGTTGATGGCTGAGAGTTGTTAAGAATAATGGCTGGTTGGTTGTCTGTAATCTGTTGTCTTGAAATGTTCAAATCAGTGACAGGTTGATAGTTCTTCTGCAGTTGTACAATCTCCCCTTGTTCGTTTAATCTCCTAGTTGTTTTTTTTACTCTCTTCAATTTTGGGTATTGTTTTACTTGAATGCTGTATTGCAGGGACATCACTGTGGACAAGTTGGTCAATATGCTTCTTTATTTCATACCCGTTATCCAGTTTAACAATGTAATGTAATTTTCCAAGCTTTTCTTGTATCACTCCATGTTTCCACAGCTTGGCATTTGGGGTGTACCACCTGACTTGCACCCTCTCTCCCACACTTAAATTTCGAACTTTTAAACAGGTTTTCTGTGATTGCTGATGTTTAGGTGGGATCAAAGCGTCAAGTTGAATTCTTAATTTCCTTCCTAAATACTTTTCTGCTGGAGATTCGTTGTCGTGTAGTGGGAAAGCTCTGTACCTGAATATTATTTCTTGTACTCTTGCTTTAAATGATTGTCCTGATGATTGCATTGATGTTACTTTGTTTTTCAGAGTTTGAATGTATCGCTAAACCATTAGTTGAGGAGTGTCCAGGAGCAATAAACTTTTGTACAATCCCGTTTTCTTCACAGTATGCTTTAAATACACTACTGGTAAAAATGGTTGCATTGTCGGAGACAAGTACTTCAGGAAATCCATGAAAGCTGAAAATAGATATTGTCAATAGTGTTATTGTTGATTCGGATGATGGTGCGGAATTAGATATCCTAACTTCAGGCCATTTTGACTTGGCATCGATCAGCACTAAACAATAAAACCCTTCAACTGGTCCGGCATAGTCAATATGAACACGTTGAAAATTTGAACTAGGTTCATCCCAGTAATGAGTTGGCGCTTTTGCAGGATCATTCTTAACCTTTGCACAGTCTGGACAGGTTTTCACAATTGATTCGATGTCTTTGTCAACTATTTTCCACTAACAGTATTGTCTGGCTAACTGTTTCATTTTAACTATTCCAACATGTGTCCTATGCAGTTCTTGAAGTACCACTGACTGTAAGTTTCTCGGAATGATAATTCGATTGCCCTTAAAGATTATGTAATTCTGAATTGTCGATTCGGGATCCAACATTTTCCCTTCTTTCAAACTAGTTAATAAACTGCTAAGTTCTGCATCTTTGGATGTTTCTTGAATGAGATTTTCATGCGTAAGTCTGGAATTGGAGATTTGATTAATTGTTTGCTTATTCAGGTCACGAACTTCACATTCAATAGTCATGTCATTGCTCCAAGTTTTGGCTTGTGTAGCTGACCTAGAAAGACAGTCAACATGGCAAAGTTCTTCGGCTCTTCGATGTTGTATTTTGTAGTCAAATCCTTGAAGGAAGACGTCATATCTCAGAAGTCTAGCACTTGTCATTTGTGGAAGTTTAGCATCATGTTTGAAAATTCTCGTCAATGGCTTGTTATCACTGATAAGTGTGAAGGACCTACCATACAAATAGTTGAAAAATTTTCCTACTGTAAATACAATTGCGAGTGCTTCCCTGTCTAGTTGACAGTAGTTTTGCTCAGCCTGTGAAAGTGACATTGATACAAAGGCAATAGGACGCTCAGTACCCTCCGTAACATGTGAAAGAACTCCTGCTATCCCTGTAGGACTAGCGTCACATGTCACTGTGATTGGTAAAATTGGATTAAAGGGCATTAGGATACGATCACTTACAATTTCATTTTTGAGTTGTACAAAAGCAGACTCGCATTTAGGGGACCATAAGAAATGTTTATTCTTCCTAAGAAGTTCTCTGAGTGGGTATGTAATAGATGATATGTTTGGAATGAATTTTGAATAGTGTGTAACCATACCTAAAAAGCGACGTAGTTCCTCTCTGTCTTTTGGTTGGGGCAATTCGAGGATGGCTTGAACTTTCTTTGGGCTTTTTAAAATAGCATTCTTTTTCACAACATATCCTAGATAGTTGACTTCTTTCTTGAAAAATTGACATTTACTTCTGTTTACATGAATATTGAGTTCTCGCAATCGATTAAGAAGAATAACTAGGTTTCTGTAACCGTCTTCAAATGTATTACCATACACTGTTAGGTCATCGAAGTATCTAGTGAATCCTTTGAGGCCTGCTAATGCTTGAGCTAAGATCCGATGAAAGTCTGATGGAGCTGTTTTTATACCAAAAGATAAACGGTTCACTTTGTATGTCCCTCGATGCATTGATATTGTTTGAATCATGGCGCTTTCATCATCGACTTTAACATGTAAGTATGCTTTATATAAGTCAATGGTGCAAAAATATTCAGCATTTTGAAACTCATTGAGGACTTCTTCGATTTTTGGTATCAGGTAGTTTGCATCTTGAAACTGAGGATTTACTGTGTTTTTGTAGTCAACACATAGTCTAACGTTACCATCAGGCTTGGGTATGATTACTAATGGTGAGCCCCAATCACTGTAATCATCTCTTGTAATTATACCTGCTTCTTTGAGATCATCAAGTTCCTTTTCGACCTTTTCCCGAAGAGCAAATGGAACAGGGCGCTCTTTTATGAATATAGGTTTTGCATTTTCTCTTTACTGGAGGGAACAGGTTATATTAGGAATGCATCCTATTTTTGGTTTGAATACGTCTGAGTAACTGTTTTCGATTTCTTTGGTGGCATTTTCTTCCTTCACTGAAAATGTTTCTTGGAAGTCAAACCGTTGTCCATCTATATGACTAAGCTCGATTCCAAACTTACGAATCCATGCACGTCCTAATAGGGGCGAAAATCTACTTGGGACAATGTATACTTCTTCTTTTGATGTTCGATTATTACACTTAACTGGAACCTCAGCCTTACCCAGGGGTTGAAAAATACCAGATGTATAAGATCGAAAACGAATAGAAGTCGGTATCAGTTCCACTTTTAAATTAAGTTTTTCGAAATCTTTCTCAGGTAATAATGTAAGTCCTACTCCTAAATCAACTTCAAATCTTTGCTTATTCCCCTCTATTAATACATCAATGAAGTACTTTTGAGAGTACCCTACGGGCATGCCAATCATTGTAATTCATAAAGCAATAATTTACAATAATTAAAAAATCTGTTCACAATAACTTTGAGTTAAAAATCATTATATAATGTTTACTTAACTATTTTACAACAGTTTTTTAATAGTGAGAGAATTTTAAAACAAAACAATTTAATAACAGTTTACAAATCATTTACAACAGTTGCACAATCATTACCAAAATTATTATCATTCTTAAAATTCTATCAGTTGAAAAATAATTAAAAAACAATTTTATAACAATTTGTGAGATGATTTAAAATTTCAGCTTTTCAATAACAAAACAACAGTTTAAAAATTATTTCCTGCGTTAAAACGGCCTGATTGTCAACTCCACCACTAGGCAGCGCTGGCGTAGCTTACAGCTTGCATCTGCCGCCGCCATTCGCCATTTTAAGTGTTTGTCTCTGTCCTCTGTGTTTCTTTTTCAGTGAATAAATTGTTTTAGTTCTCTATTGTGGTTTCAAATTAAGGTAAGTCCGTTATTGAAATACAATTATTTACTCTAGTTAGATTTCGTGGCTCTTCGCGATATGTGCATAAATTATTTCCATCGTGTTTATAGGAGGTAGGTGTATATATAACCTAAAGTATTAACCCAGCCTTTCTTTGAATTCAGCAGGGCTAACGGCTTGGAAACCTATATTTACATTTTATGTATATTTAACTAAAGACAGATCTAGTTACTTGATGTGTCATTGACAATAAATTATTTGGTTATTCAAAACTAATTGGTATGATATCTAGGCCTATGTTCTAATGACAGTTTTGGATGACTGATGTTTTGAGTGTTTCATATTTGATCCTCTGCCTTTAAAAAACATGTTCTGTTTAGCGGTTAGGTATATTTCCTACTTATTTCGGGTACGTTAATCATCTTCTCAGTATGATTTTACATGAAGTTTGCTTTCCTATAAGCTTTCGTAGAGAGCAGGCCTATTGAAATAATCTATAAATGCGATGGGGTTGCCCAATAGGCTATTGAGTGCTGCTTGACAGACTGTAGCGTATCTCTAAGTTTGACTATCGGTATATGGTATGATAATGTGGATGTTAATAATAATCCACCGAAAGATGTTTTCGGTGGATTTGGTAAGAAACTGGTCATTGTTTGTCAAGATGCGGTAGATTTGCCTATTAAGGACCAAGGCAACCAGTTATTCACCGGTGACTGTGGCTGAACGGTTTTCTTAGAAACCAGGATCTGATGTTGATATAAGTTACAACTCGTCTGCTAATCAGTAAGAACGAATGGCAGAAAATCAAACATGAAACTAAGTTAGTACCCTTCTTAAATTTGATATTGACTAAACTTACCAACAAATAATTGATTTTATAGTTTTAGGGGGCATATCAAAGTCTAACCAGTTGCTTTATATTATTTGTTATTAGTAACAGAAAGTAAATATTAATTTAATACAGTATTAGTGTTATTTTTCTCATAAATAATGTGATTGGCAATTTATTTATTTGGTAAATATGCAGTTTCCAGTACTGGTCTCAAAAAAGAATGTTTTTTTCAAAATTTATGGAAATTTGATGCTGATTCTGGATATGAAAGTTTTTTTCCGGCGGTCACGGCCGGAAAAAACCAAACAAATTTTAGTCTCGGAGGTTGGTCATTTGGGTACTCAAATTAACCGGGCGAGCTGAATAAGAATATGCAAAAATATTCAAGATCTGGTGTATATTAACAGAGTTGTGACCGGAAATCACGGAAAATCGTCTACAATGGTCTATTTAGAGTTAGGTTTAGGTCAGACATTGGTAGTTTAGGTAAGTTAAAACATATTGGGTTGATAAGTGGTGGACAAGGTAAAGTTTTGATAGGCTAGGTTAGGTGATGTGTTTGGTTAGGTTAGGTTATGTTTTGTCAGGTTATTTTAGGTTAAGTATAGCAATTCAGGTTTGATATTACAGTACAACTTGGATTAACCAGACCCCCGCATTATCCGGATCCCGGATTATCCGGAACGGTCTACCCGAGGAATTAAAAAATTAGAATCACGGCAAAAAATGATTTTAGCGAGTTTACGGGTGAAATAAGCCTTCTAAAAGTAAAATGCAAATGTGGAATAACAATAATTGAAGGAATATTGTACTCAACGGTAGGGCTACATCACAGTATTTTCGTGAACGTAGTTTTCGGGATTGCTACTTGGGTCGCTAGTACTTAGCAACAAAGACGTAGCCTACGGCAATTTTGCGAGTTTGTTTATGCTGAAATTTGATGTGTTAGGCCTACATTATTTTTTAAGAAGAGTTGCTGTAATAAGTTTTGTCATGATTATTTAATCTTAAAAATTAAATATTTTAATCCGACATTTTATTCCAAACCCAAACTGTAAGTACAGTAAAAGTTAATATTACATTCGTATGATTAATAATAAAGTTTAGTTCTTAAATTTGTTTCAGAATTAAACCCCCCCAAAATTTGAAAGACTAACATGTTGTACAGACTTGACACGCCGCCGTTTGCAGCATCAAAGCAGGGGCTACATATGGTACGCAATCACTGTTTAGGCGATATTGTAATGACCTCGAATTATCCGGATTTTTTGCTATCCGGATCGGTGTTCCGCCACATTAATCCAGATAATCCGAGGTGTACTGTAGTTTGATAATGTTTGGTTAGGCCTATGTTCTAATAGTCGTGTCACAATCCCATGAACTTTATCCTTAGCTAAATCAATGGCTATAAACTAAACCTAAATTAACTTAATCTAATATAACGCAACATACCGTAACCTAACCAAACTTAACTAAACCTGACCTTAATCAACCTAAACTATCATAAAAATTCTTGATCCAATCTATTTCAATGATATCCATATAAATATAATCTAAACTAAGTTAAACTTAGTCTAACCATAAAATATGTTTTTGTGTCAACGTATTGCCTCAATTTTGCAGTTCGAGTACAGAATACCATCTGCAAAGACAGAGACCAATAATGAAGACCCAAGCTGAAGACCAATAGAAGGTTTATTTTACTGCTTTTCGTCATGTCGTAAGTGGAATATCAAGTATTTATATGCAGTCAGATTTTCTTTTGTTTACAAATATTTAAACTACAAAGACAAACTGTACTTATATTTTTATTCGTGAGCGAAGCCATGGGTACAGCTAGTAGCATTGGCAGAGTTTTGGGAGGGCCTGGGGCCCCTCCAAAAATTGGAAAAATAAAGCCTTGCTTAGTAGCTTAGTAATTAGGCCCTATTTAGAAGTATGTTGAAATTATTACTCAATCAAATAACCTAAAGCTATTTTACCATCATACTTTACTTTTTACGGTAAAAATAATTTATTCTTTTAATCCAATAGCCGATAGAATATATATATATATATACCGTATATATATATATATATTTATATATAAATATCTTTACCTACATTATTGTCACTGAGTATCTATAGGCCTACCAGTCACGGCGGGAATACGGGAAAAACCAGAAATATGTCAGGTATTTTGTCTGGTTGGGAATAGTCGGGAAAAGTAATGAATTTCAACCTTTGATTGGGAAATTCGAATTTGGCTGTAAAACAATACCTTGGATAGCCATTTTTGTCGTTGTTATCGACTTCTCGACCGGCTAGTCTCTCAGTTGAATCGCAGTCCACAAATTTTCAGTAATAAGACCTGAAAGTCTGTATTTAATACCGCTGCTGGAAAATCTCTCAGTCCTATCACGGCTGGAAAATCATTTAGCAGCTGACAAGTCTCTCGCTCTTAACGCTGCCGTCCATTTCCCGGTCGTATTGCTATCAGAGGTTGTGTGCTCTTTTCATGGCCAACATTTCTTTTGGCCACATGAAGGTAAGAAAATATGTCGTTTATATGGCCGCTGGCAAAGCCCTTAAACTCGTCTCGCAGCCGGCAAATCTTTCCGTCATATCGGGGCTGTTACACCCCTTGCTCTTTTTTGCGGCCATCATATCTTTTGGTCTCATTTACTGCAGTCAGAAACGTTTCACTTGTTTAGCGGCTAGAATCTCCAAATCTCTTATACTCCCAACCTCATACTGCATTAAAAAATATCTAGGATCTTTTCCGTTATACGTATACCACCATTCCAAAGTTACCCATCAAGCTCGAATTTTGACCGTGAACCATAAACTAGGTCAAATAATTGTTATTGATCGTTTTAAAGTGAAAATTCCGTGTAAGAATATTTTACCTGCGGTTTCGTTATCTTGTCTCCCGTATCTCTGTCTAGACGCGAGAAGCTAGCGTCTGGCCGTCCAGCGGTCCCACTTCCAGTTGGTTAGGTTAGGTTAGGTTGGTTAGGTCAGGTTAGGTTAGGTAATGTTACGTTACGTTACGTTAGGTTAGGTTAAGTTTACCTTACCTAGGTATTTTTAGGTTAGGGTTTTTTAGGTTAGGTTAGGTTTTTTGGTTAATTTTAGGGGGGAGGCAACCTTACCTAACCTAACCTAACCTAATCTAACCAATCCAACCTAACCTAATCTAACCAAACCAACCTAACCTATCCTAACCCTAACCAAACTTACCAAAATCAAGCTTGAACACAAACCCGAAACAGTGGTATACGTATAACGGAAAAGATCCAATATCTATATAATACTGTTCCTATACAATAATATGTAATAACTTCCTGTGTAATAATAATAAAATAATAATACTTTTCCTTTATAATACTGTCACATAACTTCATAATTCGTAAAACAATTTTATGAATATATTAATATCTTTAAGTTTTAAATTCATTGTTTATTTGCCATAGTCATCCTTATTGTCATGCAATTCTATGAATAAGGTAAACATCCCAAATTCCGGCCGGTTAAGGAAAGTCAGAGTTAATACTGCTTATGAAATTGAAAAACTAGCCATATTTTGGTTAATTATATATTTTAAATAAATTTAGGCTCCAGGGTCATTCCAAGTCAAATCATCCAGAAAAAAAAAGGATTTGTAACCCACCATCTCAGAATTTGATGAAACTTGGTGATTTTGATCTTTTCACATGCCTATGGAAGAATACCAAATTTTAGCTTCTTATCTCAAACGGTTTTTTTCTTACAGACATTTGAAATTTGTAAAAATATGTCATTTCTGTTGTTCCCGAGCTCCAAGATAAACTTGCATAGATTAAGAAAAAAATTGGTATCTTTCCCATTTTTAATCCAATTGTTATGAAAATTTGCAGTAATATTAAGTAAAGTATGCTAAATCCAGGAAAAATAAATAATTAATATCTTTCTATATTTAGATCATAGAAAAAAACCTTTTTACAATTTTTTTGATATTTTTAGTCCGATGACAGTGTTTTACAAAAACATTAATATCTCCTAAAGGCACAATGACAATCAAGTAAACTTTTTTTAAAACTTATCTACATTAAATTTCCTAACAGATGAAGCAACAAAACACATGGCTTTTTGCATGCTTAGTAACTTAAAAAAATCATTTTTAAAGTTTCCAAATAAAAACATGTTTTTTAAATTTGTTTAATGGAAAAATTTTAAAAATCTAATTTTGGTTTGCACCATTAAATTCAGCTTGAAAAAACAAATATTTTAGTACTTTGAATCTTTGTTCTATGTCTATTGGTTGCTGAGATATTGGATGATGTTAATACGGTCCGTTGTCCAATGTTAACCTTATGGAAAATAAATAAAACTCAATATCTCCCTTATTTTTCAACTTATCATAATAAAATTTGGTGTGTGGGTTCTTCTGGTTGATATTTTTTGAATAATCATTGAAAATAAACTATTTTTTGCTTTCCCAAGGCAGCAAAATTGCTTACTTTTGGCAACGATAATTTAACACTCCGTTTCTATGAGTATGCAGGATTGCTGACAAAGGGATGGACAATTTTCATGTTTTTAGCCATCATCAAAGAAAAGTCAAATAGGAGATGCTATATACCAAATTTTATTAAGATAAGTTCAAAAATAAGTGAGATATTGAGTTTTCTTTATTTTCCATAAGGATAACATTGGACAACGGACCGTATTAACATCATTCAATATCTCAGCAACCTATAGACATAGAACAAAGATTCAAAGTACTAAAATATTTGTTTTTTCAAGCTGAATTTAATGGTGCAAACCAAAATTAGATTCTTTTCAAATTTTTCCTTTAAAAATGCAAAAAATATGTTTTTTTCTTGAAAATTTTTAAAAAGATTTTTTAATTTACAAAGCATGCAAAAAGCCATGTGTTTTGTTGCTTCATCTGTTAGGAAATTTAATGTAGATAAGTTTTAAAAAAAAGTTTTCTTGATTGTCATTGTGCCTTTAGGAGATATTAATTTTTTTGTAAAACACTGTCATTGGACTAAAATATCAAAAAAATTGTAAAAAATGTTTTTTTCTATGACCTAAATATAGAAAGATATTAATGATTTATTTTTCCCTGGATTTAGCATACTTTACTTAATATTACTGCAAATTTTAATAACAATTGGATTAAAAATGGGAAAGAAACAAATTTTTTTCTTAAGCTATGCAAGTTTATATTGGAGCTCGGGAATAACAGAAACGACAGATTTTTACAAATTTCAAACGTCTGTAAGAAAAAAACCGTTTGAGATAAGAAGCTAAAATTTGGTTTTCTTCCATAGGCATGTGAAAAGATCAAAATCACCAAGTTTCATCAAATTCTGAGATGGTGGGTTACATGGCCTGGATGACTTGATATGGACTGACCCTCCAAATAATATGTCAATGTAGCATAAATAAATCATAATTATTAGTGAAATCCAATTTCATTTTATTTTAGACCTATTCATCTAACTTCAATCCCTAATATCAGTCGTCACCTTCCCAATATCGATTTTTGCCAGCCTAATTACAGTCGTGATTGTCAAGATGACACTATAATGTGTTTTTTTTTTCAGAGTTAACTAAGTTGAAATGAAATTTAATATTGACAGACATTTTTATTACTTGGTGATATTAAACCAGCAACAACTTACAACTTCATCTAAGTGAGACAACATTGAGGAAATCTTTTGCTAAACTGCTTTTGATGTCAAACACTAAAGCCTTCGACTGTTGGCGTCCTATGGTAGAATGAGGTTATTTTGAAGTTCTATATGATAACTTTTACTTTGTATATATTCATTCCTGTCCCTATTCTTTTATACGTAAAAAATGCTTTAAAAAAATACTAAAAGCGTTTGTACAGAAACTTATTAGTTCTTTATCTGATAAAACGTAAATATTTTGGTTTATTGCATTGTCTCTGTAGACCACTTAGATAAATTATTTTAAAAAGTGTATGTTTTTTACAAAGGCCTATCAGAATGCTCACATATAATTACGTTTAAAATAAGAATAAACTTTTAAGTTATTGAAAACCGTAATTTGGACTATAATAAAATCATATTTGCCGCTGCTATTACCAACCGTAATTTGGAAAAACGTAAAGTTTAATGTCTTAAGTTAATTAGGGTCAATCCATTTCAAATCAACCACTTTAAAAATAAAAAGTTGCTGACAATTTATCGATATTTTCATATTTTTACCCGTGGTTATGCTATGTTCGAAGAGTTAAAAACAACTATTAATTTATTTTTTAGGTGCATAGTTTTTTTTTGAGCAGCTATTTTGTATCGGTGCGACAGCTGATTTTGCATTTTGCAGAGGTGTACGTTAAACTCTGTAGTTTTTTTATTATTGAAGATATTCAGATGAAAGAAAAACCATTTGAAAGAGAATAAAATGACCAATAATCTTTGTCCAGTACATGTTTTGGCTTAGGTGATAGCAAATATGCATGAAAAATAAGTATGAGTAAAATTTCTACAAACGCAAATCTACACTTCCAGTGCCTAAATTCAATGTGTGAAAATTAAGACTCGCCTTCAATTTTTTTCTATAGACAGTCTTCACAGTATATTTTCTTCTGACCAAGTCACAAGCTTGAGATATGTATTCCTTTTTTAAACATATTTTTAAAATGAGCAGTTTATCCACAATCGTGTATTTTGAACTTCGCATATATCTCAGAAGGGACACATTCTGAAAATCTGAAATTTTCAGAAAACATTCTTTTGACGGGTTGAATCAAGTGGTTAAAATTTCATTACTTAGAATTTCTTATATTTTAAGCTATGATTATCTTTATAGTGACAATAAATAGTATACAAAACAAAATCTAAGAACATATACATTTTTTTGTAGTGTTGTAATATTTATCGTAAAACATAATTGAAGGGGTCCCCCGTAAAACGTTCTAAACGACAAAAACCTAGATTCGAGTAATCAAGCGTTGAAAATTGAATTCTGAAATTTACGGTTTTTTTCAAGGTTAGAACTTACAATCATGTATAATTTTTTAATACCCAATTTGAAATATCATAATGTAGCCTTAGACTAAATTTTTACTTGCCATTAAGCTTTTTTAAACATTTTTCGTGTTTTTTTTGGGGGTTATAACGTTCTAAATGACTGGCGTTTGAAACGTTTTCTGACGGACTGCCCCTTCTGCTTTGGTAGAAATCATCAGGGAGTGTAGGAATACCAACATAAACGAAAATAAAACTGAATATAAAACAATTTTATTGGTCTAAAAGTTCAAAAACGTAACGTTGTTACATAACGTTATAAGTCATTTTACTAAAAGTTATCCAAAGGAGGCACCTAAAACGTTATTCTACTCACCTCTTTTTTGCTAATTTTCCAGGCCTTGGCTGCTTAGTTTTTGTAATTTAGGGTAATCCAGCTGTTCTATATATCTTCCTGGTTTTATCCTTCCACTTTCTAATATTTACTTCACCTGTTTTAATTTTACTTACACGATTTTGGTCGCTGGGCGACAACGCAACGAGCGGTGGGGAATTTATCTTTCGGCAAATAGAACGTTTTTCCCCAGAATGTCCGTGCAGTCCCGCGAAGCACGCCAACTTTGACAGACGAAATCAGGGCTGCCAACTCAAATATCTTCAAAACAAAATATACCACGGTGTAGCTCATGTCCTAGAGAACCTTTTTCACTGAATATCTCCGATTTTAAAATGTTGTCACTTAGAACGTTTTACGGGGGACCCCTTCAATTACTATAAGCTGGTTGAAAACATCAAATTACATTATAAAAACACTGTTTAAAAGGTTCAATGTGATGTACAAGTTGTGTCAAATGTGATTAAGAAATTTTGATGAAAAGTTTGCTGATTGATATGCTCATCAATAACAAAATGATTACTTCCATAGTGTGATGGGTCCTTTAAGTAAACAAAAACACAGATAAGATCAGATTTTTTGCTGAGGGGAATCTAATTGTGGGCATTGAATATACCCTATAAGAAGGACATACCTTACTGCCAGAATTCAGACCAATTTTTTTCTGTGAGTGCAACTTTTTGACTTTACTACCAGAGTTCTCCGGTCCCTTTTTTCCTTGCGCTCTGTGCAAGAGAGAAGGGGGAGAAGAGCCGGAGGTGTGAGAGAGAGCGCGCCGAGGGTGCGAGAGAGAGCGCGCCGGGGGTGTGAGAGAGAGCGCGCCAAGGGTGCGAGAGAGAGCGCGCCAGGGGTGTGAGAGAGAGCACGCCGGAGGTATGAGAGAGAGCGCGCCGAGGGTGCGAGAGAGAGCACGCCGGGGGTGTGACAGAGAGCGGGGATGTTGAGAGAGGGCGGGGAAAGAGATAGAAAATCTGATGGAGTAGAGTCAGGGAGGAAGCAAAAGACCGAACGAGCAAGAGAATTTCTAAGAACAAATTCGTCCCCCGAACCACATGTTCAGCTTGGAAACAATACCCCAATAGTAGTTTATGCAACGATTGTATAATGAATGCCTTTAAGCCACGAGTGAAATAACTCATTTCATATGAGTTTTCTAAAGTGACTCCAGTACTCTAAAGTCGTCATTAGAGTACTGCTTGGTTTTTGGTGTTTTAATGTATATCATTATAATGTTTATTAGTACCATAATTGGTGCTTATTGCAATGGTCGTAGATAAAATATTGTTTTGAACCAACAGTTAAGAGCACTGGTTTGGTCTTAAGTCTTTCCGTTTGGCGGATATCATAATTATTATTACTATCTCGCTTCAGTCTAATTTTTAAATACCAAATTTGTAAAGGTCTTGGTGGGCAGGTAAAATAGTAATTTTTCAAGGAATTATTACAAATATGAGGTTACTAAAACTTTTTTGTGAGCTCGGCCATACTTTTATTTTAGACCAATTTTTATGTCAGGGAAAATGTAATTTTCAATAATTTTTCAATTTAGGGAATACTAAAAGTTAATAGTTTTCAAGAAGTTTAGGAGGAACCAAAAAGAATTAATTGCACCTTTAGACTCCCCCTCCCTCCCCCCGCTCAAGAGCGACAGACGGGAACTTTGGATATGTTCACCTCTTAACCAGTCCAAACAAAGCTGCACGGTCTAAAAATGAGTTTAAAAAATTAGTGTTGGTAAATCTGGCATTGGGAGTGTGGGACACATGGTGTAGTTATATATATATATAACTTATAATTAATAACATAAATTCATTCGTAAGCATTTCATTAACAGTACCGAGACAAAATTATTTGTTTCAGGTGGGAAGAAGTGTCACTCACTGATCCAGCAGAAGCCCAAGATGATTGAAATTAGTCTTGTAATGTTAATTTGCAATAAAACTTATGGTCAACAACAGAAAAAGAGTATTAATTTTGGCCAAAATGGTTTTTTAATGTTAAGGGCATTTAATTGTTTTAAATAGCATAACTGTAACTTGTTTTGAACAGTACCTGAGGCTGGCCTAAGGAATTTTAGTATAATATGCAATGATCAATATAATCAGCCATTAAATATATTTTAACGACTAACAAACCTTTTTATACCTATCTATTAAACCATTTCATATGACTTTCCTACTTATGACAATCAGTTTTAAATGAATTATACAGGGTGTATCAATTTTAAATGAATTATACAGGGTGTCTGTAAAGTCCATCACCAAACACCATAACTTGGTTTATTGGGTCAAAATAAGCAAAAGCGTTCATATGAAGGTATGACCTAAAATGCATATCTACACAGATGGAGATAAAAAATATTTTGTGAAAAATACAAAATGGCGGATATCTGGGTAAATATGCATTTTAGGACATACATACCTTTATATGAACTTTTTTGCTTATTTTGACCCAATAAACCAAGTTATGGTGTTTGGTGATGGACTTTACAGACACCCTGTATATAAAATTGCAATTATTACAAAAGTTCATTTAACCTTTGCATATTAGTTTGCAATTGTTTGAAAATCACTTTTAAAATTGACTAGATACACATAATTACTACCTGAATACTTGAGAATAGCAATAATTAAAACATTATATAATAACCATTTTGATATGAGTTTACAATGATTTAAAAATCAATTTTAAAATTGACTAGATACACATAGCAATAATTAAAAAATTATGTAATAACCATTTTGATATGAGTTTACAATGATTTGAAAATCACTTTTAAAATTGACCAGTTACCAAGTTAACAGCTTGTAAAATAATTTTTTTATTGTTTTATAATCATTACAAATGATTAATCTATGATTTTAAAATAATTTTTTTCCCCTCAAAATGCCCATTGGGTAAGATTGACATTTTGAAGCGTTGATATCAATAATTCCAACTTCGTTCAAATGATAATAATCATCGATGTTGTTTGAATCGTCAGTATCATAGGTTCCAGCAGGTTGACCCTCATCAATATAATTTATTTTATCTCTCTGTATTAAAGTTTTAATACAGACTTTCTGTAGGTGACCAGTCTGGCTACACAATGAACATTTGAGATTTCTATAGTTCACACGACAATTGACAGCCTTGTGATTGTTTCTTCCACAGCGGAGACATAAATCCTCAATACCTATCTCTTTGAAATTAATTTTTCGTTTGACACGCCTCCTGGAATTTCTATTTGTTGAATCAAAGTCAGATCCATATTTTTGATTGCTGTTGCGTTTAGAAACATAATTAATGTCATGTGAATTTGCAACCTGGACTTGATTAGATATATGTCTTGAATTAATTTTTGAAGCTTCCAGAGCAAAAGATTTTTCTACCATTTGAGAAAACGTAAAATCCGGGGTCATCAGTAATTGTTCTCTGTTCAAGTTTCCTTTGATACCCTTAACATACTGAGATGCCAGGAAAGTTTCCGCTATCGATCCTTTGCATGAACAAGTGAAATCACATGTAGCTGCATATTCACAAAGAATCGTTACATATTCTGCCAAAGTTTGATTATCGTGTTGGACACAACATAGAAATTGATGACGCTCCACCAGTTTGTTTTTCTTTGGATTTAGATGGTCTTGCAGAATAGAGGCAATTTCATAAAATTTTAGATCTGTAATTCTTCTCGGAGCTGTTAGATTAGATAGTAATGTGTACAATTCTGCCCCAATACTGTTTAATAAGATATGTTTAGTAACATCACCACCCTCTTTTATTCTTTTTATTCTTTCTTTTCTTTTTTTCTTTTTTTTTCTTTTTTTTTAGTGTTATGAAGTTTTTAAACCTTTCTAAGTATTGGTGGAATTTCTTTACTTTGATCAAACGCTTCAAAATTTGGAATAACCAATATGTTTCCTGTTTGTTGTTCTGGATTTACCTGTTGAGTTTCTTTGTTCATTACTGCCTTCAGCACTTTTTCATTACTTGCCACTATTGTCTTAATTAGTGTTTCAAACTGCTGTGCATCCATATTTTTGAATTCTTTCAATATACAAATGAAATTGAAAAGGAAAAATGATATAAACAAAGAGAAAATTAAACCAAATATAATGTTTGTTCTCGTCGCCAAAACACTGTTGTGTTTTTACTAGAATATAAAAATAGATAATATTACAAATTGAAAAAGTGGATAACTCCATTTTATTGAAAACCTAGAATAATGTAAACAAAATCATATGCGTTACATGAAAACAATAATTTGACAGTCATATGTTATAACACAATACTACAGTAACATTCATAAAAAGGCCACCCACACTAAAAAAACAAATAAGTCATCAAAAAATGGAAACATCTACAAAATAAAAACCCTAACAACAAGAGAACTTCCAAGCCTAATGAAGGAAAAGTTTTGTTGATGGCTGATAGCCATGGACGGAACTTAAGTAGCCTACTGGAAAATGAGCTCGGTTCTGTTTCAATGTGACAGCAGTTGTGCGTCCAGGAGCCCCAATGGCCAATATCATCTCCAATGTGACCAGATTCCCTGAGAACTTCACAGAGGATGACACTGTTCTCTTCATGGGAGGGGCAAATGACATTGGCTGACAATCATCAACAGCTTTGTGAAGCGCTAGCGGAGGGTATTCGAAGTGTGAAGTCAGCAACAGTTGCAGTTATCTCAATACCATTCAGATATGACAGACACCATCTTAATACCCAAAATTTGTGAAGCCAATAAAAGTATATTTCAGACGGTAAAAAATGAAGGAGTTCATTACCATGAAATAATCAAGTACCTACAGAGAGGACATTATACACTAAACATGGCATGCATATTAGGTATAGATGTAAACTAGTGGTTGCTCAGAAACTGGCCTACTGTATTAAAAATGGAAAGCAAAGAAAGCGTTACTTTTCCGAAGACACAGACAACCAGCCAACCATGAATGAGCTAATAAATAACACACAAACAACAGTACAGAACAATACCATTCAACACAGTACCCCGACACAAACAAAGCAGAGACCACAAGACAGTGCTGACACTATATTCGTTACTTATAGTGGCAGTCAAACCCATCCAATAAAACCATAATTAAAGAAGATATGAAATCTGTCATAGAAAATTTCAGAAATGACCAGTCAGTTGGGTTTGCCCACACAATATCAGCTGATTTGGAGAATGAGAGAAGCATGAGTGCTGGTGTGGAAGTTATATTCAAGCATGTGTTTGGGAAACCAACGAGATCAGACTACATTAGAAGTCATTTAGCCTATCAAGAAACTGTCAATGGAGCAAGCATCTTCAGTTTGGTTACAAAACCTAACTTTGATGGCAAACCAACCAGACTCGACTATGATGTTGCATTCACACAGAAGAATTTAAGGAAAGAAATCTGAAAAGACTGATCTGCTCAGCCATAGGTTGTGTCTGGGACCAAGTTTGGCCAGACCATTTCATCACAAACCTATTCAAATTTCAAGAAGCTACTGGAGCAAAGGTTGATGTCATCTGTTATAACCAACAGTCTACTCACCTCCTGCATAATGGTCTTTCATTCAATTGTTTCGTGAAGCGACTGCGACAAGTTATTGATACCCACCATCTACAAGATAAATTTCCTGTCAGTGAACTAGCAATCAAGATGACAGAAAGTGCAAGTAATGATCACTGAAGCTTAAATACAACTATGGTGGAAATCATAAATAAGTCAGATCAACATTCAAATGTGGATTGCGGCAGTGACAATATCCGTGAAGTAGACAACTCACTTGAGACAGCCATCCAAACACCAGAGAAGACACAATATGACTCACAACCAAACATAACACAGCCCACACGTGTATCTCAGTCCCTTCAAAACCAATGTGAACACATACATAATAACAACAAAACTTCTGTAAATACTAGTATTATAAGATCCAACCAAAAGAATCTATTGTATGTAGCAATGATCAAGAAATTTTTTTAGAGGCCTAAACAAACCAGGGCCTGAGGAAAATTGTATATATATTAGAGAAGAGAAAAATATAAATTGCCATAGCTATTACAACCGCAACAAAAATATTAAAATAGGATATTTGAATATTCAAGGTCTTGGAGGAAAAAATATAATTACGAATGAATTTGCAAATGAAAATATGTATGATGTATTATGTTTAAGTGAACATTGGAATTTACGAGATGAAATATATTTTAGTAAATTTGATGATTTTAGTTTAATAAGTAATTTTAGTAGAGAATATCATATACATGGGGGTGTTGCAGTGTTTGTTCATGAGGGCTTAACACTTAACTGCAGCAAATTAGATCTAGATTTTTTAAGTTGTGAAATAAGTTTTGAAGTAACTGGTTTAATAATAAGGAGTCTCAAATTGATTGTTGTAGCTCTGTATCGCTCCCCAAATGGCGATGCTTTGATCTTTCTGGAAAAATTAGAAAGTCTATTTATTTTATGAGTCCAGAGTGGAGTAAATTTAACATTGTTATAGGGGGTGACATAAACTCTGATTTTGATACGACTAATGATAAACAAACAGTTCATGATCTAAAAAACTTAAACAGACAATTTAATTATACAATCTGCAACTATAAACCATCAAGAGAAAAAGCCTGTTTAGATAATATTTTTACAAACATAAACAATAACCTTTTATCTTCAAATGTAATAACCTTCCCCTTCTCTGATCATGATTGTATATTTGGAGATTAAAAACTTAGAGGATAGTCACTTTATACAGAATGAAAACAAAATTGTAATTTCAAGACCAATTAATAACGAAAAAATAGGAACATTTAGATCTGCTCTTTTTAATTTTGACTGGGTTAGTTTTCATAATATAACAAACAGATTGTCTGCAGAGTTATTTTTGACAGATTTTTGTATATCATGTTAAATATATCTGAAACAAATATCCCCCAAAAAAGATGTAAAGTTAACCGTAAAAACCAGAAATATAGGCATAAAAAACAAATCAAAGAATTGTATGGACAACATCTCTTGCTCTTAAAAAAAGAAGTATTAATGTATAGGGATCTTCATAAAAGATACATGAATGACGCAAGTAGACTGGCCTTTGTGAATGTCCGTAAAAGGTATAAATTGGCTATCAATGAGGCAAAAAAACAACATAACATGAAAAACATTGAAAAATCCAGTAATAAATGTAGGGAGGCATGGAGCGTTATAAACTCAGTTTGTAAAAATAATGTTAAGGACACGGTGGAATTTTCACCAGATGATTTTAATAGTTTTTGCATTCAGTCAGTTCAAGATATTCAAAATAGCATGGCAAGGCCCACTGAAGTTGCTACAGACATGATTAAAATTTATAATTGAAACATCCCTCCTATAAAACTAGTTTTTTGTAAAATAACAGCAAGGGACATTTTAAGCATTGTCAAAAGCTTTAAATTCTCAGATAGTAATGACATATATGAATTTTCCACAAACTTACTAAAGAAAGTCATTGATGCTTTGGCAGAACCTTTATGCTACATGATTAATAAATGTTTGGATGAAGGCCACTTTTCAAATGCTTTAAAAATATCCAGGGTGGTGCCTATTTATAAAAAAGGGAGAAAGAAAGAATGCAGAAAGCTATAGACCCATATCATTAACTCCAATTTTTTCAAAAGTTCTAGAATCAGTTATGTATTCACAAATTTCTAAGTATTTGAATCAATGTGATATAATTTGTAGGGAACACTTTGGCTTTGTGAAGGGAAAATCTACAGTTGGGGCTATGGAGTCTCTTGTTAAGGAAATTTTAGGTAATTTTGAGTCGGGAGGCTTTGCTCAGGCCACGTTTTGCGACTTGAGCAAGGCCTTCAACTGTGTGGAGCACTCTATTCTTCTGGAAAAATTGTGTAATTATGGTATTACTGGTAATAGTTTCAAAATTTTAAAGTCTTTTCTTCAAAACAGAAAACAAATAGTTTGTATTGGCAAAGAGAAATCAAGAGTAGCAGAGATAAAATGGGATGTTCCTCAAGGGTCGATATTTGGACCGTTACTCTTTGTTTTCATGGTTAATGATTTGCCTTCTTTTACAAATAGTCACACAATTTTGTATGCGGATGACACAACCTTTTTAAATACAAGTTCTGACTTTCATTCTCTTCAAATTCTAGCCAATAACACAATAACTCAAGCTTCTAAATGGTTTAAAGCCAATGGATTTTTACTCAACAACAGTAAAACTCAAAAAATGTATTTTTCTTTTAAATGTCTACCTGAAGAATGTAATATTACAACAAATGTGAAATTTTTAGGAATTTTCATCGACAACCAATTATCATGGGAACCCCATATTAAAGTACATTTTGACCAAACTTGCTAGAGTTATATTTCTGATAAGAAGTCTAAAAAGCCACGTATCAGATGATTTTGTTAGGTCAGCATACTTTGCCTTTTTTCAAAGTATCATATCATATGGTCTGGGAAACAGTAGTCACATTCATGAAATTTTAATACTTCAAAAAAAGGTCGTAAGAATAATTACAAGGGCAGATTTTCTAGATCATTCCAAACATTTGTCAAATTAAAAGTACTGACAGTTATTAATCTGTATATTTACTCAGTTCTACTGCATACTGCCAAAAATATAACTAACCAAAATTTTAGAAAGGATGTGCACTCGTACAACACAAGAAATCGGAATCATGTTGATATATCATTTAAACGATTAACAAAATCACTAAAAAGTTACGATATAATTGGAATTAAGCTTTATAACAAATTATCACCTACGGTAACAGGATATTCAGAAAAAAAGTTCAAACATAAATTATATACATGGCTAGTGGATCACCCTTTCTACAGATTAGATGACTTTTTCAACATAAGCTATGATCCAATTTCATTTTGACAATGCTTACAAGAATTAAATCATTTGACATTAGAGGGTAGTACCTTTTGCACTGTTTTGTTTACTTATGTTAACTTCATGTATCAAATTTGTAATTTGCCAACTTATATAACTATGTATATCTGACTTTGTCTATTGCTTCTAAGCTTAATGACAATAAAAATCTGGGGTATGGCAAATTCTAACATTAAAAGAATATTTAAACTGCAAAAAAGAGCCCTAACAATTATATTTAAGATAAAACAAAGAAACTCTTGTAAGAAAACTTTTAAAGAAAACAATTTATTGACATTTTGGTCCATATACTTTTATAAAACATTAAAATTTGTGAAATGTAATATATCAAATTTTCATCATTCAGAAAATAATGTTTACTAATCAAGTCTTCGTAAAAACAATACACTCAATATGGAATACCACAGAACAACATTTTACAAACGACATTTACTGTACAATGGAAGAAAATTATATAACAAAATGCCTCAACAGTTTAAAAACTTACCCATTGATGAATTCAAATCTAAATTTAAATTATATCTTATTAAGAAAACATACTACTCAATAGAAGAATTTTTCGAAAATCAACATCAAGATTAATATTTCAAGAATCAACATAATCCAAATTTAGTTTAAGTATAATGAATGTAATGCTGATGTAAAATCTTGTAAAAGCAAATAAATATTATTATTATTATTATTATTATTAATGTTTTTCATTTCATTTCATTATGCTTATCATTTCTTGGAAAACAATCATAGATACAAAACTAAAAAAACATGTTTTGTTTTTTTAAGTTTACGATTTCCAATAATGATGAGTGCACATTTTCAATGAAGTCTGACAAACTTTGCTCTGGCTTTCATTCACAATGAACATGACTATGCTCGTTTTAACGTATCAAAGGATAATTCTATTTCAAATAAAATTTCCCAATGTGACAACTCAAAAGTTTCTACAGTACCGGGCAAGCAGGTGGACCCCGTCGCATCCACTCGTCATGTTAGTGATGATGATAAAGGACAAAGCAGCGGGGCAATGTTGAAAACAATGGAATTGTGTCGTCAAGTAACCAAGGTTCTACCTTAACTAATGCCCGGCTTTTGAAAAAAAAACCAAACAAACTGGTTTGCCCCTACTCAACAATTTTGAACCATTGAACCATTGCGTTGAAATGGATGATGATGATGATGATGATAGCCAATTACCAACAGCTACCCCAACTAAGGACCCAAAGCGTCCGCCAATTTTCGTGCCCAACATTTTTTATATAAAGGCGCTGATAAATACAGAAACCATTGTGACTAAGGATGAGTATACCTATAAATGCATAAAATTGCTTCCTGTAAACATTTATGCTTATCGGAAGCTTGTAAGGAAACTAACAATTACAGTTTACGTTATATTAGTAATGTGGGTTTTATGTTATTTTTGCAAAAATTGTTGTAATTCAGTTTCTATTACTAAATTTAAGTACCCTTTTCAATCTTAAAAAAAATCACTCATGAATGAAGGCTTGAAGTCTGCATCAATAAATATGGTGGTTTCAATTCCAATAATAACACGTAGCTTTGCTGGAAAACTTTGTTTACTGCATCAGCTGCTTATTTGAAATTTCTTTGCCCATGTTAAATCTTATGGACAAATAAAAAACTTAAAGGGCATCTAGGGCCGTTCCCTTTGGTATAATCTTCATACATTTTATTTCCTGCAAAACTACATGCCAAGCACTTTCCAACGACACCTAAGTTATAAAAATTGGCCCCATAGTTTAGGAGGAGTAATGATCACAAAAAAAATGCCTAGCGTATTAAATAAGTATAGAATAGATGATAATAAAATAAACAAATCCTATACTCTTGTATAAGCAATGTTACATTGCACGCTTGCTTGTTTGAAAAATTAATTATCTCAAAACGGCTCCGAGGATTTCTTTAGAAGTCTGGAAACAAGTAATTTATGACACAAAAATGAGTTCAATGCAAATTACTTGGCCAGAGAAAATTAGTTTTTAAGTTCATTGGCCTTATGAGTTGCCATGATAGCAACGATTCAAACAAGGAAAGTGTAAATAAAGTAATCATAACAGCTGTTTGCAAACTACACCTGTCAAGGGAAAATACAGCGTGTGAGAAAAAGATTGCTGGAGTAGTGAAAAAGGTTTTTATTTATTAATTTTATGACACTAAAATAATTTAAAGTACATTAAATCCAGACCCCACATTATCCCGATCCCAAGAAATTTTGTGGATTGCTGATGACACCAGAACGCCATCAGCTTGGGGTGCTAGCAGTAATCAACAAAGGCGTAGCCTACGGCAATTTTGCAAGGTTGTTTATTACTGTCATTTGATAAGTTTCGTTATTTCTTAAGAATAGTTACTGTAAGAAAAAGACACTCGTTTAAAAACCTAAATTTTATTTTTATCTAAAAACAACTCTTAACAACCCAAAAAGAACTTAGAGCAGACTAAGACAATGAATCATCAACATAAACAATAAAAAAATAAACATTTCCAATCACCTGATTATATAATTCACAAACACACACCCCCGTGGTGTCAACACCACTTTTAACACCACTTTTATTCATTCTTGCTACACGCCCCCGTGATTTCAACACCAATTTTATTCATTCTTGCTCTCAACTGCTCTTCGCACATCCCCGATGTGGTGTGGCCTTCCGTCTACTTCAACACTCCTGTTAGGGATAACAAAGTAAAACCAGTTGATGAAGTTAAAACGGAGAAAGACGTATTCTCATTGTGTGGACAACTGATTGGACACTAAGCGAAAACTGTCCCGTTTCGACTCCTTCCTTCCACCTTGATGTACAGGAGGGATTTACCGGCTTCACGAACACACATTCTCCCACGGCGAAACCTGGCCCGTGACACTCAGTAGATTTTGTTGGCTCTCCTCTGCACCTCCATTTGTAAGTAAACAGTTGTGAGCTTGGCGATAATCCATCATTTAGACCTTCCTTAGGGGTCAAATTATACCAGTAAGTCTTTTCCTGAACACTCCCCTTACTTCTAGCCACCATACGCTTGATCATCCTATGGTTCCGCTCAACAATTCCATTCCCACTTGGCCGGTTAACACATCTGAACATACACTCCCCATTTTTCACAGAGCTGATCAATCTGCTCGCATCGAAATGTCACACTGTTATCCATCAGTATCTCACATGGTGGCCCTCGTTCAGCAAATACTTCTTTCCAAACCTTCAATATACTTGATCTTTAGTTTTGTTTGAGATCTGACGCCTCATGCAAAACCTACTGGGGCCACAGTCCACAATTGTCATAAACTTATTTTTCCCATAGTGTGTTACGTCTATAGCAAGCCTATACCAGTTGTGCTTGCAATCTAGATGCCCAGGCTCCCATTTAATACTTGACGGATCGATCGTCAAGCACTCTTTACAGGTTTTCACCACTTCTTCTACATCTTTTGTCGTAAAATTTAAGTCTGGATGGTAACGCCTGACAGTACAAAGAGTATAGTTAACTCCAAAATGATGTATGTCATAAACCTGTTTAATCAATGTTTTCCGATCTCTTTCCTCTTCCTGACCTAAAGCTAGAATACCTGTTGTTTCTTCCTCCCTTGCTAACCATTTTCTAGGCACTCTTGTCAGGTTATCTGCCTTGTTGAACTGCGATTTCACGAGCTCTATCTTTACATCGAGTCCGCATTCCAAAATAATATCTTTGAAGAGGCTTAAACGTATTCTGACTAGGATTTCACTTAGCCCATGAGTTTTAATGGTTTGGTCTCTGTTAATAAGGACGTCACCCAGGCATGAACAGTCGCTGAGTCTGTGACGATACAAATCTTCTTCAATCCCCATTGCAACGCAATATTCACCCCCTTTAGCAAAGCTTCCAACTCAGCCAAGTTTGTATGGGGTGAATCATGCAACTTTCTCAGCCAAGAGGCATCTTCGACTATTTCCCCTCCAATCTCAAAACAAACACCAATTGCCAGATTGCTTGCATCGCACCACACTTTTCCCTCTTCCACAAGAGGTACAGCCCATTTGCCAGTGACCAGGTCCCTTTCATTGATTCGATCCATCATGTTTCTTAGCATAATTTGCACATGATCTCCAACCAAATCATCCCTCTTCAAATCCGACAACTGCCTCTTAACAAAACTACATATGCAGGTCGGAGCCAACCTGCTACCGGATAGTGTCCAATCAGTTGGTCCTCACAACGAGAATACGTCTTTCTTCGTTTTAACTTCATCAACTGGTTTTACTTTGTTATCCCTACACCACATTAGATTACCGTTCATTTTTCTCAGCCTCAAGCCTAACACTCTGCCTCCATCAAGTGGTTCTGCTGGCTTCGCCGACAAACTATAATTTTTCCAACAATTTTATCACAACATCGCTACTGACGATTTGCTCATTTACAACAATAACGTCGACATATGAATCAGTAGCACTCCTAACGATTGGATCCATCGATAAAACCTTGTTGACAATGCTGCTCATTATCTTCGGAGCGACGTTCAACCCAAACCCAAGTCTTGTTAAACTATAGTTTTCACCTTTGAACTTGATGACTTGAAATTTCCACAGATGTGGGGCAATATGAATTTGCAAATACGCTTTTCGAAGATCCACTGTGCTGACACGCTCTCCTAATCTTCTCCATAGTCTCAGCTTCTCACTACAGACCTCACTTCCAGCTGTATGACTTGAAACAAACTGATTCAAGTTCTCTATAGTCCATTACAGGCCGCACTTTGTCTTCATTATGTTAAATAACAGCCATAAGCGGGATCACGCCATCAAATTCCCCGTGATAGGGCTGAAGCCAGCCACTTTTTATCCATTCTTGGACTTCAATTTCAAAGGCCTTATTAGCGTGATCAGGAATTCTGTACATTTCTATCTTGTTCTCTAATATTGGTGCCACATCATCGTCCTTCCAATTCCATCCAACTGTTCATTTTCCATCTGAAAATTCTGCATGGAAATCACAATCCTCAATAACAATCTTCTCAGTTACATCTTGGTTGCCACCACTCTCTTGCATAGTCTCACTTCCCTCGTCACACCCTTGCTTAGTTTCAGCCACCGCACCTGTGTCCTTTTTAAACTTTACTTTTCCATTCCCCTCAATGGTAACTCCACCCATAGCAGAAACAGCGTCCATTCCAAGAAGTAGATAGTTAGGCAACAGTTTAGCAACCAGGCAGTTTAATGATAGATTAATTCCACAAATACACACCTCTGTTTCACACATCAAGTTACAATTCACAGTCTCCCCATTCATCATTACAACACATTGTCTCGTTGGCCTTTTCTTTGCCCCGAACTTGAGTAGGCTTGGTGAAATTATAGTTCTTGAACACCCCGTATGCAGCAATGCACAACACTTAGTTCCTGCAACAGTCGTCATCAACGTAGGCAGTTGCGTCGTCAATATAGGATAGCCACCCGCGCAACAAAAAGTGGCCCCTTCTACTCGTTTTTTGGATTCTGTGCACACTTATTAGCGTAATGCACTTCTTCTCCACATCGGGAGCAAATAACTTCCATAGCATTCTTCTGCTTCCTATTCGGGCACGATCGAGCCAGATGTCCTTGAATATTACAAACAAAACATGCTCTGAGATCCTCTCTTTTATTTATAGATGCTTTCATTTGCGCAGCTGCTCCAAAGCCGGACTCTCCTCCAGTCACTAAACTTCTCATCCTTTCTAGCACTTTTGACAACTCCATGTCTTGCAAGCAGCAAGCTGCCTTCAACTGGTTCTGAACATCTTTCGGCAGTCCGTGCACAAAAGAACTCTTGACCCACTCGTCCGAAACTACAGGATCTATCAATTTGGCCAACCTTCTCAAATCAGATGCATAGACATCAACTGACTCTCCTGGAAGCAAATGTCTTGAAATGAACTCTTCGTACGCCTGAAACCTATTTGCGGAAAAAGCCTGGTTTAAGGCTTCAGTAAGTAATGTATAATCACTTTTGACTGCGTCTGTTAGTACTTCATAGACGGCAAAAGCTCCTCCAGATAAGAACAATGGAAGGATTGTCTGTAATTCTTTAATCTTCTAAACCCTGCACACAAGTTCCAACTTTTTCAGCCATTTCCGAGAAATCCCCCTCGCCGCTGTACTGTTTAATCAGATCAGAAAATCTCGTACCGGTGCCTGACATTTTCTTAACTTTACTGCCGAAATAGCTTGTAATAAAAAGACACTCGTTTAAAAACCTACATTTTAATTTTATCTAAAAAAACTCTTAACAACCCAAAAAGAACTGATAACAGACTAAGACAATGAATCATCAACATAAACAATAAAAAAATACACATTTCCAATCACCTGATTATATAATTCACAAACACAGTTATAGTACAGATCTATTCAGGCAGGAAGTCTTGTAGGGGTGGAAGTGCAAGAGAGATGGAGAATACCCCCACCACTGGTTTTCCTTCATCGGTTGTGTACTGTCAACTTAAAATCCCACATGGCCTATGACAGCATTACAAATATTGTTGCAAACAAAGGATAAGATGTTTTGACAAATGAGTTATTTTGAAATTTGACTGTACTGAGTCTCGCGGTAGGGGAAATCTTCACTGCGCATGCGCATCCCACAGGACTTCTGGGCTAAACAAATCTGTAATAAATGGCAATGAGAATTATATTTAAGAAATCAAGACGACGTTCACTGACGTTCAAGACGACCTATTTAAAAATAATAATGACATTTCCATCGATTTATATTTATGAATCAATATTACTTGTAAAAAAAACATACATTTATATGAAGTACATGACAATTCAAATTTACGAAGTCAATCCCACCTTGTCACACCTCATCACAACACAGAATTATTTAAAAAACACTTGCAATTAGGGGTCTCAATCCCGGACCTAAATTCCAATCCCGGGATTTCGGGATTGACAAAAGCCGATCCCGGGATCAGTCCCGGGATTCCCGTTTTCTATATAGGCCTATCTAGAATATATTGCTGTGTGAGAACAACGCTTAAGGCATTTTTTATTTAAACTACCAATAACTCTATATTACAAACTCGTAAATTATGAGCTTGTTGATGGCTGATTACCTGTTGTTCCAAATTGTTCAATGGCTTTTATGTTGTGTGTGCTTGACAAATGAGTGTGTAGTCCCTTCATAGAGCTGCCTAATGTTTTTTAAGCAAATTTTTAAATCTTACATTGCGCTGTTTTTCCGTCCTTTTGTGTAAGACGATAACAAACAAAATGAAACAGCACAATCTTTCTTATGGGCCACAAGAAAAAATTTTTGGTCACTCATATTACTTCACTATTCACAAATAATTCACAGATCACGTTAGGTTATTACTAAAATAACAATTATTGATGAAAATCACTACTCACTACACAAACTCATCCCGACCGCTCAGATGTTCGCTAAACAAAACCCCGATAGCAACTGAAAGAGTTGGTGATCAGATAGATATAAAAATTCAGTAGGATAAAAGAAATATCAAAATTAAGTCCTCTGTATGGGCGTGGCCTTTAGAATACATCGAATCGTGGAAATTAACTCCAAAGGAAGTTCGGAGCAGCAATAAGGAAACTATTGAGTACTGTCCCATTATATTCCAGGAATAAGGTTATTGTTGAATTGAATTTTGATTTTGGACAAAGTGAACTTTGGGAATGGTAAGTAAAGTCTAAAGGGGCTTGAGTTAAAAAAATTAAAAAAACGTTGCTATTAATTATTAGTATTGGAATATCAATTTCCTAAAACATTTTTAAGTTTGTATGTTTTAAAGGACGACTTTTGCAATAGTTAAAACATTAAAATCATACAAAAATTCAGAAACAATGATTCTTTTGCAATTCCGTCAATCCCGGGATTGAGAGACTCTGATCCCGGGATTATCAGGTATTCAAAAGCGACCAAGATCCCGAATCCCGGGATTGAGAACCCTACTTGCAATACAATGGAATTATTTTCTATAATAAATTACCAAACAAATTAAAAAATAAAAAAAGTATTAAAATATTTAAAAATAAAATAAAAAATATATTATTACAAGAGGCAATCTATAAAGTTGAAGACTTTATGAGAATGAAGATAAATTTGTGAAGAATAATAAGAAAATGAAGGATTAATTTATTAAGATATAAGTTAAAAATTATGTATGCCATGCAATTGTACAATTGTTTAGCAATAAATATTATTATTATTATTATTATTATTATAGTTTTGAGATTTGGGTTAATTTCGTCATGATCATTTAAAGTTTGAGTTATGATTATTTAGTCTTAATAAATAAAATATTTTAATCTGGCGTTTTATTCCAAACTTAAACCGTATGTAAGGTAACATTATATTCGTATGATTAATAAATAAATTAATAAATTTAGTTCTTAAATTTGCTTCAAAATTAAACCCCCAAAAATATCAGACTAACATGTTGTACAGTTTTGACACACCGTTTGCAGCATAAATTTAGCTGGGGCTAAGGTTACGTGATCGCTATTTAGGCGATACTGTAATGAACTCAGATTATCCGGATTTTTGCTACCCGGATTGGTGTTCCGCCACATTAATCCGTCAATCCAAGGTGTTCTGTAATTGGATGTACTGGCAAACATGTGTACTGATTTATTGTAATAAAAAAAATGAAATGTATTATGTCTGATATTAGTTAAGGTAAGTTTGTTTTTTAATGTTGTTATGTTGCCGTACTGATGATTTAAATCGTTGCTGTTCATCAAATTCGTTACGGGCATTCTATGACTGGCACCTGATATGATAATAGGCTCGTAGACATTGTAAGTGTAATTTTAGAATGAAACGAAAAGTAAAATGATTTGATACTTAAATTTAGCTCATGAGAAAAATTATGTTTGATATCTGTTTTATCCTTTTCATCAAATAATTTTCAGATTCTCAATTATTTGGATATGATATGTTAATGTAGCAATTCTCATTTTGTGGAAAATTCATGTTAAGATTTGAAAAATAAATTTGTAACATTAACTTTGCCTTATATAAATTTTATCTATTTCTATGTTCAAAATCAATTATATTATATTGTATTGTACTAACCTTAGGTGGTACATTGTTGTTTCAGAAGAGTTCCTGTATTATATTAAATCGGTGTCCAGCAACGAAAGTAAGATTACTCTAATTCATAGAATTGATTCGGTAGAAATAGTTGACAAGTCATAAATTTCAACAAGTGTATAAATGGATACCTACATTGAATACATTGATTTCACCTCAGATGTTGTGTTTCAATAGAATACCTCCTAGAGCATTGGACTATTTCAAAATTCACCAAAAATTATACCCAATTGGCCCCTCGGGTATACATGAAATAATACCGAGCAAGGCTCGGTCCACCAAGTACTGATTCCTTATATTAATACTTGTACGAATTCCTTTAAGAATATCTTTTTTGTGAGATTACCCACACCTTTATTATGAACCAATTTTGATGATTGAGTTGTCAAATAACCGGAATTTTACCCAGAAGGGATTTACCCAAAAGGGAATATATCCCCCCAAAAACACATCAAATTACATGAAATTTTATTTGTATTCCTTAAAATGGGAGTATTAGAGTTACAACACTTTAGAAAAATAATACTGTAATATCAACAGTTAGGCCCTATTGTTAATATTCATACTCATTTAATTGGAAATTTTATCTTCTACAAAAAAGGCCATTTACTCTGTTTTCCTATCTCTTATGGTTTTCATGTAAACTAAAAAAAAGTTTAGAAAAATATTGACCGGAAGTGGTTTTTTTTCAGGAAGGCGGCTGGAGCACAGCAGGGATTTCCAGGGAAATTTGGGATTTTATTTATGGAGTTTTACCTAACATCTGTGCGAAGTTTCTACTTGGTCAGGATTTGTTGGGTCAATTGGCTTTTTTATGCCTAAAATTCCTGGACTGTATAGTGAGGTAGGATAGTATGAAAATATTAGGTTTCTGGCTACCACTATGAAACTTTGCATAATCAATAATCATGCAATTTGGAACTAAATTCAGCCCAGACCCCCAAAAACTACACATCTAATTTTCAAAATGGCGGCTAAAAATTGTTGTAAGAGGACAAAATTTAACTATTTAGACCATGGGCCGCCAATATGAAACCCTCCGCCCCGTGGGAATTTTTGACACATGTATTTTTTTGTTGCTACTGACATGTACTTTAAGGTTTTGCTTGTTTGCGACGTTTAAATTACAGCATAACCCAGAAAAACAAAAAATATCATTGATAAATCGTTGGAAAAAACAGCATGGGATCTTATTGAAAAAAGTCACCTGGCTGCATTTTTTACATGCATTTTTTGAGATATTGACTCGGGACCAACGCCTATCATTGTTGGGTGGCTAATCCTTTATTTTGGCAAGATAAAAATTTCGGCCGCCATCTTGGATCCGCCATATTGGATATCAATTTATTTTTTTAAATGTAAAGATGGTGTTATGGCACATCGTTATGAACTAGATTTTTACGCTTATTACATTGCTGAAATCCGTTTTTGAAAATATGCATTCATTAAAAAGATATGCACTAATAAAAATTCATCCATATACATTTCTTATGGACGTTTCGTATTTTCAGTATTTTTTGGGATTATTTTTCTTCTATCTCTCATTATAATAAAGATATGTAGTTTGTTTTTGTCTTAAAATTCTCAGTGAAATACCGGCTTTAATTAGTGATATTAATCATCAACATCGGACAAGTAACAGATGACCAACAAAGCTCAATTAACTTAAAAATCAATTTTTCGAAAACTTTTTTTCAATCAAGTATTTATATCTTGTTATACTCAGTCAATTCAGTTGAACAGGAACATAAAAATACATGTCATTTTGAAGTTAAAATGTTTAAGTTAGAGCCTAATTAAAATAAAACTGAATAAGCTAACTCTTACAAGCTGATAAATTATTCGTTACGCGAGTAAGGAACCTTATAAAATGGGATGATTTTGACAGAAATTGAGAAACTAATAGAAAGTAAAAGAGAAAATCTATTAAAGGAATATTTTACTTATAATACCTTACAACATATGAGATATAGTATACTAGAGTACCTGGTGGACCGAGCCTTGCTCGGTGTTATTTCATGTTTACCAGTTCATCCAGTTACTATAAAATATTTCAATGTCATAAAATTGATAAATAGAAACCTTTTTTATTGCTCCATGGTCTCTTCATCCCACTTGCTGTATTTTCCCTTAATGGCTGTAGATTCCAAACAGCTGTTATGATTACTTCATTTGTTTACACTTTCCTTGTTTATTTTCGTTGCTATCACGGCAACCCATAAGGCCAATGTTAAAATTTTACAACTTTAAAATTCGACTTGTTACCTTATTAGATTTTCTCTGGCCAAGTAATCTGCATAAAAGACGTTTTTGAGTCATAAATTACTTATTTCCAGACTTTGAAGGAAATCCTCGGAGCCGTTTTTGAGATCGTTGTGCAAGCAAGCAAGCAAGCAAGTATACATACAAGATAACACTACTCGTATAAGAGTATAGGATACAATCAATGCAATCATGACCAGATGACAGATGTCCAGAGTATCAAGGAAAAAGTTGAAGGAATTATTTGAAAGGAAAGGCTGGTAACAAGGGGCTTCGACTCTTGCTTCGGCATTGATGAGTTTTAAGGAAAACAAAGAAAAGAATTTATTAGGACAGAATGGTATATCATAATCATAATATATGGGCCAGAGGTGTGGGACATGAAACGAGGGAAAATTATTGGCTACAGAAATAGTAAATGGATGAGCTAAGGATAGGGCTGCCATACGTCCCGGTTTGACCGGGACAGTCCCAGTATTTTGCTCTTGTCCCGGTGTCCCGGCCGGTTTTCCTGACGTCCCGGTCAGTTTTTAAATTGCGTAATATGTTATTAAATAATGAACTAAACCTGTAGTTTAACAAGTTTGCTGCGGTAAACGATGAAAGAAGACAAAATTCTTATATAATATATGTACTTTTGTTTTTAAGTTGTATTTCATTCGCATATACATACATACATACATGTATGTATACAATACATTTGTATTTTTCATTGAAGTAAAATAAATAAATTAATTGTAAGTTTTGTTTCATGTAATGAATTATTGTCCAAATTTACCATGGTAAAAATTGCATTGTCACAACACAAAAAATAAAAATAACTTTTTTCTCAAATCATTAAAATTCACAATTTTGCTCCAAAACTTTTATAAATTTTTATCAGATTATAAGTCTGTTCAAAAATAAATTTTACCTCAGTATATTTACCTAAAACTTATAGGTTTGATTCAATAATCTGGGCATAAAATGGGTCTGCTTGAAGTTAATTTTTACTGCAAAAATGTGCTAGAATTAACCCTTTTCCTCCAAAATGTCCAAAAATTTACGGGGGAGGATCCCCAAACCCCCGGTGTGTCACACAATGGAGCATCCTTGGGTAGTTGTCCCGGTTTGACCGCTTGAAAATATGGCAGGCCTAGCTAAGGAGGAGATGCAAGAAAACAAGTTTAGACCAGGTGAGAAATGAAGATAAGTATATAGGGATAAGGATGTAGAAAACATAGATTAAGTACATAGAGGTAGTTGGTTGAGTTTGACCATGTTAATTAAATGGAAAAGGAGGGTCAAATACATCAGGTGTTGGAATGTGCTCCAGCAGGGAAAAGAGAAGACCTAGACACACTTGATAGCACAGAGGGAACCATGCAGATGACTAAGAGGAAGCTGCAAGGTGGCGATTGGGCTGACCAAAACTGGAAGCTGATGATGGTGAGCTGTAGGAATCAGCAAAAAGTAAAGTACCCAATCGTATCTTACCCAGCCCAACTCGATTTAAACAGTTATCGCTGTGATTGGAGGTAACTACAATCGACATATTCTAAATACAGGCATCATTGGTGACATATGTTATTGTTGATAATGGTTTACTCTTACAGAGATGTTTTTAAGTCACCGTTGAAAATAATTTGTCAGAAAATATTGGCCCCCATAGGAAGAGATGCGAGGCAGAAAAATACCCAGTGAGTTGGTTAAATATCAAATGGGTATTCATTCCAAGTCCATGTAAATATACGGAAAAACCGTGTCTCAAAATTACCCCCACCCAAGGCCTACAGTACCATATCTACAGTAGGCTTGCCAGCTGATTAGGCCAGGAATGCATCTAGGTGCCACCCCAAGAAGTAGCCACCCCGTCAGATCGCCACCTTTTTAACCGGTTTTGAGGTGGCAGGTTGACGTGTGTCACCCGCGTCAGAGGTGTGGATTAGACGGCGTGGTTACTTGATGCATGGTCATGACAGGTGGTGATATGTTGTGTGCAGTGGCATCAAATCCTCACCTCAGAGTTGAGAGGGTGGTGAGTTGTCGGGGTGGTGACTTGACGCGGTTGTGCAAGTTGATGATCTGTCATGTGTCCAATCACCACCACAATAATATTAGTCTCTATTAAATTATAATCCACCATGTTTCTTCTTCGAAAGTGTTAGAACCTGTACTAACAATATCTATGAAATATGTATACAGTAAATACTACAAAAATGTAAAATTATTAAATTTTAAATTCAGAATCATAATAATTAGAATAACTAGAGGTCGTCTGCTGGTCAAAATCCAACCAGGGAATGTTTTTATTGTAATTATACAATATGAACTAGTAAACATGAAATATGACCATTCAAGGCTCAGCCCACCACGTACTAAAATATAATTGGAGTAACACTACATCCACACTTAATGGAGAACCTAAGAATGATTGGTAATATATTTTACATTAATAATTTATCATTGATTTCTTATTATTTTACATGATTTTAAGCACATAAATAATCATTTAGGCCTCTCAGGCAGATGAAGGTTGTAAAGGTTCCCGTTATCTACATAGAAGAAAACAGAGCAGGGTGGTGATATGTCGTGGGCGGCTACTTGACACGTCCGTGTGAGGTGGCGGTCTGTCGTTTACACCAACGACTAGGTGGCGACTTGACGGGGTGACACCTGGACGTCTACCCATTAGCCTACTAGAATCACAATTAACGTGTTCCGCCACACTCACCAGTCCTTAACTGGTTGTCATATTATTCCATGAAGGCAAATCTACCTTGACAATAATCAATGCCCGGTTATTTACGTACCGAATTCATATAGCTTAAAATGTTTTAGTTTGATACACAATGATCGAAAGGTGGTGAATCCACCACTACCAATCACTTATTTACTGCTATGTTTAGTAGATTACTCACCGATGAGTGCAGCTGAACATGGCTAATAAGTTATACTTCTTAGGACTTAGGCCTATTTAGCCTAAAAACACCAAGAAGAGAGGGGAAATCGAAAATGTTGACCAGACAAAACTTTGCTTACCAGGCACTTTTAAAATTCAGATCTCCACCAAATTCGGTATGAAGATTCTAATAAGTTTTCTACACAAGCTGTACAAATTTCATAAAAATATTATATCATCCAGGGTGTTACTATACAAAAAAAACCTTGTTGATAAGACAAAAAGTTGTTGACCGGGTACTTTGAACTTCAGATTCCCACCAAATTTGGTATGAATATTTTTATAAGTGTTCTACAAAAGCTGTATAAAATTCATAAAAATATATCATTAAGGGTGTTTGTATAGGCTACGAAAAAAAAAAAAAACTTTATGACATGCCTAAGAACATGTTGACCGGATAGGTACTCTAAAAAGTAGGATCTTATATGAAAGTATGAAATTGATAAAGGTTGTGTAGATTCATAAGTGTTCTACAAAAGCTGTATAAAATTCATAAAAATATATCATTAAGGGTGTTTGTATAGGCTACGAAAAAAAACTTTATGACATGCCTAAGAACATGTTGCCCGGATAGGTACTCTAAAAAGTAGGATCTTATATGAAAGTATGAAATTTATACAGGTTGTGTAGGACACTTATTAGAACATTCATACCAAATTTGGTGGAGATCTGACTTTTTAAAGTACCCGGTCAACATGTTTTTATGCTGGTCAACATTTAAGGTAGACCCAAGAAGAGATAGATTACTTTTAGGGCAAAAACGTGGAGAAAATACCTATTCAAAGGTGTTAAAGTCATGTTTTACCTGAGTAACCATTTCCATTTTTTTTACGTTGCCTTTGATGAAATGTTTGTTTTTTCAATGTAGTAATTTCTTAACCTAGAAGTAAATTCATTGAATTGATATTCTAAAAAGTCTAAATATTATTTACTGTTTGATTTTCTAGAGTTCCGAATTTAAAATGTCAGTTACCGGGCTGAATAATGAACTACAGAAATTAATTGTATAATTTCCAACAAGTTGCTTCTCCCGAGGGAATGGTTAGAAGAACTAGACAAAAAATGAAACACAGCATGCAGCGACAGTGACACAGTGACAGACAGAACGACAGAAGGAACAACTTTGCCGGTAGAGGAGGAGAGGTGAAAAAAGATGCAGAAAACCGAACACATGTTTTGATGCTTTACAGACCCAAGGTCTGTAGACAGATAATAAGAGAATAATAATAACTTATTATTCTCATGTTGCCTAAAACCAGGGCCAAAAAAGAAAAAAAGAGAGGGCTGATTCATTTCTTTGATCTTTCATGAAATGCCGACATGTGATCTCTGTGACGTAGTTAGTTTGACATCAAGTGCTGGCACTCATGGATCTTGAGGCAACTAATATAAATGTAATGCTCAGTATGATATTTATGGACAGCTGACTTTAGAAATGTTTAGGCCTATCAGAGACAAGTTGGTTATTATGTGTTGTTTATTTGAATTGATTTTTATAAATAAAAGTAAAAAATAGATTTTTTAAAACATTTATGTGCATTGCTGTTATAGTTTTAACAAGATTAAATTGTGCTTGTAAATGTAAGATAGGTTTTTAGTGATTAATTAAGATGAGTTGTTAGGTTGTGGTTTCGTGTGGAAATTATTTGCAGTGGGGTGATTTGCAGTTTCAAATTAGTCATTAGGAATCTCTTTGAAACAGGGACCAGATGTCACACTGACTACGTCATCTCGTCACTTTACCCAGGTGCCTAGTCAGATGGCGAAATGGTTCAGCCCGGCTATAGCCCTCTCTTTTTTCTTTAGCCCTAAAACTAAGTTTACACTATCATGTAGCAGTGTCGACACTAGAACGCATCATTTTTAGTGTCGTGACACTAGAAGTTTACACACAAAAAGAATATTATCAATTCGCGACTGTTAGAGGCAGAACTGGCGGAAGCGAAAGTCTTAACCGCGAAAGTTGAATTATTCACGCACATATTTGATATTTCTTTTACATCCAATATGAAAAACTGATTAGACCTATTAAGGTTGAATTAGTTTAATTTACTATTTATTTGGTACGTATTTTAGTGTGAATTTAAAATGTCCGATGATAAAAAATTATATTAAACACTTCTTTACACACTCCCTCTAACCTCAGTGTAATAGTTTTGGTTTGACCAAGGGCCCAAGGCCAAACTAAAATACAAATTAATTTTCCTGTTCTTTCAGCCTTGTAGCTCGTCCAGTTCTTATTCAGTTTTAATGATCAATAGCTCATAAAAGCCTTTAAATCACTGAGTACGGTATTTTAAGATAAAAGCATGCAGCATATTTAATTTATAAGCGGAGATATATAAGATAAATAATTCAAAATAATAATTAAAGTACGAAATGTCCATAAGAAATGTAAAGGGCTGAATTTTTATTCCAGCATATCTTTTTAACGAATGCAGACTTTTTAAAACGTATTTCAGCATTGAATTCAGGGTAACAATCATTGAATATCGACCTAGGTAGATCGGACGAGGCATTGTTGTCCTTGAAAATAGCGCCTGCACCGGGTTCATGTCCTTGCCGCTAGGCGTCGCTGATCAGCCCCCCCATTCCCCCTTCCTCTCCCCGCAACCCGCCTCTCACTCCCCTGTTCAGTTGGCGACTCTGAGAGTAGTGAGAGATCCTTTCATGGCGTCGTCGTTCTTTTGCAAGCGCTCCCCGGGGCCTTAGAAGAGCGCTCCCGCCAGCTACTTGAGACGCGCGGCGGCGGCGGCCTACGCCTACGGCTAACCTAGTGCTACATATTTCGTGGGATATCGACTGATCTAATCCTGTGATGGTTACGAACGTATGAAAATAAGCTATATCTCGCTTATTTCTCAACATATCTTAACAAAACTTGGTTTGTGGCTTCATTTAGATGAGATCTAATGTATATTAGTATAAAATCCCCGATATTTCCATTTTTATGGCAGCAAATAAACCTGCATACTCATTTCCCATGTTATCATTATGGGAAATAAAATAATTCGATATCTTCCTTGTTCCTTAACGTATCTTGATACAACTTTGTATGTGGCTTCATCTAGTTTAAATATAATGGATTGCGGCCTAAAATACCCTATTTTTACATTTTCATGGCAGCAAACCTGCATACTCATCTCCACGTTAATCTTATGGGTAATAAAAGATGTTGTGTAGTTTGCTCATTTCTCAACATATCCTGATAAGAACTGGCATGGGGCTTCATACTGTTAATATCTACTTTATTGTGGCTTAAAATACCCAAATCATCAAACTCCTGAGGCGGCAAACCTGCGTACTCCCTTTCCCAATGTTAACCTTATGAGAAGTAAATAAAATTAGATAGCTTTCCTCAAAATATACTGATAAAACATGTTATGTGGCTTCATATAGTTTAGATGTATTGGATTGTAGCCTATGATACCCCATTTTGAAATTTGTGTGGCAGCAAAACTGCATTTTTCCATAGGCCTACTATCTTATGGAGAATAATTTATTTTTGAATAGCAATTGTGGGCATTTGGCAAGTCACAGGATGAGGGACAAGGGCTTAAATTAAATGTTTTAATCTCAGGGACTCAGGAAAAGTACTGTAATTTCTTAAAGTTTGCTAGAAAACAAAAAATAAAATAAAATAACTGCCATTTAAATAGCATTGGGATCTAAAACGTCTGCTTTGTTTATGTGAGCTGATGTTTGATTCAAAGCCATATGGTGGATACAGACATATGGCTTATTTAAAAGCCCGATAACTATAAATATGTTAAATAAATGTACTAGCCTATAACGTTTACTGATTTTGTGTATTTCAACGCCAGTGATGGCATTTTTTACATTTTGATCGGGTACGATCTAAACCCGGGTCTTGTTACTATCTAATGGCGACCTTTTGTCAGATAGCATAATTAATTCATAGCCCAATGACAAATGGCAACTGGACCCAGTTTCGATCCTATCAGGAATCAAACCGGAGACCCTCAGGTTATGAGGTGAGCGCTATATCCACTTGACTATCCAGTCAATTAAGATGATGTTTATGAAATTGTTTACATAAACCTAAACAGCTGGTCATTTCCCCATGATTAAATTGGAAAAGCCAACTGTTTTGACGTTTTGAACATTACATTTTTGTGCCAAGTATAGGCTATTATTTTTTTCACCACACTACGACGAAATCACCTGTTTTACAACCGTCAGACGCGGACCGAAACACACTGTTTGCCGCCACAGGACCGAAAACGTTTGGGGCCCTAGGGACGAAAGTCAGCTGATCGTTTATTTGCTTGAAACAATGTCAGAACATTACAAAATGATACGGTATTCAAGACAGGTAGTTGCAATCGTATGATTTTCATAGATGTGTTTTGTTTTCAAGTGAGTCAAATAATAATCAGTTACTTTTTAATTATTTAGGGTATATTTCATTGTGTAGTATGGTGAAAAATAGCGTTCGCACCTCGGCCGAAAGGTTTTTGCAGCTCTCGATCGTTTCAAATTCTCGACTTCGTCTCGAATTTGAAACACGATCTCGAGCCTGCAAAGCCTCATTTTCGGCCCTTGTTGCGAAATATACTATTATAGCCTTTTGCTAGCTAGTTTTGAGTTGCGTTTTAAAAATAACACCCTGTATGAGCAAAATAGTCTGTTCTTGCGAAGAGCCATGCGCTGAAATAGACATGCACGTATTACGCTGCCTTGTTAGATAATTTCGACGATAACTCAGTTGTTTATTAACCCATTTTCATAAGTTTGGAACCGTTAGACTGGAGATAAAGTGTTCTAAATATTAATATCCTTTTTTTGTAAAATGTGACAGTTTTTCGGTATTTCTATTTAATGATTTAAAACGGCCGGCACTTTGAAATTTAGTATTTGATCGTGCTGATTATTTTCTCACAAACTAACCTTGACTAGATACACGTGTATACCTTTCCAAAAAATCGATAGAAAAACTTTCCTTGACAAGTCTTCTGAGAAAAAAATTCCTTCGCCTTAAATTACTGTAAGCTTAAAGCTTTTACAGTAATAGTAAGGATGAATAAATATTAATTATTAACAGTAAATGATTATGGATGAGTAAAATACAGTGAATTTAAAACATAACAGTACAGGATTTTCCCTTAGGTAACCAAGCTAGATGTGTATGAAATCATATAACTATTAAGATTTTCTCAACAGCGTGTTTTCATATTCATTATTTCCGTACAGCTTTTTTATGACCTCTAAAAGTCTATGTAAAAAATCTCGTTAAAATGTGCATGGGAAATAATGTACATTTGAAAATAGATTATATAGATATATATATATTTATCTATATAATAAATAAATGCCTTTGGAGGGGGAAGCATGCTAGAGTGCTAAGCGCGTGTTGTGTCGGCTCTTACCTTTTAGTGAATATCGCGAGTATTATCGTGAGTTGCCGCTCGGTCACCATTTACCAAACAAATTCACTCGCGATCAGTGCAACGAACTCGCAATAAATAAGTGGAGTTGATAGTTTGTGGACAAAATCTCGCGTAAGTCAAGAAAACATTTTATTGATAAGGTTAGAGCTGAACTTAACAGGTTGCGGTCACGTGAGTTGCGTCGCTGTACGGTGCTGATGCTCTCTGTCTGTGACGCGCGATATGTCGCCGCCGCCATAGAGTAATAATGAACTTCGTAAAGAGATGGCACTCCCATGTTAACTCGGTGGTAAGGGAACAGCGGCGCTATCTGAATAAAGTGCAACGAACTAAAAAGATCGATGCGATATATCGATGGTCGTCGATGCGACATATCGATCATCGTCGATGCGACATATCGATCGTCGTCGTCTGCTTTGTTTATATTTTCGTTTTCTTGTTTTGTTTGCTAGACTTTCAATTTTAATGACTTTACCGGTTTGTTTAGATTGAGTGCGTTTGCCATTAGTGCAAGTTGTTTCGCGAAATACTGTACTGAGTGATTCTTATTGTGCTTAAAGCGATTGATAGAAAATAAATACGTAGATCTTTACATAAAAGCACTTAATACAAATTAACTTAGTTGATTTTTATTAAGTGCTTTTATGTAAACATCTACGTATTATTTATTTTCCATCAATAGCTTTAAGCACAACTGAATCACGCAGTACAGTATTTCGCGAAATAACTTACACTAGAACAACTTTCTGCAAACGTACTTTAGGTATTTTCCCACACTTAAATTAATTCCAACTCGTTATGGTTGTGTACACGTCGCATCGTGACAGAAAATCAGGGGAAACGGAACGGGATGTTAGCAGATCGTTATTGTCGTTCTGATTGGCTGAATCAGTGAAGAAGAAGAAAGCCATGTTTTTACAACGCCATCTGAATAAAGTGCATCGAACTAACCCGCTCCAATAAGCTTACTACTTTGCTCCATTTAAGTGTCAGACCGGTGCCGCCGCCGCCTCAGGACAATGTCAACACTGTGCGTACGCGCTCCCGAGTGTCAGCGACTACCAGGCAATGGACAAAAAACTTGATTCGATCATATCACAGCTAGGAGAGGTAAAATCTGACAGTAATGCAATTAACAGCGATATTGTTAAAATTAAAGAGGACCTTCAGGAGTTTAAGGATGACATGACTCGTACTACAGATGTGTGTTTTGAAGAAATCAGGGATGTTAAAACAAAACTCCATGAGACTGACGTAAAGTGTAATAAACATGATATGGACATTGATCTCATTAAGAGCGAAAATAATAGTCTTAAAAATGAAGTCAGTTTTTTGAAGAAAAAAACTTAGAGCTGCAGATCAGTATTCCAGGGCGAACTGTTTGGAGATTCAGGGCGTGCCGGAGAGTCTCACTGAAAATGTTTTGGATCTGGTCACAAAAGTTGCTTCTGTTCTCAACTTCAATCTCCAGCCGTCGATGATCGATGTAGTCCATCGTCTTGCTCCCAACAGGAAAGACAATGTGCCCAGGAACATTATTGTCAAATTCTGTCGTCGACAGGATATGGAGGAGTTGCGTCGGAGAGCTATAGAGAAGAGAGGGTTCTCAGCGTCTAATCTTGGATTTTCCTCTGATCTTATTGTCTACATTAATTTAGCCATGACTCGTGAAACTGGAGTTCTATGGGCTGAGACACGTAAATTCAAGCGTGACAATAACTTCAAGTTTGCATGGATGAGTAGCAGTGGCAAGATTTTTCTCCGCAAGTCCGAGAATGACCCTCCTATCTTGATCGAGGACAGATCCGACTTCCCGACATCTCCTGTGCGTTCCCGGGGACTGGGTGTTCCCCCTCACACCTCCGCCGCCGCTGATAACACTCCTGCTCCTGCCGCGCCCGTCGCCGCCGCCGCTGCTGTCAACGGCTAACCATCTACCGGCCATGGACAGTGTTTCGGCGGCAAAGGGGTGTCAACATTGTTGACTTTCCCGCCACTGGTTGACTAGTGGTGGGGGTCTAAAAAACAACCCTTTGGTCAGTCGCAACGCTCGCCTCGCCCGAGACTGTCGAGTTTTTTGTGCTACAGCACACTGGACAATACATTGTACAGGCGATTCAGTTTCACTATCAATAATTACAGTTATATTTTCATTTAAAGGTTGTTATAATGTGCATTCAGTTTTACATATTTTACGAATACCTCAATAAACTTCAGTGTTTACAGTAACACGTGCTTTTCATTAATACAGTCCACTACAATAACATTTTTTGAATTTGCTTAATAGACGCCGCGCGTCATCATAAAATTGGTCCTTCTTCGTGCCGGATATCCATTGGAAAAGTGCCGACATTGGATTAAGTGCAGTGCTGAGAGCAAGTTTTCAACCTAAAACATCGCATTTCGGTGGAGAAAGTTGGTCCAGGAGCTCACCCTTTCGACTCGTATCGCCAGAGGACCGTCCCAAGCCATTGTTCCGAGAGCCCTTGCAGCCCTTCGCAGAACGCCTCGTTGGACCCTTCTCGTCGTTGTGTGAGTGAGTTGCCACCATAAATTTCTTTCCCTACATCCTTTCAACTCTGGTTCTTTCAACCTACATCCTCATCGTAAATGACTCCTTGTCACTGAACCTAAAACCCCTCAGCTGATTGTCACTTTCCCTCACTGTTTGTAAACAAACCATTCTCATTCCTCATTTCTTCCAATTCATCACTTACCCTGGATTTTCCTGCCTTATTTCATTTATTTCCATTCCATTGATTAATCATCAATACAATCCCTATTCATATCGTAAGCCTTGTGAGTTTGACGCCACCTGTTCATAATGCCTGATGAAAATATTTCTTCAGATCAACTCAAGGTGTTGATCCACAAGCGGGGTCAGTGTAAAGCCAAATTAACAAGATTCCAAACGTACTTAGATTCCCAATCTACAACTCTAAATGAAGTGAAACTTAGACTAGGTAGATTAGAGGCAACATTCAATGAGTTTGAAACCATTTAAACCCAAATAGAACTATGTGACGGGTCGTGCCGCCATCCCTCAATTTGGCCACTGGCATTAACTTCATTCTTGTAAACTTAATTTTAATTATAAAATATATTTATAACTCGTTATTTGTTATTGGAACAGGATTGTAATGAATTTATAAAATATTAAATAACAATATAACACGGTATTGGGAAATACAGGATTCCTGCAGGGCAGTTTCAGGACACCCTCTGTCAAAGTTTTTAAGTTGGATTCAGAAGTTCAACCGGAAGGTGGAATTGCGAGTCGGGGCCTCGGCCAGACGGCACGTGCAAGGAATTTGCAGCGCTGTGCAATATTGCGTAGCCGAACCGACGGGTACGACACAATAGCAGACCCAATAATCATTGTAATATAACTGTAACGCCCTATGTAATCCATAGGGCGCAGCACCAAGCAGGGGCATATGCCCTCCCCACCTCTCACCTCAGCCCGCGGCAACGTAAAATCTGTCTCAGTCTTTCCCGTGATGTCCCGTGAATAAATTATTAATCCGCGAGCCGCGCGATCTCTCTCTCTCTCTTTCGAGATGGCCTCATGCCAAATAATTTCAACTTCTAAATTTTGAAAGTGCCGTTTTCTCTAAATTTAATTAATTAACCTAATATCTGAATTTGGATTGATTATATTAACTAGATGTAAATTCTGAATTGAATAAATCACCTTTTTTTTAAATTAGCTGAGTTCGTTTTCGTTTTAATTAAACGCTCCCACTGGCGCCTTGACGACAACGACGACGACGGAACGACAGCGGCCGAGTTCTACATTTTGGTGTTTGCGGCGTGGGGTCTTTCGGAGGCAGCAATTTCCGAAATTCCAATCAACTTTGCCGAAAAATGATGATCCATTCAGGTAAGTGTAATACTTTTGCCGCTAGCAATAAATAAATGGTAATGAAAACAGTAAGCTGATATTTGTTTGAAGGAAAACGGTAGATTAATTAGAAATATTGGCTAAAGTAATTTTCTGAATATTAAAGACTTTGTAATTTTCACGTAAGACTTGAGAAATTCAAATTTAACTTATTAGGCTTTTGTTTTGTGTTTCTGAAGTAGATAACGTAAATTCATGAGTTTTAGCGAAAACCGGGAATGTTCAAGAGTGAATTAAAATGAATTTCTGAAATAATTGAAAATTCACGTGTCCTTAATGGCGTCTTGGAAGCGGCATTAAGGCGTGGGTTCCCCCTCCACCATTCATAAGCCTTGTTTATTGTTTAATGAAGATAAAATGGCGCAGCCCGAATTATAGGTGTCACCTCGTGCAATGCTGAAGGCAGTTTAATTTACAATTATATCGAGAATAGGAAATTAAATTGTTATTAATTAAAATTTAATAGACAACCAGATAGTTGCATGCATTACTAATCTAGTATAAAAAGCTTCATTAAAATTAACTCTTATATTTTAAGAGAGGAGTTAACGCCGCAATCTTCGTTTACGACTGAGAGTCGAAGAGCAGTTGCTATTTGGTAATTTGGAGAGTCAAATAAGTAAATTCATTCCTCTTATAAGACATAGCACAGAACTTGGACGTAAGTATGCCTTCGGGAATACTTATATTCAAGTAGAAAATAAATAACTTGGTTAACTTAATTGATGATTTACTCTCCAAATACTGATAGTAACCAGGTCAATTCGTGTGAACGTGGGTTGCTTAACTGGTAGTTTTAAGCAATAATAACAGAAATCGGAAGGAAATCAACATCGGCGAAACTCTGTTCTAATTTTTAATTTTTTTATTACTTTCGGAAATATTTTAGCAGTAGAGGGAAATAGAGCATTCTGAAGCAATAGTAGGCACCTGGGGTGTTGAGACCAGGCGGCCATATTGAATTGTTTTGTTTTCTCGCGACGAGTGGCACCTCAGAAGAGTAGCGCACTGCCATAGAACAGTAGTAGTGTCCATCGGGGATTTCTACGAAATTTTCTTGTTTTTCTGAAACTGACCAGCTGAATCATCTCGGTTTAAATAAATAGATAATAAAACAATTATTTTTTTTATTTTTCTAATTAAATAACGAGAGAGAGAGACTGTCAAATAATTAATGACTTTAAATTTTTATTTTATTTTTTATAAATGGATGTTCAGCTGGACCAGTGACAGAACCTGAGGAACGTGTTGACGGGGGTACTCCGTAATTAGGAGATTGCCGTGATTAATAGCAGTGTATAAAGCTTAATTTCTTTTTCTAAAGTTCTTTGTTCTTCTTTTGGCATTAGTATATGCCGGTTTCTTTTGCGTTGTGGAATCTCGTGTCTTATATCAACATGAACGCGTACCTTTTGAGAAAAAAAGAAAACGCATACGAGTTAAAAATAAGAGGGCAATCATCCGAGGGTGATGCAGATACACTGTGGAAAAATTTGACTAGGTGTCTGAAGGCGAACGTACCATTGTCTACCACCGCAATCGCTGCCCTGGATACCGAGGAGGAATTCCAGGCTTGCGAGGCGGCGTTAGTCGAGTTGACAGGGACAATAAATGAATATGAGGGGGACTATCCCGATGCGGAAATTCAGAGGATACAAGCGCGGTTGTGGCATTACCAAATGAGGTCGGATCGTATTCCTGTCGAGGGCGAGGACGGATTTTCGAGACGCGATGAGTTGACGGCGAAATTTAGTGCGCTGTTAGGGAAATTAGATGATAGAAAGCCTCAACAGATGAATACTGACCCGGCACCGAATGATCGTTCGGACGCGACAGTCCCTAAAGCGGAGGCCGAAGAGCAGCGTCATGTGACACCGCAGCAAACGATACCCACGTCGACGTTGCCTTTGACTATGGGTAGCGCGGTACCACCACGACCGTGGACAGTACCTGTATACAAATGGGGTATACAGTACGACGGAAAATCCCAAAGTGTGGGGGCTTTCTTACAACGGGTTGAAGAACTGCGTGTAGCTAGAGGGGTTAGTACTACCGACCTGTTCAAATCCGCAGTCGATCTGTTCACGGGCTCCGCCCTGGTTTGGTATAGGTCTACGGTGGGTCGGATTAAGAACTGGGAAGGGCTATGCCGCGACATGGAAGTAGTTTTTCAAGCTCCCGATCACGATTTCCGACTAAAGAAAGAAATATTTAACCGAGTCCAGGGCGATGACGAGCCGATCGATCTATACATCGCCGCCATGGAGGGCCTTTACAGCCGCCTGGCATCTAATGTACCAGAGGGGGAGAAGCTTGCGCAGATACAGCACAACCTGATACCCCAGTTGCAAGATCGACTGGCACTTTGTGATGTAACCTCCATTGAGCACTTGAGACAGTTAGGGCGTAAGGCGGAAGCGGGGCGCCTTCGATCCAGCGTGTCGCACGGAACCTCTGGGGCACACGACGTTGTAGAACCGGATCTCGCTTACAATGCGGGACAGCGTGTTACACCTGCGCGCTCTGCTCCGGAACGGAGGGTGTTTCAAACTACTGGCGGTTCGGTCGACCGACCTCCCACTTGTCATCGGTGCGGGAAAGAAGGACATTTCACTCGCGATTGTGAAGAGCAACCACCGCCGCGTGAACTGATATGCTGGCGCTGCAACAAGGCGGGCCACATGCGTCGGGATTGCCGGGTGCGTATGGGTTCCCAGCGGAATCAGGCGGGAAACGGGAACGGGGCCAGCGGAGTCGCCGCCGCGGGGTCCGGGAAGTAGAGCGTGATGCTCAGAAGGCGATCAGAGTGGTGCCTGAGATTCGATCCCTGGCCCACGAGTTAGTGGCCCACGGAACGATAGAGCATTCTTCGGGTAAGGTGTTGGTAGACACCGGGGCCCAAGTTTCTCTAATAAAGCTGGGAGCTTCCTCAGCACCTATGACGAAACCCGACGTAGTCCTACGTGGTATCTCTGGCCGCGCCCTAATAGTGCATGGGCGTCAGCAGGTATCCATAAACTTGAGACCGGGAGTGAGCGTACCCGGAAACTATGTGGTGGGCAATTTACCGAAGGGGTACCTTGCGGTTTTGGGGTGCGACATCCTGCAAGAGGGGGCGGGAAAAATTGACGTTGAGAAGGGAGAATTAGTTCTGAAGGGCCAGCGGGTGTGGCTAAATCGCCTATCAAAAGGCGAGAGTGTACCTGGACCGAGGCGAGAGTCGGTGTCAGACCACGAGATGGACGACACATGCTTCGTCTCGGCCGGTCAGCAGCGGGTTCGTAAAACCGGCAAAGGGGCCACAGCCTTTGTCTACTGTTGCGATGATATTAGGTTGCCGCCAAGGAGCGAGAAAATTATACTTGCTAAAACCGGTGGGAACGCAGAAGAGACCCCGCGTCCAGATGGTCGAGTCGTGGTAGTAGAACCCCTTGCATTGACTATCCATGGCGTGTACCTGGCCCGCGCCTTAACGAAAGTAGAAAAGGGTCGCTGTTGGGTGAAGGCGGTAAATGTAAGCGGGGAGGAGTTGACATTGAGGAAAAACACCCAGTTGGGTATGCTGGATGAGGACGTGTGTGGTCTGACGGGGCCGGTCGAGAATAGGCGAAAGAAAGTCGTAGTAGTGGCTGATAGCCACGTCCATTTGTTACAGGGACTCTTGACTGAGAGGTTGCCTTCCTATGTAGAGTCGAAGGTCTTCATCCTACCTAACGGCAAACTTAAACACACTATGGCCTGGTTGGGAGATGAGATGGCAAGTCTTACCGAAGAGGACTCCGTGATAGTGATAGGAGGTACGAACGACGTGGAGCGCAACTCGGCGCATACCCTAACATTACATCAGGCGTTCGAAACTCTACCTCCAACATGGAAGCCCGAAATAACCGTCTTGTCGATTTTTGATCGCCACGATGAAAACTTACGATCAGAACTGAAGGACGCGAACGACCTGTTGGAGGCACTCGTTAAGCGCGTGGCTACCCAGGGCCGTGGTAGAATCAGCCTCCTGAATATTAACAACCATTTGAGCCGGAGGCTATACACCCGCCATGGTCTGCACCTGAGAGAGGAGGGCAAGGTCGAGTTAGTCAAAGCAATAAAAAAAGCCGTACTAGAAAGGGGCGACGGACACTTCCAAGTGGGAGCGGTTTCGAGCTCAGACGAGGTAGATCTGGAAGCTTGCCTAGAGGAGAAGCTCCAGCATCTACCTGGTGTTGAAAAGGAACAAGTGAAGGCCACTCTTCTGGAATACCGAGACGTGCTCGTGCACTCTGAAAATCAACCCTTGGGATGTACCTCTGCGGTTAAGCATGTTATCCGTACAGGAGACGCTGCTCCTATATATAAGAAGGCGTACCGGGTACCTTTCTATCGCAAGGCCGTCCTTGATGCCCTGATCAAGGACCAGCTGGATAAAGGGATAATTGTCCCCAGCCAAAGCGCGTGGGCCTCGCCGGTCGTGCTGGTGCCGAAAAAGTCCCCGGATGGCACTCCCAAGTGGCGTTTCTGTGTAGACTTTAGGGGCCTCAACAAGGTAACTACACCTGACGTGTACCCCCTCCCAAACATTACTGAGACTCTTGACTCCCTGGGCGGTTGCAAAATGTTCACAACCCCAGATTTGAGGGCCGGGTACCATCAAATACAGGTAGACGAGGAGAGTCAGCCTAAGACTGCGTTCAATGTCCCTGGAGGCCACTATCAATACCAACGCATGCCGTTTGGTTTGAGCACAGCCCCTGCGACTTTCCAGCGGCTAATGGACTCAGTATTAATGGGATTGAAGGGCGAGAAGTGCTTGGTGTACCTCGACGATATTATATTATTCTCAAAAGATTTGCCCTCCCATCTTGAAGCCCTGCGGGAAGTCCTGGAGAAGCTACAAAATGTGAATCTAAGCGTTCAGCTTAGCAAGTGCAAATTCGTAGTCGATGAGGTAGAATATCTCGGTCATGTGATAACAAAGAAAGGCGTGGAGCCAGACCCTAAGAAAGTCCGGGCCGTTAATGAATTCCCAATTCCGAAGTCTGCAACCGATGTGCGGTCCTTTCTCGGTTTGGCCGGGTACTATCGCCGGTTTATTGACGGTTTTGCTACAATCGGACAGCCACTGTTCAATTTAACAAAGAAAGAAAGCGAGTTCGTGTGGACTCCGTCTTGCCAGCAAGCGTTCGACAAGTTGAAAGAAAAACTGACCACAGCTCCTGTCCTTATATACCCGGATTTTAGTAAGCCTTTCGTCCTTTCCACGGACGCTAGTACTCAGGCCTTGGGAGCTATACTCTCCCAGGAAATCGACGGGCAGGAACATCCTGTGGGTTATGCTTCGCGGACGTTATTCCCCGCGGAGAAAAATTACTCCACCACGGAGCTCCAACTGCTTAGTTTAGTGTGGAGCACAAAGTACTTTAGGTGTTATCTCCTCGGCAGGCCCTTCAAGGTCATTACCGATCATGCGGCACTTAAGTGGATGCTGTCGTTAAAGGACCCAAGTAGTCGCTTGATGCGCTGGTCCTTGCTGCTGGCCGAGTTCGATTATACAGTGGAGCATAAGGCCGGAAAACGCCACACGAACGCTGACGGGCTAAGCAGGGCCGTCAACGCGGTAAAACAAGACGTGCTTCCGATCGTTGATCTGGACACACTTCGTAAACATCAGAGGGAGGACGCGCATGTACAAGACCTCCGCAGAGGTAAACGTTTTAGGATGAGTCCGGAAAAGATCCTATACCGGTTAACAGGGGGAGACAAAAAGATTGTCGTGCCCACAGCTCTGATCCCAGAGGTGATTAGACTGTGTCATGATCTGCCTACTGCGGGACACGCGGGTCCAACCAAAACGACAGAGAGAGTAAGGCAGAAATTCTGGTGGAAGTCTATGGACAAAGATATTCTGGAATACGTGAAAACATGCCGTAGTTGCAACCAGCGGCTAGAACGGGGTAAGACGAAGGCACCGTTAGGAGAACTGTTCAACGAGCCTGCGAGGCCGTTCGAGGTAATCGCCGCCGATATAGTAGGGCCCTTACCGATAAGCGAGTCGCGCAACACCTACATCTTAAGCGTGATGGATCATTTCTCTAGGTACTGCGAGTTCATCCCGTTGCCAGACCAAACCGCTGAAACCACTGCCCGCGCGTTGGTGCAGAGGGTGATAACAAAATTCGGTGTACCAAAAGCCCTCATTACCGACCAGGGAACGAACTTTACGTCCGATCTGATAAAGAAAATGTGTCGGCTGTTGCATGTGCGTAAGATCCAGACGACTGGGTTCCATCCCCAGAGTAACGGTCGACTGGAAAGGGTACACTCTACTATCTCGCGGATGCTGAGCCACTTCGTGAATCGAGGACAAACGAACTGGGATGAGTATCTGCCATACATTACGATGGCCTACAACTCTCAAATTCATGAGAGCACGGGATACTCACCCTATGAACTGGTGTTCGGTCGCAAGATGGAAGTTCCGTTGGAAGCGGACCTCGCGATAACCGACGATACGGAAGTGTATGACAACCATATTGAAACACTCCGGGAGAGGCTTCAGACGGCCCACGACGTTGCAGCGCAACGAAAGGCCTCAGCTCGAGGCCGGAACGAGCGGCAGTATAATACTAAGGCGACGGTAGCCAAATACAAGGTGGGGCAACTCGTCTTCTTGCATGTCCCAAGTATAGGACGTCATAGAACGAAGAAACTGTCCAAGCTGTGGAAGGGTCCATACCCTGTGGTGAAGGTGGTGTCCCCACTCACGTTGATCCTGAAAGTGCGGAAGCGCGAGGTAGTAGTACACGTAAATCGCGTAAAGCCATGCCCTACGCGAACGCTAGGCAGGCCGCGCGAACTTGAGGTTGATGAGACGGAATCGGGTGAGGAGGAACAAGAGGGCGAAACTGAAGACGCGTCGCGTGGGGTCGATCAAGACGAAACTGGGAACTTGCAGCAAGAAGCTCCAACCACTCAAGCGGTAATGGTAGGACATCCCGGCAATCAACGTCCAAAAAGAGCAACGCGAGCGCCGGCGCGATTTGGGGACTATATTACGCAAGCGAAAGGGGAATAGAATAGTCGCTTGGCGGGAAAGCGGGACGGGCTTAATGCGGTGACAAATTCATGCAGATGTAATCGAAAAACGGTAAATTTTGGGACAAATCTGTTCTAGGCCTGGTCTGGGTATTCCTGATTTTGGGCTGTGTCCAAGGTTTCGAACGAGGAATAGTGTTTGAACAGGAGGGAGATCTTCTGCTCACCGACAGCCATTGGACTATGGCACTCCAGTATAACCTGACGGAGGTTGAGGAGGAAAACCAAAATTTGAGTAAGATTTTGCTACAGGTAAAAGGTCAGTATGACGAGTTCTTTGAAGAATTACTACACCGGAATGTAAGTGTGCACTCTAGGGTTCATACGCTAGAGGCGAGTTTCCGGTATAGATATTCCAGTTTGCAGCAACTTGTATCAGAGTACGTGGGTAAAACGGGCGACTTAGTCACCCTGCTACCCCGTAATCGATTGAAGCGCGGTTTAGTTGATGCTGGCGGCCATGTCTTGAAGTTCTTGTTCGGAACTGCAGATAGTCGTGACTTAGAGTTGATTGATGAGAGGTTAGACGCTATGGCTGATGTTGTAGATAAAATTGCCCACGATTCGAAAGATAGATTAACTGTACTAAATGATATGCAATCCCAATTGACAGAGCATGCTAAATCCATAACTCAAATAATCTCTACTCTGCGAAAGTACCATGAAGTAATGCACGAAAGTTTTGCCCGTAACTATATCCGTGAATTGGTATTGATAAATCAAGTAAAAGATCTCTACCATTTTCTGAAATTAGATAATGCATTGTCTGAAGTTAAAGGTGTTATCGACATAGCTGTACAGAGGATGGATCGGTTCCATCAAGCGTTGGAAGATCTGGCCGCCGGTAAATTCAGCAGCAACCTCATGGATCCACACCACTATGTTGTGGTGTTGAAACATATAGAACGGGCAATTCCGCCTCCTTCAAAATTATTTTCAGATGTAAGCCTAGAAAACATTCATGATTTTTACAAATTTGCTACCGTAAGGTCGTATGCCACAGATTCACAGTTGAGGGTACTAGTAAGACTGCCATTGAAAACAGATGCGCAAGTATATGAGGTTTATAACGTGGTGCCGTACCCTGTGTTTGACCATGCCTTGGCTAGGTGGGTCAAATGGGAGGTTACGAATCACAAGCTGCTGATGAGCAAAGACAGGCAGACATATTCGGTTTACGATTCAAATGAGTTTGTTCGGGAATGCAAGGTAGGAAATTTGATAGTCTGTCCCCTTTCCAATGTATTGATGAACGTACATAAACGACCCAGTTGCGCTGTAGAGTTGTTTCTGGGAGAGAAAACAACTCTTTGCCAACGAACTTGGGTGCTCGGCCTTGAGTCTCCAGTGATAGTCAGGACCCCCACCCGATGGCTGTACAGCACCGCCGAGGCGAGTCGAGTAACTTTGAATTGTTTCGATGCCGAGGCAGGTCTGGACGTCAGCCAAGTGGTACTAGATGGAGTTGGTGAAATCCCTGGTAAAGATAGCTGTGAGCTGATAGCCGACGGGTACAGAGTACCTGCTCGCTTTCACGGTAGCTCCTGGCACCGTGGCGAGTTCGGAAAGCTCGTTTTCCCTGAAGTGACCAACATCTATGAGAAAGAAGAGGTAGAGGTGATGCAGTCAGATTGGAATGAGACTCTTGGAGTCCTCCAAAGTTTGGATAATGAACTGGGCACCCTTAGCGTGAAAGAGTACCCTTTAGAGGCTACAATTCAACACCTTAGGTTCCATCATTACCGGAAGAGAATAATAGGACACGTAACATTAGGCAGCCTGGCGTTGATGACGGTGATAATCCTTGTCCTTTGTTTGAGGTACGGCGGATGGGTGCGGTTCCTGGTTCGAGCGACGCAGTGGTGTCACAGAAGGGGACAACCGCCGGCTGTTCATCCGGACGTTGACGTCCTTGAGTCAGCTAAACAGAGTGGGGACGTCATTCCGCTAGCTGCCCTGGTGACCACTACTCCAAGCCATCATGAAGAGAGTGAGACAGTCAAACATTACGATGTGGCCAACGCGGAGAAGATTTCCGGAGCTCCAGTTGTGACAAACCGCCCTTAGCCTGCCAACGCTAATGGGTGAAGATGGACAATACTACTTGCAAGTAAGTGTAGTGCCACTAGGCGCACCGCTAAGCGGTCGCCCCTCCATGTGAAAGAAGAATCGTGTCGCGGTCGTGAATGAACTGCCGTTCGGTAGGAAAACACCACACCGCCAGTGGTTACAGACAATCGCCGGGGGAAGATCTGCGCTTCAATAGACATTGACCATGGTCTAGGTTAAGAGTATACTGTGCACTGTAGTACATTAGTAGGAAGTGTGTTTTAATGTTTTGTCATTCAGGTCGGTAACCGGTGGAGTTAATTCGTCATAGTTTTTCCAAATTTTTTTATTCAACTTAAAGGAGTGACCAGAGTAGTTGTCTGTGGTATGGACTTAGGGTGGTGAGCTGTTTCCACGGGAAGGTAAGGCCGGCCAACCTCCTCCCTTACTACCCTTTTCCTTTCTACTCCCTATTGCTGGACCGTAGAAACAGTGTTTGCCCAACGTCAGTAGACATAATTATTAAATTCAAAGCGTCGACCACGACATGCAGATCCTGTGTATAGCGCTTGGCAGTGGGATTTTCCGGACCCCACTAGCAAGACCACCACCCCGTTACCAGACCTAAGTTGTTTTGTTTTTACTAAATTTTTACCTAAGTTGTTTTACTGTGTTTAGGGTGTAGTATTTGACCGTATTCCTCTGTGTAGCGGTTTTAAGTGGGTTTTTGTTTTAAAAAAATTCTGATGGGATCATGTGTTGATCCATGGTATTTGAGGGGATATTGTCACCGCCGAAGTATAGCTCTTGAGGGTTATATTTCTGTACGTAACAATTAAATAAGGAGTAAGCAGATTAGAATAGGGTTTGATGGGTTTATGATAAAAAAAGATTTGTAATATTTGTTTTGTATTTTGTGTGTTTATATGATAGGAAGTTTGTACAATGTTATGTGTTCACTCACTGTGAGTGTTAGAATAATACCCCTTGTAGCGATTAGGTAATAGGATAAAGGGAAAGAGAGAGATGATTACGCGAGGTTGTTGTGTTTAGATATGCGAATTGTTCGTGCTGAGTGTAGCTTAGGGGATGGGCATTCCACCAGTTATTTGGTTCTTTTCCCTATGAAACAAATTGGTCTCCGACTCGCAGTTACTACGTTCTCGTTCAAGCCGCAAGCGGAACCCTGGAAGCCTGTTGAAATTGTCTTCGACTCCCTAGAGGTAAAGCCTCGGGAGGCCTGGTTGATTGCTGTCACCTCATGCTGAGGGCAGCATGATCCAGAGGTGGGGGGAGTGTGACGGGTCGTGCCGCCATCCCTCAATTTGGCCACTGGCATTAACTTCATTCTTGTAAACTTAATTTTAATTATAAAATATATTTATAACTCGTTATTTGTTATTGGAACAGGATTGTAATGAATTTATAAAATATTAAATAACAATATAACACGGTATTGGGAAATACAGGATTCCTGCAGGGCAGTTTCAGGACACCCTCTGTCAAAGTTTTTAAGTTGGATTCAGAAGTTCAACCGGAAGGTGGAATTGCGAGTCGGGGCCTCGGCCAGACGGCACGTGCAAGGAATTTGCAGCGCTGTGCAATATTGCGTAGCCGAACCGACGGGTACGACACAATAGCAGACCCAATAATCATTGTAATATAACTGTAACGCCCTATGTAATCCATAGGGCGCAGCACCAAGCAGGGGCATATGCCCTCCCCACCTCTCACCTCAGCCCGCGGCAACGTAAAATCGGTCTCAGTCTTTCCCGTGATGTCCCGTGAATAAATTATTAATCCGCGAGCCGCGCGATCTCTCTCTCTCTCTTTCGAGATGGCCTCATGCCAAATAATTTCAACTTCTAAATTTTGAAAGTGCCGTTTTCTCTAAATTTAATTAATTAACCTAATATCTGAATTTGGATTGATTGTATTAACTAGATGTAAATTCTGAATTGAATAAATCACCTTTTTTTAAATTAGCTGAGTTCGTTTTCGTTTTAATTAAACGCTCCCACTGGCGCCTTGACGACAACGACGACGACGGAACGACAGCGGCCGAGTTCTACAACTATTAAACCTAGATGACTCCTCGCAATCTGAGGAAAGAGATTCGCCTTATTTTTCTCAATATCAAGTAAAGCTGAATCATTCATTCAAGATCAGTCTCCAAACCCTCAAACAATAAGTAGCATAAGTAGTCATTCATCTAATAGCCATAGCCCAAATCCAACACCCCAAATTCCAGTAAAATTGCCGTCAATAGACATGCCCTCATTTACCGGAAGGTATGGGGACTGGCTAACATTTTCAGAGACGTTCAACGCACTTATTCATGAAAATGATTCACTAAGTGACATCCACAAGTTTCACTATTTGAAATCATCACTAAAGGGTGAAGCGGCATTAGTTTTAGAGTCATTGGAACTAAGTGCCACCAACTACTCTGTTGCCAGAGACCTTTTAGAAAAGCGTTATCAAAACAAACGCATTCTAGTGCAAAATCATGTAAATGCAATTTTCGATCTTCCATCAGCAGACAAGGAAATTGCGTCTTGTCTTAGACCATTGCTCGATGGAGTTTTAAGGCATGTACGTGCGCTTAAGGCATTAGGCCTAGCCACAGACGGCTGGGATCCACTCCTCTTACGGATTATCACCGGGAAACTGAATCCCAAACTACAGAGAGAGTGGGAGCTCTCAACAAAACCCGACACGCTTTCAACCTTTTATCAATTGACTGATTTCTTGCAGCGAAGGTGTCAAATGCTAGAGACGACCAATACGCTCAGTGCACCAACACTCAAACAAAACACAAGCTCTTCTAGCACATGGTCCCGAACACCAAAACAAAAAACATTCATGACCGTACAGAGCCATAACAATTGTCGTTTGTGTAATGGTAAACATCCAATTTACAATTGCCAAGTTCTGCTGAAATTACCAGAACTCGAGTTACCAAAAACTTAAAAGGGCAAATGTATGTTTTAACTGCCTAAAACCGGGCCACGAAGTCTCAAAATGCAATTCAGTAAAGGGTTGTAAATTCTGCCCAAAGAAACACAACAGCATATTACACCCTGCGGGCAATAAACCGTCCGGTGGGCAACCCACACTACTGATGGAGGATCTACCACAACACAACAGCAGGAGGAAACAAAAACCCTTTTGTCCTCTAATGCAGTCGGTCTGTCACAGGGCATCCTAAACACCGCCATAGTGCTTGTCAGTGGGCCGACGGGCAGGGCCATAAAATGCCGAGCCCTCCTCGACAACGGATCCGAGTGTTGCTACATCACTGAAAACATCGCACAGCAGTTGGGATTGCACAGGGTCAAGCAGAACATACAAGTGTCTGGCGTAAATCAGACCGTCCAGAACGTAAAGGCAGTTACATCAGCCACAATAGCCTCTTGCGTAACTAACTTCAAGACAAATCTGCAGTTCCTAATCCTTCCTAAAATAACAGGAAAGGTGCCATCAGAGGAAACAGATTTATCAAAATTTAAAATTCCAAACCACATCATTCTAGCAGACCCCTCATTCGGAACACCTAACAAAATTGATTTACTCATTGGACAAGAGTTGTTTTGGGATTTACTTTGTATTGGTCAAGTCAAAACACCTGGAATGCCGATTCTCCAGAAAACAAAACTGGGATGGCTCGTCGGAGGTACAATCCAGAATCATACTAGTTCAGATAACAAAGATACTGCATGTCACCTAACAACGCTTGACAAGCAGTTGCAAAAATTCTGGGTTCTTGAGGAACCATTAAAGAAATATCATTTAACAACGGATAAGATTCAATGTGAAGAACACTACAAGGCTAACACAAGGCGAATGCAGATGGCAGATACATTGTTAAGATGCCGCTCCGAGCTGAAATCACTCAACTCGGCGAATCAAGAGAATTGGCAAAGAAGCGGTTCACTCAATTAGAGCGCAGATTTGAACGCGACCCGAGCCTTAAGGAGACCTACAGCGATTTTTTTGCAGAATACAGTAAGCTTGGCCATGTGGAATTAGTCACAGAAGATCATTCCTCCAATCATTCACCTGAATATTTCATTCCCCGTCATCCTATCATAAAATCATCAAGCACCACAACAAGGTTAAGAGTTGTATTTGACGCATCAGCAAAGACGTCATCAGGGGAATCACTCAACAGTCTTCCACTAGTTGGCCCCACAGTACAAACAGACATATTTTCCATCATTGCAAGATTCCGAATGCATACTTATGTCATGACAGCGGATTTGGAAAAGATGTACCGGCAGATTTTAATTGATGAATCACAGCAAAATCTCTTAAAGATTTTTTGGAGACAGAACAAGAACGATCCGTTGCAAATCTACAGGATGAAAACCGTAACATATGGGACAGCTTCAGCTCCCTACCTCGCTACAAGAACACTTAAGCAACTGTCCATAGACGAGGAATTAGATTTTAAGGAAGCAGCCTCAGTAGTCTGTAGTGATTTTTATATGGATGACCTTCTAACAGGCACTGACACATACGAGAAAGCAAGCGAGCTGCAGTGTCAACTTATAGATATGTTATCCAGAGGTGGGTTTCATCTGAGAAAGTGGAATTCTAATTGCAGCAAACTTCTTTACAATTTACCAGAGAAAATGCGAGAACGCCACCCACAACCGTTTCCCACGGATGACGACTCATCAATAAAAACCTTGGGTTTACGGGTAAAATTACTCTTAAGTAGGTGGCAAACACATTGTGACGCCATGGGTAGCTATCACTTCCCAATCATAATGGAGTTTGACATGACTTCTCTAACAAACAGCTACACTCATGAACCCATTTTAAGAATAGCTTAGATTCCTTTAATTTTAAGAAAGCTGACTGGAAAAATTTAAAGAAACTACAGATAAGCTATGTGCAGAATTATTGACAAACATAACTACTACAGAAGTGACCCCAGACCATCTTCACGAAATACTTAATGAAGCAATGGCCAAGACAATCCCTCGTATTAAAGCTCCCAACAACAATGACCCAAAGTTTATTCCAAAAACATGGTGGACAAGTGAATGTTCAAAAGTAGTGGCCATAAGGAGAAAATGCTTCAGAATCTTTTGTAAAGATATGACACCATATAATTACAGAAGATATACAATGGCACAGATCCAAGCCAAGGAAACAATAAAAGAAGCAAAAAAGCAGGCCTGGAACACATTTTGCTCAAATATTGATGTAAATGACAAAACAAAACTATGGACAACAATCCGGAGACTGAAATACAACAGGGATAACTATAGTGGTACACTATTAAAAGATGACGCTGACATGGGATACGGTTTCCTCAAAAATATTACACCAGATTATGTTCCCCAGAAAAGTGAAATTGAGCCATCATACATATCTAGGCACTTCGAACATAGTACCGATATACTGGAAGAAAATTCACCATGCATGAACTAGAGAAAGCCATTCAGTCAAGGAAAAAGAACACCAGTCCAGGAGTAGACGGCATCAGCTACACAGTAATAAAAAGTCTTCCAGAGTCATTTAGAATTTTGCTTCTTTCAGTCTACAACAATATTTGGTTAGGTGATGAAATACCAGACATCTGGAGAAGCATTAAAGTAAGTGGCATCCTTAAACCTGGCAAAGATAGATCAAATGATACTTCATAAAGGCCCATCTCTCTGATTCCCTGCTTCATGAAGTTATTCAACATACTTATTAAAAACAGGCTAGAGTGGTTTGTTACCAAACACAATCTTATTCCAGATAGCCAATTTGGATTTCAAAAGAAAAAAGGATGTGCTGACTACCTCCTCCATCTAGTAACGAATACCCAGATCAACTTGACAAATGGAAAATCATCAGCTTTGATATCGCTCGATCTTACTGCTGCTTATGACAATGTATCATTACCTGCTCTTATTACCAGACTATATTTACTCAATATCCCTTACAGAATTATTGTACACATTTACAAATGGCTAAGCAAGAGATTTATTTATTTTTTATCTAATAAAGAAATAATGGTAAGACAAACCTGTAGGGGCCTCCCTCAAGGCAGTGTATCCGCAAATATAGTACAAAAAGTCCGCTACTTTTTGCACTATATTTATCAAATATTAACCAAGGTATTCCATCAAACATCCAATTGTTACAATATGCAGATGACCTATCATTAATCTGTGACCTCAAGTGCTTAGAGGAGACCACAAGAACCCTCCAACAGACACTTATTCACTTAGAGAGCTATTTTGATAAGCTATCTTTGAATATCAACCCATCTAAATCCAAATTGACAGTTATTTCGAGGAAAAGAAATCCAGAAGTAATTCCAGAGCTTAAAATTAACAATTGCACAATTCCTGCGACTGAATCCCAAAGAATCCTAGGCATTATCGTAGACAGAACATTAAGTTTCAAAGAACATGTAAATCACTTAGCTACCCAAGGTTTCAAGGATTTAAACATAATCAAATCCCTAGCATGCTCAAGAATTGGGGTGCATCCACAACTCCTAACAAGGTTCTTTATTAGCATCATTCGATCAAAACTGGAATACTGTTCTTTCTTATACAGACATCTTCCAAAAACTACACTGAAGAAACTTGACTCTGTGCAAAATCACGCTCTAAGAATAATAACAGGGGCCTTCAAGACCACTCCAATCATTGCCTTACAGAGGGAAACTTCAATACTACCGCTTAAACGAAGAAGGGAGATGCTGAGTCAAAAGTTTATTTTTAAAGTCATGTCTAATATTAACCACCCGTGTTATGTGAACTTGAGACATATATGTTTTTAGCAGGCAATCACATATATTGGGCAAAAAAGGTTAAACCCTCATACATAACAGCTACAAATCATATCCTATGTCTCCTACCAGATAGTCCATCGGAGGATGTATTGACAATTTGCAGTCTACCTCGCCCACTGTCCATGACAGAAATAAACATAAAATTGAATGACAGCCTATATGATGAAATCAGACAATTCTCCAAGGCAGATCCTCCCCAAGTTCTAAAGGGAGCCTTTTTGGAGTTTATTGCTACAAAAAGTGACCATCACTTCATTTATACAGATGGGTCTAAAAGCAAACAAGGTACTGGAGCGGCAGTTCTGTTTCCGGAATTAAACTGGAGCACAGCCTACAAGTTACCCCCTCTAGCAAGCAGCTACCACAGCAGAGCTATACGCCATCTATAAAGCTGTTGAAATGGCATCACAACTGCAAGAGAAGTTTATCATCTTCACAGACTCCAAGTCGGCTATCCAAACAATTGAGAAGGCCATGTCTTCGGATTACGAGGAAAACCTGACTTCACAAATAATAACAAACACAATAAAGAATGGCCTGGATATCACGATTCAGTGGATACCGGGACATGTGGGGATCCAGGGCAATGAACTAATAGACAAACTAGCTAAAGAAGCAATTATTACAGGCAGTGAGGTCAAGGATTTTAAACTCCCGATTGCAGACTACGTAGCAAGCTTGAAAAAAATATTTTCATCCTTCCAGGCCTATTATAACAACACTGACAAAGCGAGATGGTACAAATCAATCGAACAAGAAAATAATATGCAGGCGTGGTACAATTCATGTAAACTAGCCAGATCTGACATTGTGACTATTAATCGATTGAGGTTTGGGCATGGGCTGGTTAATGAAACACTCAACAGAATCAAGATAGCCCATACTTCAATTTGCTTAAGGTGTACAAGGAAGGCAGTGGAAAATTTTCAACACCTGATATTTGAATGCCCGGCGTATGACTTTTTTAGAGACAACCTGTATTCAGAACTAAGGAAATCCAACTGGAAACCACCTTTCAAACTTTCGGAAATATTAGGGAAAAATGAACTTAATATAATAATAGAGATAATAATAAGGTTCTTGAAACAAATCAAAAGAGAAATCTAAAAAAAGGGGAAAACAAAAAACAAAAAAAATTAAAAAAAACACAAAACATACAAAAACACACACAAAAAAACAAAAAAACATCAATGTTTTTCCCAAGCCCGGGTGCTTTTTCTATCATCCAAGGTCTATTTTCCCTTTTCGGGTCAGGAAGTCGCCTGATGGACTTCTGGCGTGAAGAACTCTATCCCCAGTGTAACCTTACCTAACTCCTAATATCCTAAATTTGCCAATTACCTTCCTATTAGATACATCCTCATTCTTTGGTTGGTTATAAAATCACAGAAAAAATACATTATTCTATGTGTTTAACCTGAAATGAACATTTATGTTTATAAACTAACACTATGTTTTGTTGTTTATTTTCAGATAAACCACTTTCAAGACACAAATAAAGGTCAGCCACAAAAAAATACAGGATATTCGGACCCATACAAAATATAAGCAGGTCCAGCTTTTAAAAGCAAAAAGAATAAAAAAAATTATGCCCCCACCCCCACCTCGAGGACTATGCAGCCGACAAAGCGGCGCTGTGCGCAACCGTAGCTGGCCTGCAGTCGACGATCTTTTATCATAGATAAAAAATACCCAGCAGATGTCTTAACACCGCATAGTGATAAAATGAGTTAAAAATACAATGTTTTAAAACCCCTAACATCTTAAGAATGGGACAATACTTTTTTAACAAATTGCGGCATTGAAACCAGCTAGTGTAGAAATCTAGTTTAAAATTATGGGCCGCAACACCACTTTTACACTTGAGAAAATAATTTGCATCTAAGATGGCGAATCCAAGATGGCGGCAACAAATTACTATCTTATCAAAATGAAGTACTATACCCCGTAACAGTTATTCGTGTTATTCATAAGATTTTATTTCGATAAATTATAGTTAAAAATGGAATGTAAATCTTATTTTATGATTTTCGTATTGTGAACCGCCATTTTGAAATGTAATTTTAGGGGTTTTCCCATAGTCTGATTTTGTCCGACTTTGAATATGTTACAAACCATTCAAACCATACTTTTCTAGACTCATCCCCATTAAAAACACTCGAGTGGCAATTTTTTCTAGGTTAAGGGAGTTCTTTGCGTAGATTTGCTGGACTAGACACCCTGTATGTATACATATTGCACCAAAATAGTTACAAAAAAATAATAAAAAATAATATAACTCACCCTAACCTTGTCCGATTTTAATGATCAATTGCTCAAATGAAATCTGATGGTTCACTGGGTGTTTTGAAACCATTCAGACCTCCATGCCTTACTCAAAACTGGAGATACCAGTCCTTAACTAAATACAAAATTCTACAAAAAAAGTTCACATTGATTAAAGTTCCATAACTCGCATCAACCTCAACCAATTTGAATGATGAAGAGCTTAAATTAGAGCCAGTAATGTACTGAGTTGATTAGGACCTTAATTAGGTCTGAGTCTCTTTTAGATTTGGAGATGTTAGTCCTTAAGTATTGAAAAATTATGAAAGTGAGAATTTAAGTTGGATTACGGATCATAAATCCATTTCTATTAGTCAGATTTCAATTAGCAATAGCACATATGAAAGCTTATTCTTTACCAAGTAATTTGAGACCAGAATGAACTTTGTAACCCATTATTTTAAAGCTGAGATATAAATCTTTAACAAAAAACTAATTAAAAAAGGGAAATTGTCATATTGCATTTAGTTTTATTGCTCGTTTCACTCTAGTGAGATCATTGAGGCCTTTGAAGCCAAAGATTCAGTCACACTAACGCTCTGTGACCTCTCAAGAGCGTTTGACTGTGTCCCGCACAACATCTTGCTGGCTAAGCTTGAGTGCTATGGTGTGTGTGATGTGGCTCTGGCTACTTTCAGGGACTACCTCTCAAACAGACGCCAGCTAGTCTCCTTGAATGGAGCCAAGTCGAGTGAGCGAGTGATCAGGCATGGCGTGCCCCAGGGATCCATTCTGGGGCCTTTCCTTTTCCTGATTTCGATCAATGACCTATGCAATAGTGGCGGAATGGTGCTGTTTGCAGATGACACCACTTTATGGACAAGAGGAACCAGACCCGAGCTGTCAGTGCAGAAGCAGATAACCAACTTACCCACGTGCAAGAATGGTTCCAGGCAAACAAGCTCTGCTTGAACCAGCAGAAAACACAACGCTTAGTCTGCACACTTGCACGTGAATTTGATGACGATAGTGAGCCTGTCAAGCTCTTAGGCTTTTGCTTGGACTCCCATCTGGATTGGAATTCGCACGTAGAGCAGGTGTGCTGCAAGCTGTCCAGGGTGATCTTCCTCCTGCGCCGTCTCCGGAGACGTGTATCTGAAGAATATCTTGTCATGGTTTACCATGCAATGTTGCATTGTCATATTGCTTATGGAATCCATCTCTGGGGTCACTCAGTAGGAGTGGTTGAGGTACTAAAACTCCAAAAGAAGGCAATGCGGGCTATCACCGGCTCAGGTCCAAGGGAACACTGCCGCCCTATCTTTGAAAGACTGAAGATCCTGACAGCTATAAATCAGTACGTTTATAGCTCACTGATTGCTCTAAAAGAGGGCGTAGATGGCCTAGACAAAAGGGCAGACATCCACTCGCATCAGACCAGAGGCAGACATCTTCTCAATGTTCCCCGTGTGAGGCTATCCAGGACACAAAATGCCTACCCCAACTTGGCAATCAGATTCTTCAACCGGCTCCCCGAAAATGTCAAGTCCCTGAAGAACAGGTTGTTTGCTAGGAGGTTGAGGGATTATTTGAAGACTAGGCCGTTCTATACCAACGAAGAATTCTTCTCTTCATATGTATCGGAAATAAACGGGGGGTAGCTGTTCGAAGGTCCGCCATGTCGCATGGTTCAAATGTTTTGTATATATAGTGCAAATTGTTTTTAGTGTTTTATGATGTACAAGTTTTCACTGACGCAGTCAATTCCGCTTCTGGGGTCAAAGACCAAGAATTCGGTAAATGGTAAATGGTAGTTCGATTATAGTGATCAATAGCTCAAATTGACTGGAATTGCGGAAAACCAGTTACGGGATTTTTTGAGACTTTTGTTTCCAAAGCAAGGGAGGTGTCCTGCACATATTCCAAGCAAATTTCTTCTGGGTTTTTGAAGGATAACCTAAGGCCTGTTTTTTAATTAATTGCACTGTACTAAAGATATTTAATTAAAACCACCCAGTTTTGAAATACCTGTAGCAGCAAACCTAAATACTCATTCCCAGGTTATTTTTAAGGAGCTTGCTTGTTAGTCTTCAGGACTTGTTAAGTTAAATCTTGCTATGTTAATTTTATTGAATAATGTTCTTTTGCATTTGAAATTTGGTGATTACGCAAGTCTGCTGCAACAGGGGCATTTTTTACTATTGGAACTAAATAATAATTACTAAAATACCCTTCATAACCTTCAAATTTAAAAAAAATCTTGATAATGGCTTTTACGATTTAGTTAAAAACTCGGTTGTTTACAAACCTTTTGGCACATAATAATTCGATACCACCCACATGATTTAAAAAGTTTGGGTTTGAAATTAAAAGTCTTAACTAAAACTCTAAATTAAAAACAGGGCCGAACCAAAGGGTCATGCGGAACATGCAGTTGCATAGGGTGCCAACAAGGAGAGGGCACCGACAGTTGTCAGCATATGGGTCCGGAGCAGCACCATAGGAGCCTTTTCAAATGGTTCAAAGAGCTGAACATGTATTCTGGCAGCTGTACAGCATTTTCAAATTGTTCAAAGCGCAAAATGTGTGTTAAGGAGGTTTTTGTCAGTACTCTTAAAGCATTTTCAAATACTCCAAAGTGCAAAATGATGTTTTGGCACCGTTTCTTGGTTCTCGGGGAGCTTTTTCAAACTGTTCAAAGTGCCAAAACATGTGTCTTGGCATCGTTTGCTGGCACCTGGAGAAATGTTAAAATTGTTCAATGAGCAACATTTTTGTTTTAGTGGGGGAGCTAGGAAAAAATCTATAAGAAAACTGCAAATTGTGATAAGAATGTGCCCTTTGGTGAGAATGTAGTTGAAGGTTAGGCAATGAAAATGAGAAGGGGAGGAAACGCCTAAATTGTTATAATCCAAAATGGCGGCTATTTTTCAAAATGGCTACCCGTATTTTGTTTTCACTTATTGGTTCACTGATAAAAGCATAAAAATGGCATTAACACTATTAATAATTGGTATCATAATAATTTGGAGATATCTGGCCTTTAATTCAAGAACATATTTATAATATTTTACAAATATTTCATCTCTATAATCTAAGTTTGAAAATACCGAGAGTTCAAAAAGACTGGAAACGGCTTAATATCTTTTTCTCTAAATTTGTTAGAAAATTCAAACCTTGCATATCAACTTATATGTATGAAAACAACTTTTTGCAAGCATTGCCTTTTTTTGACCTCCACCGGGGGACGGCCCATGAGGAGTAGGTACATCATCTTTAATGTAAGCATAGTTGATATGCACATCATTTTAAAGGGCTATTTAAGTGGAGTTCAATGCCGGAAATCGCGTCTCAAAAGGTCCACCCGTTATGAAATGGCGCCCATTTAAATTTTCTTTTGATATATCTTGAACCATAAAAAGATTTTAAAGATAATTTTCGCTCAGTAGCGTGCTTTCTCAATATTAAGTTTTATTTTTCTTATGACAGATTTTTACCATCCTGTGGGGAGAGTGGGGGTTGCTGATATACGAGTAAACTTCCTTGTAACTCGTAAACTGTTCGATATTTTTTAGAACTGTTTTATATTTTAAAATTTCCTTAAAATCTCCTTAAAATCACCTTTACTGTGATATGTAACATGTAAATATATTCAAAATTTTATTTTTTCCGAAATTTGATGATATTTTTTTCTTGCCAGCGCCTGTAAAACCTTTTTTATTTGTTCAAAGTGCAACGTCTGTTTTGGCGGTGTTTGCCGGTGCCTGTGAAGCATTATAGCTTGAAGTATGAAGGACAATCCTTTGAAACTTCAACAAAGTGGAAACTTTTACATCATTAATACCAAAATTAACATTTTTTTGGTTTGTGAATTGCAGCTGGAATGTTAGAAATGTCATTAGAAAAAAGGGGTCGTCTATTTGAAATGAACTGAGATAAATGAGCTCTGTTTAGCTAAATGAGGAAGACCTTTAAAACGATCCTATGATGAATCCATATCCAGATATTCCCTCTCACCTGAAACTCTTAGAACTCTCTACGTGACACTTGTCCGTCCTGTACTGGATTACGGGTCTGTAGTGTGGGCTCCTCACCAGATTGGACACAAAGACTGTCTTGACAGAGTTCAAAGGCGTTTCCTTCGGCTGCTGGGGACGAGAAACGGCATCCAGTACCGCGACGTGGACGTGCTAGAAACTGCCAGCCAGTACCAACTCCCATCTTTGTCCTCTAGAAGATTGGGACTTGATCTCATTTTCCTCTTCAAGATCGTCAATGGCCTAGTCGACTGTCCCGAATTGCTGCATGGAATTGACTTCTACGTGCCTTCCGGGACCCGCCAGACCCAACCATTCTCCAGACATCACCATCAGACGGTCTACGCTTACCACAGCATCCTGCCCCGCCTGAAACGTTTGGGAAATGCTACTGGGCTTAATTCTTCTGTTCTACCCTCCACTGCTTCCGTAGAAGTGTCTACTCTTGGGCAGAGGTGCGGGAGTGATCTTATCTTATGTGATATGTTTTTCTCAAATGTTCTTGTGTGTTGCACAAGCATGTGTTCATTCTTTTTCATGTATATAAAATTTGTTCAACATACCTCATTTTTTAGGATATTATCTTTTTATGTTCTGTTATTCAATGTAGTATATTGTTTGTGTTGACCAATGTAGTAGTTTGTAGCAACCTCTGTCATATATGTAGCATCTCTTTCTACTTTGTCTTGTTATCAGAGCTCTTTGTCACACAATATGTATCCCACCTGTTCTAGTCATCAATTTGCTTAGCATATCTTCATTTTCTTGTGCAATGATTCTGTGTTACATCTTAGTTTAAGTCATAACCTTTTCATTTATTATTGTCAGAATCTTATATTTATCATTAGTATAGTGGTAGCAGCATCATTTTTCTGCAGCAGATTTGCACTGGCAAAATGGACTTTCGTTTTTATGTACATATCTGTATAATGGCGTTCGCCGTATGTAATAAATAAATAAATAAATAAATAAATAAATAAATAAATAAATAAACCTAAGCAATATGCAGATAGGTTCACGAAATAAATTTCAAGATTCAAAACAAAGACCTAGGAACTTCTGAAAACTCGATCTCAACCCTTTCCCTCAGAGATTTTCATTAAGATATGGGTTAGATGGGTCAAATAATATTGCACCAATTTTTAGCCGTTTTGCATATATTTTCTGAGATTGGTCTAATTTGCCTAGGCTATGATGTTTAAAGTAAACTTTTCAAGCTGGAAAGCAGGAGAAAGCTGAGATATTTCTGTTCTTATTTAGTTAACTTTCGTACTTAGTTTATAGAACCCTAAAAAGATTTTAAAGATAAATTTTTGCTCAGTACCGTGCTTTCTCAATATTAAGTTTTATTTTTCTTATGACAGATTTTTACCATCCTGTGGGGAGAGTGGGGGGTTGCTGATATACGAGTAAAAGTGACTCCACTTTAGAATCTCGCCTGTCCAAGAAAAATCCCTTAACATGGCCCTTTGAGCTATGGAGAAAGTGTGTGTCAGATTCTTTATACCTTTTACTGTATTTTGAATGTTTTGATAAAAATCAAATTAAACTGTTTTAGAGTAGGTAGTGGACTCTTTCCAAAATTATTTAAAAACAAAACATTAAATGTGTAAGAAACAATAAACTTGTTTAAAGGTTTCTGGCATTAAAGTAACAAACTAATATTCTTTAAAATATTAATTTATGTTTAAAAATAGTTGTTCATTATTTTACAAAAAAATTATTTAAAAATTTTAGAATATAAAATAGGATGCAAAATACTTACTTATGTACATTTTCATTCACAGAGTTTAAAAGTAGTTTTGTCTACTTTTAAAACACTTCATAAATATCGTACTACGGTACTTTACTTAAAAATGCTTTTACTTTTTTTGTCTCTATTCCAGAAATGTCAAATTACCATACAATTATATTTACAAAGTTTTTCAAAGATTTTCATGGATTCTAGAGGATGTTTCTTTGACGATAGTACAAAAAGAATTAAAAGTCCTGGTGATAGTCCTGCCACCAACCGAAAAGTTGCTTCAGCCACTGGACAACTCTGTGCCGGTGGTTAGATCTGTTTATTATCTTGTACCTTGAGTCATTATCATTTTCGGACCCAGAATCAAGGTCAGATGTATCATTTTCGATTCTTGATTCACTTTCAGACTTGAACTCAGAACCAGAGAAAGCATTACTATCGAAATCTCGTGTCCAATGAAATTCTTGACGGAGAATTGTCAGAGTTGTGTCATTGGGTGATACATGAACATCTAAAAAGGAGCCCTGCAAAACAAAGGTAGACAATAATTTTGTGATATTCAGCAGTCCTTAAGTTATAAGAGCTAATTAAAGCCATAATTATAAGCATAGTAATGGATGGATTTCAAAAGTAACTACTCTTTAAAGGTACTACTTGCTTCCCTATATGAAATGAGATACTATGGCAGTAGTGAGGAAATGGTGGTTTAACATCACTTTTAGCAGGTTTTTCCCATGTTATTCTTATGGGGTTAGGACCGACCCACTAAACCCGCCTTGATCCTGGTTATTATTTGGGTATGTTGTTTACTTAGGTGAGTACATCTGTAAATGGTATATGTTATTTTTAACCCTGCAGTATATTCTTAAATATAAAATTATAAAGTTGTCCGAAAAAAAAATTTTGGTCTTTATTGTCCGATTTGTCTAATATTTTGATATGTTGTTAAACTAAGCAAGTGAACTTGTAAATAGTATTAATTAATTCTTTCTACCCTATATCTTTTAAAATATAAAATTACAAAATTAGGTAAAAATGCTAACTTTTGTCTTTGTTAACAGATTTGTCTAATATTTGGGTATGTTGTTAATCAAGGCAAGTGCATGTATAAATGATATATATTATTTTTATCTAGCCCGTATATTTTTAAATGTAAAATTATAAAACAGGCCAAAAATACCAACTTTGCTATTTATTGTCTGATTTGTCTAATATTTGGGTATGTTGTTAACTTAAGCTAGTTTAGTTTTAAATGATATATATTAATCTTATTTACTCGGTATATTTTAAAATATAAAATTATAAAAGTATGTAGAAATACTAACTTTGGTCTTTATTGTCTGATTTGTTTCATATTTGGATATGTTGTTAACTTAAGCAAGTGAACTTGTAAATAGCATATACTAATTAAATATAACCAATAACTTTTAAAATATAAAATTACCAAAATATATAAAAATTCTAACTTTTGTATTTATTTACAGATCTGTCTAATATTTAGGTTTGTTGTTAACCTAAACAAGTGCATGGGTAAATGGTATATATTAATTATACTTACCCTCTATATTGTAAATTAAAAAAAATTAAATTAACTTTGGTTTTAATTGTCTGATATGTTAATAATTTGGATATGTTGTAAGTAGTATATTTCGGGGCTAACGCCAAAAGCGCGTCCGTTTATGGAAAAACTTTTTTTGACCGTCATATTTTTATCTCTGGTATGTTATGGTAGTAGTATATTTCTGGGCTGATACCAAAAGCGCGTCCGTTTATGGAGTAACTTTTTTTGACCGTTACATTTTTATCCCTGGTATGTTATGGTACACTAACTTTGTGTTGACAGTGAGAGAGTGCCATGTATGTTACTGGTGTGGTGCAGTTCTTAAATTAATTTGTGAATTTATTTGTAAATTTTCCACAAAAGGTATATACTGCAGTAACTTTTTTTACTGTTATATTTTTATCTTTGGTATGTTATGGTACAACTACCTGTACCAATTACCCTTGTGCACTAACTTCGGTCTTAATTGTCCAGTAAAAGATATATATTAATCCCATTTACTCTGTATATTTTAAAATATAAAATTTAAAATGGACTAAAGGCTAAGCAAGTGCAATGTTAGGCTAAGCAAGTGCATGTTAAATGGTGTATATTAAATATATTTTCTTTGTATACTCCAAATTATAAAATTATAAAATAGGCTAAAAAATACTAACTTTGAGCTTTATTGTCTGATATGTCTAATATTTCTATGTGTTGTTAGTTTAAGCTAATGTATGTTTATAATGTGTATATTATTCTTATTTATTCTGTGTATGTTAAATTATAAATATTGATTGAAAATTAATTTTGCTCTTTATTGCGCAATATTTTTAGTATTTGGATATGTAGTTATTCTGCGTTAGCAATTCGTAAAACCTGTATATTATTGTTATTTTGACCTTCTATATTTTGTATTATAAAATTACAAATATAGGTTGAAAAAATTAATTTGGCTCTTTATTGTTTGATCTGTCTATATTTTTAATATGTTGTTGATCTAAGCTAGTGAAAATGTAAATTATATGTATTAATTTTGTTTACCGAGTAAATTTTAAATTTAAAAATTATAGAGTAGCTAAAATATTAACTTTACTGTTTATTGTTTGGATATGTTGTTGTTCTAGACTAGTATAATATGTGTAACTGGTAAATTGTATTCCTATCTACACTGTACAGTTTAAATTATAAAATTACAAGGTAAAAATAGTGATTTTAGTTTTTATTGGCCAACTAATCTGTGCTTTTGTTATTTGACAGTCCATAGCCAGTAAATGTGTAAATTGTACATAATAATCCTACTTGCCCTGTATAATTTAAGTTGTAAAATTATAAAAACAGGTAAAAATATTAACTTTTGCCTTTGTTAATTGATCTATCTAATAATTTGATATGTGTTAGTTGTAGGCTAGTACATGTGTAAATTGTATTAATCATATCTGCCTTAAATATTTTAGACTATAAAGTTATAAATCTAACATTTATCTTTATTAACTGATATCTAATATTTGAATGTGTGGTAGTCCTTAGTTAGTACATATTTGTGAATTCCATATAATAATCTTATTGAACCTGTATAATTTAGAATATAAAATTATAAAAGTAGGCAACAAAACTAACTTTTGGTTTTATTAACTGATTTGTCTGAAATTTTGTTATATTACAATTATAATTCTATGCTCTGGCAGATACTGTGATAAAATTACATGATTAGGTAAAAACATTATAGTCCCCAAGAAACTGGAAATGTAAACAGCATAATCCTATAATCTATACTCCTTATCCACCTAGTATAATTTTAAAGAATAAAATTATAAATTTTGGTAAAACTCATCTTTTATCATTTTTTTAAATTGATTTGCCTTTAATGTTGGTATTTTGTTAACCTAAGTAAGCACATGTGTAAAAAATAAAGATCTAAAGTACTCTTTTATATAACATTTGTGTAAAAAAGTACGTTAGACTTGCACACTTAATTTGACAGATAATTAACAAGAATTTACAGTCTCTAAATTCAGTTTTAAATGTCTGTAGACTTGTGTTTGATAGATTGCAGATCTTGTCGCATTTGTGTTAATCTGTTTGTTGGACTTATATTCTTAGTTAAATGTTGTAATTTGTCGGCAAGAGTTGTTACCTTAGCAAAGAGGCAACATGTAATTACTGTTATTAGTATTATTGTCTATACTGTCTGAATATGGTCTTTATTTTTGTTAACCTAAGCATGTGCTTGTTTAAACATCGGTGACAGTCACAAGCATCTGTTCTATTGCCTTGTAAAATTAATGTTTGTCTATTCTGTAATTTTGCTATGTTAAGCTATAAATGGTGGTAATGAGAATGTCAGTATTTGTCTTGTAAATATTGCATATCTGTGCTATTCAAACATTAAACCAACTTTTATTAGCTGTTATTATCCAAAGCTAGTAAGGAAAGAGATGTATTGTCTAGTATTCACTGTTAAATAGTTATGTTGTCAACCTAAGTATGTGCATGGGTAAATGGCCTAGAATAATTTTGTTTTTGTGGTCTGATTTAACTGCGGCAGTCATAAGTATATAATTTACCTGCCTTATAAAATTAATGTTTGTAAATATACTGTAATTATTTCGCTACGTTTATTGGTAAATGTGTGGTGAGAAGAATGTCAGTATTTGTCTTGTAGTCAGTCTGGTCTGTGTTTATTGTCAATAAATATTGTATATTATTCTTATTTAAAGATTAAATTTATATATACTTGCCAACTTTGATTAGCTGTTGTTACCTAAAGCTAGTACATGTATAAACACCAGAATAAAGAGACATATTGTCTATTATTAACTTTTAAATAATTAAAAATAAATCGTATCACATTAAAGGATAGAGAAATGCTACTCTGCTTTAATATAATTGTAAATATCTGTAGACAATTGACAGAACGTGTAACAGTTGTGTATAATGTATGTATACTTGCACACTTTATTTTACAGATATTTACAATAATTTATAATACATTTATAATTTTTATAAGATATATAGTGGACATGTATACTTAATGTTACTAATTTACCATGTTCTATAAAGTATACATACATTTTACACAACTGTTACACGTTCTGTTAATTGTCTACAGAGATTTACAATTATATTAAAGCATAGTAGCATTTCTCTATCCTATAATGTGATACGATTTATTTTTAATTATTTAAAAGTAATAATAGACAATATGTCTCTTTATCCTGGTGTTTATACAGGGTGTTTTTTTTAAAAAACTTGCTTCTTAATTTATTCAGAAACAAAAAAAATTTTAGTATTCTGTTTTCTGGAAACGTCTACTAACGCAGGGGGAAGTCAATTTCACAGGAAAACTTTATCCCCCCAACTACCCCCTTCTCAACCCAACCCCTAACTTAAAACTTTCAAATGGCAACATACCCTTTGTGACACATCAAATTAAAGAGCACAAAAAAGAAAAATATTGGTGGAAGAAAAATTAAAATTGCCTCATGCGTTCTCGAGATATTCAGTTTTTAAGGGTTTTTTCGTTTAACTTCAAATTTTTATTATTCAAAAATTAACACAGACATAAATATGATGTTAGCAGGAAACATGTAATTAATGACAGGGGAATGTGTGGTGAACTCAAAATCAACCCTTATTTCACCCCCTTCCCCCAAATCCTATGTTGAAGATAAAGACGTACCCCAAGTGATGTATCAAATTAAACGGTATGAAAAAAAACTATATTTATTGCAAAAACTAAACTGAGATCAAATAGAATTTTTGATATCCACGTTTTTTACAATCTGACAATCAATTTAAGTGCAAATTATTCTCAATTCATTCTTCCTGCAAAAAAATTATTGCTGGCTAGATAAATCTCTTCGATACCGGATAGCTACAGAATTTAAAATAATTTGCATTTAAATTGATTGTCAGACTGTAAAATACGAGGATATCAAAAATTCTGTATTGGATCTTAGTTTAGTTTTTGCAATAAATATAGTTTTTTCATACCGTTTAATTTTATACATCACTTGTCTAATATTTGGGTATGTTGTTAACTTAAGCTAGTTTAGTTGTAAATGATAAATATCAATCTTATTTACTCGGTATATTTTAAAATATAAAATTATAAAAGTATGTAGAAATACTAACTTTGGTCTTTATTGTCTGATTTGTTTCATATTTGGATATGTTGTTAACTTAAGCAAGTGAACTTGTAAATAGCATATTATTAAATATAACCAATAACTTTTAAAATATAAAATAACAAAAATATATAAAAATTCTAACTTTTGTATTTATTCACAGATCTGTCTAATATTTAGGTACGTTATTAACCTAAACAAGTGCATGTGTAAATGGTATATATTAATTATACTTACCCTCTATATTGTAAATTTTTAAAAATTTAAATTAACTTTGGTTTTTATTGTCTGATATGTTAATAATTTGGATATGTTGTAAGTAGTATATTTTGGGGCTAACGCCGAAAGCGCGTCCGTTTATGGAAAAACTTTTTTTGACCGTCATATTTTTATCTCTGGTATGTTATGGTAGTAGTATATTTCTGGGCTGATACCAAAAGCGCGTCCGTTTATGGAGTAACTTTTTTTGACCGTCACATTTTTATCCCTGGTATGTTATGATACACTAACTTTGTGTTGACAGTGAGAGAGTGCCATGTATGTTACTGGTGTGGTGCAGTTCTTAAATTAATTTGTGAATTTATTTGTAAATTTTCCACAAAAGGTATATACTGCAGTAACTTTTTTTACTGTTATATTTTTATCTTTGGTATGTTATGGTACAACTACCTGTACCAATTACCCTTGTGCACTAACTTCGGTCTTTATTGTCCAGAAAAAGATATATATTAATCCCATTTACTCTGTATATTTTAAAATATAAAATTTAAAATGGACTAAAGGCTAAGCAAGTGCAATGTTAGGCTAAGCAAGTGCATGTTAAATGGTGTATATTAACTATATTTTCTTTGTATACTCCAAGTTATAAAATTATAAAATAGGCTAAAAAATACTAACTTTGAGCTTTATTGTCTGATATGTCTAATATTTCTATGTGTTGTTAGCTTAAGCTAATGTATGTTTATAATGTGTATATTATTCTTATTTACTCTGTATATGTTAAATTATAAAATTATAAATATTGATTGAAAATCAATTTTGCTCTTTACTGCGCAATCTTTTTAGTATTTGGATATGTAGTTATTCTGCGTTATCAATTTGTAAAACCTGTATATTATTGATATCTACCTTCTATATTTTGTATTATAAAATTACAAATGTAGGTTGAAAAAATTAATTTGGCTCTTTATTGTTTGATCTGTCTATATTTTTAATATGTTGTTGATCTAAGCTAGTGAAAATGTAAATTATATGTATTAATTTTGTTTACCGAGTAAATTTTAAATTTAAAAATTATAGAGTAGCTAAAAATATTAACTTTATTGTTTGGATATGTTGTTGTTCTAGACTAGTATAATATGTGTAACTGGTAAATTGTATTCCTATCTACACTGTACAATTTAAATTATAAAATTACAAGGTAAAAATAGTGATTTTAGTTTTTATTGGCCAACTAATCTGTGCTTTTGTTATTTGATAGTCCATAGCCAGTAAATGTGTAAATTGTACATAATAATCCTACTTGCCCTGTATAATTTAAGTTGTAAAATTATAAAAACAGGTAAAAATACTAACTTTTGCCTTTGTTAATTGATCTATCTAATAATTGGATATGTATTAGTTGTAGGCTAGTACATGTGTAAATTGTATTAATCATATCTGCCTTAAATATTTTAGACTATAAAGTTATAAATATAGCCTAATTTTTCTAACATTTATCTTTATTAACTGATATCTAACATTTGAATGTGTGGTAGTCCTTAGTTAGTACATATTTGTGAATTCCATATAATAATCTAATCGAACTTGTATATTTTAGAATATAAAATTATAAAACGAGGCAACAAAACCAACTTTTGTTTTTATTAACTGATTTGTCTGAAATTTTGTTATATTACAATTATAATTCTATGCTCTGGCAGATACTGTGATAAAATTACATAATTAGGTAAAAACATTATAGTCCCCAAGAAACTGGAAATGTAAACAGCATAATCCTATAATCTATACTCCTTATCCACCTAGTGTAATTTTAAAGAATAAAATTATAAATTTTGGTAAAACTCAACTTTTATCATTTTTTTTAAATTGATTTGCCTCTAATGTTGGTATTTTGTTAACCTAAGTAAGCACATGTGTAAAAAATAAAGATCCAAAGTACTCTTTTACATAAAATTTGTGTAAAAAAGTATGTTAGACTTGCACATTTAATTTGACAGATAATTAACAAGAATTTACAGTGTCTAAATTCAGTTTTAAATGTCTGTAGACTAGTGTTTGATAGATTACAGAACTTGTCGCATTTGTGTAAATCTGTTTGTTGGACTTATATTCTTAGTTAAATGTTGTAATTTGTCGGCAAGAGTTGTTACCTTAGCAAAGAGGCAACATGTAATTACTATTATTAGTATTTTTGTCTATACTGTCTGAATATGGTCTTTATTTTTGTTAACCTAAGCATGTGCTTGTTTAAACATCGGTGACAGTGACAAGCATCTGTTCTATTGCCTTGTAAAATTAATGTTTGTCTATTCTGTAATTTTGCTATGTATAGCTATAAATGGTGGTAATGAGAATGTCAGTATTTGTCTTGTAGTCAGTATGGTTTGTGTTAATTGTTAGTAAATATTGCATATCTGTGAGTTGATATTGGAATTGGTTGGACAAACCCCCAACCCCCAAAACCATTTTGAAGGGTTGAGCCTTGATCATGACAACAAGAAATTATTATTTTTGTATCTTTTAAGTATTTAATATGTGTTCTGGTGATTCTTATTCGATTTAAATGTGAATTACTGAACACAGAAAATACTCAATTTTAATTCACGCACGGCATTTTTAAAGTTTTGAATTACCGCCATTTTGGACTGGAGCATGATATCGACCTCCGATTTGCGGTATTGTGTTTCTTTTAACAAGCCCTTTAAAATAAGCAATCACACGATGGGGGTTTACATTTAAAATTTTGGGGCTAACCCCCAAAAATCCCATTTTGGGGACAGGGGCAGAAATGACATATACATCAGAAAGTAGTTCTTTTTAGTACTAAAAGGTATGCGAAATATTGTTTTGATATCTGGCTTACTTTAAAAGTAATTAAACCGGTCCGGGACTTTAGGGACACACAGTATATCATTTATACGACATGCACTTGCCTTGATTAACAACATACCCAAATATTAGACAAATCTGTTAACAAAGAAAAAGTTAGCATTTTTACCTAATTTTGTAATTTTATATTTTAAAAGATATAGGGTAGATAGAATTAATTTATACTATTTACAAGTTCACTTGCTTAGTTTAACAACATATCAAAATATTAGACAAATCGGACAGTAAAGACCAAAATTAATTTTTTCGGACAATTTTATAATTTTATATTTAAGAATATACTGCAGGGTTAAAAATAAAATATACCATTTACAAATGTACTCACCTAAGTAAACAACATACCCAAATAATAACCAGGATCAAGGCGGGTTCAGTGGGTCGGTCCTAACTTTGAACCCCATAAGAATAATATGGGAAAAACCTGCTAAAAGTGATGTTAAACCACCATTTCCTCACTACTTATGGCTTCTTAGATCACAAAGCCCACTCAAAAAACTTGTTGAGTGGCAACTGTTTTTTGACCACATGATTTTGTATTCTAATCCGGCAGATTTGATCCGAACTGGGATTCGTTAAGGCCCTTATAGACGGGGACAGTAAAACGGTAGAAGACCGGACAGTAGAGACCTGTTCACATTGCTCCTCTTCCATTTAAATCAATGTTAAAATGATCGGAGCGATACTAGCGCTCCATAAACTTCTTCTGTCCGCTGAACTAATTTACTGTCTCTTCCTATCTATTAACATTGCGAGCGGTCAGTAAATGTACTGGGCAGTAAAATCAAACATGTTTAATTTTTGGACAGAAGTGTGGACAGTAGAAAATGTCAAGCAACGTCGGGCGTGGCCAAAACTTGGATGGGTGACCGCGCGGAATTGCGACGCTGCGCCGCCGAAATTTTTTGCGCAGGATGGTTTGAAAGGGGGTCCATTTGTTATTTCTCTTTAGGTTATATTTTAGATTATGCTTAAAAACACTATTAGGTAGTTGAAATAGGCTGTATTTGGAGCATTCCCAATGAAACCATTAAGAATAACAATGACATTATGGCATTATACACACAAAATAAAAACAAAACACGCTCATGGCTAATTCTGAGGCTTTGTCCCAGCACCTTAAATCTTATTTTATTTTTTAATAATTGCTTTCCAACTTCATAGCTTTTTTCAATTGGTTTCTATATACCTTTCACATATTTATTTAGAACCTCTGTAGGCATCTATTTCAAGGACATATAGTAAAGTCTAATCAAACTTTATAACTGCGGAGTGTCTAGTTTATAGCTATTACCATTGGCTACTTGATTTTAAAGCATACCGTAATATCCTAAAAAAATATATAATTTGCAGGATTTATAACGTGATGAAAAAAACCTTCTTGATTTGATTTTCAAAAACCACCTGACACAAAACATCTTGTAAGTTAGTAAAACTTCTGTTTTTTTTTTTTTTTTTTTTTTGTAGAGTCATAACAAATAATTTAAGTTTACGAAAAAACCTACGTGAATAGCCTATACTAAAATTATATCACATTTAGTAAAACTCTACCCTGGGTAAATTTATTTTGTCAGTAGTGTGTTATTATCCTCGCAATAAAAAAATAAAGTCTAGGAAATTAAATTCAAATTCAATTCTTTGCTAAAATACCGGTTTTCAAATGTTTAATAAAACATTGGGTTTTGGATTGATGTTCATTCGGTCTTATATGAGTTGATGAGTGAGAGTAGTTGAGAGTAGCCTATGTTAACAGAGCTACAGACGAAGAGCCCGATTCTGATTAAATTTGGCATGTATGTACCTCGATATCTGGAGGCGTTTTAAAATGAATTTGAATTATTTGCGTTGAAATGTATTTAATGCCTAAAATATTAACAGAATACACCATTTTTTGACTATTTTGAAAAAAATATTTTTAAGCTTACATTGTTTAAGATTAATACCCCCGTTGCAGCAGACCTGCATACTCAGCGAATTTCAAATGCAAAACAACATATTTCAATCCAACATAGCAAGATTTGAAATGTTTTTGTAAGCTCCATAAGAATAACATGGGGAATGAGTATGCAGGTTTGCTGCTACAGGTATATTAGAACGTGGTCGCGCCATTGTTGGAGGTGAGTAGTGTAAATATGAGGGTTTTACATAATTAAACTCACAATTGAAAAAAATGGCCCAAAATTTTTGAAGTTTTCGGTCAAATGCTTTTCATGTCCGAAGGTTAAGTTTTTGCACCGAGCCCTGATCCTGCCTTTAACCATCACCAAACCCAAAATTGGAAAAATGGCCCAAAATTTTAAAAGTTTTCGGTCAAATGGTTTTTAGGTCCGAAGTATCAGTTTTTGCACCGACCCTTGATCCTGAGGATTCCCACCCGCCTGGAGAAGTACCCCTGCGTGGGGAATCCCACCTGCCTGGGGAAGTACCCCTGCGTGGGGAATCCCACCTGCCTGGGGAAGTACCCCTGCGTGGGGAATCCCACCTGCCTGGGGAAGTACCCCTGCGTGGGGAATCCCACCTGCCTGGGGAAGTACCCCTGCGTGGGGAATCCCACCTTTGTACCTTTGTAATTTGTAAATTTCATAGTCATAGTCATAGTCATTTATTTTCTGAATAGATACAAAGTTTACATTTGTATATCTCAGTCGTCAAAATAAAATACAAATTGAAACAATCAATAAAATAAAGAAATAAAATTACTCTGGAAAAGAATGTCACAGTCAGGCAGAGAGAAATTCATCAATAGTGTATGCCTCGTTATCTAAGAGGAGAAGCTTTAGAGACTTTTTAAAAGAATTAAAATTATTTATTTCTTTAACATTATTTGGCAGTTTGTTAAAAAATTTAACACCGGCATGGAGCGCTTCTCTTTCACTCAAGCATAGACGGATTTGAGGGAGAAGGAGGTTTGTGCCATGTCTTGTGGGATACCTGTGGCCTTCCCCCACGATCGGAAGTGAACCAGCTTTGAGTTTGACCATCAGAACTACTTTAAAAATATATAATGAAGAAAGAGTTAGAATCCCAAGGCGTTTAAAAGCTCCTCTACAAGACTGAGAGGGAGCAAAGCCAGACAATATCCGAATTGCTCTTTTCTGTTCTAAAAATGCTTTATTGGCATGAGCAGAACCACCCCAAACTTCTATGCCGTAGGACAGAACACAATGAAAACAGCCATAATAAACCTTTATCAGGTCCTCTACATTTAATAAGGGAAATAATGTTCTCAGAGCAAAACTCACTCTACTTAACCTTTTACAAAGATCTGAAATATGATGATTCCACGTTAGTTGAGAATCCAGCGTAACGCCTAAAAACTTAACAGTAGAATGTTCTTTTATGGAAGACTGGGGAATGATCAGGTCCAAAGGACTTTTATTTCTAGTTAGAAATTGGATGTAGTTAGACTTATCATGGTTCAAAAGAAGATTATTACTTAATAACCAGGCCTCGAATTCGGATATTGAAAAAGACATGTTTTCTTGGACGTCTTGGGATGGGCCTCGAAATAACATTGTGGTATCGTCCGCGTACAGGGTTAAAGAAGCGGAATGAACGTGAGCACCTACATCATTGATATACAGGATAAAAAGCAATGGTCCAAGAATTGACCCTTGTGGGACTCCGTATTTTACCTCGGTGAGTTCAGAGAATGATTCTGAATCAATCTCAACGTATTGTTTACGACCCATCAAATAGGACCTAAACCATTGAAGAGGGACCCCACGGATGCCAAAGGATTCAAGCTTGTTACAAAGAATGGAGTGATCTACGCGGTCGAAAGCTTTCGAAAGGTCACAAAATAAACCAATTACTGGTTCACCATTTTCCAGATTGGAAATTACATTAGAAGTGAATTCGACCAAGGCGTCAGTAGTGGATAGATTAGACCTAAATCCAAATTGGTAAGGAACGATTAATTCATACTTATCCAGAAAAGACACAAGCCTCTCATAAACCAGTTTCTCTAGGACCTTAGAAAATGTAGACAGTAAAGCAATTGGGCGGTAGTTATCCTCATTACCTCTGTCACCCTTTTTAAAAACAGGGATTATTTTTGAAACCTTAAAAACATCTGGAAATATACCTGATTGAAGAGATTGATTGAAGAGATCTGTGATGACATGCAAAATGGGTTTGTAAGATTGTTTTAAAAGAGAGCTTGAGATGCCGTCGACGCCAGAGGATGTTTTGGTTTTAAGAGATAGTATAGCTCTTTCAACATCAGATTGTGAGGCAGGTGCAAAAAACATAGAATTTTGATCGAGATTGGGAGAAGGACTATATCTGGGTTGATTATTCAATGATAAGCCAGAATGATTCACTTTAGCAAAGTGTTCACTGAAGATATCAGCTACCTTTTTAGAGGAACATACCAGCTCTCCATTTCTCATTATTGGCGGGATTTTACTTTTATTAGAAGACTCACATGTTTCCCTACGAACAATATCCCAGACCTTCTTTTGAGGACAGTCACTGCTAGCAAGTTCCTCTCCAATTTTGTCCTTCTTTTCAGCAATCAAAAGTTTGCGGAACTGTTTTTGCCTAGCTTTGAAGAGTGAATTTAGTTGATGATCCAGTGTCTCGCGAGCCAATATACCGAGGTCAACATTTCTATTCGCAAATTCCTTTAGGTCTTTACTAATAGAAAACTTTCCGACATTAGACATGACATCACGAACATACCTCAAAGGAAAGGCTAAGGTGAAACTACTTCTAATGCAATCAATGAAAATCTGAAACTTCAGATTGACGTCACAATTGACGCCCAGTACGCCCCAGTCCACATTTTGAAGCAGAGAAATATAACTCTGAATATTATTTGTAGAGAAAAAACGCTTTTTGATGTAAATACTCTTCACCGCTACAGGGATTTTCAATGAAACCAGCTGGGCATCATGGTCGGAAAGAGGACTGAAGAATGAAATACATTCCAGATCATCTGAGCCAAAGTTTGAAACAACATTATCCAAAAGAGATGTTTTCCTTGTGGGTTTGTGAACATATTCCTTTAGATCATAAGCATTAAAGACATTTCGCAGAGCCTTAACCATGGGGTTTTCAGAATCCAAAAAATTGATATTCCAGTCTCCGCAAACTACGATTCCACCTTTCAACCGAGACACATCATTCATGAGACTTTCGAAGGATTTTAGGAAATTCCACACGTTGTTCTGAGGTGCCCTATAAATACAAATCACGGTGAATATAGGTGGTTTAGAAGGTTGTTTGGAGTTAGGAAGACATGTATCAATTACACATTCAAAGCAGTTAACGTCCGAAAACTTAGATTCTATGGAAGCCCTATGTATTACTGAGTAACGTGAAGCGATACGGTCATTCATAAAAATAGCAACTCCTCCTCCTGCTGATTTACGACAAAATTTAGATAAGCATGAAAAATTTGGAACAGGGAGTGGTTCATTTTCACCCAGCCAATGCTCTGACAGACATAACAAATCAGGTTCAACAGGCCACTCTGAACACAGCTGGTCTACTTTGTAACGTGCACTTCTGATGTTCAAATGGTAAATGGTAAGGGAACTTGACTGAGAAGAGAAGGCACCTTGGTTGGGCTGTTTAAAAGGCTGAGGTCTGTCTAACTGAAACATTCTAAAAAAGACTTATTATGATGTGGTTCTTTCAACGGTGGAAAATTGTCCATTGTCATCTCTGGAACCTGCGTAGAATCGACGAGAGGACTCAACGGAAGAGGAGATTTGTCAGAGGGCTGAGCAGTAGCTTGAGTGTCCGGCCGTAGATCTTGAAAAGACTCGAACAATGCATCTGACTCTTCAACCGTCGAGGCACCACATGTGTTGGACAGGTTAGGTTCAAAGCACTCTAGTTGAGTATCAGGAGAAACAAGCTCGAGGGCAGCAGATGACTTTCCTTGAAAAGTAAGATTAGAGGACACGGGTGAAGCTTGCGTTGCGGGAAAAGATTCGATGGCGCTGATGTTCAACAGTTCAGTTTGAATAGGTGCGCGGCGTCTTCTTGCGTTACCTTGACTTTCGTCATGGGAGTAGGGAGCAGCAGTCTGGTCGGAACCTCTTCGCACAGGCAGCACATTGACAAGATGACTAGACAAATGTTGAGCCAGAAGACTTTTCCCTAACCTATTGTAATGGAGACCATCCTTCCTAAAATGTCTTCTTGAAAATATTGCATTCACATCACCATAGCATAGCTTCATTTTTCCTATATACTCTTTGATAAGCCTTGAGATTGTTAGGTTTGTGTAATAGATGTCATTATTGAGTGAAGGGTCGTCATATCTATAGGGAATGCTGTGTACGATAACATTGGTGTCTAAGTTTAAGGAAAGCAAGGATTTTAGTCCTTGAACAATAGTTAAAGCCCCAGGGTCTTTATTACTAATGTCGTTGGATCCAGCCAATAAGACGATTGAGTCCCCTTTAGAGAAATTTGCTATGAACGGTTTTCCAGCTTCAATAATGTGCTTCAGTTTGGCTCCAGGCTTTGACAGAACAAAAACTTCATAATTCCTTGAGAGCTCATTGAGGTATGAGTGAATATATTTGCCCTGACTATCAGTCAGTATTGTAACTCTGGGTTTGAGGATGGAATTAGAACTCTCTGCTTCAGTTGTGGAGGGAGTCAGAGAAGCGTCGTCTCTGTGCACTTGAACAACAGTAATTTCCCGCAAAGTTATAAAATATAGTCCATCTCAATCAAATTATTGTCATTATAAAAATTGTTTTCGTGTGAAGATTGTGAAATGTACCCCTGCGTGGGGAATCCCACCCGCCTGGGGAAGTACCCTGTCTACCCTATGTTGATATATTTTTCCCTGTCTTTAACCTGGCTAGTAGTGTATTTCCGGGCGGGTGCTAAAAGTGCGTCCGTTTATGGAGAAACTTTTTTGGACCGTCATATTTTTATCCATGGTATGTTATGATAGTAGTATATTTCCGGGCGGGTCGAAAAAGCGCCCCTGATGGAGTAACTTTTTTTGACCGTCATAGTTTTATCTCTAGTATGTTATGGTACTAACTTTGTGTTGATAGTGACTGGTGAATTAATTTGTGAATTTTCTGCAAAAGGTATATACTGGAGTAACATTTTTATCTCTGGTATGTTATGGTACACTAACTTTGTGTTGATAGTGAGAGAGTTTTAACACAACTGAAAGTGTCATGTATGTTACATGTTACATGTGATTTTGTGTGGTGTATTTCTTAAATTAATTTGTAAATTTATTTGTAAATTTTCCACAAAAGTTATACAGGGTGTTTACAAAAACCCTTACAGACTTCGGGATATGGTTACTTACATCAAAAACAAGAAAAAAGTTCCTATAAACATGGGTCCTAAAACGCTCGGTTAACCGTCTGTCGGTCTGTAACATGATTTTGAATAACTTTGAAACTACAAAAGATACCAACTTCAAACTTGGTACTTATATGCTGACTATTAGGACCTATTTTGGTGCGGAGTATCAAGTTTCTACTTTGTACCATTTTAAAATGGCAGCCATTTCTATATTTTAAAACTTAATATCTTAAAAACCGTAATGGTGGCTGTCTTAGGGATTTAAAATGGGTGAAATTATCAACTTTGCTATTTATTGTCCGATTTGTCTAATATTTGGCTATGTTATTAACTTAAGCTAGTATGTTTGTAAATGATATATATTAATCCTATCTGCTCTTATACTTTAAAATATAAAATTATAAAATGGGCTAAAAATATTAATTTTGATGTTTATAGTTCTATTGGCTTAATATTTGGGTATGTTGTTAAAATAAGTAGGTGCATGTTAAATAGTGTATATTAACTATATTTACTTTGTATATTCCAAACTATAAAATAGGTTAAAAATACTAACTTTGGACTTTATTATCCGATTTGTTTAATATTTGGATATGTTGCTAACTTGCAAATAGCATTAATTAATTAAATCTACCTTGTATATTTTAAAGTAATAAGTTTTTAAATTTAGGTAAAAAATTTAACTTTGTTCTTTTTGTCCGATATGTCTATAATTTGTACATGTTGTAGTCTTAATTAAGTGCATGTGTAAATGGTAAATGATAAATATTAATCCTATCTACCCTGTATATTTTAAATAATAAAATTATCAACTTTGCTATTTATTGTCTGATTTGTCTAATATTTGGGTATTTTGTTAACTTAAGCTAGTATATTTGTAAATGACATATTAATCTTATCCGCTCTGTATATAAAATTACAAAATTGGATAAAAATATTAACTTTCATGTTTACAATTTGAGCTAAATAATACTTGTGTCTGTTTTTAACCTAGGTGTAAGTGTGGCATGTGTAAATGGCATATATCAATTATATCTATTTTGTATATTATAAACTGAAAATTATAAAAATGGCCTTAAAAATTAACTTTGGTGATTATTGGCTGATTTGTCTATAATCAGGGTGTGTTGTTAAACTAAGCAAGTGCATCTGTAAATGGCATGTAAAATCATAATTTTTACCTGTTGTTTTACCCTGTAATTTTATAATTTAAATTGTACAGGGTTGATGGGAATAAAAGTTAGCAGTTACACATATTCTAGTCTAGGACAACGACATATCCAAACATTAGACAGATTAAACAATAAACAATAAAAATTTACTCAGTAAACAAGATAAATACATATCATTTACATGTGCACTAGCTTAAGTCAACAACATACTAAAATTATAGACGAAATAGATAATAAACTCCAAAGTTAATTTCTTAAACAAAGTTTTGTAACTTTACTAGTAACCACAATATGCAGCCCTTAATTTATTTCCAAAGGAAACACAAAAATGTAAACAATTGTCGTATCCTCCCAGGGCCGTATTTATCTAAGGGTGCACGGGGCGAGCAACCGGGGCCTCAGGCGTAAAAGGGGGCCTCAGGGCTATAAAAAGGCGCCCCAGGACGAAAACAAAGGACGAAAACGATGATGACAACAATATATTATTATTTTTGTATCTTTTAAGTAGTTAAAATGTGTTCTGATGATTCTTATTTGATTTAAATTTGAATAGCCGAACACAGAAAATACTCAATTTTAATTGACGGACGGTATTTTTTAATTTTTGAATGGCCGCCATTTTGGATTGGATCATGATATCGACCTCCGGTTTGCGGCATTGTGTTTCTTTCAACAAGCCCTTTAATATAAGCATTCACACGATGGGGGTTTACATTTAAAGACTTGGGGCTAATCCCCCAAAATCCAATTTAAGGGGCAGGGGCAGATATGACATATACATCAAGAAGTAGTTTTTTTAGTACTAAAAGTATGCAAAATATAGTTTTGATATCTATCTTACTTTAAAAGATATTAAACCGGTCCGGGACTTTAGGGACACAAGAGTATACAGGGTGAGTCAGACCACCCGTGCACCTATTGTAGCGGGAGAACGGTTTGACATAGAAACGTCAAATAAAATTATTCCCCACTAATTTGCATATGAAGAATTCATTAAAAATATTTTCATCGCGATTCATGTACAGGATGTTCCAGAAATGAAGGTCATGGGTTCGAGTCTCAAATTGTTTTAAGTAAACCTATAGCAAATATTATATCATTTTAAAGGTCTTGTTAAAAAAACATTTTGGTGAAAACAGAACTAAATTATCTCAAGCCGTTTCAAAATGGAGGCCATTTTTGTGAAAATTTTCGATATTTACGGAAACCCCTACATTTTCCATACCACTCAACATTTTTCAGTTATGATTCAAAATGCTTAATCTTTGGTAACTCAGCTTTACTATGATATGTCACATGACAACATGTAGTTTTGACATTGTTAAGTCAAAATGACTGTATAGATGGAATGCAGGCCTAAAGAACAAAGAAAGAGGAATGTCATAATGTACTGAATATATATATATGTTTTATGCTGGTTTTATATTACCAGCATTACTGTACTCTGTGTACCTCTATGCATATTCGCTATGCCTCCCCCTCAGAATAAACTAAGATGTCGAGCGATGTTGACGTGTTTTATTTGTGAAAGCCCTATAAGTCCGACTAGCGTTAGTTCATGGCGCAGTCGGTGAAATAGGTGAAGATATTATTATTAAGTATCTATGAAGTAAAATGAAAACGATCTAAAATGACTGGATGAGAAGAGACGAAGACAGGCAAAGAGGTAAAACCGGTAGTTTTGCAAAGTGTCAATGTCCCGGTACCTCCGCCTGCACAAATTCAATGGACAGGTATGTCTGAGAATTGGAAGTTTTTTAAGCAGGAATTTGAAACCTTTCAAATCGCATCTAAAGTAAAACTAGAAAGTAATGACTATCAAGTAGCTCTTATTCTCAGCTTAGTTGGTGATAGGCTCTTAAAATCTACAACAATTTTGTGTTTGATTCTGAAGCTGACAAGAATAAACTTGAAATCGTGTTGAAAAAGTTTGATAACTACTTCATGCCTGAAAAGAACGTAACTTATGAGAGACATAAATTCTTTCTCAGAGAGCAAAAGCCAGATGAAAAAATAGATAGTTATGTAACTGAGCTTAGGGATCTTAGCTCAACTTGTGACTTTGGTGATTTAACAGACAGTTTGATTCGAGACCGTGTCATCTTAGGTATAAAAGATCTTGCCATAAAAGATCGTCTTTTAAGGACCAAAGACTTGGACCTTTCTAAAGCCTTAGACATTTGCAGGACAGCTGAAATAACCAAGACACAGCTGATTGAAGGTATTTGCAGTTCCAGTGGGGTAAGTTCAAAAGTAGAATTGGACCACATACGCAAGGACAGAAAAAGTGTGCCGCAGCACCAATTTTCAAACTCCGCTCAGCGAAAACCTTCACAGTTTTTCAATAAATCAAACAGGCCTACTTCTAATAAGCCTAATCCAGTTCAGCATGGTAGGTCTGCAAAACCTAAGGGTAAAAGTGCATGTAATCGTTGTGGTTATTTGCATAAAAATGATCATTGTCCAGCTCGAGGCAAAACTTGTATGAAATGCCATAACCTAAATCATTTTGCTAGTCAGTGTAATTCTAGACAGTCTGTAGCCTGTCTTGAAAAAACAGGCAACATGAGTAGTGACCTAACAGAAGAAGAAGTTCTGTTTTTAGGTAGTGTTGAGTCGCAGTTGGTCGACAGTAAAGACTGGGCAATTCGTTTGCTTATTAATAATTATTTGCCAGTGACATTCAAAATCGATAGCGGCGCACAAGCCAATGTAATCAATACTGACACTTATAATCTACTAGAAATTGACAGGAATAATCTTGTCAAGACTACTACCAGGTTAACTTCATATTCTGGTCAACACCTAGATGTCCTTGGTAAATGTACCTTGCAAGTTGCAGTTAAAGAAGATGAGCCTAACCACAGGCTAGACTTTTATGTTGTTAGAACAAATTCACCTTGTATCCTTGGTTTAAGTTCCAGTGTTGCTCTTAATCTTATTCAGAAGCTGCCAGTAAACGAATTCAAAAGTGACAATCTGTTGGTCAGGTTCAGTGACCTTTTTACAGGTGTAGGGTGTATAAAGGGTAAGCATGATATACACATCAAGCCAGACGCCAAGCCAGTGGTACATTCACCTCGTAAAGTACCTTTTGCACTAAATCCTAAATTAAAACTTAAGTTAAATGAGTTAGAAAAACTTGGCATTGTAAAAAATGTAGAATGAAATCTCCGATTGGGTGAATTCACTTGTTATTGTCAGTAAAAAAGACGGAGACATAAGGCTATGTATAGATCCTAAGGATCTAAATGAAGTAATTGTTAGACAGCCTTTTCACATTCCCACCTTTGATGACATTTTCAGTATACTTTCAGGTGCAAATGTTTTTAGCACCCTTGATACAAAAAATGGTTTTTATCATGTAAGTTTAACAGAAAAGAGTTCTAAACTTTGTACCTTTAACACGCCATTTGGGCGTTATCGCTTTCTTAGACTCCCTTATGGGCTAAGCTCGAGCAGCGAAATTTTCCAAGAGAAAATGTCGCACCTTTTAGAAGACTTAGAAGGAGTCTCGGTGTACATTGGTGACATAGTTTGTTGGGGTAAGGACCAAGCCGAGCACGATGCTAGACTTGAAAATTTGTTACTTAGGTTAAGATCTGAGAATGTAAAACTTAACGAAGCTAAATGTAGAATCTCAATTGGTGAGCTGAAGTATTTAGGTCATAGAATTTCTGGTAAGGGCCTAACCCCAGACGATAGTAAAATAAAAGCAATCAGTGAAATGGAAGTCCCTCAGGACAAAAAATCCCTTGAAAGATTTTTAGGCTTGGTAAACTATATTGGTAGGTTTGTAAAAAACTTGTCTCAACATACTGCACCTTTGCGTGAGTTGTTAAAAAAGAATATTGAGTTCTGTTGGTCTAGTATACATGATAAAGCCTTTTGTAACTTAAAGCAGCAGTTAGTTAAGCCTCCTGTCTTGCAATTTTTTGATTCTGAGAAACCAGTTGTTTTGTCGGTTGTTAGTAGCAAAGACGGCCTGGGTGCCGTACTGTTACAGAATTGTTTGCCTGTAGCTTATGCTAGTAAGTCGCTCAATGACACTCAAAAGCATTACTCTCAAATAGAGAAGGAACTCCTTGCTGTACTATACGGTTGTGAACGCTTTCATCAGTATGTGTTTGGTTTGCAATCTTTTACTGTAGAAACTGATCACAAGCCTTTGATAAGTATTGTAAAAAGAATTTTGAGTTGTGTCTACCTCGCCTACAAAGAATGTTATTAAGATTGCAGCGGTACAATTTTAGGTTAGTGTTCAAGCGAGGTAAAGAACTTCATATTGCCGATACTTTATCAAGAGCTTGTTCAAACAGTTCTGATGACCTCTAAATCTTATTACAGATGATATTGAAGCTCAGATATGTGCCATAGTTAGTAATCTTAGTGTTACTGATGAACAATTGTCTAAACCAGTGTTTCTCAACCGGTGGTACGCGTACCACTGGTGGTACGCGAAGGCCTTTCAGGTGGTACTTAAGAGATTGAAGAAGTAATATAAAATAAAATACTAGATTTACGAACGAACGCTGTCCCGTCGAACAGTAAAGTCGCACTTAATGCCTTAACTTTATTGACATTTTCAGTATCTATTTTGGTCATAAAATGTTAATTTCGTTAACCTTTCATTTTAAGAGTAATTATTTTTACAAATCATATTGGCATTAAAAATTTTCTTTCCATTAAAAAATACTACAGTGTTGATTCGGTGGTATTACTATATTTGTTAGTTGAACGATTTACTAACCAAACGTATTTTCTATTTTGAACGCACAGTCTAGTTATGTCGTTTTGTTGTATACATTTTTGTAACATGCTTCAAGATAAGATTATTGGTGAAAATACAGTTTACTTTGAATAACTCTGAATTGTTTATTTATGTTAATTTTTCAATGTAAAATATGAGAAATACGTGCAGTTTCAAATAACAGACAGAAATTGTTTCCCTGTGTACCTTGACATTTTTTCATATCAACGAAATTCAGGTTCAAATTCATACGGTTTGTTCGCCAAAATGACTAAAAGTTATTGACTATTGAGCATAGCCTGAGGTGAACATATAATTTGTCAAAATGTCCTTGTAATCAAAATACGATCTATAAATGTACATTGACAAGGAAAATAAAATAAATGTAGATGGCAAAAACAAAACCGCCAAAAGGTAACTAAAAACATTCATTGTTGGAGAGGATCCCTCAGGGGTAGGAGAAGGGGGGTCCTAGCGATGGTACGCCAAAATATTGAGATTCTGGTATGTGGTACGCGAGCACCAAAAGGTTGGGAAACACTGGTCTAAACTATCACAACTCACTGATTCTGATGAGGAACTTAAATTGTTAAGGCAGTATATTCTCAAAGGTTGGCCTATGCATAGAAAACAAATTCCCGAAAGGATTAGGCATTATTGGAGTTTTAAAGATGAGTTGTCTCTCTGTAAGAATTTAGTTTTAAGAGGTACAGCTATTGTAATTCCCAAATGTATGAGACAAGAAATGTTGACTAGGCTACATTACACACACTGTGGTGTAAACAAAACCTTTTTAAGGGCTAAAGGAATAATTTTTTGGCCTGGTATGTATTCTCAAATTGAAAATATGGTTCTTTCCTGTGAAACCTGTATTTTGAACTCTAACAGCAATTGTAAGGAACCTCTGCAACCACACTCAGTCCCTTTCCTTCCTTGGGAAAAGATAGGCATTGATTTTTTAGACATTAAGGGACAGGCATACATGATTGTTATAGATTATTATTCTAAGTTCACTGAAGTGTTCTCCCTACCAAACATGAAGTCAGTCACAGTGATTAGTAAGTTAAAATCAATCTTTAGTAGGCATGGGATTCCCAGAATTGTATTTTCAGATGGTGGAACGCCATTCACGGCTAGTATTTTTCAAGAGTTTTCTAAAACTTGGGGTTTCAGTCACAAAACTTCTAGTCCATTATTTGCACAAGGTAATGGTACCTATGGTAGAGCGAGCAGTTCAGACCTTAAAAAAAATGTTGATCAAAGCTGTTCATGATAAGAAGGATTTGTATTTAACTATGTTAGAATATAGAAATACTCCGATTTCTGAAAAGATTCCTTCACCAAGTGAAATTTTATACAGTCGTAAGCTCAGAGGTATTTTACCTTGTACTCAAAATGTTCTGTACCGAATGTTCTGAGAATGTTAGGGATGATCTTGTAAATAGACAACATGTTCAAAAGTACTATTTTGATAGAACAGCTAGGCCATTGAGAAAGCTGGCGTCAGGAGAAAATGTTCTAATGAAACTAAAAGATAACAAGTGGGTAAAATGCACTGTTGTAGGCTATAATCTTGATGGAAGTTATCGTTCGTATATCCTTAAAAGTTTAGATTCAGACAAAGTTTATGTACGGACAGATTTCACATTAAACCTTTGTCTCCACAGCCTAGTTGTAGTTATGACCATAATGTGAGGTTAAATTCATCATATGTAAAACCTGCTGTGTTTCAAGACATTGAAAATCTGGATGGTAACAGTACTAAGCCTAGTCCAACCAAACAATTCAGTCCTTCCAAATCATGTAGTCCCACAAAAACACATAGTCCTATGAGTTTAGCAAATCCTACTAAACCTCCGAGTCCTAGGAGTAGGAGACAGCCTAGTCCTGTTAGTCGTGTTAAACCTAAACCCAATCAAACCAGCCTTATAGATGTTGACTTAAGAACAAGATCAGGAAGAATTGTGAAACCTCCTGCAAAACTTAATTTGTAATTCAATGAGGATTGATTTTATTTTGTAATTTTGATAAATTTTCTAATTTTGTGTTTATTAAAAAAAAATCTTTTAAGTGTTTAAGTAGGCTATTTCATATAATCTTTGAAATGTTCAAGTAGGCTATTACACAGTAGTGTAATGATTTGAAAGTAATGTTTATTTCTTTGTGCCATTTAATTTCTTATTATAGTTCAAATAATCTACAAAAAGTAAAATGCTTGACATCAATTTGATTAGGCCCTAAGTATGATTTCATTTGTTTGAATCTGACAACTTTATACTGTATCATAATGTAATTTGATTTGTTTAGACTAAGTGTCAAATTTTATTTTTCTTTTAAAGGAAGGGAGATGTCATAATGTACTGAATATATATATATATATATATATATATATATATGTTTTATGCTGGTTTTATATTACCAGCATTACTGTACTCTGTGTACCTCTATGCATATTCGCTATGCCTCCCCCTCGAATAAACTAAGATGTCGAGCGATGTTGACGTGTTTTATTTGTGAAAGCCCTATAAGTCCGACTAGCGTTAGTTCAAGGAAAGAAGTGTGTGCTTAGTTAACTGGTGTGATGTAGGCTAATTGGAAGTGATGGGTATGAAGTGGATGTAAAGAGATATTTACCAATTAATGACTTTCTACTCCCTCTATATTTATGAAACATTAATATTTTGTAAAAAATAATTTGGAAAAGTTCAAGAAATATTACCAACAACAAGATATCAGCAACTTCAATTTAAGACAGCCATACATATTCCCTTCAACTTATCACCGAACACCGAACTCTATTTTATGGAAAATATAGCATGTCAGATGGCGCAAGATTTTATAACACATTACCAAACTAAACAAAAAATTAAACGCAAGACACTTCAAAACTACATTAAAATCAGTACTTACAGATGAACCAATATACTCTATAGAAGATTTTTTTATGAAGACTACAAATACATTTTTGTATTAATTAGCAATATAACCAGCCTTTGTAATGTCCATGCATTTTTTTAAATTGTAAAGACAATAAATTTTATATTATATTATTATGCATCTGTTGAGACATTACTTTGCTTGAGTGTGATGTGATGGGTATGAAGTGGATGCATTTGTTGTGTAAAGTATTATCTCACCTGTGTGTGATGTGATGCTGAAGTGGATGTGTCTGTTGTATGGGGCATTACCTTGCCTGTGTGTCATGTGATGGATACGAAGTGGATGCGTCTGTTGTGTGGGGCATTACCTTCTTGTTTTTGGTAGGAGGTGGAATGCATTTACGCACACTGAGGGGCTTGTTGTCCCCTCAGTAGTGTCGGACTCCCACGAGCTCGATGTCCCGTGAACTACCGACTAAACCACCCACCTCGTAACCGAGGACACTAGCCTGGAACTGTTTCACACATTACTTCGGGCTAGGCCTTTGATATTCTACCACTAGGGCAACCTCCGTGGGGAAAAGCTGAGGATTAAGGCCGATCGAGGTCAACCTTTTTCGCCCAAAGAACCCATACAGCACACTTAGTTTCAGTCACATGTCATACAGCTAATGATGTTACCGTGTTGCAACATTCTAGTTGTAACGTTTATACCACCATTCTGCAAGGTAAATAACTCAGTGTTTCAACTGCAACCAAAGTGACGTTACTGCTATGTCACTTTGACACCTTCCTTACAATTGCAACCACAATAACGTTGCTGCGGTGCAGCTTTGACGCGTGCCTCATGGCGACCAATAACACGGTCAAAATTCCTAACCTCCTCGATCACGACGGACACCAAGAAATGGTGATCTTACACTAGTTGGATTTAATTTTGGTTCTCTTCCAACGCAAACGAAGGTAGACAAATTTATTTTTGGTTTTGTTGCTTTCGTTTAGCTAAAACTAAAAAATAAGTTTATTATTTTTGTTCGGGCTACCCAATTAGATTTAATTTCAATTACATTTAGGTATAGGCTCAGATCTTGGGCCCGGGCTAGTTAGGTTAACCGAGTTAGAATTGGCGGTAGTTGATCATTGTTCTCGTTTACAAAGGAAAATGTAATCAGTATCAGTGTGATTAGTTCGAAGCATAAGTTAATGATATTGATGAATGCTACATTATGTGATTATGTATTAAAAACTTAACAATCAACTGAAAGCTGAATCCATTGAGGAGATTTTCATAGTTTCTGACAAATGAAAATAAGGTAACTTTGAAATGTCAATAGTTTCATAAACATTTCACAGTCATTTCAGTAATGTTTCAGAAAGATTACAACAAACATGTCCAGTTATATTACTTTGTTATATCTTTGAAACCTTACTAAATAATGTTTCATTCGAGGACATAACATAGTTTCAGACAGGTGAAAATAACGTGACTTTTGATGTTTCGAAGTTACAGTGTCATATTTCTGCAATATTTCTGAAACTATTGTGTGCTGTATGGGAATGACCTGGATGTAGTGCTGGACACAATTCCAGTTGCCCTCTCCCTGGAGCATAGCTCCGACGATGTTGTTTGGGCTGACGACCACGCCGATCTCAGATGAAAGCGAGGCTCGGCGGACGTGCCAACGGTCGCTCTGAAAGAAGGTGTGCTCGGACGTGTCTGTGATGCCGGGGCAATACAGACAGTCCGGGCTGGCGACTTTACCCATCCAGTGCAGATCGGCTTGGAAGTTCCCGTGCCCAGAAAGAAACTGGGTCATGTAGTAATCGACCTCGCCGTGCTGCCGTTGCACCCATGGTCGGACAGAAGGTATGAGTTGGAAGGTCCAACGTCCCCTCGGCTCGGCTTCCCAGTCGCGCTGCCAGGAGTCAAAGCTGCGATCGCGCTCTTCCCTGGCAGCTGCTTCCCGGCCCACTTCAGGCCTTCTCCGGTAAATCGCCTGCCTCTCCCTCGCGAGGAAGAGGACCGGGGATGACTCCGGCGATCCCCATCACAGCAGGCTCGGAGACTGTGTGGTAGGCTGAAGCGACCCGCAGAGCTCCTCGGCGCTGGACTCGGGCAAACCGGTCTCGGAAGACTCGCTTCTCGAGTGTGTGAGCCCATACCTCCGCCCCGTACAGCAAGACTGATTGGACGGCAGTCATGAGCAGGCGGCGCTTGCAGGAGCGAGGACCGCCGACATTGGGCATAAGCCTACCCAGGGCAGCGACACCCTTAGCGGCTTTGTTGGCGACACACTGGATCTGCTCGCCGAAAGACAGTCAGCTGTCGACCATGACTCCCAGGTACTTTGCAGCAGGCTTAGTCTCGAGTGTGACGTCACCTATCTGCACCGGGAACATGGTGTTTATCCTCTTTTTGGTGAGGACGACGATCTCCGTCTTACTGATAGCCAGGGACAAGCCGTGATCTCACATCCACCCGTTGACCTTGGCCATTACTACGTTGAGCCTCAGTTTTGCCTGCTCGACGTTCCTCGCAGCGATCAAGGCAGCGACGTCGTCAGCATAGCCAACGAGGTGGGTCTCATCGGGCATGTCTAGCCTGTGTGTGATGTGATGGATATGAAGTGGATGTGTCTGTTGTGTGGGGCATTACCTTGCCTATGTGTGTTATGATGGGTATGAAGTGGATGCGTCTGTTGTGCGGGGCATTACCTTGCGCGAGTGTGATGTGATGGGTATGAAGTGGATGCGTCTGTGTATATTCCTGATGCAGTCTAGGTGTACAGTCGCCACGGGTCGGGCTCCGACTCTCAGCTCCAGGTAGAGACAGACGGTGATGTCGTGCGGAGTGTCCGTCCGAACGTTGTAGATCACCAGACATGCTTCGGCCAGCGACAAGTGCAGCCACCTGCAGAACGGCACTGGTCTGATCACTAGAACAGAGATTACAGGTGCTGCTAATATAATTAAGTTATTGTAAGCACCAAGAACAATTTATGGGTATAATTTGTGTGCCTGAAATTTAGTTATGTCTTCAGGCTTGACTTTCAGACAGAATTGGACTTTAATAAAAACAATGTTCTATTAATGTAAGCAGGGCCGGATTTACGATTTTGCCGCCCATGGGCCCAAAGCATTTTGCCGCCCCCCTCCCGAACGTGACAATCTGCCAGACCTTATCATAGGCGTAATTTGCGGGGGACGGCACTTGCTCCGCCCAATAATTTGGGATTATAATTTACTGGCTAAACCTGATTTTCTTACATTAAAACACATCAGTATTTGTGTTTGTGTATATGTCTGCTGATGCCAGCTGGCGAAAGGCCTCACAAAATAAAATTATACAAATATTGTGGTGTTTTTCAATGTTAAAATTTCATAATATCCAATATTAACAATTAACTAACAAGACGGAAAATTTTATTTAATTTGTGGCCTAAAAATCTCTTGGTCGCATTGCCGCGGTCTGAAATTCTCTCGGTTGTTTCGCTGCGATAATTTCTCGGCCAGTTCGAAACTACCAAAGCCTAAATATCGCCTTCTTTTTATCTCGGCCGATTCGTAGTCCAGAGTCTCTCTGTTAGGCCTAGCTTCTTCTCTATAGGAAAACTTGGCTAAAAGTCGGGAAAAACGGGAATGTCGATATTTGAGTTAAAACTAAACGAAATATAGCCGTTTTCATCATTATCGTCATCGTGGCCGGCAAATCTCTCGATCTAATCACAAAAAACAAACTTTTCTGTAATGTATGTATTGTGGCCGGAAATCAGTCGTTTACATCGCGGCTGGAAAATCTCGTTTTGCGGCCATGTTGGCCCCAAAAAAACGGTCGTCTTAACAGCAGTTGGCATGCATGTATCTTGGTCGTTTCGTGGCCGACAATCGCTCTTTTACAACCGCTCTTTTAAAGGACCCGTTATGACTGATTTCATTGATCGTGCATATTTTTGAAATAGTCCGGAGATGTAAGGAAAAGTCGTAAAAACAGCATTTGTGAAATCTGGTAAACAACCTGCATGGGTTTTGCAGTGACTAGCAATAACAGCTCACGTTTAGGTTGTGTCGTGGCCTGCGAACATGGTTAGTTTCAAAAAGCTAGTCGTATGTTGGCCGTTCAATCGGTCGGTTCTATAGCGGTCGTCAAACCAGTTAAGTTGTATTGCATGTGAAAAATCTCGATCGTATTTGGAGACAAATTCCTGGATTATTTGCATCCGACGAATCTTCGTTGTATCACAATACCCCCGTTGCAGCAGACCTGCATACTCAGCGAATTTCAAATGCAAAACAACATATTTCAATCCAATATAGCGAGATTTGACATGTTTTGGTAAGCTCCATAAGAATAACATGGGGAATGAATATGCAGGTTTGCTGCTACAGGTATATTAAAAATGGGTTGTTTTAATTCAATATTTTGTAGATCTGAACTGGAAGAAGCTATTTACCAAGTTTTATCGAGATATGTTGAGAAATAACCGAGATATAGAATTTTACTTATTTCCCATAAGGTTAACATTGGGACAACGTACTGTGTTTACCACTTTTAATATCTCGGTAACCAATGAACATAGAGCATTGATTCAAGATACTAAATTGTTTGTTTTTTTGAGCTCAATTCAATGGTGCCAACAAAAATCCGATACATTTTATTTTTCTATGTAAAAAACTCAAAAAACCCATTTTTGGGGGGGTTTATCCCCCTTTACCCCCCCTTCCGGTGGTCCGATCGGGCTGGTTCACGAACTCGTCCAATTGATTACCACTTTACATGTCCGTACCAAATTTGATAAAGATCGGACCATTTTTGCGGCCGCTATCGTGCTAACAGACACACACACACACACACATATATATATATATATATATATATATATATATATATATATATATATATATATATATATATATATATATATATATAAATTCAAACGAATGGTGTTTTTTGCTTCTGGGGGTTGCAAAACGAAAAGTTATCATGGTCTGGGGCTTAGGTCTTACCATGAGACCTACGGTAATAGCTTCTTTCCTATAGGGGAAATTCGCTAAAACAAAACAAATCTTTAGGAATTTTAGCGATCGGCGAAATTCCCTCGGCAATAAAATCTAACGGTTGTATCGTAGTCGGTAATCTCGGTTGTATCATAGTTGACGTACTCGCATCTCTTGGTGGTATCGCAACCGCGTTAAACCTCTTAGGCCTGATTTCAAAACTCTCGGATGATTCGCGGCCGTAATTTTTTCGCATGTATTTTTTACAAATAAGAAACATATCGCCCTCTCCGCCCCTCCTTCTTATGATCCGATTCCACCATTACCCCGAATAATGAATGACTCAACACCAGCAACCGCGCCCAGGCAAAAAAAAGCTTTGGCACCTCACTCGCCTTAAGTAAATCAACTGCCGCCCTTCCGCATAGTATTACGCATAACGCAAAATTATAGTGTAGTCTGATATTAAAAAAAATTATCTAATGTACAAAAAAACTTCTCTCCGGACTTTTTATAGTTTAACTAGTGTATGAATCTGAGAGAAAACAAAAACATTGCAAAAACGTTCTAAATTATTTTAGTAAATTTTTAATTGGCCTTCAAAATTTGCCGCCCCTAGAAATTTGCCGCCCTGGGCCCGGGTACATGTGGCCCATGCCTAAATCTGGCCCTGAATGTAAGGATTTTTTTCAAAGTAATATCCTTATAGAAGTACAATTTTATTACCAATCATGTAATTATTTTCTTTTATTCCTCCATACCTTTTACTCCCCCCCGAAAAAATCTCCACCCCAAAATCGTTACCAATGGTGCAACTTGCACCATCAGTCCCCCCGTGGGCAGCCCTCATTGCACTAATTTTATTACTTATTTAATTAGGATTATTTTTGAATAAATTAGATTTAGTGTGATTGTGAGTTTTACATTTGAACCAAACTCAACCAGAACTTGACAAATTAAGGAGGGCGGATGAGGGTGTACACATGTTACAAGTTAATATTTCAAATGGTCTAAACATTTTGTAAAACATGTAAAAATCACTTACATACCATCAAATGAAAATCAAATGGAACCATCAAGATAATGTCCCGCACAACAGACACATCCCCCATACCCATACCCATCACATCATTTCCGTGGGCATGGAAATGACCCACCCAACGGACACATTTATTTCATATCCATCACATCACACACAGGCAAGGTAATGCTCCACACAACAGACAGATCCACTTTATATCCATCACATCACACATAGGCAAGGTAATGGCCCACACAACAGTCAGATCCACTTTATATCCATCACATCACACACAGGCAAGGTAATGGCCCACACAACAGACACATCCATTTCATATCCATCACATCATACACAGGAAAGGTAATGCCCCACACAACAGACGCATTCACTTCTTATCCATCACATCACACACAGGCAATGCAATGCCCCACACAACAGACGCAACCACTTCATATCCATCACATCATACACAGGCGAGGTAATGAATGCCCCACACAACAGACGCATCCACTTTATATCCATCACATTACACAAAGGCAAGGTAATGCCCCACACAACAGACACATCCACTTCATATCCATCACATCACACACAGGCAATGCAATGCCCCACATAACAAACGCATCCACTTCACATCACATCACACAAAGGCGATGAGGTAATACTTTACACAATATTGACTCATTCACTTCATACCCATCACATCACACCAGGTAACTATGCACACTCCTCTTTCCTCTTTCTTTTTTCTTTAGGTCCGTATTACATCTACATATATAGGCCTAAATGTATAATTACGTAAGGGAAATTTTTGCTCCAATATTGTGAGCTTTTGGCAAGTCGCAGGATGGAAGAGGGCTCAAATTGAGATAGACCTTAATTTTGATGATAGATTTTGTTTGTTTTAACTGGCTGAAAAACCTGAAATAGTTTCGGACAGCCAAATCTGGCTTCTCTGTGTAAATTAAACCTACCTGAAATTGGAAAAACAGCAATGTGTCGCTGATTGAAAGAGAAGCTCAGAACAATATTTAAACTGCCCGGTAGACTCTGGATGTTAAAACATCCTGAAACAGCACTATGGTTAGAGAATAATTTACTTTTTAAATGCGTTAGAAAAGGTAGAGTAGGAGTCACCTAAGTTGGCCAAAACGAAAGTAAACAAACTATTATCTTCTTACGAACTTAAGCATAAAATCCAGCTGTGCTGAAAACATAGCTAACGAACATCTGTTTAGTATGGCAGTTGCAGTAAAGAAAAAATTCTGATGCAATATTGCAACTGGAAGTTCTCTTGCGCAACTTAAAATATTACTGATGGGCTTTTCAAATTAAGTATGTATTATCACGGAGAGGGTGTGTTATGGATGCGGCATGACCGATAGTCTTAGATTTTCTTATTTAATAATATGTATAAAGACAAATAGGCGAGTTTATGAATAGTCATTACTACTTGCTGCAAGTCAGCATCTGACAAGAAAGATTTTTTCATATTGCGTTCAAAGCTTGTCAAAATTGGTCCAGGAAAAAATAAACAAGCAGCAAAACAAACTAAAATAAATGTCAATCAAGAAATAGAATAAAATTAAACTTTCCCGCTATGTAAAAAGGGTGAATCAAAATAGAAAATTCTAAAAATAAGTGATATTTTAAACATTCTATAACCTATAAGATTGCCTCGAATGACAACTAAACAATATTGTAAACAAACGCAACGTGGCGATTTGACAGTTCGGAGAAAATGTAAACAACAACCATGTGTAACCAACAATGTTTTCAATGTGACTTGTATAAAAATTTTTGATGAGATGATTAGTACATGCTGTGGCCAACTTAGGTGAATCCTACTCTACATTCATAAATCATCCTGGTTAAAAACAGAACAAAATATTCAAGAAAGTCTACTTTGGTTTATTTAAAAATTTATTTTTAAGACCTTTTATAAACAACAGTAAAAGTGAGGGACCATGGATGGAAAAACATCAACTTGAGCTTTCATGTTTGAGTCATGTTTAAAAATTCTCCAGAACAACTAAAGTGAGATTCGGTATATTAAATTATTACACTATCCGTCAAAAACACTTTTATACGGTAATATTTTTTTCTTACGACATGGATTTAAAAAAGGCCTTGATTACTAGCTAGTTAGTATCTTGATGCTAGTTAGCTACTACTAACTTATTTGATGCTTTTTATACTAGCTTGATTTTAAATCTAAATATTCCTAGCATAAATAATATATGAATTTAATTATGATTACTCAATACAAAATGTCAATTAGAATAGTTTGTTAAAAAAACTGCCGTAAAAATTCCAGAACAAAATTATTAGGGTCTGAGGTTACCGAGAGCCTTCCAGCGTCGGATGAAGGACAGGTTGATGCAGCAGCTACAGCGATACCTGCGGCAAGAGCAGAGTTGGTGTCGAGCCCTCGGCCTCTGGGGGGACACGGGGCAGGCGGTGACCACTGGCGGCTTGTCATAGTCAGGTGTAACAACTGCAATGTCTGCGGGAATATGTGAAGTCAAAACCAGGAGTGCATAAGAGAGGATAAAAAAGGTATTTTTAATTTCTTTAGTACCTAAAATCTCTACCAGAATGTGCAAATATTTCTAACATATAAAACCATTTTTTGGCTTCAAAATGTAGCATTGCCTGGACTATATTTTTTCTTTATAATCACTTAAAAAAAATATTCATCTGCCAAGATGCAATGCTCCTCTGTGAAGGCGACGCTGCCACACTGTTAAATAGATAATTAAAAAATCAGTTTTTGTGTGGTCAAAACATATTACAGTTGTATGTAAGATAATGGAAATATTATAGTTTAAATTCCTTAACACCACTGTCCACATTTTGTTGAGACATTTCTTCTCAAAGTATTTTTTTTTTGTAAAATTTTGTGCATTACAACTTTTGCCTGAGTGTTTTAATTGTTTGAGTTATACATTAACAGTAATATTTTTATTTAGCAATCTCTCAATGTCAACCCTAATTGAACCATAGTGCCTTTACTCAGTGAAATATTTTGTTTCCAATGAATCAACTCCTCAAAATTATTAAGCTTCATTTTATGAGCATAATTTGTCAAATGGCATCATGGTTTATACACTGACGATGCATATTTGAAAATCTCAGCACCTACACAGTAAAAGAGGTTGAAAATATTGCAAATTCAGATTTCATCAGGCTTATATGCTATAGCGAGACTAAAACATTTATGTGATCAGGAAACACTCAATAGTTATTTGTGCATCTAGGGACTAAAGTACTTTAGTCCCGTGATGCACACAAAATTTTTCCTCCACCTACACCATTAACAATAACTAGGTATAACACTGTAACTTTACCTTCAGATGATCCTTTGCTTCAACAAACTGCATAACAATCACATAGCCTATATAAATGAATAATGCAAGGTACTTAGGCTTTAATTTTAACAATTTTATTCACACTCTCCTTTAAAAATACTCTAGGCCTTTCTTAAAAATACTTAGGTTCACAAATATGCAGGAATATAGCCTAAACTACAGCAAACTCAAAATGGATACGCTGTCCTGTAGGCAACGGAAACGGACGCTCGGATGCTGTGACACTCTCTTCAACATAGAGAAACAAATTAATACACCCGTTGCAGCAGACCTGCATACTCAGCGAATTTCAAATGCAAAAGAACATAATTCGATGCAACATAGCGAAATTTGACATGTTTTTGTAATCTCCATAAGAATAACATGGGGAATGAGTATGCAGGTTTGCTGCAACAGGTATGTTAAAACTGGTTGGTTTTAATTCATTATTTAATAGATTTAATAGTTTTATCAAGAAATGTTAAAAGATAAGGAAGATATAGAATTTTTTTTATTTCCCATAAGGATAACATGGGGAATGATTATGCAGGTTTGCTGCCACAAAAATGGAAATTTCGGGGGTTTTAGACTAAAATACATTAGACCTCATCTAGATGAAGCCACAAACCAAGTTTTATTAAGGTTTGTTGAGAAATAAGCAAGATATAGAATTTTACTTATTCCCCATAAGGTTAACATAGGGACAACGTACTGTGTATACCACTTTCAATATCTCGGTAACCAATGGAGATAGAGCAATGATTCAAGATACTAAATTGTTTGTTTTTTGAGCTGAATTCAATGGTGCCAACACAAATTTGATTAATTTTATATTTCTATGTAAAAAACTCAAAAACCCCATTTTGGGGGGGTTTATCCCCCATTACCCCCCCTTCCGATGGTCCGATCGGGCTGGTTTACAAACTCGTCCAATTGATTACCACTTTACATGTCTGTACCAAATTTCATTAAGATCGGACCATATTTACGGCCGCTATCGTGCTTACAGACACACACACACACACACACATATATATATATATATATATATACAAATTCGAACGAATGGTGTTTTTTGCTTCTGGTGGCCCCAAAACGAAAAGTTATCACGGTCTTGGGCTTAGGTCTTACCATGAGACCTACGGTAATAGCTTCTTTCCTGTAGGGGAAATTCGCTAAAATCGACAGTGTTGCCATATTTTCTCACTGTCTACCGCGGCGTTGCAGTATTTCTTCCCATGTATTTCTTATGAGATTACTTTTAGTCCCATGGGACTAAAAGTAAGTAAGTAAATCCCATGGAGTAAAAACTAGTACTTTAGTATTCTATTCCAGGGACTAAAAGACGACTATAGATAGTAGGTGGAGGAAAAGTAATTTATTTCTCATACATATATTCGGTAATTGCTTTTGGTATTTCTCTGTATGGATCAACCTTAGACCAAAATTTAAAATCAATCTTGAATAGCAAAAAAGGCTATCAGGACAATTTTAAATCTAGACCCCAGAGCTTCAGTAAAAGTTCATTTTAAATCCCTCAATATCATGACCGTGTATGGTATGTATGTTTTTGAAACTGTTTTGTTTGTCAAAAATAATTTGGATCAAATTAAGGTAACAGGGCATACTGGGCATACTCACGCATATAACACCAGAAGTAGGGGGGAACTAGAAATGAGCCCACAAAGGCTGAATTTATTTCGTAAAAAACCTAAATTTGCAGGATCAAATTTTTACAACAAAGTCCCGGAAGAAATTAAATCTGATCAAAACTTCAATCCATTAAAAAACTAAAAAAGTACCTCATAAACAAAGCTCTGCACACTTTTGTTTAAACTTTTCAATTAAAACTTTACTTTTAGTTAAAACAAATTATTAGGTACTAGTAGCCTGCATCACTTTGTGACTTTAAATAACATAAAATAAAATAAGCTTTGGTTTCATGTTGGTTATTCATGAGGTTCCGAAGCGTAAAAAACCTTTCAATGAGGAAGTGTGTGGATTGTCATGTTTTTTTTTCTAGAGAAATTTATTGTGTTGTAATAAAATTACCAGTGGCTGAACTTCTAATCAAAGCAAACGTTTAAAACTAACCTATAACTTATAGTTAAGATTTGAAACTTCAATATGGATTAGAATTTCCTAACAGAATTTCTGGAGTTCATATATTTCACCTCCTTCTAAATGTCTTTAGCACATAAAAGGCCACATACGTGTAGCACATAAAGTGTAGCACATACGTTTTACACTTTGCTATTTTGACAGAACGTCTTTCATTTTGCATAGTTTTAGGGGGTTAGTTCACGTGGAGCTTCATTGCTTAGGGCATCTTCTTGCCTCTGATTTCAAGGTTTTTTTTCAAAAGTAATGAATCTGTGTGGTATTTCTAGACTACATCAACAAGTCAGTCTATTAGGCCCGTATTATACACGGACACTCAGCGTCCCAAGCGGCTGGGCCGCCGACGTCCTGGAAGTGTCCGGGAAGCTGTTTAGCGGCTCGGACACAGCCGGGACGCTACAGGGACACCACCCCACCACCAAATCACTCAGTCGTTAAATTCTTTCCATAAACAGCGAAGAGATGCTTTTGCTCGTCCTACTTCTGAAAAAAGAAGACGTCAAAGTCGACGACGAATGCGAAGGCATCCTATAATTTCTTTGCGACCAGAAAAGGGATTATACTTTACACTTTCTGATGAGCTGTGCGCTCATCAAGAAAAGTTTTTTAACTACTTTCGGATGTCCGTAACATCATTTAGAGAACTTCTGAAACTTATAGAGGGAGACATTGCTGGAACGAATACCCATTTACAAAGGTGCATTTCACCGTAAGAGAAGCTGGTCATAACTTTAAGGTAAGAGCATAGATATTCAGCTATATTCAGATAAATGCAAATAATAAATGTTCTAACCAAAACTCCTAATTCATGACCAGTTAGGAGTAATGAAGAGTCACATTTATATTTGTATAAGGTTATATAACTTAACTTAATATTAAATTTACCATTGTTTTCTTTAAATGTGGTTTTTACAAGAAGTTTCACAATTGCTTTAATTATTCATTCACACACAGACCTGTGACTATATATCATGACGGCACTCGGAACAATTAAAAGGCTGTAGCTTAACTTAATATTACATTTCCTAGTGTTTTTACAACATATATATATATATATATATATCATGACAGTTATCTACGAACTGAGGTGACTTCTTTATAAAACGACCGCTCTCGGGCGATGCGCTGCTGTCTGTGTCCGGGACACCGTGTGTCCGTGTATAATGACTCGCGGGACGTTCCCATAAGATACAATGTTAATTTTGGCTAGAGACGCTGGCGGCCCAGCTGCCGGGACGCAGATCTGCGTCCCGCGTGTGTCCGGGCTGCGTCTCGCCCTCGGACACAGCCGGGACACACTTCAGACGCAGATCTGCGTCCGAGCCAACTGTGTCCGTGTATAATAGCTCGCGAGACACTCCCACTTGATCAATGCTAAACGAGTGTCCAGGCTGGGACGCTGAGTGTCCGTGTATAATACGGGCCTTATTCAGTTAGATCTTAAATCGGTGAGAAGATGTACAAACCACTCATTGACATGAACTGATCTCTGAATAACATTTATGAAATTGTCATTCGGAGTGAAACAAATTATTCAGCACTCAAAACAGCCAAGAAATTACATTTTTTTACAGGTTACAATTACAGGTTTTTCGTCGCGACAGATGTAAACAAAGGACAGGAATGTCCAGAGGAGGGGGGGTTTTAATCGCTGTTATAGATAACATCAAGGTTAAAAGGCTAATTAATTTGAAAACTATTGGGGAAAATTTATGGGTAAAATTAGAATTTTCGAACAAAAAAACTGTCATTTTAGGTGTTGTTTACTTTCAGCCGAATTCGTCATTGTATCAGTATAATGAATTTTTTGAAAAGTTAGAAAGTTTTAAGATAAATAATGAAAAAATAATTGTTATGGGTGATTTTAATTTGCCTATTTCTGGAATAGATTACAAATTAGAAACTGGTTCTGAGTTTTGTAAGCAGTAATTATTTTTTTTGAAAACATTCAATTTAACAATGAAAAATAATGTTTTGAATAGCAATGGGAAAACTTTAGATTTAGTTATGTCTGATATCAGTGCTTTTAATGTGGAAGAGGAATTGTGTCCCCTAAGTAAAGTAGATAATTATCATCCTCCTCTTTGTATTTCTTTCAAATATTCTACAGTGTTCAATAACAGTAATATTTTGTCAGGGACACCAGTGTTTAATTATAGGAAAGCTGACTTTTTGGGCTTGTATTACTGTTTAAATGAGATGGATTGGAATAATTTATATAAAATGCATGATGTCAATGAGGCAGTTGATTATTTTTACTGTAAAGTATTTGATGTGGTAAGTCAGTGTGTGCCTGTTTCAGTCAAAAGAAAGTCAAAGTACCCTCCTTGGTTTGATAACAATATAATTTTCTTGATAAGGCGTAAAAACATTGTAAGACGTAAATGTTTAAAGTACAATATACCTTCTGATATAAATACTTACAAGGAAATACGAAAAAGAATCAAAGTTAACATTAAAGTCGCTTTTAAAAATTACGTACAGCTTGCTGAGAGTAGGATAAAATCAGATCCTAATACGTTTTGGAATATAATTAATAAGTTAAGAGTGGCTAATAGTAGCCCTTCAGTAATGTGCATGAATGGAGAGGAGGTGGAGGGGGGAGCGCAGATAGCGGACAGTTTTGCCAACTATTTCAGTTCCGTGTATGAACCGTGTCACCTGACCGGTGAGGAGTTGTGTCGCCGGGCGCTCTGTTCTCCGGTGTCGCCGGGTCTGTCCACCATAGCGATAACCGCCGTCACACAGTCAGAGGTCCTTTCTGCGTTGAAAAAATTAAAACCTAAAAGATCTGTAGGACCAGATGGTTTACCCCCATACATATTTAAGGCTTGTGCTGAGTTGTTTATATTTCCCTTATGCTTCATTTTTAATCTTTCTATAAAAAATTCACATTTCCCTGATGTTTGGAAAAAATCAAAGGTTGTCCCTATTTTTAAAAAGGGCCAAAGGTCAGAGATTAGGAATCACAGGCCAGTGTCTATTTTATCAACACCTGCTAAGGTCTTTGAATCAATACTTCACACAATGTTACTCTTTCACGTCAAAAACTACATTAGTCCTCATCAGCACGGATTTTTCCCTGGTCGTTCTATAGTTTCAAACCTTAATTTTTCTGATTATTGCATTTCTTATTTAGACAAAGGTGGTCAAGTTGATGTAGTTTATACGGATTTTGAAAAAGCTTTTGATAAGGTTAATCATCTTTTGCTTCTTTCTAAATTAAATGCTTTAGGGTTTTCAGATCCCCTAATTAAGTTTTTTTCGTCTTACTTGCATAACCGATCTCAATTTGTTTATTACAATGGTTTTTCTTCTTTAGAATTCCACGCAGGATCGGGGGTCCCACAGGGCTCAAATTTGGGTCCCCTGTTTTTCTTAATCTTCATAAATGACATTGTATCATCAATTAGTAATTGTAAGTTCTTGCTTTATGCGGACGATCTAAAAATCTTTACGAATATCGAAGGGGTATCCGATTGTTTAAAACTTCAAGGTGACTTGGATAATTGATTTCATTGGAGCCAAACCAATTTGAAGTTTCATCTAGATAAATGTTTTGTAATGCGTTTTTCTAGGAAGTCTGAAGGTAATCTTGTTAATTTCAACTACAAAATGGGTGACGCATCACTAGAGTCTAAGCATATCATCAAAGATCTAGGTATAATGTTCGATGAAAAGTTCACCTTTGTGGACCATGTTTTATCAACGTGTAGATCTGCTTTTGCAATCTTGGGCTTCATTCGTAGGTCAAGTAACTTCTTAAATAATATTGAGATCATCAAACTTCTTTATTGTTCCTTGGTACGATCACGTTTGGAATTTGGTTCAATTGTTTGGAATCCGTACTATGCTTATTCTTCTGATTTAATTGAGTGTGTTCAAAAACAATTTTTAAGATTTTTATACTTCAAGAAGTTTGGTCACTACACAACAGATATTCCTTACTCTGAACTCTTATCTATGTTTGAGCTCAACTCACTGAGGAAGCGGCGGCGGGTCGCTGTGTTGGTTTACCTGCATCAACTGGTCGGCGGCGCGCTCGACGACGCAGCTCTCTTATCTAAACTTCAGTTCAATGTTCCTCGACATAATTCCCGCTGCCGTCTGATGTTCTCTCCCCTTTACTCTCGAACTAATTTAGGTCTCAATTCTCCGTTAAATGTCATGGGTAGAATTTTTAATTCTTTGCCAATCGAATTAGATATTTTTTGCATGTCTGTTAATAAATTCCGTAATCACGTTTTACAAAATATATCAGATTAATAATTATATGTATGTTATTTATTTTTTATGTTTGTAGAATCTATTTATTGGTTTACTGTTCGTTACTGATTCAATGTTTATTCATTTGAACTACACGTTAATTTAGAATTTAAATTATATTTAATCTATCGATGCATGTATTTATTTAAATGTTTTTTTTATTTGTGAATGCAATTAAGGCATTACAGTGCATGTATTGTGTGACTAAGCATGAAGATATTGAAGATGGACATAAACGATTTTTCCCAGCATGAACTACATTGTTTTTTAACGCTACATTGTAATTGGGTTTTATACCTGTTTTGTAGTGTTTTGTCAATAAATAAATAAATAAATAAATAAATAAATAAATTTCCAAATATATTTGGCTTTTTGTTTTGTATCTTAAGTACATGTTTGGCAAATTATTACCATACAAATATCAAAACATTCTATGAAATTCCTAAATTAAATAGGTGCTTTGGTATTGGTGCATTTAAAAATCAAGATAAAATAGGCATGCTAGTCGTAAACACCTTAATATCCTTTGCATTCCAAGTAAATTAATATAGTAAAGGTTTCATATTTATAATATGTTTCAAGCCTTGATTCATTTTAGATACATCCTTCAACTAATATTGATATTTTAAAATTCCCAACGTTGATATATGCACCAATAGTTTGTTAGAAAGCCCCACCTCAAGAGCACCTCCTAAGTTACACATGTTCCTTTTATGTTCCTTTTTAAATTTTTCATTTTTATGAAAGAAAAATAATGGAAATTAAAATGATAACAGACTAGTCTTGGTTTCAATAGAGTAAATACTCTTCCTTATGAATTAAAACAGATTATTTTCTGTTGTCTTATAAAACCGTTTGCGTTTTGAAAAGTCAAAATCATAATGTAGATGGATAAATATTAACTGACTTTTGCTTGCCCTACATTCTGTGGTATAACCACGTAACTATTTGAAATCCTTACCAACTGTTTTGTTATAAACGAATGAGAGTTGCAAAAAGTTAACAGATTTTACAGCAGATCGCTTTCGCTGAAATTCCAAAGCACTTTCGCTGAAATTCCAAAAGCCTCCTGTATGAAGGCCTTTTATGTGATCTTTACCAAACCAACAAAAGGCACATCTAGAGAATAATAAAATCATACGACACGTACGACACTAGAGAGGGAGCGCGGACGATGGAAGTCACCTCTGGCGCCGCGCAGGGTTCAATACTCGGCCCGGATCTTTGGAATGGCCTATGTTGCCTATGTTGCTTTAATCTGATACCAAATATGTATAGACAAATATATTTTTAGGGGTCGATTTGCTCTGTACAAAAATCCCAGAAATTCTTTTAATAATATAAAGATAGATATGTCTTCATATATATATCATATATTTAATTTCGTAAGACGATGTTTTGCGTCAAAATGTAGGCGTATGGCAAGTCGTAGAAAGATGGTAGAGGGCTCAAATTAAAGGTCTCTATTCCGTGATGTTGGGAAAAATAATTGAATTGCTTGAAATTCACCAGAAAACGAGAAATAACGTAAAATATCTGCCATTCAAAATGCATTTGGTTCTAAAAGACGTCTGCTTTGTTTACATAAAACATGATGCTGATACTTGATTGGAAACCATGTGGTAGGCTAGATATCAATATCAGGTAGATTCAGTTTGCTATGAAGGAATTTTGTATTATAATAAATAAGGATTGTTAGAATTTTGCCTCATTAGGGGTTTTTAGCCCCTTCAAGCCACTGGTATTTTATTATTATTATTATTATTATTAATAATAATAATTATTATTATTAATAATAATTATTATTATTAATAATAATAAAGTGAAAGTGGCATAGAGGAAGATTAGGGAGGTAACAGTACAAAGAGTATAACTTTAATACTGGAGTATTCTGAGCTAGGAAGAGGTATGTAACTATATATATGTATTTAAGCGATAAAAAAAACTGTTGTTATTAGTTTTATAATTGTTATTTTTTGAATAGTTTGTTGCTTCATAATTTATATTTGTTATTTTATATTGGTAATTTATTGTTCGTTAACTCATATATTAATTTATTCTGTAATTTGTGTTTCCCATCGGAAAATTGTAGACCGAGAAAATAGAAAATAGGTCTAGGATGAGCAGAGGGTACAGCTTAAAAACTGGGTTCTGCACCTCCCAGGCTGCCGGATAGTACAGGGGCCCGGGTCAGCCCAGCCAGCTGACCTGGCTGCCCTATCAGCCGGCGAAAATCCTCTTGGCCGTGGCGGTGCCGGTTGGCGACCGGATAGGGCCCTGCTGCGGTCACGGGGGGGCTCTGCCGAGGCCACTGCTCGTCTAGGACCGCCGGTGTTTTGGGGGCGGTCGAACACGGATATAGTTGCTCTGGCGACGGGTCGGTTTTGACAATCACATTGGGGTACTGTTTTGGGGGGTCACAACACGCCCAGTCTTGGGGGCTAATCCAGACATCATGGCAAGTTCAGAAGGAAAAACGTCTCAAAAGGTGCAAGATTCATCCCGGGGTACCCTAACCCCAAAAACGAACCAGAGGGAGCAATTTCCTCGGCTTCCCTCTCAAAGTGGGGACGTCGACGTAGAAGACCCCTTTGGCCGGAAGCCTCGGGTCGCGAGGTCGCCACAAGGCCGAGCGACGCCAACTGCCTCGGTGACAAGAACACCGGTGCTCACCGAGCAAGCACCCGTCAGTGACGTGGACTCGGTGAACACCGACCCGTCCCCCTTCCAGGCGGTAATTTCACTTGCCAGGCAGCAGGAGGAGGAGCACCTTCAAAAGTGCTTCGCCACCCTCGCTGTCATGAAGGCCGCGACTGGCAGACAGAAGAACATCAGCAGGGATGTGCAGGAAGGCATAGTCCAACTGGAGGTCAGCCTTCACCACATCCTTCAGCTGAGGAAGTCTTGGCAGTCGTGCGAGTCCGTGACCGCATCGACGCAGACGACTCCGTCCTTGCGGGTTAAGGCCCAGCCTGCCGGATCGAAGCGGGCAGCCAGCAGCCCCGCCCAGCCGGAGGCAGAGAAAAAGAAGAGGAGCGACGGTTCATTGGAGGACAAGGACTCCGAGAAATGGACCGACGTGGTTAAGAGGAAGGGGAAGAAGAAGAAAGCCCCGCCTCAGCAGCCTGGAAGCCAGCCCGGCCCCCAGGACAACAAGAAGGCGCCGAAGAAGAGGGCACGCAAGACACGGCCAGACGCTCTTCTCATCAAGCCGTCGGAGGGGAAATCCTACGCCGACGTGCTGGGCGAGATTCGCAGCAAAGCGAAGCCCGATGAGAAGGGCGCCGTTATCAAGGCCATGAGGAAGACCCGAGCCGGCGATCTTCTGGTCGAACTTGGGGACTCCTCCGAAAGCAAGTCCGCCTTCAGCGAAGACCTGAAGAACATCTTGGGGGCGAACGCGACTGTCCGCGTTCTCGAGCCCAAGTCGACGCTGGAGGTGAGAGATCTCGACGAGCTGACGACCGAGGCGGAGGTGACCGCAGCCGTTAAATCCGCCATCGGCGACGTCGAGGTGAAGACTTTCGTCTCGAAGGCGAACGCTCGAGGCCAGAAGGTGGCTATCCTCACGCTGGGAGCCAGAGCAGCAGCGGAGCTCCTGGAGAAGGGCCACCTGAAGATCTGGTACGTGAACTGTCGGGTACGCGAGAAGCTCGTGGCCTCCAGATGTTTTAAATGTCTGGGGTTCGGTCACGTCGCTAATCGTTGCCCCGGACCCGATAGAAGCAAGGTCTGCTTCAAGTGCGGCGGCCAGGACCACAAGGCCAGCGCGTGCAGTGCCGCGTTGTCCTGTGTCCTGTGTACAGAAGCCGGCTTGAAGGGCGACCAGGTCAAGCATTCTGCTGGGTCAAGTCGCTGCGGGCAGTACCGACGGGCCATCCAGGAGCTTCGCCAAACACAAAAGAAATGATCACTGTTCTGCAACTTAATATGCAGAGGAGCAGGACAGCAAACGACTTGCTGTTCCAATTCGCCACGGAGCAGGGTGCTGACCTACTGCTTCTCAGTGAGCAGTACCAGAACCGACGCTCCGCGCAGTGGTTCTCGGATCCCTCCGGCACTGCGGCGATTTGGATCTTGGACCTCGGGAAGGTGCCTGTTCTCGATTCCGGATCGGGCAACGGCTTCGTTTGGGTGAGGAGCAGGGGTTTCACTGTCTTCTCCTGTTACCTCACGCCTAACCAACCGATCGCAGACTACCGCCACATGGTCGATTCCATCGAGGATGAGATCATGAACACCTCTGGCGGGGTCATAGTCGGTGGCGATTTTAACGCCAAAGCCGTGGAATGGGGTTCCCCGCGGACCGACACTCGAGGTCGTTACATCCTCGAGTCGGCTGCCAGGTCGGGCCTCTGTATCCTTAACACGGGCGGCATTTCCACCTTTCGCCGTCCGGGGTGCAGAGAGACGATCCCTGACATATCCCTTGCCTCTGAAGGGATTGTCCAGCGGATCTCCGACTGGCGTGTCTGCGAGGAGTATTCCTCTAGCGACCACCAGGGGATCCTCTTCAAGGTCCTTCACGAGGGTGCGCGCTTGCGCGCTGAACCTGCTCCTCTGGCTCGACGCTGGAACACCAGTCGTCTGAGCAAAGACACTTTTAAAGAAGTAATTAAAGACCAGAGCATTGTGAATTTCACAAGTGCCGAAGATCTGGCAGCATCGACGATGCGTCTCATCGCGACCGCGTGTGAGCAGTCGATGCCCGGAGTTTCCCGCCGCCACAGGAAGAAGCCGGTTTACTGGTGGACGCCTGAAATCGCGGAACTCCGGAGGAGATGCCTTGGTCTCCGACGAGCTGCGCAGCGAGCCAGGAACCGCCCTGATGCAAATGCCAGATCGGCTGAGCACAGAGCGGCCCGCCGAGAGCTCCGCGGTGCCATCAACCGGAGTAAAGTCAGGTGCTGGAAGCAGCTGTGTCAGGATATCGACAACGACCCCTGGGGGATGGGCTACAAACTTGTAACCCAGAAGCTAGGGGCTCGCTCACCACCTGCGGTCATGGAACCACAAGCCATGGCCGCCGTCGTCTATACACTGTTTCCCAGCCACCCAGTTCGGCCAGTCAGGGAATTCGGAGAGGTAGGCGCCTTCCCAGTTTTCCGGGAAGAGGAACTCACCGCTGCCGTCCGATCCCTACGACCCAGAAGAGCGCCCGGTCCCGATGGCATTCCGGCGGAGGTGCTCAAGCTCGCTGCGGAGGTGAATCCAAGGCTTCTGCTCGATATGTTCAACGCGTGTCTGGCGGAAGGCGTTTTCTTTTCTTCGTGGAAGGTTGCTCGCCTTGTTCTTATCCCGAAGGCGATGAGCACACCGGGGACCCCTTCTTCTTTCCGACCCCTGTGTATGCTCGACACGGCGGGGAAAGTGCTTGAGAAGCTCCTGCGCATCAGGCTGACCGAGGCCATCGTCTCTGCGGGGGACTTGTCCCCGCAGCAGTACGGCTTCAGATCCGGTCGCTCTACCATCGACGCTATTCAGGAGGTAGTTGAGGCAGTGCGGAGGGCGGAGGACCACAACCATTGGTCGCGCCGCGTGGTCCTTCTCGTCACGCTCGACGTGAAGAACGCTTTTAACTCCGCCAGGTGGAGCGATATGCTATGGGCGCTTGAGCATACGTTCCAAGTTCCCTCCTACCTCCTGCGTATGATAGAAGCGTATTTGTCAGACCGCGTTCTGTTGTACGACACGACCGAAGGTCAGCGGCGCATTCCCATCACTTCCGGGGCTGCGCAGGGGTCCATTCTCGGACCAGATCTCTGGAACGTGTCCTACGACAGCTTGCTGAGGCTAGACATGCCCGATGAGACCCGCCTCGTTGGCTATGCTGACGACGTCGCTGCCTTGATCGCTGCGAGGAACGTCGAGCAGGCAAAACTGAGGCTCAGCGTTGTAATGGCCAAGGTCACCGGGTGGATGCGAGATCACGGCTTGTCCCTGGCTATCAGTAAGACGGAGATCGTCGTCCTCACCAAAAAGAGGATAAACACCGTGTTCCCGGTGCAGATAGGTGACGTCACACTCGAGACTAAGCCTGCTGCAAAGTACCTGGGAGTCATGGTCGACAGCAGACTGTCTTTCGGCGAGCAGATCCAGCGCGCCGCCGACAAAGCCGCTAAGGGTGTCGCTGCCCTTGGTAGGCTTATGCCCAATGTCGGCGGTCCTCGTTCCGGCAAGCGCCGTCTGCTCATGACTGCTGTCCAGTCAGTCCTGCTGTACGGGGCGGAGGTATGGGCTCACGCACTCGAGAAGCGAGTCTTCCGAGACCGGCTTGCCCGAGTCCAGCGTCGAGGAGCTCTGCGGGTCGCTTCGGCCTACCGCACAGTCTCCGAGCATGCTGTGATGGTGATCGCCGGAGCCATCCCCGTCCTCTTCCTCGTGAGGGAGAGGCAGGCGATTTACCGGAGGAGGCCTGAAGTGGGCCGGGAAGCAGCTGCCAGGGAAGAGCGCGATCGCAGCTTCGACTCCTGGCAGCGCGACTGGGAAGCCGAGCCGAGGGGACGTTGGACCTTCCAGCTCATACCTTCCGTCCGACCATGGGTGGAACGGCAGCACGGCGAGGTCGATTACTACGTGACCCAGTTTCTTTCTGGGCACGGGTACTTCCGAGCCTATCTGCACCGGATGGGCAAAGTCGCCAGCCCGGACTGTCTGTATTGCCCCGGCATCCCAGACACGTCTGAGCACACCTTCTTCCAGTGCGACCGTTGGCACGTCCGCCGAGCCTCACTTTCATCTGAGATCGGCGTGATCGTCAGCCCAAACAACATCGTCGGAGCTATGCTCCAGGGAGAGGGCAACTGGAACTGTGTCCAGCACTATGTCCAGGCCATTCTTCGGGCGAAAAAGGTCGGCCTCGATCGGCCTTAATCCTCAGCTTTTCCCCACGGAGGATGCCCTAGTGGCGTAATATCAAAGGCCTAGCCCGAAGTAATGTGTGAAACAGTTCCAGGCTAGTGTCCTCGGTGCCGAGGGAGGTGGTTTAGTCGGTAGTTCACGGGACATCGAGCTCGTGGGAGTCCGACACTACTGAGAAGACAACGAGCCCCTCAGTCTGCGTAAATGCATTCCACCTCCTACAAAAAAAATATTATTATTATTATTATTATTATTATTATCCGGGCAAAGCCGCCAGCCCGGACTGTCTGTATTGCCCCGGCATCCCAGACACGTCTGAGCACACCTTTTTTCAGTGCGACCGTTTGCACGTCCGCCGAGCCTCGCTTTCATCTGAGATCGGCGTGGTCGTCAGCCCAAACAACATCGTCGGAGCTATGCTCCAGGGAGAGGGCTACTGGAACTGTGTCCAGTACTACGTCCAGGCCATTCTCCGCCTTTTCCCCACGGAGGTTGCCCTAGTGGCGTAATATCAAAAGACCTAGCCCGAAGTAATGTATGAAACAGTTCCAGGCTAGTGTCCTCGGTGCCGTCGGGGGTGGTTTAGTCGGTAGATCACGGGACATCGAGCTCGTGGGAGTCCGACACTACTGAGGGGACAATGAGCCTCTCAGTGTGCGTAAATGCATTCCACCTCCTACAAAAAAATTATTATTATTATTATTATAATTATTATTATTACTATTATTATTATTATTATTATTATTATTATTATTGTTTCCCGTGTTGGGCCGGGACAGAATGTCCAACAGTATCCCCTGCTTGTCGTAAGAGCCGACTAAAAGGGGAGGGGGGCGCACTGGTCCTTTTTCGCGTCTCCTTTTCACAACTTAATTCTCCGTTTCATTTCAATAGCCCGGTTGTTTTTCTAAATCATTCCGGCCTACTTGCCGGGGTGACTCTGTGTTCTTCAGCCTCCATTGCGCTGGAGGTCTAGGACGAGCAGAGGGTACAGCTTAAAAACTGGGTTCTGCACCTCCCAGGCTGCCGGATAGTACAGGGGCCCGGGTCAGCTCAGCCAACTGACCTGGCTGCCCTATCAGCCGGCGAAAATCCCCTTGGCCGTGGCGGTGCCGGTTGGCGACCGGATAGGGCCCTGCTACGGTCACGGGGGGGCTCTGCCGAGGCCACTGCTCGTCTGGGGCCGCCGATGTTTTGGAGGCGGCTGAACGCAGGTATAGTTGCTCCGGTGATGGGTCGGTCTGACATTCTCATAGGGGAAAAAATTTTTTTGGGGGGGTCAATGCCCAGTCTCGGGGGCTAAGCCAGACACCATGGACACGGCAGAAGGAAAAACGATTCAAAAGGTGCACGAATCAAAGCGGGGTACCCTAACCCCACAAAACTCCCAGCAGCGTTCTTCTCTGAGCGGGCTCGACGAAGGGGTGGCAAGCCCCTTCGAAAGAAGATCCCGTCTCACGAGATCGCCTCCAGTCCGGGTCAAGACACCTGCATCATCGGTGGCCAGAACATCCGTGGCCGCCGAAAAGGCACCCGCTGAGAACAACGAGCCGATGGACGCCGACTCGTCTCCCTTTGACGCGGTCATCGCGCTCGCCAGGCAGCAGGAGGAGGAGCACCTTAAAAAGTGCTTCGACACCCTCGCTGTAATGAAGGCCGCGACCACCCGGCAAAAGAATATCAGCAAGGATGTGCAGGATGGCATCGTCCAATTGGAGGCCAGTCTGCACCACATCATCCAGCTGAGGAGGTCGTGGCAATCATGCGAGACGGTTGCCGCGTCAACACAGACGACGCCATCACTGCGGGTGAAGGCTCAGCCAGCCGGTGGGAAGCGGGCCGCTTCCAGCCCCGCCCATCCGGAGGCTGAGAAGAAGCCTAGGGGAGACGGTTTAGCGAAGCGGTCGGAAACCGAAACGTGGACCGAGGTTGTTAAAAGAAAGGGGAAAAAGAGAGACCCTCGTCAAAATCCTGGAAGCCAGCCCGGCGGACAGGAAAGCAAGAAGGCACCGAGGAAGAAGCCCCGCAAGCAGCGGCCGGACGCTCTTCTCATCAAGCCGTCGGAGGGGAAATCCTACGCCGACGTGCTGGGCGAGATTCGCAGCAAAGCGAAGCCCGATGAGAAGGGCGCCGTTATCAAGGGTATGAGGAAGACCCGAACCGGCGACCTACTAGTCGAACTCGGGGACACCTCTCAGAGTAAGTCCGCCTTCAGCGAAGACCTGAAGACCATCTTGGGGGCGAACGCGACAGTCCGCGTTCTCGAGCCCAAGTCTACGCTGGAGATGAGAGACCTCGACGAGTTGACAACCGAGGAGGAGGTGACCGCTGCCGTCAAAGCTGTCCTCGGAGAAAACGTCGAGGTGAAAACCTTCGTCTCGAAGGCAAATGCTCGGGGTCAGAAGGTGGCAATCCTGACGCTGGGAGCCAGAGCTGCTGCGAAGCTCCTGGAGAAGGGCCACCTTAAGGTATGGTACGTGAGCTGTCGGGTGCGTGAGAAGCTCGTGGCTTCCAGATGTTTTAAATGTCTGGGGTTCGGTCACGTCGCTAATCGCTGCTCTGGACCCGATAGAAGCAAGCTCTGCTTCAAGTGCGGCGGCCAGGACCACAGGGCCAGCGCGTGCAATGCAGCGCTGTCCTGTGTCCTGTGTACAGAAGCCGGCTTGAAGGGCGACCAGGTCAAGCATTCCGCTGGGTCTGGTCGTTGCGGGCAGTACAGGCGGGCCATCCAGGAGCTTCGCCAGAAACAACAAAAATGATCAGTGTTCTGCAACTTAATATGCAGAGGAGCAGGACAGCAAACGACTTGCTGTTCCAATTCGCCACGGAGCAGGGTGCTGACCTACTGCTTCTCAGTGAGCAGTACCAGAACCGACGCTCCGCGCAGTGGTTCTCGGATCCCTCCGGCACTGCGGCGATATGGATCTTGGACCTCGGGAAGGTGCCTGTTCTCGATTCCGGATCGGGCAACGGCTTCGTTTGGGTGAGGAGCAGGGGTTTCACAGTCTTCTCCTGTTACCTCACGCCAAATCAACCGATCGGAGACTACCGCCACATGGTCGATTCCATTGAGGATGAGATCATGAAAATCTCTGGCGGGGTCATAGTCGGTGGCGATTTTAACGCAAAAGCCGTGGAATGGGGTTCCCCGCGGACCGACACTCGAGGTCGTTACGTCCTCGAGTCGGCTGCCAGGTCGGGCCTCTGTATCCTTAACACGGGCGGCATTTCCACCTTTCGCCGTCCAGGGTGCAGAGAGACGATCCCTGACATATCCCTTGCCTCTGAAGGGATTGTCCAGCGGATCTCCGACTGGCGTGTCTGCGAGGAGTATTCCTCTAGCGACCATCAGGGGATCCTCTTAAAGGTCCTTCCCGAGGGTGCGCGCTTGCGCGCTGAACCTGCTCCTCTGGCTCGACGCTGGAACACCAGTCGTCTGAGCAAAGACACTTTTAAAGAAGTAATCAAAGACCAGAGCATTGTGAATTTCACAGGTGCTGAAGATCTGGCAGCATCGACGATGCGTCTCATCGCGACCGCGTGTGAGCAGTCGATGCCCGGAGTTTCCCGCCGCCACAGGAAGAAGCCGGTTTACTGGTGGACGCCTGAAATCGCGGAACTCCGGAGGAGATGCCTTGGTCTCCGACGAGTTGCGCAGCGAGCAAGGAACCGCCCTGATGCAAATGCCAGATCGGCTGAGCACAGAGCGGCCCGCCGAGAGCTCCGCGGTGCCATCAACCGGAGTAAAGTCAGGTGCTGGAAGCAGCTGTGTCAGGATATCGACAACGACCCCTGGGGGATGGGCTACAAACTTGTAACCCAGAAGCTAGGGGCTCGCTCACCACCTGCGGTCATGGAACCACAAGCCATGGCCGTCGTCGTAGATACACTGTTTCCCAGCCACCCAGTCCGGCCAGTCAGGGAATTCGGAGAGGTAGGCGCCTTCCCAGTTTTCCGGGAAGAGGAACTCACCGCCGCCGTCCGATCCCTACGACCCAGAAGAGCGCCCGGTCCCGATGGCATTCCGGCGGAGGTGCTCAAGCTCGCTGCGGAGGTGAATCCAAGGCTTCTGCTCGATATGTTCAACGCGTGTCTGGCGGAAGGCGTTTTCTTTTCTTCGTGGAAGGTTGCCCGCCTTGTTCTTATTCCGAAGGCGAAGAGCACACCGGGGACCCCTTCTTCTTTCCGACCCCTGTGTATGCTCGACACGGCCGGGAAAGTGCTTGAAAAGCTCCTGCGTGTCAGGCTGACCGAGGCCATCGTCTCTGCGGGGGACTTGTCCCCGCAGCAGTACGGCTTCAGATCCGGTCGCTCTACCATCGACGCTATCCAGGAGGTAGTTGAGGCAGTGCGGAGGGCGGAGGACCACAACCACTGGTCGCGCCGCGTGGTCCTTCTCGTCACGCTCGACGTGAAGAACGCTTTTAACTCCGCCAGGTGGAGCGATATGCTGTGGGCGCTTGAGCATACGTTCCAAGTTCCCTCCTACCTCCTGCGTATGTTGGAGGCGTATTTGTCAGACCGCGTTCTGTTGTACGACACGACCGAAGGTCAGCGGCGCATTCCCATCACTTCCGGGGCTGCGCAGGGGTCCATTCTCGGACCAGATCTCTGGAACGTGTCTTACGACAGCTTGCTGAGGCTAGACATGCCCGATGAGACCCGCCTCGTTGGCTATGCTGACGACGTCGCTGCCTTGATCGCTGCGAGGAACGTCGAGCAGGCAAAACTGCTTGGAAAACCGCCAGGCTTGTACTGATCAGCAAGGGGAAAGGTGATCCTGAGCTGCCGTCGTCCTACAGACCTCTCTGCATGCTGGTCACGGCTGGGAAACTTTTTGAGAAGTTGATCCGTTCCCGCCTAACTTCCGTCGTGGTAGCTGCCGGGGACTTATGCCCCCGTCAGTACGGATTCAAAAAGGGACGGTCAACGATCGACGCTATCGCCGAAGTCCGGAGAGCTGTGGAGAGGGCTGAGAGCTACAACCATTTCTCCCGCCGAGTAGTGCTTCTTGTTACGCTTGATGTCAAAAATGCCTTCAACTCGGCGAGGTGGGTAGATATGCTGGATGCGCTTCGCAACACCTTTCGCATCCCACTGTATCTGTTGCGGCTCATCGAGGATTACCTCCGCTCTAGACGACTTACGTACGACACTAGAGAGGGAAGTCACCTCTGGCGCCACGCAGGGTTCAATACTCGGCCCGGATCTTTGGAATGTTGCCTATGACAGCCTCCTGAGATCCGAGATGCCTGGGGAAACCACTTTGGTTGGGTAAGCCAATGACGTTGCGGCTCTCATCGCCGCACGCAACGTTGAGCTGGCCCAGCTAAAGTTGAACCAGGTTATGCGCGTGGTCGACCCGAGCGTCTGCTCATTGCGACATCGCAATGCGAGGCCTCTGTCCCTTTCAGGACTCCGCGCTGCTGTCCCTTTCGGGACTCCTCAGTTGGTGTTCAACCGTTCTTCTGTTGTCCTCGGTTCTGGGGTCACTCGAGACACCCGTCTGTCCTCTTCTGGCGCAGGACGGACATGACAAAGTCAGCCACTGCGTTCCAGCTGACGCTGCCCTGCAGCATCTTCCCCACGATGTTGTCCGGGGTCAGATGACCGCCGACCGAGTCGGCGAGGGCAGTCCGTTCTTCGTCAAAGCGACGGCACACGAAGAAAGTTTGATGCACGTCGTCTCCGTCGTGTCCGCAGTACTTGCACCTGGGCGAGTCGACCTTGCCCATTCGGTGGAGGTACAGACGGAAGTAGCCATGACCTGTCAGGAACTGGGTAAGGTAAAAGTTCACCTCCCCGTGATCGCGGCAAACCCACGGCTCCAGGTTCCTGATGAGTCGCCATGTCCACCTTCCGGTCGTGTCTTCGTCCCATCGACGCTGCCAGGCGGCCATTGTTTGGCCACGGGCCAGCTCGCCAGCCTCTTCCCGATCCATTTCGGAAGCACGCCCCCAGATGGTCTTCTTCTCTTGTGCCAGCAGGTCGATTGGGATGACTCCCGCAATGACCAGCACCGCCGCCTGCGAGACCGTGCGGTACGAGGACACGACCCTGAGCGTGCCGCGTCTCTGCACCGCCAGCATGCGAGTCCGGTATTTCTTCACCTTCGTCGCATCTGCCCAGATCTCCGCTCCGTAGAGCATGATGGCCTGTGCCGTCGACAGCAACAGCCTCCGTTTCCCCTGACTCGGTCCTCCGATGTTGGCCATCAGTCTTCCGAGGCAGGACGTCACTTCGACCGCCTTGTCGCACACGCTTCTGATGTGGTCCCAGTAGGTGAGCTTGTTGTCCAGCACCACTCCCAGGTACATGGCCGTCCCCTGCGTCTCGATCACTTCGGTACCCACCCGCATCGGAATGATCGTGGGTATCCGCCTCCTCGTCAGCATGACTATCTCCGTTTTGGAGAGAGCCAGCTGAAGGCCGTGATCGCGCATCCAACCTTCCACCAGGCGCATGACCTGATTCAGCCTCAATTGGGCCAACTCCGCGTTTCGTTCGGTGATGACCGCCGCCACGTCGTCGGCGTATCCCACGAGGAACGTTCCGTGTGGCATCTCAGTGCGGAGCAAGCTGTCATACGAGACATTCCAGATATCCGGCTCCAGCACCGATCCCTGGGCTGCCCCAGAGGTGACGGCCCTGGTTACGAAACCCCGGTCCGTCTCGTACATCAGCCGCCGGTCCCTTAGGTAATCTCTCACCATGGCGAGGAGGTACCCAGGTAACCTGAATGTTCTTTCCAGTGCGACCAGAATGTCGCACCACCGTGCCGAGTTGAACGCGTTCTTGACGTCAAGCGTGACCAGCAGCACGATCGGAAGTGCCGCGTGGCACGCCTGATCCGTTCGTGTCACCGAAGCTACGACCTCCGAGATGGCGCTGAGTGTCGAGTGGCCCTCTCTGAACCCGTGTTGTCGCGCCGAGAGGTCCCCTGCCGCTCACACAGCCTCTCCGATTCTCGGTTTCAACAACCTCTCCATCAATTTTCCCGCCGTGTCCAGCATGCACAGAGGGCGGTACGACGATGGAGCGTCCTGTGGGCCCCGTTTTTTGCTCAGAAGGATGAGCTTGGCCAGTTTCCAGCGGGATGCGAACACTCCCGCTTTCAAGCAGACGTTGTACATGTCCAGAAGGAGCTGACGGCGGCACTTCGCCACCAGTTTCAGCACCTCTGACGGTCCGTTGTCCGGGCCCGGGGCCTTCTTGTTCTTCATGGAGCTGACCGCTCTCTCCAACTCTTGGCGCGTGAACAAAGGGACCTCTTCGGCGATCACCCGCAAAGGGGGGGGCATATCTGACCCGGTGATCCGGAAACAGTCCGTCCAAGATGGTCCGCATCTTCTCAGCCTCCATCGGCACGTACTCGGGTCCCTGCACGAGTTTCCTCATGACCAGCTTGTACCCCTGTCTCCAGGGGTCGCTGTTCACGTCCTCGCGCAGTGCGCTCCAGCAGCGCGCCTTGCTTTCTCTGATCGCTTTGACCAGTTCTTTTTTTGCCGCTCTGTACTGGCTCGACCTCTCCGCCGCTTCGGGTCTGTCCCGGGAACGCTGGGCTCGCCGCCTGAGTCTCAGGCAGTTTCGCCGCAGCTCTGCGATGCGGTCGGTCCAACAGTAAACCGGGTGCTTTCCGGTACGAGCCGACTTGTGGGGCATCGACGCGTCGCAAGCGCGATGAATGAGGCGCGATGTGGCTTCCACCCATGCTTCTACCACAGCCTCCGCGTCCGCCCTGCTTGGCTGGTCGTCCGGCATCTGGGGATTATTATTATTATTTATACCAGAATTGCAATTGGAAAAAATCTTGTATCTTCAATTATCATAATTTTGATTTAATTTGATACTTTTTAACTTAAAATTGATTTTATAATTAACTTATACTAGACTAACCCCGTGCAGCGCAAAGCGCCGCAAAAAACTGATATTTATACTATTATTTTTCACTATAAAAACACTGGTATAATACAATATCTAAAAACTTAAACAAATTTGTTGTCATTTGTTCTGCAATTAGAAACACAATTCTACATTTTTAATGACCACTGAACTACTTAAATGAAATAAATTACAACATAAACCAAGGAAGTTAGCAGGCCTAAACCCAAGGGGGCTCAAGCTTCTCCCAAATATGGGCAATATGCAAAAAAAATGGGAAAACACAATTTTTTAATTCAGACAGGAAAATCTCTCAATTGTGCAATCTTCGGTAGATTTCCTGATTATTTCTTAGGGATTCGGTGATTTCACAGCCATCAAAACTCTTTCATCACCGTCGGTCAATCTCGGCATATGATTATTCTTAACTATACTGGTTTTCCAGCCTAAGTTTTCCAGTAGCTAACTTGAAATTTTATGTATGACATTAAACCTATTTTAGGGAAACCAATTATTTTTTACTACTTTTATTAAAAGTAGTAACATAAAGGTATCATATAAGTAAGTACCTTTTATTAAAAGTAGTAAATAAAGGTATTATAACTCATCTCTAATGAATCTGAATCAATTGATAAGCTGCCTAGATGGAAGCCAAAATACTACTGAATATTTTAAGACTAGAACGAACAACGTACTTTGATTACACCCGAAGCTATAAGGAAAATAGTCCAAAAAAATATTCCAATCTCGAAACGTCCATAAGGATTATACAGGGAATAATCTTTGTTTGGGTATATCTTGAAAACGAGTCAAGCTTTTCAAAAAACAGATTTCGGCACTGTCAACAGCGTGAAAATCTAGTTTGAAATGATGTGTCACAACACTATCTATGTTTACATTTGAAAATAATTACTTCATCCAATATGGCGGATCCAAGATGGCGGCCGATTTTTTTACCTACGAAAACTGAAGTTCATACCTCCCTTCAATTATCGGCAGTGGTATTATGACACCAGATTCATTTATACATCACCTATGGCATTTATTTCCTATATCTTTAATGCTATTTTCAACCTTCTTGGACGCCATCTTGAAAATGAGGCACTTCCGGTGGTCAAACTTTGGTAAACCTTTCGTATGTTAATCAGCACATAAAATATGACAGAAAAACGCAGAAATAAATCTCCCTTATAGCAATTTTTTCAGGGCATAACCCTATCTTAGTAGGTGTCGTTGGATACAGCCAGGCCAGCTGACATAGGCAAAATGATAAAATAATGTCGTAATTGTGACGTATGTGTGACGTGTTTTTGACGTATTGGTGAGGTATTTGATGACGGATGTATGACGTAGTGATGACGTCACAAAGACGATGAAGAGTAGGTTTAAAGGGGTGGGTTTTGAAGTGACGATGACGGGGTGGACGGCGCGACGGCGCCGCCGAGAGGCCGGTGCGACGGGGGACGGGACGCCGCGCCGAGAGGACGGTGCACAGCGCCGCGCGCCGGCGGTGCAGTGCGACCGGGGTGACCGGTCGGACTGCGAGTGGCCAGGCCGACCATGTTTTATAATTATGTTTGATTATAAAACATGATATTTAGAGATTAAGTTGAAAATTTAACCATTTTTCTTGAATAGGCTGACAGGCCAGAATAGGTTAAACTGCCAGACTTGAACTTTAGACACAATGAAATGCCAAAATCTACACATACATCTTAAAAATGAGGAAACTTACATTATAAAGTTTACAGCAATATGAATACAACATAGATTGATAGAATTTATCACATATTACATCAATGAAACTAATAAGTAAAATTCTGAGTCAGGCCTAGCCGGCAGACTTCTGGGACAAAATTCGTCTGCTGCAAGGTCAAATCAATGAACTGGGCTTCCATTCATAAATTAAGTTAAAATCAATCCCTTAAACAATAATCACAAGAAATATTAAATTACAGGCATGTGCTCCGACGTACAAACCACAACATGAAAATCATGACATGAAAACTTCTCTCTTCGAACAGACAATTAATAATTTACGAATAATCAAACATATTTAAACAAACAAAATTGACTCTGAATGACACATTAAGGTTATCTGAAACATCATGAAAAGATTTAATAACTCACAAAATACTATCAACGATTATTTCATTGACTGATGCCCGTTTCGACAAAACGACAATCTCGCAACTTTACTCTCAAATAATTATTTCTTAATTTAATGTAACGTACCTTGCATTGGGTGTCACAAAACTAGAAACTCTTCATGGTGGGACGTTACAACTACAACTTTATGTTATTTTTCACCATTTTACTAGTCATGAATGGGAAGATGAGTAATTACGTCCGTCAAGAGAGAGAAGCCGGCATCGATTAACGATGAAACGGAAATTATACACAAGCAACGATCTGGAGGCAGAAAGAAGGGAAAAGAATTATCCAGAAGATTCTAGAATAAATTTCCCCTCTCTTCCGTCACAGCCTTCCAAATTAAGCGTTGCCACACAAAAAACACACTATATGAATAACAAATAACTGAGCCGTAACTGACACGGCTCAAGTAAGAAATATAGTCGAAATCTAAGGAAAGTGATTTTCCGATGAAGTAGTTTTACCGTACCGTCTAACATAGTGTTATGTTTAGTTTTTTAAAGGAAACCGTAGCGTCGTCGCCAAAATAGTACTGAAACTTCCCGAAGACTCTAAAATGAAATATATATTTCCATATACGTACTTTAGCGTGCTCGCACTTAAGAGTCTTAGTGCGTTTAACATGGTGTTATGTTGCGTTTTGATGCAAAGCGTAGCGTCGTCGGCGAAAATTATACAAATCGTAGCCTAAATATTAATGTAACTCTCCGAATACGTGAAAATTAAATATATGTTTACTATATACGTACTTGTGCATGCTCGCACTTAGAGTCTTAGTGGGTTTAATGTTTGTAGCGACGGCGTGAAATAGTGATAGGTAAATTTATTGTATTAAAAAATAAAACACCCAAACGATTATTGTTTTAGAAACATCTTTGTAACATACTTGCTTCAAACATATATTATATCCCTAGAGATACAGATAACAGTATTTTTTTTAATGAGCAAAATAGGCCTCCACATTTAATTTGATCGGTGAATTTCCGATAATAAATTCATCCAGTCAATTGTGACGTGTTTCCCGATTTGCCCACCCCTTTTACGTCGACCCAACTGGATCAATTTATCATCGGAATTCACCGATCAAATTTTAGGCCTCCAGTGACAGGTTTTGAACCTAGACACTCACACTTACACTCTTGGCCAGAGAGTGCAGGTGCGGTAGCGATATATCGCTACGGAGACCTGTGAGATAAGGTAGATACTGGCTCATTTAACGCACAGTTATCGCAACAGAGCAGTTATAGTAGGGTACCCGGGAGGATAGCAGGGGTTTTTCCCATGACGTCATCAGCTGTGCCAGCGGTCATGGGACCGTGACGTCATCTGTCACGTGATCCGCATCTGTCACGTGATCCGTCAATCGAAAGATGACGTCATTTTTTAATTTCTAACCTCAATTACAGTACCTCGGATTATCCGAACCCCACATTATCCAGACCCCACATTATCCGGACCCCACATTATCCGGACCCAACATTATCCGGACCCCACATTATCCGGACCCTACATTATCCGGACCCCACATTATCCGGATCCTGGCGACGGACCCCGTGGACGTATTTCCGCCGATGGGATGGTGTAGTTCGATCGTTCGCTATTAGGTGGTGAAAAATTTCACACTGCCGTGGCCGGGTTTCGAACCCGGGTCTTTGAGTTGGCGTGCTTCCGCGCTAACCACTAGGCCAAGACGCTGTTGTTCTGTCTTAGTGATTTTGTGGTATATGAGAGGGTGAACCGAATTTAACTCGCGTTTCCCGCCGATGCGGCGGTGTAGTTCGTTCGTTTGCTACTAGGTGGTGTTTGCACTGCATTGCCGACCTGTTCCTTGCCCTGCGGCGTGGCTGAAATTCCTAACCTCACTTTTTCCCGTCGGTGGTGGCGGCCGTGACCCGCCAAAACGTGACACCGGGTTGACGTCACAAGGGTCTGCCCCCGTCCCTCGCTTCCGTCCCCTGTATCAGTGTTGGCAACTGTAGACAGTGAAAACATTCATATTTATATAAATAACACAATATGTTGTGTTATATTATTCCCCTATAGCGTTATAATACTATATAAAGTGCAGTTAATCACATAGAGTATTAAAAGACATATATATACTATATGATATGCCGGGTATGTTACATTAGTCCTTTGTAATGTTATAATATTATATGAAATTTTAGTTAAAATTAAATAACTCGGGAATGGGCGAATTAATGTAGCTAAAATTTGGTATTTGGGTACTTCTTAGCCTCCTCTACCTTTTTTCAAGAACTTATACCCCCCTCTTACTCCACCCTCCCCCTCTTTTTGTTCTTCTCCTTCTCAAATATGGCTAAAAATATATAAAATCGTCGATATCTCGAAAACGGTTGGTCCTAGAGCAATTTTGGGCCCAAAAATCGACCCTCCGGACATCCGACTTTATGGGGAATATGACCATACCAAAAAAACTTAACATTTGTAATGTGGTTTGCATCGACCAAAAATGAAGGGGCAATTATCATGTAAAAATTTAAAATTTCATAACTCAGGAACTACTTGACCGAATTTAATAAAACTTGGTATGTGGATACTTGTTAACTTCTGCTACAATTTTAAACATACTTATACCTTGTATTGTGGGTGAGTATCTAGATAATTGAAGGGGCTATATTAAAAAATTTAATATCTTAAGAACTAGGTGATGGATATTGATGTAACTTGGTGTATAGGTACATGTCAACTTATGCTAAGGCTTAAACTGGGTGTTGCAGATTGCATCACAGAAATTGAAGGGGCAAAAAATAAAACACTATATCTCAGAAATTAATTATTGGATTTTATTTAAAACTTGTATATGGGTATATTTGAGTCTCTACTACCTTAGTCTGTACCTTTTTTATCATATATTGAGGTATTAAGTCATTAATTTAAATATTAATTGGAAAATTAACATTTATTGTCCATAAAGGAAATGGATATTTAATAATTAACTTTGCTCTTGTAGCTTTTAATGGTTGTTCTTTTGATTTAAGTAGCTAGCTTATATGCATTGACATGCACATCTGTATTTTTCACTCATGTAGTCAACCTTCTTGTATTAACATATACAGTTAGTCTGAATCATCTAAGGTTGGTGTATTTGCTTGATTTTATTAATAGTAGTATTTGTTTTTACTAACTTTAAATTAAAATAATGCAGTATGTTTCTAAGAAGTGTTCTCCAACTAAGGAACCAATTATTTTTATTGGCGAAGAACAGACTTATAATAGAAAATTTAGACTTTATGGACTTAGTACTACTTTTAAGCTTACTAAGCCCCCTAAAGGTGTATCTGAATTTGACTGGATCCGTAAAGGGCTTGACAAAATTGTTGAAAGATAAAAATCTAAAGCTTCCCCTACAGACTATCTTGGCTTTAAATTAATGTCTATTAATTTGAAAAGTAAGGAGCCAGGGTATACTGACATGTGGCTAGCTTCTGAAGTAACTAGTAACGACATTTGGCAGATTTTTGGGGGAATACTTCAAAGTATTTCTGAAAATATTACTTCATCAGACACTTTTAGAATAGATGTTTCAAGGGTAAATGTCCCTGTTGGAAAAGGTAGAGTAAGGCTTGGTCTCTATAATAGTTTTGATGAAGAATGTAATGCTAGAAAAGGGATTGTAGTAATTAATAACAAAGATAACCTATGTCTCCCTAGAGCTTTAGTGGTAGGCAAGGCTTATGCTAAAAATGATCCTCAATACAAGGCTATTCGTCAGGATGATGGTATGAGGCAGACTTTGAGAGCTAAGAAACTCATGGCTAAGACTTGTGGAGAAATCCCTGAGGGTGGGGCAGGTATCCCTGAATTGGAAAAGTTCCAGGCTTTGTTGAAAGATTTTAAAATCACTGTATATAACTATGACAACAAAGGCGGGTAAACATAGATGCTCTAACATTTGCCCCTACTGCCAAACCATCTCGCCTCCCTGTAAGGAGGAGCATGGGTGAATAACTTGCCCGAAATGTAATCTGACTATGAGAAACCAGCAGTGTTTCATTGCCCACCAAATCGACCGTTGTACTAATGTTAAAAAGTGTTTGGATTGTGGGAAACTCATCTGGGTGAAAGAGAGTTCAACTCCTCACAAGTGTGGAGAAGTATACTGTAAGCCTTGTGGAACGTATGTAGATCCTAACCATCAGTGTTTTATGAAATGTAACATGGGAAAGCCTAAAACTAAAGACTATGTTTTCATTTTCTTTGACTTGGAAACAAGGCAGGATGAGGCTATGTCCTCAGACCCTGATAAACATGTCCATAAAGTAAACTTGTGTGTTTCTCAACAGTTTTGCTACCAGTGTATCGATGGAAAATTTTGTATGGCTTGCCAGAACTGTACAAGAGTCTTCAACTTTAATCCGGTTCAACAATTTATGAACTATGTGATGCAGGTACGTAGACAATTTAAACATGTTTGTGTGATCGCCCACAATGGCCAAGGCTTTGATTTTCAGTTTTTACTAAAGTATGCGCTTGAGGAAACAAAATTCACTCCTGAACTAGTCATGAGGGGAACTAAAATTATTTTGATGGAATTGGACAATGTGAGGTTTGTGGACTCACTAAGCTATTTCCCCATGGCCCTCTCTGCTCTCCCTAAAAAGCCTTTGACCTACCTCCCGAGAGGAAGAAGGGCTACTTCCCCCATTTGTTAAACACCCTAGCAAACCAGAACTATGTGAGCCCAATGCCTGACAAACAGTACTACTGCCCCGAGACCATATTTGAAAAAAATCACAATGACTTTTAGAAATGGTATGATGAAAGAGTAGCAGAAAACTATGTATTCGACTTTCAAAAAGAAATCCTGGAGTTCTGCATCTCAGATGTGGAAATCCTAGCCCAAGCTTGCCTTAAATTTAGATCAATATTCCTCCAAGAGTGCAATGTTGATCCCTTCCTTGAGGCTGTGACCATTGCTAGTGCATGTAACCTGGCCTTCCGCCGAAACTTTCTAAAACCAAACACAATTGGCTTGATACCAAAAGACGGGTACAGACTGACCGACAATCAATCAAAAGTGGCCCTTCAGTGGTTGTCGTGGGAAGAGGAAAAGTGAGGTGTGAGGATAGAGCATGCAGGCAGAGAGAAAGAAGTAAAAATCAATGGAATGAAAGTTAATGGGTTTGACGGGGAGAATGTGTATGAATTTCAAGGGTGTTATTGGCACGGCTGTCCAGAATGCTTCCCCTACAACAGAGAGGCTCCTCTGAAGGAGGATCCCTCTGACTCACTTCATCTGAGGTATGAAACTTTAATTATGCTTTGAAAAAAAAGGAAGAAGGGTTTGAGATGTGTTTTTTAGAGAAAATGTACCTAATAGTATAAATATCTTGAACAGAGCTAAGGAAATAATGTGCAGATATGGTATGCACTATGACTCTGCATATAATTGTATCCTTACCTCTCATAACTTTGTAAATATTATTGAACATGTATTAGATCATGAGTAATATAAAAAAAACCCACTGTGTGAATGTGAGTGTGTATGTGAGAAGCTAGTAAGGCTGAGTCTTGAAAGCTTCTGTTCTGTGGATAGACACCCACATTTTGGTTGGGCTAACCCCTGGTGAGTCCATATGTGGATGGCAAGTTGGCTTAGTTACCGTAGAAAATGATTTCTTGCGTCTGCCACAGACAAGGACTTGATGTCCGGTGTGTATGGAGGTCCCAGGTGTGGTGTAAAAGCCCGTAAACCTTGAATGAAGGTCCCTGGCGTGGTGTAAAAACCCGTAAACCTGAATGGTGTGTGAATGTAGGGCAAAGTTAATAGTCTGGCTCAGAACTTTAAAAATTCTGGGTCATTCAATTAATATGCCTGGTGGGATATTGTTAGATTTCAAAGATAATAAGTAGCTCTCTTACTAAGCTGTGTTAGGTTTATAGAATGTAAAATCAATTGTTTGAGTCAAAAAATGTAAAAATCCTCTGTTTGTCTAAGTAAATGGAGGGGTTATTAGCCAAAATGAAAGGACATAGTCCAAGTAAATGGCTAAATACCTCATACATAATGAACAGACCAACAGAGGACCAAAAAATCTATTAGTGTGAGAGATAGAGCTTGTAGCAGTTCTATCCTCACCCCAGAGGTTAGGCCTACAGGGGATGCTCTGGGTTAACAAAAAGAGCGCGCCGAGGCCCCTACGGCATAGCCATAAAGGCTTACTGTGGTGTGGAAACGTGGGCCCTAAAAATTTGTTGACTTAGAAGTGTTGAGCTAAAGTTATTGTGGGATGGCTTTAGATATTGCTTTTCTGAAAAGAGCACTGAAACGGTGCTCTCTTAAGTGAGCATTTGCATATGCGTTTGCGTTTTCATGTTTGCGTTCGCATATGCGTTCGCATGTGTGTTTATGTTTGCATTTGCGTTTGCATATGTGTGTGTGTTTGCGATTACATATGTGTTTGAATATGCGTTTGTATGTGCGTTTGCGTTTGCGTGATGCGTTTGTGTATGCTTTGCGTTTGATTTACGTATGCTTTGCGTTTATTTTTACCTAACTTGACCATGAAAACCCCGTCTATCAGACGGGGTTGAGAGATAATGAAAATGTTGTCTATTGTCAGTCTATGATCATGTAAAGGAGAAAAATATCATTCCCCTTTAAACTATCAAATATATTAATTTATTAATGGACCTGACTTGTGTCACTTAATGTTTTCATCTACCCCCAGACGAGTTCGTTTCTGACTTGAACTGAACCAATAGGGTTGCAGTTTTCCGAGTTGTTGACTCGTTAGGATCCGAGTTCGTGTAAGTTCGGTAATCTCCGTATGAGTTCGTGTCTAACTCGAGTTATGTCATGGCGGCCAACCGGTAGTCATTGTGTTTCGTACGGACCGGAAGAAGAGAGCACCGATTCGGTGCTCCCTTTGATTACCGTATATTTTATAGTGTTTGTTAGTGAACCCGACTTTTATGAGACTATCTGCTTATGACGTTTTACTTTTGAATGGTATATGTTAGGTGTGCACAGGAATTTCTTCAAAGTAAGTGGATATTAAGCTAAAAGTTTTAGTAAAATCAAGTTGATTTATTTAGTTGGTTAGTCTCTGTATTATTATTTGATGGTAAAAGTAGTCCATGGTTAAAGCCAAAGATATAAGGCAATAGACCGGAAGTAGAGAGCACCGAATTGGTGCTCTCTTTGAATATCTAATCTCATACAGTACTTGCTAAAGAACCCAGCTCATATGAGTCTATCTACCAATGGAGTTTTGCCTCTAAGAAGTATAGTATAAAAGAATTTATCTATAATAAATAAATGTATTAAATAAAATACAATAGTCAGGTTAAGTTAGGATAAAATAGGCCAGGTTAAGTTAGGTTAAAATAGGTCAGGTTGAGTTAGGTTAAAAGAGGTCAGGTTGAGTTAGGTTTAAAATAGGTCAGGTTAAGTTAGGTTTGACGGCGGCGGTCGGTCAAACCGAGACTTGGAAGTTAGGATAAAATAGGCCAGGTTAAGTTAGGTTAAAATAGGTCAGGTTGAGTTAGGTTAAAAGAGGTCAGGTTGAGTTAGGTTTAAAATAGGTCAGGTTAAGTTAGGTTTGACGGCGGCGGACGGTCAAACCGAGACTTGGCATTGAAGCCGCCAATGAAATATTAATTAATATTGCTGTTATTGCTGATGCCAAGTCTCGGTTTGGCCGTCCGCCGCCGTCAAACCTAACTTAACCTGACCTATTTTAAACCTAACTCAACCTGACCTCTTTTAACCTAACTCAACCTGACCTATTTTAACCTAACTTAATCTGGCCTATTTTATCCTAACTTCCAAGTCTCGGTTTGACCGACCGCCGCCGTCAAACCTAACTTAACCTGACCTATTTTAAACCTAACTCAACCTGACCTCTTTTAACCTAACTCAACCTGACCTATTTTAACCTAACTTAACCTGGCCTATTTTATCCTAACTTAACCTGACTATTGTATTTTATTTAATACATTTATTTATTATAGATAAATTCTTTTATACTATACTTCTTAGAGGCAAAACTCCATTGGTAGATAGACTCATATGAGCTGGGTTCTTTAGCAAGTACTGTATGAGATTAGATATTCAAAGAGAGCACCAATTCGGTGCTCTCTACTTCCGGTCTATTGCCTTATATCTTTGGCTTTAACCATGGACTACTTTTACCATCAAATAATAATACAGAGACTAACCAACTAAATAAATCAACTTGATTTTACTAAAACTTTTAGCTTAATATCCACTTACTTTGAAGAAATTCCTGTGCACACCTAACATATACCATTCAAAAGTAAAACGTCATAAGCAGATAGTCTCATAAAAGTCGGGTTCACTAACAAACACTATAAAATATACGGTAATCAAAGGGAGCACCGAATCGGTGCTCTCTTCTTCCGGTCCGTACGAAACACAATGACTACCGGTTGGCCGCCATGACATAACTCGAGTTAGACACGAACTCATACGGAGATTACCGAACTTACACGAACTCGGATCCTAACGAGTCAACAACTCGGAAAACTGCAACCCTATTGGTTCAGTTCAAGTCAGAAACGAACTCGTCTGGGGGTAGATGAAAACATTAAGTGACACAAGTCAGGTCCATTAATAAATTAATATATTTGATAGTTTAAAGGGGAATGATATTTTTCTCCTTTACATGATCATAGACTGACAATAGACAACATTTTCATTATCTCTCAACCCCGTCTGATAGACGGGGTTTTCATGGTCAAGTTAGGTAAAAATAAACGCAAAGCATACGTAAATCAAACGCAAAGCATACACAAACGCATCACGCAAACGCAAACGCACATACAAACGCATATTCAAACACATATGTAATCGCAAACACACACACATATGCAAACGCAAATGCAAACATAAACACACATGCGAACGCATATGCGAACGCAAACATGAAAACGCAAACGCATATGCAAATGCTCACTTAAGAGAGCACCGTTTCAGTGCTCTTTTCAGAAAAGCAATATCTAAAGCCATCCCACAATAACTTTAGCTCAACACTTCTAAGTCAACAAATTTTTAGGGCCCACGTTTCCACACCACAGTAAGCCTTTATGGCTATGCCGTAGGGGCCTCGGCGCGCTCTTTTTGTTAACCCAGAGCATCCCCTGTAGGCCTAACCTCTGGGGTGAGGATAGAACTGCTACAAGCTCTATCTCTCACACTAATAGATTTTTTGGTCCTCTGTTGGTCTGTTCATTATGTATGAGGTATTTAGCCATTTACTTGGACTATGTCCTTTCATTTTGGCTAATAACCCCTCCATTTACTTAGACAAACAGAGGATTTTTACATTTTTTGACTCAAACAATTGATTTTACATTCTATAAACCTAACACAGCTTAGTAAGAGAGCTACTTATTATCTTTGAAATCTAACAATATCCCACCAGGCATATTAATTGAATGACCCAGAATTTTTAAAGTTCTGAGCCAGACTATTAACTTTGCCCTACATTCACACACCATTCAGGTTTACGGGTTTTTACACCACGCCAGGGACCTTCATTCAAGGTTTACGGGCTTTTACACCACACCTGGGACCTCCATACACACCGGACATCAAGTCCTTGTCTGTGGCAGACGCAAGAAATCATTTTCTACGGTAACTAAGCCAACTTGCCATCCACATATGGACTCACCAGGGGTTAGCCCAACCAAAATGTGGGTGTCTATCCACAGAACAGAAGCTTTCAAGACTCAGCCTTACTAGCTTCTCACATACACACTCACATTCACACAGTGGGGTTTTTTTTATATTACTCATGATCTAATACATGTTCAATAATATTTACAAAGTTATGAGAGGTAAGGATACAATTATATGCAGAGTCATAGTGCATACCATATCTGCACATTATTTCCTTAGCTCTGTTCAAGATATTTATACTATTAGGTACATTTTCTCTAAAAAACACATCTCAAACCCTTCTTCCTTTTTTTTCAAAGCATAATTAAAGTTTCATACCTCAGATGAAGTGAGTCAGAGGGATCCTCCTTCAGAGGAGCCTCTCTGTTGTAGGGGAAGCATTCTGGACAGCCGTGCCAATAACACCCTTGAAATTCATACACATTCTCCCCGTCAAACCCATTAACTTTCATTCCATTGATTTTTACTTCTTTCTCTCTGCCTGCATGCTCTATCCTCACACCTCACTTTTCCTCTTCCCACGACAACCACTGAAGGGCCACTTTTGATTGATTGTCGGTCAGTCTGTACCCGTCTTTTGGTATCAAGCCAATTGTGTTTGGTTTTAGAAAGTTTCGGCGGAAGGCCAGGTTACATGCACTAGCAATGGTCACAGCCTCAAGGAAGGGATCAACATTGCACTCTTGGAGGAATATTGATCTAAATTTAAGGCAAGCTTGGGCTAGGATTTCCACATCTGAGATGCAGAACTCCAGGATTTCTTTTTGAAAGTCGAATACATAGTTTTCTGCTACTCTTTCATCATACCATTTCTAAAAGTCATTGTGATTTTTTTCAAATATGGTCTCGGGGCAGTAGTACTGTTTGTCAGGCATTGGGCTCACATAGTTCTGGTTTGCTAGGGTGTTTAACAAATGGGGGAAGTAGCCCTTCTTCCTCTCGGGAGGTAGGTCAAAGGCTTTTTAGGGAGAGCAGAGAGGGCCATGGGGAAATAGCTTAGTGAGTCCACAAACCTCACATTGTCCAATTCCATCAAAATAATTTTAGTTCCCCTCATGACTAGTTCAGGAGTGAATTTTGTTTCCTCAAGCGCATACTTTAGTAAAAACTGAAAATCAAAGCCTTGGCCATTGTGGGCGATCACACAAACATGTTTAAATTGTCTACGTACCTGCATCACATAGTTCATAAATTGTTGAACCGGATTAAAGTTGAAGACTCTTGTACAGTTCTGGCAAGCCATACAAAATTTTCCATCGATACACTGGTAGCAAAACTGTTGAGAAACACACAAGTTTACTTTATGGACATGTTTATCAGGGTCTGAGGACATAGCCTCATCCTGCCTTGTTTCCAAGTCAAAGAAAATGAAAACATAGTCTTTAGTTTTAGGCTTTCCCATGTTACATTTCATAAAACACTGATGGTTAGGATCTACATACGTTCCACAAGGCTTACAGTATACTTCTCCACACTTGTGAGGAGTTGAACTCTCTTTCACCCAGATGAGTTTCCCACAATCCAAACACTTTTTAACATTAGTACAACGGTCGATTTGGTGGGCAATGAAACACTGCTGGTTTCTCATAGTCAGATTACATTTCGGGCAAGTTATTCACCCATGCTCCTCCTTACAGGGAGGCGAGATGGTTTGGCAGTAGGGGCAAATGTTAGAGCATCTATGTTTACCCGCCTTTGTTGTCATAGTTATATACAGTGATTTTAAAATCTTTCAACAAAGCCTGGAACTTTTCCAATTCAGGGATACCTGCCCCACCCTCAGGGATTTCTCCACAAGTCTTAGCCATGAGTTTCTTAGCTCTCAAAGTCTGCCTCATACCATCATCCTGACGAATAGCCTTGTATTGAGGATCATTTTTAGCATAAGCCTTGCCTACCACTAAAGCTCTAGGGAGACATAGGTTATCTTTGTTATTAATTACTACAATCCCTTTTCTAGCATTACATTCTTCATCAAAACTATTATAGAGACCAAGCCTTACTCTACCTTTTCCAACAGGGACATTTACCCTTGAAACATCTATTCTAAAAGTGTCTGATGAAGTAATATTTTCAGAAATACTTTGAAGTATTCCCCCAAAAATCTGCCAAATGTCGTTACTAGTTACTTCAGAAGCTAGCCACATGTCAGTATACCCTGGCTCCTTACTTTTCAAATTAATAGACATTAATTTAAAGCCAAGATAGTCTGTAGGGGAAGCTTTAGATTTTTATCTTTCAACAATTTTGTCAAGCCCTTTACGGATCCAGTCAAATTCAGATACACCTTTAGGGGGCTTAGTAAGCTTAAAAGTAGTACTAAGTCCATAAAGTCTAAATTTTCTATTATAAGTCTGTTCTTCGCCAATAAAAATAATTGGTTCCTTAGTTGGAGAACACTTCTTAGAAACATACTGCATTATTTTAATTTAAAGTTAGTAAAAACAAATACTACTATTAATAAAATCAAGCAAATACACCAACCTTAGATGATTCAGACTAACTGTATATGTTAATACAAGAAGGTTGACTACATGAGTGAAAAATACAGATGTGCATGTCAATGCATATAAGCTAGCTACTTAAATCAAAAGAACAACCATTAAAAGCTACAAGAGCAAAGTTAATTATTAAATATCCATTTCCTTTATGGACAATAAATGTTAATTTTCCAATTAATATTTAAATTTAATGACTTAATACCTCAATATATGATAAAAAAGGTACAGACTAAGGTAGTAGAGACTCAAATATACCCATATACAAGTTTTAAATAAAATCCAATAATTAATTTCTGAGATATAGTGTTTTATTTTTTTGCCCCTTCAATTTCTGTGATGCAATCTGCAACACCCAGTTTAAGCCTTAGCATAAGTTGACATGTACCTATACACCAAGTTACATCAATATCCATCACCTAGTTCTTAAGATATTAAATTTTTTAATATAGCCCCTTCAATTATCTAGATACTCACCCACAATACAAGGTATAAGTATGTTTAAAATTGTTAGCAGAAGTTAACAAGTATCCACATACCAAGTTTTATTAAATTCGGTCAAGTAGTTCCTGAGTTATGAAATTTTAAATTTTTACATGATAATTGCCCCTTCATTTTTGGTCGATGCAAACCACA